>JAFFJZ010000003.1:5000000-6250000 GCA_018340375.1 Gonatopus flavifemur | reverse complement strand
AGGTGAAACGAGGACGGAATCAAGCGCTCCCAATCTCGCTCTTCTTTCGTTAACACTAGCTTCAACATCTATCACATCTGTACGATGATGAGCAACATCGGCTAAAACATTTTTCTCAATGGTCCTCGTTCGAAAACGACTTTTATTAGGTTTACTAGGTACTACAACGGACGCAAAGGCCGAAGATGTGCTTTTTATATTACCAACGACACCTTGAGTAATATTAGGTGTGTTACCAACAGGTGCGATTGGTTGTAATCTCTGTGCGCCAGGTGCCAATATCGTATCTCCGATTGGATTTTCATTCAGCCCCGCTCTAAGTCTATCCTCCAAGCCATCTTTCAAAGCCGAAAGTGCTGCTAATTCGATTTGCAACTCTTGAGCCCGGGCTCGACTCGATATCGTTTCCGCTTCGAGTTCGGCTGCCTTATCGAGTAACTGTTCCCTCTCCCGTTGCAAAGCTTTCAGGTGATCAACCTCGTTATCATCGTGATCGCGTGGGACCTGGTTATCAACGTTTTCAGGACAGGTGACTCTTTTAACCGCTTCCAGAATGTCGGTACACGACGAAGAGTTGACCTCACTACTGTTGGCTGATCTCTCCAGTCGACCCTGAAGACACTCCACTTCTTCTCTAAGTCTGATACCTTTACGGTGTATAACATCTAAGAGATTCCAAAGTTCATCTTCGGCTTCGTCCACCGTCGTTTGTCCAAGATTCATCGTGGTCGTCATAGTTCTTGAATTAGGACTCGAGGCTCTAGGAGGTATCGTCGTTGTTGTGGTTATTGCCGTTGTCGAGGCACTATCTTTTGAGGAAGTTTCAGTACTGAAGCCGGAATCCTGTACGGTAGCGCTACAATTGTTCTTAGTACCGCCACTGTGGGAATTACTACGACTTCTAGGTAACGAGGAGGTAGATTCGACGCCTAAATCACGAGGTAAACGTCTTCTCACTTTGCCGGGTTCCCAATCGACCGTCCTTCTCGAGGATGGACTCGAAAGACCTGGCATTATAGGTATGTGCGACGACGAAGACGACGACGACGTTGAGCCCTGATGATTAGTGCAACAACTCGAGGACATCACGACGGATCTAGAACTCCCACTGCCAACTCCACCTCCTCCACCACCAACGCCATGAGGAGACGACGACGACGACGAGGAGGTGGCCATCTTGTGCCTGAGGTTTGGGAACGTCTCGATGACGAGGTCCCGAAACTCGAGTAGAGCGCCGACCTCATTCTGCAATTCCTGCAGTGCTACCAACGACTTTGCCTGTTCGCTTATCAAATAATGAAATGGTCCTGGTCGTAGGGGCATGCAGTCCATACCACCACTCGTACCCCCAACGCTACCACCGTTCCCCGTACCAGTTACCACGAGGGTTGTAGTCGAGGGATCGCTTGGACTTGTACCGGTCTCTACAGCAACGCCTTCAGCTGATCCACCGCCACATTGCTGTAACATAGACATTGATCATTCTTTCATTTGAATTATCATATCAATCTCGTAGCGTTCTCGTTAATCAGGTTTCAAGTTTGAGATCTTTATTGTTATACCAATCGAGTCAAGTTAACTTTCAAATCGTGTGGAATAGAGTTAAGAACGCGATTCACACGGGGCACCGGTTCAAACGAAGTCGGTCATGTACATTGATAGTTATACACTTCAAAAATGTGTATAATGTGAGATAACATGAAAATAGTAGGAGTAGTACATATGAAGACATATACGCATGATGTACGAGCTTATCGTAAATCTATGCACCACCTCGATCTGCGGTTTCCACTGCGAATTCTCGTAACTTTCTTATCAGTGTATGTTTGTACTCTCAGTGTTGTTCTCAATTGATGATTGTGTTGAGAGCTTAATCGAGGTCGATTGATTTTATTAGAATATAACATCACGTCGAATGAAAGTTAAATATCACGGTAAATAAAGTTCAAAGAAAGATATATTTGGTACATCTCGGGATATTTTAAATTCTAACCAACTGTTTTCATTTTGAATAAAGTAACGAACAAAGGATCAATCTTGGGAAAAATTAGAAGACTTTGGGAATGTTTTATCAGAGAAAAACTGAAGGTAACGATTCGACTTGCACTGATTCGATAAAAATAACACAAATATTTTATTTTTCATACATAGTTTCTACATGAAAAGAATTGAAAACTTGAATTCTTTTTATCAGACAACCTTGAGTCTTGTCTATGGTATATTGTCAAATTCAAAAACCCCTCTATTTACAAATCGTTATTAATAATCGTATAAAACCTTGAACGAACTTCAAATACATTAATCATAATTCTGAATAGAATGAATTACAAAACGAATTGTTTGTTATCTGCGTCGTTCTGCCTTCAATAATGAATACAATAATGTATTCGATCGAATGCTCGGAATGATTTACACATGTTTCGTAGGATTTCAACACGTGTACTGATTCGAATACCTTCACATGTTTCATTCACAAACAACAGAAACGTGCACATTGTATATAGAATCGAAAGGGTCTTTTTATATCCATGAATTTACTACCAACTTCCGTTCGATGATTTTTCAAAAAGCGTTGCTTGAGGATGATGTTAAACTTGTCGCATTTAGTAATGCGCGACTTAGTCAAGCGGCAAAACAGGAAAGTAAGAGAAAACGAGGCTTTCGTGTCAAACTATCTTCTCGTAATAATAATTTTCCATAAGACCGAATATGGCTGTGAGAATGTACGATGATGTTCAATCGAAATTCAATCTTTGAAGATAGTTGAGGAAAAAAATATGAACAACCACTACAACCCTCACGTGTAATACTACGATCATTATAAAAGTTTTCACTTTATACTCTGTATGTGCGGTAGGAATACTCACACGTACCTGTTTCTAAGTATCCGTACTCCGTACATTGGTCATGATTCGAGGTGAGAGTCATACGATCGTCAATTCAAAATTTCATCAAATTACATACACGCATCGCGTTTGCATAATTCATCATTCGTGAGAAATTCTCCCGCGTATGGTCTCTTTTGTTCAAAAGTGAATGTCGTTCTATTTTGATAAATTTCAGAAACTAGCTTCAAATGGGAACCCTTTGAGGCATTCCGCGTACCTACAATTACTATCTAATGTGAGCAGAAATTGACGGTGAGCCCTATTCGGGTGAAAGGATCACGCGTGGAATCGTGACTTATGCCCATATAGAGAATCTTGTGATATTTCTCAATCTGGAAGATGCAATTACGTTTTTATACTGACGTTTCTTTTTATCAACGATTCATTCTATGAAGTATTCATAGAATTACGTAATTGATTCTACTGTAAGGATCCCATTCCCTTCTACCATGTATATTATAATAAATAATATGAAATATTCATAGGAGAATCTGGAAATCTAGTCCGCAAATTTAGGATACATCACATTCTCGACAGTACATTCCCACAATTCGTCCAGCTTGATTCATCACCTCCGGTACGAACTAATGATGAAGTTATAATCTCCATATTTGAAAGATAATCATACTCGATCTCCTCAAGTTCCATTAATAAAAAGATGCGAATCCAAGTGCTTTCTTGTCCATCTCTTGACATTTCTTTCGAGAAAAATTAATCTTGATGAGTCGAAAGACTACTGTAAAAAGTAACACGCACGTTCTAGAGAAAAGTAATCGTGTCATTGTGATAATAATTACTCGTCAACGTTCGAAACGAACATGCGTGTCATTGTTAAGTGATTCCCGTTAACCTGCCGCTAACCGACTACGCCAACACTAATATACACTATATAATGTAATAGCTACTACTTTTACAGTATGAGAAAGATTGTAGGACAAGTCTACTCGTTGACAAAGCATCCTCTAATTGCTGGACAAGAAATTCAATTCGATTTTGATTCGTCTAAGAAATTATCATCGAGTTAACTCGACGTTCCATAGAAGCCTGCTCGGTTATCCGAAAGAACGCGGAACATGTTGATGGTGATCAAATTTCATAAATCATTGAATCAATCAGGTTTGATTGGACATTCATCCGATACAGTAAAAAGTAATACTCGCTTCCATGCTGGATATAAGCTTATTTTAAGATGCAGCGAAAATTAGCTCTGGTTTCACTGAAAGTAAGCACCGAAAACAAATGCCAACGCAATGGAAGAAGAGTGAATTTCAGTACAGTTGTCAAGAAGATGCAGCCACATTCTTTCAAGTTTTTTACAGTGATGCCAGTCGAGGGATTGGCATTTTTGAAAAAGGGGTGAAAAAGTTATAGATGATTATGATATGGATAGATATCCATAGAGTTCTAATTGGGTGGGACTTCATGTCAAATACTCTCTATTAACCCAGGCTCCGCGTTCTCCAAGGTAAAATTTCCCCGTATCGCTTCGGATAAACGAGGTTCTACTGCATAATCGCCACCCAATGATAACTATTTCGAATGGGATTCGATGTATCAAATTCCACATGTATCGTTGAGTTCAGAGCGAGAATTCTAGATACGCGATTGCAAATTTTCTCTTCTTTCAAAAATAAAATAGAAATGATGAAATGAATTCGAGAAAAATGCAGCTTCAAAATAAGGTGGAGGAAAAAAAAACAGTTCCAACCATGGTGTGTTGATTTCTCATCCAATTATGAAATTCCGCAATCGCATGAAGTTGACATCTCTATTTTCAACTGATATTACGCTAACTTCACCGCTTCACTGGTTGGGGTTTTAGTTTTCTTGATCATGATTTGAAATTTCTAATTAAATCTCGATGCGCAGATGGAAGACAAGGAAGATGGAAGTTGACCTGATCTAATCGAGGAGTTTCTTGAGTTTTATTATTGAGCTAGAAAAAAGTATTGAAAAAAATACGTCTTCCTCTTAGAATCATTCATTTTCATTTAGAATTTCAATCAATTGAATATCGAGTGGTTAGTTCACAGATCATGGCATATCATTTTACTTATCTAGTTGATTTAATTAATCACGGTTGCTTACGTACTTGAACAGAGCGGAGAACTAGTTACATTCGCATAGCAAACTGATGAAGCGGTAAGACTCCTCGTAAGATTTAATCAGTTATACGTACGATGCTCACACGAAGTCCAGTCCGATTTATTTTGATCCATCGAGGAGAACCATAAAATAACTCAGGAATTTTTCACTTCAAACTCATTGTTGGGGTAATTTTGATTCCTCGACTGATTAAAGTCAATCGTACGGGAATTTATGTGGATGATACGCGAATGATCATTTGGAATTAATGATGATAATATTCCTACTAATGTAACCTCGTTTGATCACGCGGAAATAATTCGTTCTCCTATTCGGTTAATCATATGTCAATCCGAATGAATAATCATCTCATTGATATTTATACAATGTGCTTCGAGTACTTACAAGACACTTCAACCAAGATGAATGGATGAATATGTGAAAAAATGTCAGCGAGATATCTGGAGAATGAAATTCCAGCAGTTTTGAGATGCTGAATCTTGACTGATATCGTCAATGAGGCTGCTGCAGAACAGCTATTTACTTTTCTGTTGCACTTCGAAGCAGGACTGACAGGAATCACATCTCAATTAATTGAAAAACATTGTTGATCGATGCGACCATTACAGCGGATATATTCCAATTTTGATTCAAAATATAACTACCATGTAGAAATTAGTGGAAGATTTCCCTCGTTTTTCAGTAGTTTCCCTTTGATCAATTATTCTGCTTTGTGAGTATTAAATTCTCCAAACAGGGGCAGAAAAAATCACCGAATCAGGGTGAGCAGTTCTTGCCTGTCACCATTTTTGGTGGAATATTGTAAAAATATTTTGTACAGCGACTTCAACTGCTTCAATACTTCATTAAAACTCCTTTTAAAATGCCCTATAGTTTGATTCAACACTACATTCATTCATTTATTATTTCTCCATTCATTCAAAACTCCTACAATCCCATCTGAGATTGATTTAATTCCAAAGCCTCTTACTCAGCACATTTCTACTCATCGGCTTGATTCAACTGTCATCAAGTTCCACCGTTTCATCTCAACACATTTTGAATCACCCACACATGAATCCGAGCTCCAAAGTTCATCATCTTATTCGATACATCCAAGTTGCATAAAAAAAAAACATTCATATCGGATGACTAAGTCGTTGAAATCTCCCTTTGAATGAGAAATCTTCTACACCGCTGTTGTCTATGCAAAATGATTGCATCACGATATTGCGAGTAATGCCCACTCACCGCCATCATCGTCATTATCATAATCGAACGTTAATTGTAATGGAAATCATATAACTTTCATCTCAATTAAACAAACACAACCATAAAAACAAAAGAAACACCTCTTGAGTCATCCAGAAGAAATTTCGCCATATCCGTCACAGTGGGTGGATTTTGTCTCCTTCTTTTTCAAGCTAATCTATGTTAGTTGGTCCCGAGAGACTGGTGCTATTTCCATTCACCATTTGAGATTCACAAAATCACGATGAGAAGAGTCAGAATGAACGCTCGTGGTAAAAGAAGGAAGAATGACCGTGAACAAAACCAACGTTCTTTCCTCGTGGTGGTTGTCGTCGTGGTCTCAGTAACTGGTAAAGGAAATCGAATGGATGAGGAAAAAAAGGGGATGAATTCGTCATGCACGATAGGAAACGAGAATATTCATCGTCGAGTCAAAAATGCAGTTGTCGATGTTTGAAAAAATGACATAACATTCAAACGACGACAGGCTAATTTTTCTAATTAAAGGATCTTCGGATGAAAGATTAAATTATAGGTTTCGAAGAAGATAATTATCATTGAAAACATCCGTTTGTTCGTTATAATGATCATTCATATGTTTTTTCGACCTTTTGCGGAATGAAAATTCGCACGAAACTAATGTAAACTCATGCAAAACTTCCTCGTTTAAAAATTATATACCACTGTGGGTCGGGGGTGTCAAATTATCATTTCATTTCGAGTGTGTGTACTCTGTGTACTTTATACCCTTGAATTAAAGTTGAAGAAATTCAAGAAGGAACAGTAATTAGAAGTATTTTCTTTCAAATTTGAGCGAAGTAGCCCTGCAATCAAGTACAAAGTGTAAACCAAGGGGAAATCGATCGATTAGAAGAAGTTGTAACGCGATGCTTTCGCAAGTCGTGTATCTTGCACAACTCTCCCTTATTTCTCGTGACTGTCCATCAAACAGGGACTGATCGAAAGTTTTTAGACTTGTTCGTCATCGGATCACGAAAGTGAGTACGTATACCTTGGTGTACTTTAATTCTCCTCCCGCAATTACCAGTTGTTGTTCCACGATTGCCATAAGATTGCCAATAACTCCTTTCACGATCGAGAAAAATTTAGAGGCTGTAATCTCTTTTTCTCTCTTTATTCCGATCCACTTGAGTACAAAACTGTATCTATAGATTGAGAACAAATGTCGTGAAATCTGCACTGAGTATAAATACCGATAGGGAAAGGAAGTTGTTACAAAATTAGGTTGATTCTTGATTTTTCGAATGATTGAAATTTTTTAAATGTTTTCGCTTCTGATCGTAAACACTTTCAGCGATCCTCAAGATTGATACTTGACGATACTCATGAATTGGATGTGGATGCACCTAAAATTTTATGAATTCCCACGCTTTGTTATATTTAGAAGAGCGTGATTGAGTCAGAGTTCGACAATTACTTCTTCTAACTATGTTGAACGTTATGCAGAACGTTATGCTCTAATTTGACTATATTTGCAACAAAAAAGAACAAGAATATTGAGCACTAATTAAATTCATTACAAAAATTGTTTGCTATTATGTTTGGTTCTCACGTAATTGAGGGTGGTCCACTTTCGTACCGATTCTATTACACATACGACATTTTCAACGGATAATTAGCATAAATATCATTAACGTAATCAAAGTATATTTTTTTTACAGTTCACGAAGTATGTGAAAGTTCATAAACGGTGATACATTTGTTTGGCAATTTTTGAAATTGTGTCAAGAAATCTTTATTCCACAATAGTAAAAATATGGCAAAAAAAATGTATACAGACTGTAACAACACTCAGCCTTCTGTTTCAGCATGGAGAAGAAACAACTGAAACCTTAGCAACTGTTCTGAGATTCTCTTTTGCGCTGAAAAAAATGATCACAGGATTAAACCACAAGCAACGTGACTCCACCTCAAGATTCAAATTCAAATTCACGTAATTTTGTGTTGTATATCTATCTTGTTTTGCCCTGACTATCCACCTATTCCACCTTAAGACGAGTTTTTATAAAATTTTTATATAATTTTGATCGAAATTCTCTCAAGATCTGTCAAGATCGTCCATTAAAAATTCCTCCTGGAATAAATTACAATTAAATTTCAGTGAAAACGAAAAACTAAGTTTCTCCATTAGCACTCGATGCATTCAAAACAACAACAATCCCATAATTTTCTAAATACGTGTCATGTAAATGCGATGCATCAAAAGCGGAACACGTCACGTTGCAGATTGTATTTCCCGTGTTTTTCTTTTTCTTTGTTCTTTTATTTTCAATCTGAGGAACAATTTATTATTAGATAGGCACGTATGTCAGGAGAATACATGGTGTTGAGATTTCTCTTACTTCCATCATAATGATCGACCACGAGATGATTCTCGTGTCGACACAGGACAAGAACGAGCATTCGACATACGATGCATACATGTGCATACAAATTATATATTCCATGGATTGTATTATACGCTAGGTTATTGAACACTAAACAACTTATATCGGACATATTTACGACAAATCGTACAGCTACATCATATTTTGTGACACGCAATGTCAACAGTGATTTGTATATCATGCAAATCTCTTCTCGAAGTTCGAGAAGAAACGACTCTCATAGAGTCTTGCTCGGCCATTCACGGAACAAGGATCCGATTTGAGAAATTCTAAGGTTTCTATTTTATAGAGTTGTTAGAATCTATTTAAATCAAGGTTTACCAAGCGGAACCATTACACATACATTATGCAGAATATATTTTATACATATTTCATGTAAAAGTTGTACATGAATTGATGGAAGTAGAATCTTTTTTTATGTGTAGCAACTGCAGTTCGACTATCTTCATCTGTAGGATTCATGTGATGTTATCTGGATTGATCAGCATTTCATGAATGTAGAAATAAAAAGCATATTTGACATTCGAACAGCAAAGTTGACCGTTGAATTGAGCCATATGAATCGTTATGCTTATTTAATAACACGGACCAATCATTGCAATTTTCTCAAAAGCGATTAGATTGATTGATGGTGAAGTGAAATGCGTTAATTTAATTTAATATAATTGAATTTTCGATAGAGCTTGACATTTCCGATGGATCAGCATATGGCGGACAATAATATTTAATTGGAATCACTAATGAAAACTGTTGAGATTGTGCTAGATCGAACACCCCTCTCTTATCTTATCATAATATCCCTCTTTTGAATAAACAAATTCTTTCTTGAGATTTATATGGAGTTCAAAATATCTTGAAACTTCAAAGGAAGCAAATAAGAAACAGTGAGAACCAGTCACTGTCGCAACCTCGCAACTCGATCTCATCTCATCATTCATCCAAGCTGCTTTGAAGATATCCATTTCACTTACGATTAAAATCCAATACACTTTTCTTTCTGGGCCATAAAAGGAATGGAACCTCAAACCCAGAGAATAATACATCGATCATTTTAATTGCATGAATAATTCGCGTGAGTAATTACCCAGTTATTTCATTTCATTCTTATTCAAATAGAAATATGGAGGAAGAAAGCTTTGTTCGCAATGAACTGTTGTAATGCTCCTGAAACTGGAAACAAGGATCTCACCTTTGTTCCTTGTACGGGAGAATGATTCATATGAGAGTCGAGGAGAGATAAACGCATCATCGTAATAATTTTACATGCGAGAATGAACGACGACTATCGCATAACCCAGAGAACGCATGTTTATGGATTGACTTCGTGATAAGCAAACGTTGAAATCGGATAAATTTGTGTTATGTACACTATTATTAGAATCAGGTGATTGTTACGGGATTATTATTCTTGAATCCTTGTAAAGAAAACCTCGAAAGTGAAAAAAAGAGGATAAAAATGATAAGCGAATGTAAAGATTTGTCGAATGATTCATGAGCTACAATCTTTCGTCCTTGATACTTATCGATCCATTCGAAGAACTTCGCTCTCCACCCTTATAGCAACTTTGTACGCATACGCGTATAAAGACTTCACGAACAAGATGCACTGACTGGACCCGAAGTCGTTGTAATCATCCGCATAATAATCGTTGGCTCGGTTGATTCTCGTTGCTGGTTGTTGCATGGGATTGTGGTAGTGTGTCACTCGTATAAGGTGCGGAACGATGCCTACGCTTAAAATGTGTTTCTACTCGTTCGACGAGTATAGAAAAATATATTCATGAAGCGTATTCACTTCTGCATGGTATATGAAGCGTTTAACTTTTAATGACACAAGTCTAGATAAAAATAAAAATCTTAAATTGTCACCATTTTCAAGGAAAAGATAATACCTGTTCTTTGCTATCATCGCGAATGCGGTATAGTGAAGATTTGTTGTCATATACGATTTTATTTGATTCAACAACGATATTACGATTAAAATGTAGTCTAATAAAAGTAGACAATTTTTTTTTTAGTTTCAAAATATAGAATTTGCTTCGACACGTTGGACCATCCGACAATACAACATGATTCCCATATTCTACTTTTTGAAGGTGAAAAAGTCACTGGAATATGGAAATCATTCCTTTTCAAATTCCTTGACCGTATTCTTCAAATTTTTCTAAAAACTTCCACAATGCCTTCATTCAACAAACACCGGATCCCAAAGCTGGAATTAATTCAGCTATTTAAATTTTTGTCGATGTATCTACTTTAGGTACAATACAAAGAAAAAAAATTCTCTGTTAATGATCGCTAAAAATATACAAATTCTATCCATAATATAAAAAAAAGGTGCTTTAAAAATAGTTTTGAATTACCAAGCACCCACGAAGTCTTAATGATGTAATGTATCGAATCCTCCTACTAAAAAGGATACGTCTACTGCCCCAAAACTTATGATCAGCGATAGCAATGATGTGGTGAACGTAGAACGAGAGCGTTGACCCTGAGCACGCCGTCCGACGTCTGGACTACGTCTGCACCACATCGATTTAGTGAATCGAAACCAACATTTCAAGTTATAACTGCGTTCGAAAGCTCCGTGATTAGATATAGAATACAAATAAACTATTCTTCGAACTAAATCCCTGCTGTAACTAGTATTCTATCAAAATCTGGATTTGATGATCCTTAATTTTCAATTAATCTTCTCACAGACCCATTTATAATATTCCAACGATAAGAAAGCGTTCAATATATATCGTAAACGATGTTATCTTGAAACATTGCCAAGAAATTCTAAAGTACCCTATATAAATGTATGCATCTCTCCATTTCGTTCTTTTTCATCAAGGAGGAACGATCCTGTCCGCCTCCACGTTACTTCTCGGTCGTCTTGTATCTATATCCTGGCCACGACTCGACTAATTGTAGAATCGCAAGAGAGAAAATCGAGTACGTAGGTGGATAAAGGTGTTGGTCTTGTTGGATCAACTTTTGTACAGAAACCTGCGGTTTATTCGAAATTTTTCTCTTTCAAATGAAAAACCTGAACGTTGGAGCGCTTCTGGTGTTACCTCTGCTATGCAGCAGAAACTCACTGAATCCTTTTGAATGAAATTTTGATAAATTTGAGAATGATAGTTTTCGAAAAAATGTATTGTACATCATCGATGTTCGTTACATCAGGACGAATACAACATATTCGTTTTGTCAACAGAACTTTCAGTGAACAGTACACATATGGAGTATATGGAAGACCATCGAGCATCAGGATGTTAATTTGTTATTGCGAACGTGATTTTATCGTTTGCGAGCGAAGTCTCTTTAAAACTATGCTTTCTTGTATACTAAAGTACATCGGTGTACTATACGTACATTAGTGCGGGCGTAAAGCATCTGCGAATAAAACGAACTCCCACGTGGTAAATGTATGTGGGGAATCGAGGGAGAAATAACAAAAGGGCCATTACACTATTAAACATGTATGAATGGAAAAAACATTTTTACTTCAAGCTCGTAATAATAGCTTGTTTTTTTTTTCTCAATGTGAATTTGATTTATACGCTATTGATGACAGGGACATGATTTAGTGCGTTACATGACCAAACAACACGTTGAGTACTGGTGGTGCTATTTTTGAAGAACTTGAATACATCAAATATAGTCTCATCTTTATTGAATAACACAATTATCACCTCGAATCTTTTCCTTTGTACGTTTTGTTGTGACTTCACATGATGAATCGCGATAGTAATGCGTTAGATATTACTGATGTAATAGCAATGGAAATTTCTCAACGTATCGCTTGAGAACTCATGTATTTCCGTACATCAATCAACTTACAATCATGTCTTCCTCGTAAGTAAACACTAGAACGTTCACACATTAATTTGTAGGTGTTTGTCATTCTTCTTTTACGTTAGCAATCAAGTCTATGTCTCGTGTTCGAGGTATGGAAATCCTCCGATGTATGCCTTACGTCTACCCACCCACAAAGTTGCAAGAAACGATTTCACGTTCATAAATAAATACAATCAACCCAAGTCTTATGATTTCATGGTTTAAATGTTCACACGACATACGTTACGTGCATGATACACATAACTTTGCATTAATTATCAACCATGCAACCAAATCCCGCTTGAAGAATTTTGAATGTCGGATTAACGTCTGAATAAATCTGTACTGTATCGAACTGTTAGAATATTCTCATACATTCGTATTTCTCTATTGCATCATTAACGAAACCTTCCAGTATCTGACGAAGGGATAAACGTTAATATTCCTAGCACATCTTCCGAAGAGGATATACGCGGAGATAGCAAATTTTTCACTGTCATAGAAATTTTATTGATTATGACAGGAAGTTTCAAACTGTTGCAGGGAAAAAATTCAATTTTGTTATCCTTGCAACTTCAGCTATACTCATTCAATTCCTAAAATGGTTAAACAATTGCTTCTCGAAAAGCTGTACGAAACTTCATTGTTTTGATATCAGGTATTCGAAATAACACCTATCTCTGCAACAACACGTAAAAGAGGAAATTGGAAATATAGTGGCAATGTGGGAGAGCATTCATCATCATCAAAGTCTTGATAATTTCACGGTAATGGATGCACAGGATTTATTTCTGTTCGATAATCTATTTGAAAATCGAAGAACGATGAGCGTTCTCTTATTCCTTCTTCTCTTACCCTTTCAAGATTGGATTGGAAGTAGAAAGAGGAAGATAGGGATCTGTGCCGCATACAGGGAGCGGCTTCCGCAAGGTAAACGATACACCGATTCGCACGTTCCAGGAGGTTTATTATAGCCACCTTTTATATTGTGCCTGATCGTCTACCACCCGCGGCACCGGGTGCTCCAAAGGAAAAGGAGACTTGGTCTGTCTTCATGGAAAGAGACTCAAGGACTTATCCCTTTAACGTATCAAGGTTTCGCAAGTACGCCGTGTAGTCCGCTGTACACAGACGTCGGATGAAGAAAGAAACAACATGAACCAATCTTCTTACCGCTTGAATGCGTACTGAAATTTCTAGATATCGAATTTTTTATATCGGTAATCACTGTTTTGAAGATTTTATTCTATAGACTATCGAAAGAGAATACGCCGAAAAGAATTAAAGAATTCTTCGAGTCTTCTTTGTTCTTAGAATGAGATTGTGAATTTAATTTATGATGATATTCGACGATGTAGTATACTCCGTACCGCAACGTAGATGAATTTTATCAAATGTTATTGATGGTGTATCTTGTGTTCGGTCTCCTCTTGCTTACATGGAACATGATTATTAACGTTTCAACTCAACAAAAGAAATGAGGTACGTGTGAGACTTCTTAGAATCTCGATCAATGGTTTGAAGATCAAATTTTGAAGACTACAAACTCGAGATAAGGGAATCAAAGATATTTCGAAGTATGGAGTTTATCGGATAATCATATTTACACGAGAGGATGCTCAGAAGAAGATTGTCAAGTTGACATGAAATTCAAAGCCTGGTGAGATACATTCATTTCAGTCTTTTTCCATTTGAATTGAATTCTGATAAATTTCTCGATACTGCAAATAAATGATCATCACTTCGAGTTCTTCTCAAAGCTTCTCAGACTCCCAACACCTTATCGATCGAAAGAATTCAATTATTCAAATCATTCATGTTTTATTCTTCCAAATTTAGAAAGTTTTGACCAAAGAATCAATCATTGAGGTCCTGTTCATCAATCATACCATACGATCCTGAAGCTGACATCAAAAATCCAACACTCGGTGAATCTAACTTTTTATGAATTCACTTACCCAATTCTGTGCTATTTGAAAATCTCTTCTGTTACTTCTCGGTAACAGCTTAAGCAAAACTGACAATAATTTATCATCGCCTAGGTATCTTATTCGATATTCCGAATCAACTTATGACACAAATATTTGTGAAAATCAAAACCTTCGAGGCTTGTTATCAAACTCACCAATGACATCAAATCAATAATAGTTTAGAGAACTTTGAGGGACTGTTGACTCACCTGAAACAGAAAAAGAAACCCATTAAAATCATCTCTTCGATATAAAACTGTTTATATATAAAAAAGAAACACTTTCCAGCATTGTTTGCTTCGACCATACAAACATAAATACAATTATAAATTACAACGTCTACGTGCAACGCAGTGAAGTAATTGTGATAACATATTTCTCAACCAAGCACTTTATTTAGTAGCTAAAGGCAATCAATTATTCATCTCAATTAAAGTCCACGATACTACATAAACGTACACATAGTATCTCGATAAAGGAGAATACAATACTCCAACTCTATCGCATTCACCGACGTGAAAAGATCCTCATAAATAGTTGTAAAAATATTCTGAACGATGTCGAAGATGAAACAACGGTACGAAAGTTGATATTTCCATTCTCCCAAGTGAACGATCATTTTCCATTCCTGACGAATGATCGAGCAACTTTGATCCCTCATACATCTTCCTCGTTTAATTTAATTAATATCGTTGACATCGAATTACGCACACTCCACGAGCTCAAGAAAAGTTCTCTTTCTAAAAATGCAATTACAGCATTCGTTATCTTCACGGCGCGAATACATGAAGTCGATATATCACGATGATCATTGTACTTTCTCTCGGTACCACCTATCGATCATCCACCAAGGAACTGAATATGCCTTCTCTGTACGCTCTTCTCTGTATTCCGATCGGAACATGATGCGCAATGATATACGATATATCGCCCTCGATCGAATTATTATGAAATTCATCTTTGGACTGGCACTGGTAACTGCTGCATATATTTGTCATTAATTATTCAAAAGTAATTGATAATCGGGAACGAAACCGTCAGTATGCTAAGTAATTCGAGCGATGATAATCATCATTCGGGCTATATTACCTTGAAACTTCTGACCTTCGACATTATGGAATGCTTTTGCCGTAAGAGAAAAGAACGGGGAAAGGTGAAGACTCAGAGAAAGAACAAGAAGAAGCAAAAGGAGGAGAAGGAGGATGAGGAGGAGGACGATGATCCTGTGGCACTTAGACCTTGACCCTTGCCATTCGACTTTATGCTGCAACATTTAATCGAATCCATAATAAACGACGTAGATATTTCACTTGTAGGATGTGAATGCCTTGGTCACGTTCTTCTGATTCCCGACCTTCGATTATGAAAACCCCGACTATATACCACGTGGGTATCGATAAGTTCGGTATGGAGCGGCATGGACGAAGATAGGAATAATAAAATCGAATATAACTAGAGTCTCCCTACGCAAAATTCCTGAGAATTTCAAGTACTCGTAAAAGGACGTGAAAACGTTTCATTTTGTATTGAAGTATCTTGAAAGATTTTTTATATCAAATTACGAATAGTTGTTACTCATTCACCTAGGAAATGATGTTCTTCGTTATGTAAAAGGAATAATCGAGATTAGATCGATTCTATATGGTGGATTTTAAGCGTGTTTGCTTATGTTTTTTGCGATCGTAAACCAATACCACAATCCATTTGCGGTCAATCCCAGGAAAAGAAATTCTTTCTCGACTGCAGTTACGAAATCATAAAAATCTAACGCATCAGACTTTGTAATGATAGTTTAAATACGTTTTTCTTCTGGACTAGAAGCTTCAAGAAGGGAGAAGAAACTGGTTTAGTATTGAGAGTACTCGGAACTGAGATGGGTGAAGTTGTAAAACAATGTTAAATTGTGTTGGAGCTCTACAGCTGTTTGAAGAATGACTCAAGTCGTTAGCCTATTTTTAGAATGATTGAAAAATTTCTTTCATCGTAAATAGAGGATGTGTAAGTTCATCTACATTGATCCATAATTTATTCATTAGGTAAGAAATCAATCCACTGTACACGCCTTTGTTGCCTCATTTCGATGAAATAAGAATCTACGAGACAAGATTTCTAGATATGAAATCCAAAATCATACAAATTTATATAGCATTGTATATAATTTCCAACGATTTCGTGGAGAAATGATTTCATAGGAGTTATACCCGATTAGAAAGTTATCCCTTGGACCTGACCTAACCAGGTTGATTTCGATCCTGCTCGGGTTCTGGAAAGGATTTTAACGCTTCGTCATCTGCAAAACTGCCTCACAGATCGGAAATTTGATATCCACATTTTAAAGAATGAGTTTAAATCTATTATTTAGAATATCGAATTGTGAATAAAGTACAGAGGATAAACAATGTTGGTGTAAATTTATATATTCGAGATGATATAAATAAATAAGAAAACAAAGAGAATAAATAGAAATCGGAATCAAGAATCGTTTGTTTATATATAAATCACGTATCTATTGGTGTGATTTTGACATACGAGAACCACTCATTATTATTTAACGTTTCATGTCGAATCGAATTCAATGAACTCGACTAATTATTTCTAGGTACGATATGCTTCATTATGTAGCAACGGAGGCCGATGGAAATGACGACAAATGAGATTTTTATTCGTTAGTGGCATTATTAGATACGATAAACGAGATTGCTATTATCGAGACAGAGGAAATGCGAGATGCATTTCCAGAGCCACAAGGCCAACGTTCGATGTTGGTATAAAAGTAGGACTTAGCCAGCCAACCAACTTTCCATTCTAACCGATTTTCTATCATACACGTGTTCGCACAGACGGGAAGCAGCGACGAAATTGCATTGGGATCGCGTATGCTAGAAATCTTTTTCAGAGCGATTGATATCCATACATGATTGATATGGGAGGAAATCAATTGATCATCAAACGTATCTTCGAATCAAGAGTGTTATATTTTCATTGATCATTTTCATGTTATTGCAACATCGACTTCTCTTTCCTCTTCGCCATAATTATAAACGAGATATGAAATATTCATCCAGTCTATGGAACGATAAGATCAAATGATATTGGATTTCTCTTTTCAACCTCGTATATATGAAAGATTACCCGCAGAAAAAAAAATAAGTAAATAATAAAAGTTTATTGAGTTCAAGTTGACCCAAGATCAAAGACGGCTTACCTGTATCCCCAAGGGTTTACATAATGAAACCAAGATCGTATCCTGCTATGGAAATTATCGATCTTTGCGCTCAGTTTTTTATTCATCGGTACAAAGAGATCGAAAGAACAGCTGTCATCTCGACATTTATCCTCATTTCCCCTTGTTCCTGGCCACGTTATTGCCTATGGATCCGTTATTATTCAATCGTGAACTAGATTCACGAATCCTTTGATTCAAACAAAAGCACCATGAAACACAAAGTTCGAAACCACCACACCACACTGCAGGTCAACGCTCTTTTCCCTCTCTATACCCTTTTCTTTCAACTTCTCAGAAATCATTCCTTGAACTTCGAAACAAAGAATTACCACTTTTCTACGTAACTAACAGAAAAAAATATTCCTCGCAATTTTAATTAAGTATAATGAAGTTCGTAAAGTATACAGTATAACCGCTCTACGATACCACGTTGTTGCGTAGAATAACGAAGAAATAAAGTTAATGAGGACTCGGGTGGAGTATAATTTAACCCCCAAGCATTTCCATATTTCACACTCGAATTGGTGGTTCTCTTTTTCAAGAGAGATTAGATATGAAATAAATATCCTTTGAATCTTCATTGATGATTCCAAAGTTCACGAACGACTTCTGATGTAGTATCATTTTGAATGCATAACAATAACTCGTGTCTCTAAGTATCTATATGGAAAACACTGATTATCTTTCACCATGGTATTCCACACCCAGGAAGAAAAAGTTCCGATCTGTGAAATTATATGTTTCTGGACTCGCTATTTTAACTACCTAACAAGAGTGGTTATCATTTTCTCTGAGCCCACCGTTGCCATTACCTTTACTCACATTACTTTTCACTCACAGAGAAAAAGAACAAACACTTTGCGAAGTATTGCGTTAGTCATTTGTTTGATGATGAATGAGAAGAGAAAATGAATTCCACAATCTTCAAGAGAAATTATTATATAGATTTCCGAGAATGTGATGTAGATCGAGGATATATATCATGGTTAAGAGAGAATTCAGATTAGCATGTTAATTCGAAGTTTTTGTTTTTGAAGTGATAATGATGATGAGGAGGATCATAATGAGAATTAATGGTCAAGTGAATTGTGAAAGAAATCCGATGGATGGGGAAAAAAAAAACATCAGTGAAAGTTTTGTGGATTGAAAAAAATGAGCAAATTTGAAAGGAGCGGAGATGAGGTTTGGAATTGATCTAGTTCGATCTTGTGTGTGGAGAGAATGTATCAATTATTGTGAAGAATTATATTGATTGAATCCTAATTATTAGAATGGGATTGAAATCGATCCACGTTGAGGAGAAATTTCACAATGGAATCAACAAGAATAATAACGATTATTAATTCTGATCATGTATGATTATTTGGTAACTGAAAAACCATTCACCATCTTTTCACGATCAAAATCGGTACTCAAAGCGGTTCCTGGTTCCTAGAGTTGAACTGATGGACCTTGTAAATGTTACTACAGCATTCACCATGCATATTTACTCCCTCAAATGTTGATGAACAGGTGAAAAACCGTTTTCGTGATCACTTTCATGATTCTAAGGGAATATCATAACAGAGAAATGCAGAGATAAAAATGACAGAAATGATAACTGAATATTAATTTTATGTGCTTCATAACTTTTATTCTCATGTTTCTCATTTGTGAGTTTATCAAGAGAAGAAGATATTAAATGAGCCCCAAAAGAAATATTTTGAAAATTACAATAAATATACAATAAAATTATATATAATTTCCAAAATTTTTTCACTCATGTTGTGGGTCCTGCGAAGCGACTACGCGGGTACCTGTTTGTCAAGTATGTGAAATTCATCAATCGTTTAAGGGTAAGTAATTTCTGTGACAATACATGAATCACAATGACTTCATTGAAGGATATTTATTATCATGATTCGTTTTACAAAATACGGATCTTCATAAAAACATAAGAATTCTATCACAGAGTGGATTATTTCAGCTGTCTTCGGAATATAAAATTCAATAATACCTGAACCCCCGCGATCATCTAGTACATCTTCTACAGTCCCAACAATGACAATTATTTTTCCCTATGCACATTCACCGAATGTAACAACTGATGTTTTATGCGTATGAAGGATAATTGTCTGAATAAATGAACTATTTCCGTCCCTAATCTTCATTAAACTTTCCCCTTCTCTGAAGAAGATGCGGGCATGTTGACGGACTCTGAAACCCACAAATGATTCGAAAACTGCACACGTCAGTCACTTAAACAATTCTCGAATCACTCGCAACAGAATAAACTCCTTCAAAAGAAATGCCTTCGCAGGCAGCGAATCGATTCAACATAACTCTAAACGAAACATAAATTCTTCCCGAAATAATGGGACCATCATTCACAGTGTTTGATCAATATCAACGTATTATCCTCCCGTCATTATAATCGGTTCTCGACATTGGCCTACATTTGACTTTTCACTATTTTCGTGTTCTTACTTTCACAATGCGCCAAGAGATATCCAAAAGTTTCTTTGTTTCGATTTACATATATATGAACCGCGCGACCTCCACTTCTCGTATAATTTCGTACTAATTATTTCCTTGGCGAAGATTCGCGAAAATAAATTTGATTTCATCGAGAATATATATATATATGTATTCATTTATCTTCTGCGATTGAATTCGATATCGAAATAAGAAAGGCGAGAGAGAGAAGAATTTTTCGCCATGTCGGATCAACTCCATGCTAATTCGCTCGAGTTGAGTAATTAAAAAAGTGAGAGTCAAATGTTACGTAATGAGGTCGTATTTTTCATATTTCGTACTTCACGTGTCGTGGTTGTATAAAAAAAATTAAAGGGAGGATCGAAAATTGAGATTTTATAAAATCTTGAAGAATGGAATAATTATTACTCAATCTTTAGACCCGAATCAGATCGGATTTGTTGAATTCATACATAATTTTCTAATTCAATAGATTTAACAAACGTAACAGAGATCTAAGTTCCCAACGCTTCGCTTATTGTGAGTGAATGTATGTTACAAGTGCGCAACTGGCTCACTTTTTTCCATGCTACGGAGTGTAGAATTCATAATGTAGGGTATAATGAAAAGAAGTCACACGGCCACATGGTTAGAGTTCTTTCTTTTTCTACTTGACGGATGTTCGGTTCTTACTATTGTGGCACACATGTGGCGTTGCAGATACCATGGATGCATCAAAGTTTACCGCGATGCAGCTTCCCGTAAACATACATTTTATAACGTGCGACTCCCATGTGGAGCGGATATAGGTATACATAAATATTCACGCGAAATATTTGTTGGGGCTTTCGTACTGTAATTAGGGACCGATCCGAGAGGCAACGAAGAAGAAGAATAATAGGGATAAAAAATATTCCTCGTGAAAATGAAATTATAAGACTTAGTACAAAATTTTTCATATATACTTGCTTTTCTCTGCTGGTGTTAATTAAATTGATGAGCCGAGGAATATATCTCCTCTGGCAAACACGTGAGAAAAATATTATTATTAAGAATAAAAAGAAGCAACAACTGCGGGACTGGAAATAACAAAAATAATATTTGAATTGTATTTTATGACTGTGCTGAAAATGAAATGTAATTTTACCTTCTCTTCGAATATATAAATTAATGAAAAAGTTCTTTGTTTTCAAAGTAATTCTTGAAATATTTATATTGATTGATAAAAATTCAATGTACGTTTTATATTGAAGCATACGATCGAAGAATATCATTATATTCGTGAGGCAGAGAGAATGAGGCCGCAGGATGCAGCTGATTGGTGATTCGCAACATACCTACACTACCATAAACGATCATATGTGGCTGAATATTGAATGAACATGTATATCCATATATTGATAAATTCCAATGTGTGAGTGACGGGAGAGTATTCGCGACATTGCATCGAATAGAAGCATAAAACATATTATTCATTCTTACAAATCACTTTCAGGCCGATACAATATTTTTTCTATTGTATTATCGTATCTTTAAACTCCACATGATCATTTCTCTTGTATTCCAAGGAGAAGTTTGAGAGCTGATAGAAATTGATTGTGTACAATTTATTTCACAATTTTTGTTGTAACTTTGCCAGCCGTTGATCGAGGAAAAAATATATTTGAATCAAATCAATACTATTTCGAAATATTATTTCATTTTCCAATATCAAAAGAATCATAATTTATGTTATTGATCATGTAAACACACTGTGAAAAAAAACTTCGGAAAAATTCCAGTACCATACTGCAAATAATTGATCTGCACATTTGTACTGAAAAATTACATTCAAATCATGAAAATTCCAGTGAATGTATCAGAAAACTTTTGTTTTTATACTGGAAAATTGAAGCACAAAGCATGAATTTTCATGATAAATTCCGGTACAACAGTCAGTTCCAGTGCAAAAATGAAAGATTGAATAATTTTATGATTTGTATATTTTCATTTCATAGTTTCTAAATGTTTTATTTCATTCTTTCATCATTTAGATTTGATTTTTGGAAATATTTATCTTATTTAATCGATTCCAATTCTACCTCACTTGAATTAAATCAAAATGTTTGTTCCAGTATTCGCGAACGCAGATTCATTCGACTCAATCAAATTTCGTTTTCAGTCTATTCCTCCACATGCAAATGAAAAAAAGAAAATGGAAACAATGAAAGCAAATCAAACTAACATTAGGTGTATCCATTAACTTCAACCGGTTTTAAACTCGAATTCAAGTTTCAACCTAAATTAAGAAATCAACTGATTGAAATCTTTCTTTTCATTGTTCTGAATAGATCTACTCATAAAAGAATATGCACGACACGAGATGCGATGGATCAAAAAAGTATCTCTTCAAGTAAATTGTTACATAATTCTTCAAAAATGTCATAAAAATAGAAAGTCTTGCGCATAAATTTTACACGGATTTCAATTATGCGGTGAAACAAGTTTTAATAGAATTTTTATAAAACATAAAATTTATTTCAAAATTCTATACAAATGGGAAGAAATTATTTTATAATACAAGATCCTATATTCTTTATGCACAGTTCATTCATATGTGAACCTTTCACATGGATATTCACGTAGGAAGATATTTTATGGGTTAACTGTACTGAAGTGTCTTGATCGTCCAAAATAATTGTTCCTCAAGTGTACATTACACTGCAAATTCAAGAGTTTTATTTAGATACATCTAAAGTGGTTAAATCGTATAGTCACTTTTTAAACACTTAAAAGTGTATGAATATGTCCACAACTCAGATTCATTCTCAAGGCCCAAACCTGCAAAACTTTTTGTTCATTTCCAACCTGTAATATGCTTTGCTTTTGTTGAGAAGATGTATTTTCTTGTACCGTTTCCGAATTCTTTGTCAATCCTAGAACACGTGGGAAATTGAATAGTATTTGTTTAATCCTCTTTTTCATGCTCATGAAGCATAGAAAATAACCACTGTAACAAGAAAATCTTAAATTCAGCTGATTTCTGATTTCTGATTGTCTGATTATGCGTGTTCATCCCTGATCATGGACATTTTTTTGGCAAAATTTCTCGTGCTCAACACTGACTGTACGTGGTCGGGCCTGACTACGCCTGATCGTTCATTTTTTGGCTTAATCATAATTAAAAAGGCTTCAATTTTGTACCCATGTGGAAACCCGTGATCAAGCTTGACCACGTGCGATCATGCCAGACAAAACATCCTCGCCCTTGATCATGCAAAATCGTCCCAAATGACGAGCATTCATACAAAATGACTTTGTGTTAATTTTTTTATCACACGGAGAAAATATGTCATTAAATATTACAGTGTACCACCGGATCGGGGCACCATATCAGTTTCTTCGGGGAAAATTCCTGGATGATCGCTCAGAATCACGTGAGATCGCGCCTGAAAACTGGAAGATGGAAACTGCATGCGCATAATGAGTAGAATTGATTAACAATAGATCAGTCTTTTGAGAAATTAGAGGAAGGATAATGAAAGAAATCTTTCTTTTTGCCAAATTATTATAAATCTTATCAATCCTGTATGGATTTTTCATGCGTAATAGAGCACAATCAAGCTCGATTAGTCCTGATTACGTGGGTACAAAATTGAGGCCCGATCACGCTTGATGAACAAGGCCTGATCAGGCCTGAGAAGGCGTGGAGGATTTTTTCACTGGCAAATTAAGACTATCACAAACAAATTAAGACTTTCTTTCTACAGAGACGACTAAGCTCAAATATCGGTGCATGAAATAGTTCAACTAAAAAATCCTACAACGGTGGAATTTACAAAATTGTTCATTATTTTGGGAAAAAACTTACACAAAATATCTGATCATTGTTTTGGAATGAATATCACCTTCGTTTTATTTTGTGCGATTTTTTAATGTCTTCATGCGATTGCTTAATTTCTCAATATTAATTGAAATGTGTATTTTCCAAAATGGCGATCCAGTATGGCGACCCAAGTCGCTCACAACTAATACATTTTCGTGTTTTTCGTACTATTTCTCAATGTTTTCGACTGATCGCTTGTTTTTTCTGATGCTGAAGGGAATGAATATTCATCAGAATATGTGATTTTAGAAATAACGGAGAATTATGAAGAATTTTTTGTTGCTTAAATGATAGATTCTAATCAAACTCTCCAAAAAATGATGAACAAGTCCACTAAATCATAGTGGAAAGTTCATGATTCGTGGAAGAGCTTTGCATTGTAAATCTGAATCAGTGGAAAATGTAGCACTGTTTTCCAGTGAAATTCCACTTCTTACTAGTTCGAATGTAGAGAGCACTACCACTAATCTTTTTGGTAGAATGACCTTATAAATATTTTTCAGAGTGTTTGTCGTAGAATTTATTCAACAGTTCATCAGCGCATTTCATGAAAAAAAATCCATATCGCAGTACTTATATCCTTCCGTTTTCTACCTCTGATGAGACTAAAATTAAGTTTTTCTTCTATCCCAGGTGAAAAAATTCCGAGAATTCCCATAAAAGTGCTCTCACAAATATAACGGTTAAATAGAGAATCTCTATCCAAGTTCCACAAGAATTTCTTCAATTTATTCGCTTGATCTATTGCCTTTCCATCAATCTAGGCTTTTTCAGTAATAAAACTCAACACGTTTGATATAATCGTTCTCATCGCAGGCTTGTCGTTTTTACCATCCAACTCATCGTAAGTGGATCACTCAGTCCCGCCCTTTCCTATCCCCAACGAATTCCATTTTATCTGTATTTATTGAATAATTGTCACTATGTACAACTGCTTTCACCTATTTCCATTTTCCTGTTGATACAAGATTTAATAATCAATAATATACTCGCGTGTAATGACTCGCATACGCATACAAAGGATACTAAAAGTACCATAAACCATGAGATTACACCACATCACTAGTATTCTTTTTTATTTCATAAATTTCATGAGTACCACACAAAGGGTATCAGGTTGTACCATATCCTTCGACCCAATTCTCTCTTCTGTTTCTCTCTTTTTCCTATTATTTGACATTTCGTGCTCGGTCGTACATCATTTCGAACACACAAACACATGACATCAATAACTTTTGCTTGGATAAAAGATGAGAAACAAGGTAAAATTTCGTGACAACGAATCGTTGAGTGAACTTGTACTTGAACGTGTGATGTAATGAGATGTTCGAATTCTATATAGGCATCGGAGGAACTGTCTTGACTGTCTCAGCGGTGAGGAATAAATCATTCCTTCGAATGAATCATCTTCGGTATATTGAATGAATAAAAAAAACCACAAATGCGGAATTCGATGCTGGTATTTTATTTCATCGTTTCAAGAGATGGAAGAACGATCATTGTGAAACAAGAAAACCCGTCTCATCGGGAAACTTGGAAAATATGGATCGCTGTTCATCATGTGCTGATTTGAATCCGCGCTAGAGAGATTCTTCGTTTGAAAATCATTTGCATATCAAATGAGACTTCTGTCGCTGGAACTAGACGTAAGAACTGGTTGAATTCCTCAGATTTTTCTCATATGAAAAGAATTGTGAATCATTTGAATTTTGTCGGTGGTTATATTGTTGCAGGGAAGATGATTCCAGGATAATATTTCAAAGTCTACGAATTTTATGCAATCGTTAAAATCAATTATTGAGGGAAAAAATTTCAATTCATATGTAAGCATATCATAACATTTGAACAACTTTATGTTTTTTTTCCTCCTTTATATAGGAGCGTGACATTCTGCTACTTGACGACTTATATCACAGGGGCTGTACGAGTGCTCTCACTGTTTAAATACCTAAGAATCATGGTCGTCGCGCCTTAAAGCTGCACCACCGCTAAAGAGGCTATATTTTGTTCTATCAATGTGTACCATAGAATTATACACACTCAAGTGCTCACTGTTTCTTATTGTTCTGTCGATCAAATGCCAAACGACGACTAATGAATCAAATTATAAGGTGAAATAATTGATGGGTTCGGCATAAATTAATTCAAAGGTACTATTTTGAAGAGTTGTAAACATATTACGTCATTATAAATATTGTGATTTTATTCTCCTCTTCAAGAGATATTTTTTTCATCATTAGAATCAATGATCAGTCAATTGATTCATTAATCCCGATTAGAAATTCTCTTTGTAATGTTGCATGAGAGGAAACCCTGAGAGAGCCCTGCAAGTGACTATTCTAGTTGCAATGCGAGCTTCAAGCTCTGCATCTGGAGATGCAAAAATATACTTTCTTGTAATACTGTTGATTGTGAAGAAATGTACATTTTTTATAGTGAAATTTACTTTCATCTGTTGTTCCAAAATGGAAATGATTAATCCTTCCAAAGTAAAATCACGAATGTGTACTTTACAATTATGTCTTTAAACAAACGCTTATCAGACAATATAAAACAATCTTTGCATAAAAACACGTACATAGAATAAGCGTGTACACTCAAACCCATCGACCTGATGTTTTGTTCATACATTACAAACCACAAGTAGTCATTATTGGTAAAACAATCTTTCGTGTCTATTGCAGCTGCATAGCATCTTATCTGTAGAATAGTACCTCCTGCATATAACGTATAACCATTTGCGACTGTGCAGGTGGTTGAAAGTACATTCAACCCAATATGGTACACGCTCATTGATATATTCAAACATTCATATACATCTATGTATATTCGATGTTACGTTAGTCTCAGTCTCAACGTTAGAACTTAATCAGAGAGTTCAAGAAAAACTAGCCATTATCTCGATTATTATAGCTTCAAATGAGATGTAATCGACATTATATCGATTAATGAATGGAAGTCATTCATGAAATTGGTGTCAACGAATTCACACAATCGAGAGTAAAATTATGTCTCTTATTACAGTCAATGTAATAAAAGAAAATCTATACATAGAGCTCTCTTATAATGCGTGTAACGCAATCAACAGATTTGATGTTACATAGTGTCTCACACATTATAATTATTCTCATTGTCCTTGGGTAGTTGTCATTGAAATGACCATACAGACGATGATCATAAGTGTTGTACGATGAGCCTACGTGATGATTATGGATACTACGGAAATCTTCTTCTTTTCTTTCTTCAAGGGTACTTTATGTGAAACATTCTAATCAGCCTTCCAGTGATTACCAGTGAAATTACACCGATTCTCAGTATTTTTCACTAATTTGGATTAACAGAGTTCACTTGATTTTACAAAAAAGAATTCTTACTATGTATTTCATTGGTCTCCGCACACATTAGTCCCACACATCCCACACGAAAGAATTGGCTGAAGTTGTTATTCCTTCAAATCGTATTATTTGTTCAAAAAAATCACTATAATACCTCAAGTCTTGCAAGTGCTACTATTATCAGGCGGGAGTTATTAGAGTAAAAAAAGGAAAAGAATTGAGATTCTAGTTTTCGATATTTACTTTCAGCTGAAATAAGGCTAGTTTTGGCTGCATCTTAAAATAAACTGAAATTAAATTTCACTTTTTACCGTGTACAGATAATTCCCCACTCGCACAATAAAATCCGTTTACTTTATGTACTGTAGAAGAAAGGGATCAGATTCACATTACGATTCAAAAGGATCACGCTGTCTAATATTGCATAAAAGATTTCGTATCTCTCTTTGCGCTTCAAATTCAAGCTTTTGTCTGGCGATAGTACAAAGAGAATAATATGTATCTCATACAAAGAGATTTTATACCGAAGTTCTATTATGCAATGGAAGATAATGCTGTTTTTGAATGTCTCTTTCAGAAAATAGTGCTATTGATCTGAAATCTTTCTCCAAAGTATGGGCATTTTTTCTGCATAAATTTTGATATAACATGATTATCCTGAAAAATAATGACGAATGAGAGAATGAAAATAAATAGACATGTGTAGAATTTGAATATTTGAAGCTGAAAGTCGAGAGATCGATAAATTGAAAACCCTTCGCCAAGTTCTGCTCTGCGAAAGAATATAAAGCAATGCAAAGACATGCAACGCATAATACGTTGCACATTTTGTGTTGCAGACAGCTCCAAAAGATCAATAGACTGAAACCCTTGACAAGTTCTTCATCTATGGAGAACGCAACAGTACAAAAGTATGTAATATATAATAGATAGTTCAGACATTTCAAGTGTATTGTCTTCTGTTCCAAGATTTGAGAGCAGTATCCGTTGGAAAGAATAGCGAAGAAGTGTAATGCATGATTGTAAAATATGTAATAATTTAGACAAGATTGATTACAGTGAAAACAGTAAAATTTTCCTAAAATCCAAGAAAACTAAACTCTTTTCTTCAGATTTACAGAGTATTTTTGTAGAAATGAACCTGATCATAAATTTCAGAATAAGATCAGTATATAAATCTCATCGTTATCGGAATCGTAGAAATAAATTAAAATAATGACTTTCTTAGACTCTAAAGCCCCATACATCTGACAGGGAAAATTCATTTCACATCAAAACATGAGATACTAACCTATCCTTTCATGCGCACAGATTCAAAGACTACTGTACCGTGAAAACACGTGTATCTTGTTCAACAGATAACCAATAAATTTAGAAACCATTTTTGATTATTGATTTTTTTTCGTTAGTCAAAGAAACAACAAATCGAAAGCGATAATCGTGTAAAATTATTTGGAAAGTTAGTTATTGAATCCACAGATTAACAGTCATAAACTGTCTTACCAATCTTCTTAAATAACTACGGGAGAAAGCCTGGTACACGCATCGGACGGTTTATGTGTTATAGCACTGGGTTGATATTTCATATTAATCGAATCAGTGGAGCAAATCAAATGAATGAGTGAATTTATAATTCATGTGCACGTTTCATCCGGTGTCTCATTAACTTGTCCTTGGTACACACCTGTTCGGCACAGCATCTTGACGGATCAACAGCAACACGCGTATCATTTCGAAGGAAAACGATCGATTGGCAACAGGAGCATGCAGGAGTGGTTTGGAACCTAAGGGACAAGGGAAAACAGCTTCGTCTTGGTCGATTAACTTACATAATCGTGCGAGAACACAGGGAGCGATATACTAATGGGCGCCATCATTGTTCATCCATTTGCTCAGGTTCTGCATCATCATCATCATCATCATCATCATCATCATTATCATCATCGTCTTCGTCGTCGTTGTACTGACCTCTTGCCTCTTTCTTAGTTCGGGCTCCGGCTAGACGCGAGAGCGCGTGCACATATTCATTAGAGCACAGCAAAAACACGTTAATTCAACCGTCGAGCAGTACCACCCGCGGTTTCAAGATTTATTTCTAGACGGGAGCTTCTTTCTTTTTTTTTTTCATCGACTTTAGTGTTTAGTTACGCGTATAATTAAAATTGCATGAGCGTAAGTAAAGAGTGTTCAGGAGCGTTCCTTCGCTCCTGACAGATTGTTGTTTGATTGAGATAGGATGAAGAGAAGGGAAGTGTTAAATAATTTTATTGCGAAAGAATTCGAGGAAATGGTTCACTGATTCATGCATGAACGAAGTATGTATTTTATTTTATAAATTTTAGAAACGTTAATTTTCACGAAATGTTTTCCGTGGAATCAGCAGATTGTAATATGACCGATGTAACTGACAGTTTCATAATGAAATTGTCACATCCTGCTGAAATGGTGTTTATTTCAGAACAATCGGTTGAATTTTTTGGGTGAGTGAAAGGTCTCATTACAGTTTTACATTCGTCGAAAGAAAAGAAAACTTCGAACACCCTGTATGTCTTTTGTCCCTCCCACTTTACGTATGCCGTCTATATCCTTAACGAATACATTTCGCACTCATTCGTACGATTTTGATTATAAAACTTACAATTATTAGTTTCCTGTGAGAGGGAACATGAGAAGGGATCTGTCGAAGTCATAATCAACAAAGATTCCAGTAAATGTAATAACATTGATTGTACCATTGGTAAAGTAACTGTGAATTCATATGCGGATAGGGGAAACATATCAGTGATCGGCTTTCACAAAAGGAGAACTAAATGCTCATTGTGTTGAATTATGACAATGAAAAAAGAATCATATGCTTTTGTAATATTGTTTTTGTCGGAATATGGATGAGAATTACGTATGATAGAGAAAAATACATAATGGAATTTGACTGTCATTGTCATGAAACAAGGGCTGGCTTGTTTTTTTGACACTTCAAAAGACAGAATTGGAATAAGATCGAAGTTCGAGTATATGCGTCCTAATTTTTCGGTGTTTTCATTCATTGCTCTCCAAGAAATTCAAACTCTTTTATACACGTTCTTCAAGTTTTTAGTTTCCATTATTGGATTATTGAGTTTTTAATTGAGATACATGAGAATCATCAAGAATATCTGAAGTTTAAATATCTTTTATTTCGAACATTCATTATTTTTGAATAAAGAATTATCATGAATGATAATTTTTCGGCCAAGTTAAATGCAAGTCATGTTCATTTTTATCTACGTTCTACATAGTCACTTGAATAGCGAGTCAAATGCGTTACAAGTTCTTTCCAATATTTATCCAATACACCGATTCATATAAAAGAACATTGAATTGAATTCAATCTTTGATTTTCGTCTAACCCATCCCTTTTTAACTCTTGTTTATTCTGAAGATTCAGAAGCTGCTCAAAGTATATAAGTTTCCAACTTCCTTTAAAATAGTACGATACAAGTAAATCAATTACCTATTCGGAGAGTTCACTCACAATCCTGTTCAATTCGATTAGAGGATTGAAGTCTTAAAGCTTCAAAACAAGAACATTCTCGAAACATTTTTCGTAATTTTCCACATTTGTGCTAATTTTGGGAGGAACTGGAGTACGATGCTTCACTAAGAAACTCGTTAATATGCTCTTCTCAGGCATATTTCAGAACAAGATATCTAAATTCCGATGTCCTTCATCCAGAACGTTGAGTTAAAATGAAATGTTATCTTTTGGATTTCTACAGCAAAAAAATATCATCGATATTGCTTTGAAATCCCATTAAAATCTACCAAAACTCGTACAAAGTTTTTCAACTAGACTCCACTACGATTCTTGCCAACAATTCGAAATCTTGGGCAAGAATCTTTACACTCAATCACATAGAACGTGCAGGTAAGCGCAGTGAAAGCTCCTTAAATAATTCGATCGATTAAACTTCAATCAGAGATGAAACGACGTACAAGCACGCGAGCTTATCAGTCCCAAGTATTCCACGCGATTGTATTTTAACCAAAGAATTTCGTTTCGTCTACTAGTCGCTCCTACTATTGTTGTTTCTATGTTCGCCACATCACGATCCATATATCTCGTAGAATATTAATTACTCGAATATCGAGCGAATTAAAAAAATAACAACTCTTGAAATACGACGCGAAGGAACGACAAAACAACATGAATCATGAATTGAATGTTTCGATTATGTAATGTAGAAGAGATTCGTTAGATATTATTCAAAAAAGTTTCCCACGATGCATGAGTATCGAAGTGTCTCAGAAATCCGCAATAATGACAAAAAAGAACTCTGCAATTATTTCGTTTCAACTTCCTGTTGTACTAACAGATTAATGAATTGAGATTACCGATACGGTGTTCCAACAACAAAATGAACCAAGTGAACAAAGTGATGTAATGTTACGAAATTAGATAGTGGTTAAAGAGGATGGATTCGATGAATCGTGGATGAATAAAAATTCTTAAGCGTATGGGATTTTATTGTTGTTCCAACTTCAATTCCATCATTTTGATGTTCAATGGATTTTGCTTGTTAACGATTTATGATACTTGCATTTCATATTCTAATGCAGGATTTCTCGTTGAATGTACCAATTTGCAACACGATAGACTGTAGATTTTCGATTCTGAGTATGTAAAGCCATGCTAATTGAATTTAATGAGGATGATCTTATGTATGTATCATGGAATACTGTTATTTCACTTGTACAGATGAAAAGTATCTGATTATGCACGTACGTTCTTGTACGATATGTTAACTATTTATAGTGACTCGATCCAAGGATCTCTTGGACTCGATGGTTAATGTTTGCAATCATCAATCGAATAAACTGATTACATTACTCGTGATTCATTCAATTATGAATTGCACGAACACACACGTCAATTGAATACATGAATTTTACGAACGATATGCTGCAAATTCAACTGATCAACTTTGTAATTCAATTTTTAAGCCTTTGTGTATCAGTTCATCAAGTTACAACCTAAAAACAATGAATTTGATACAAGTTCTAACATATCAAAGTTTGTTGACTAATTCCCCAGTTTAACAGAAAAATAATAGAAAATGATATTGAAATATTTTTGAACGAAAATAACAATATGTTTCCGGATTGTTGACAATCAGTTGATTGTGTTAAACTCGTTTCTTTTATCCGTAAAAGATGTAACACCAATTCATTGACCTTTGTATTTTCTCAGGAGAAACGTGTTTTCAGATTTCAATGAATAAAATTATAAATTGTGATACACGCAACAATTTTATTCCTTCTGATAGTCATATCTCACGAAATTACACAGTTCTCGTATACTCAGCTTTCAGATCACGTTCTATGCATTCATGTTTCAACGTAATCACATAATTTCTTCGTCATAGTTCGTCAATGAAGCAAGTTATGAGGGAATCCATATGGATACTTGATAGTATTTAACCCATCATAAGGTGAGTTTAAGGTGTTCGAATGTAGTTCACTAGCCAACCACATGGTCATAAAACCACGCATTTTGTTACGCTCTACAAATTGACGGAGGAGAAAATGCTTCCAATTGCGGCACGCGCCTTCTCATAGTTTGACTGTACTCGTTCATCGTTGTGATTCAACATTTTCAACATTTATAAAATTTTGAACTTTGTGAGAAATAAACTAAATGTTCATATCATAATGACGACTCTGTTTTTATGTTTACAATTTCTATAATTTGTACATCAAATTAAATGCCTTGAATCATAAAACAAAGTTAAAGAGAGAAAGCAGCAAACCCACAAATCAGATAATATCTTTTTGCGTAAGGGGAAAAATAACACGATTTTTATGCAAATTCATAATATTATGCACAAGAATATGCTTCACGTGTTGCAAAATTATATTTCATCACTCGTACATGAATTTGAACTTAAGTAAAAAACAAAGGATAAAGCAAGGCACCGAATCGATTTTTTTCCCTCGATGTACATGTCACATGAGAAATTAGCATAAATTATACGCAATAAGAATCATTCGACGTGAGTCGGTAATTACAACGTTATTATAATATAATAATATACACATTGCAATCTAATTTATTTAAATCCGCTTTCTCTCGCTATATTTAAAACCAGGGACAAAAATATGCATTTGCTGTTCTTCCTCGTTTGGTTGAAAACAGGACGAGGTGGTAACACGATGTAGCAACCAAGAGAATTCGCATAACATGTAGATACACGCAGAGAAGAGTGCTTTATGTTGTAATAAAGAATCCTTTCCCTGAATCATGAATAACGAATATGCTGTAATATCTCATTCTAAAAATATAATTACACGTAAATTACGCAGGAAAGAGTACAACTCAAATTTATGATTACCGCGAATCTTGCGATTAGATTCGCACTCAAATATTTTCACAGACTAGAAAATATTCTGTCTACATCGTGTTGCTTGGTGGCGAGTCCTTCGGTAACGTAAATTATTATATATGTACAACGATGAAATATGATTAGAGGATCGAATGATGTATGGTATCTTGCGGTGAACTGGAATTCACGCAGATAAATTCACGATTTTTGTACACTTGATCAAGTCTGTCTGCTAATCAAGATTTTCAATGATGAGAATCGATACGGATACTTCAAGAGAGTACTATTGTGAGATTTTGGATAATTTGTGTGAGTACAAACAAAATTTATTTGGCACTGATTATCGAGGTTTGCTGTCCTCTTTGGAATAGAACATTCATTCATTAGATGGACCACTCAATTATTGGCCCTAATATTCAGTCAATTACAGCACTTATTCGAATTTGAAATGGTTAGGACGAACCTGCTGAATATGGTTGCCAAATATGCTTTATTGATCTGTACACTTGGGCCAAATTTGATGAGATACAGCGTGTGACACTTGAGTAGGTTAGATTTTTCAGTAGTGGATGTTCATTTCTCAATTCTTCATGTTCTGCTTCACAGATTGGGACGAGTCATTAACACTGCCTGTGGCGACTTCATACGACGCCAAGGAAAACAGCACAAGACACGTCACGTGTATGATTGGCTACCCGGATGGGAAGATTTTCAAAATTATATATAATTAAATACAAGCCAATATAATTGTATAAAAATTATGTATAATTTTGAACATTTCTCCACTCGGGTGCTGGATTGAAAAAGCGTAGAGCGTAACGCACGATGCAACAAAGTAAAAACGGTAGAGTACGGTATGGAAAATGTCCGCCCTGAACGGATACTTCTACTTCCACTCACTAGGCCTGTCACGTCGCTACTGAGCGCACGGTAAATAAGAATAAACCCGTACGTGTATATGACGCGGTATTCCATAGAAAATTATATACAAATTGTATATCAACTATATTGAATTGTAAATAAATTATATATAATTTTGAAAATTTTCCCACTTTTAAAAAATTTCCAATATCAATTCCAGAATATGATAAAACCTAATGCAACTCACCGATCACGGTAATCAAACTTGATCGAAATTTTGGGGACGGCAAACTTACCTGAAACAAAAGAAAATAACACAAGTTAAGAATTATTCATGGTTCAAATGCAGTAATAAATAGAATTATATGTTTACCAAATCACTAGTCCAGTAAAAATCACTCTAATCCTTTTCTAGGTCTTGCAAGGCCTCATCAGGTCCTTGTGAGTAACTTGCAAGACTTGGTGAGGCCTCGTAATATTTTAGAAAATTACCAGAGTGATTTGATAAAGTAGTAGTTACCTAACGATATTTTTTGGACAGTGTTCATGTTTCGATATGCAAGATATGTGTTAAACATCCAGCACTGTTGGGCACATATCAGCTAGAGTAACAGCACATTTGTTTTCCCTGTTATATTATTGACCGCTTTTCATTCCCAAACAAAGTCACCCATGCTTATGCAGGTTCGATTTATATCTGAATCTAATAGAACCTCTGAGAATTCTCATCACGTAAACCGAAGAAGATATCTCTTTAACCGAATCCTCACGAGATTGGATATATTCGAGATTCACCCCGATTCAAGAATTTATTTCTGCAGTAAATTTTCGGAAACCAACGTCACATCCTCTCGAAATGAATCGACAGAAATCATCGTAACTCACATTATCACGGAAGGAGAAAGTGATAATAAACAAGAAGAAACATATCATCGCTAATCCTATGAAAATCTCAGGCCACACCATTAATAACAATATCAACGTATAAACTTAGTCCTAATACATTTGCAAAGAGAAATTACATTCGAAAGTTTTCATGCGATGATTCAGTTCTTCGGCATTACTTTTATTTTAATTGTTAGATTAATCTGAATAGAAGGCTTCGTACGTAAGGGTCAAATGTTAATCACTGGCCGGAAGTTCTTATGAGATTATTCAAGAAAGTGTGGGGAAGTCTTTCATCCGCAGCCTCGTTGACCATCATCAGCATAATGAGGAGTTTACTTTAAAACACTTTTCATCTGTTACTCGTGTATGCGCATATATAGATAGATACATTGCATTCATACCGCGTCTCGTTTAATGGATCAGAGAAAGTGGTTGTATGTACACATCATGCGTGAATTTGGTTACTCAACCATTCGTTGATTTGCCATAAAATGATGATAATAATTGAAAAGAGCAACTTACATGCAAGTGCATGTGCGATGAAAGATGAAAATATTGAGAAATGCGTTACTCGATACTCAATATTCGTGCGATAGTTGGTCGAGGAGAGGAGAAAGAGATTTCGTTGGGAATTCTTTTCTTCTTTGTTTTTTTTTCTCATTTCCCTCGGATATCTGGCGAGCTCGCTGCGTTCGCAACATCCACCATCTGGTCTTCTTTCGGAACACCTGTTTACTTACAAGAGTTCACCTCGTAAAATTACCTGTACTTCCTTATTATGTTGCTTACGCGATTACTAACTGTGTAAGAAATCTAGGGAGGGAAGGAAAAACGATAACGATGATAGGCTTGATATTAATGAAGCGTATAGATTCTCCTATCACTCTCGTTGATCGAGAGTTTGATTTCACAACATTTTCTAATCTTTGCTTCGCAAGTTTTGTTGGTATAATTTATTTGACACAGACTTGTGTCTTTCATTTAAGGAATAAAAAAACCTGCTCATAAAATGTAGATACATAAATTTAAGAATTTTATGTATATACTTTTACATCGTTCTTTGTTTGGATATTGAACCCACGTGCACAGCGTTCGTCAGATACCCAATATGGGCAGATTACATAGAAGTTAATGAATAATGAAATGTGAAAGGGGGTTCGGCATGAGGGCTCTCCCGATCGGATAAACACTACACCGTATGAATATTGCATGGTGAATTTTCGAACCCCTATGTCAAGATTTGAATCAATGAATCAGATGTTCTTGAACGTTGCAAGGGGTAACGAGAATGACTTAGAAGTAATTCCACGTACATTCAATCTTAATTTGCACAATTCTTCGTAATTCGTTCACACTTGGCGTGACTGCACGTAATTTTTAAAATAAGAAAAAACATACTATTTACGGTAACTGATTACAGTGGTAATGATTTTTTTCTCTCAACTTTGGAATACTGAAATTGATGAGAAGAGGAAATATTCAATCAAATAGGAACTTCTGAATTATTTATTATAATAATTTTCATTCATTATTGTTTTGAATTATCGTTAGATAGATCTTAACCGCCGCGCTGGAGCGTTCACACGCACTTTACGCCGCTTCCGTGAAAATTCAGGAAATGCGTATCGTGGATAAATTCAACTTTAAGCGCTGAAAAATTCCGCCAGGTTCATCTCTTCGAGCTTTAGGAAGAAATCATTTTGCTGGTAACTCTCGCTTGTTGAGCATACATTTCATACTTGGACGATATGAGGAAACTTGCATATTAATAAGGAATTTCATGTACATTTTGATTGGATTTTAAATAGACTTCTCTCCTAGTCGTATACTCGAATTTACTTATTCTTAGCAAATTACAGGGGATTTAATTCCTTACAAATTAAGTTTGTTAATAGTGGCTGTGTTGTTGCCTTGGAAAAATTTGGGAAACTGTTTTATAATGTCTTGTTTATCGTGTAATGAACATGAAAGTGAGTATTTTTAATCAAATATATTACCAGGAATTCATATTATGAATTCATTCCTGAATTAGATGAGAGGAACATAATTAATTCAACAATTTTTGTTATGATTAATATATATTACATACATTCTCAAGAAAAAGAAAGTTCCAAAGGAGAAGTAATCTGCAAAATTGTTCATCTAATATTGTCAAATTTCTTTTCTAATTACAACAATGTTTATAAGCGAAAATTCATTCCTCGAGCTCATTTTTTCAGGTTTAATGCAAACAAACAAGATCAGGGAAATATGTAGATGAGATTCAATTTAAAAGCCTCGTTCCAGCAAGCAGTGATAAACGATTATCGTATACAGCAATCTACATTTATGTTGAAATAAGTCAAAAATATAAAATCTACCTGATGACAGTTTGGGACTAAAATTGAATTTCAAAAGCAAGTATACATATATAATCAGAATATATTATCTTTCTTCGAATCAGGGTAAATGGTATACCGTGTATCCTCAACCACAGTCGCCCACGTTTATCGATTACTTTGTTATACGATAGGATATTCGATGTTTCCTTTATCACACTTCTCGAACTAACACGCGGTATACATATGAGGCAGGTTAAATATACAGGCTTTATACGATGAATCTGGAGTATATCACGCGACATCCACGGTCGTTTCTCCAACTGGCTTCCTAATCCGGTTAAATGATGGTTGTGCAAAGAGGCAGCTCTGCGGCTGCTCTGCTTGCTCTTTCTCTCTACTCCTAGAGCTCAATCATTCTTCCACCAAGGTAGGCGTTACGAGGGCGTTCAACCTCTTCCTCGTTCTTCTCTTCTTCTTTTTCTTCTTCTGCTTCTACTTCACCTTCTTCTATTTTACTATGTATGTAGTTCTTCTTTACGATCAGCCAGAGAGAAGACCCGACTTTAGCATTCACGGTCAGAAGAAGTAACACGCCATATCGGAATTATGACTTATGATTTGTATAATGACGCATAAAATGCTTGTTGTTCATGTGTGGCTAACGTAATTTCAACCGGGGCGATGGAGTCGTTTTGTACGTCTCATGATATACAATCACCTACGATTATCCTTGAACGGATTCCCTTTAGAGTACGTAGCGAATGCTATCTTCAAATTTTTTCAAAAAGTTATGTTATGTTGTCTATATGACATCAATTCTTTTCTAAGTGTTGTATATTATTTCATGTCCTTTAATTGAGGTATACGTGATGTTGCCTGCTCTCTTAACAATATACATAGTCCATGCTCTAATTTCATCAAAATCGATGTGTCGATGTATACTTGATTATATATTTATACAATTTACTGCTGAAAGAAGTTTTTTTTGTTCATCCGAAGAACAACAATAAAATAAAATAGAAGTGTATATTGAATACAATGTGGTTGACTAACTGAATGTTATGAAAACATATCTTGTTTATGCGTCATAACGGGTAGAATCAATCTTATTGTTGTAGGATTTCAACAATTGATGCTCTATCATTCGATTCTAAATAAACTAGCTTTCAAACTGTTCATTGTTATTCCACCCACAAAAGTATTCTTGATAAAATTCATGTATTACCTTATTGAAAATTCCAAACTTAGAAACTCTGATTTGTTCACCAATATCAAGAATTCATAGAACGTATAAAATTCAGAAAACTATTCACTAATTATGATATTTATCTCACAAGAACACAGTTTGACAGAAGATTAGAAACTCCAATATTTCACAATAGAATCTATTCTGAATCTCTGTCTGTTTTACACGTTTGGCACACAATAATTCTACAAGCAAAAAATTTAATGTGTCACGGTAAGTCGATGGGAACGAACTGAGATGTCTCGAATCGTAACACTCATAACCTTTGTTTACGATACTCCCCGTTTATTAGTCATCACGTCTTATGAAAGGATCATTTATTTCATACCTGAATTGTGAAGGGTCTTTCCGTTGTTTGCAACGCACGGTACTTAAAATTTATCGGTTCGACGGTATACAAAATTCGATTCCATTGATGTGAATTTTAGAACATGTCGCATAAGTCGTCCTAAGTTAGACCTGTTCTAGACAACTATCCCAGATTTTGAATAAAAGTATTCAAAAAATTCAAATTTAATTATTTACAAGAAAAATCATATACCAAAAGAAAGGGAAATGAATTTCAAAAACTGCGATCAGAAATTATTCGAAGGTTGAGTCTATGATTTGAACGTGCTGCGCGTAACGATGATGAAGTTCCCAAGTGTCTTGTTATTTGTTCAACGCTTGGGCAGATTTCATGAACGTCGTGGATGTTGTCAATGTCAACTTAATTATAGGAGCAATAATTCTTCAACAAAGTTGCAAAACATAAATTATTCCAACAATGGTGTTTTTCCCTCAAATTCAGATAATGATATAATAAAAGATTATTCACTTTGCTTGGGATATTGCGATATTTTAAATTAACGTGTACAGGGTTTATTCTGCACAAAAATTTCCCATTCGAAAGAATCGGATCCATTACTGGAAAGTTGCATTCATTCGAAAGTGTAAGTTTTCCAAAATAAAGGTGTGAGAAGTACAATTTGCGGTAATGAACTCAACAAAGGCTCGAAAATAACGCCGTAGCGTGGTGAAGATTATTATTTCGCTTAATATAAATTGTACAGCCAAAAAAAAGAACACGGTTGAATTTTTCTACTTGTTCAGAAAATATTCAATACGGTCATCACAAAAATCATTCTATGTATATAAACTGAAATGATATTCGTTGTATTCGTGAGTTTTCAAATAACTCTGAATACCAGATATAAAATGAGAAGTGAAATAATATGTTTCAACCTGGTGAATCAACTGGAGGCTTCTTTATTCACGTTCGTGTCGATCGTACCGTGACATGCGGATATATTTGACATGCAATGTTGCGCTAAAAATATGTACAACACTGTATGGGAGGGCAAAAGAACAAATTTATTTATTAATCCTGATTTTTTTTGCCTTAGCACATGACATGGAAGACGAAGAAGCACTTATTTCAAGTTCATGCACAGGGATGAAAATTAATCGATAAATAAAGTTTGTTTTTCTCTATTGAGAATGGACAAGTTTGACGAATAATTGAATTTAATTTTTTTTTCATCCCCCGAAGGAAAGGTTTTTTTAGAATTGTATCATGGAATGAGATACAAAGTCTTTGAAGTGAACTTTCATGATCTCGTGGGATCGGTTAACGCTTAATGAAAGAAGTTTGGAACTGCATAAACCTGCACATTGAAACAACGGAAACATTCTCGATGGTCCTTTCATTCAGTCTTTTGTGGTTTCATAAATGCTGTAAAATTTGCGGTAGAATACTTCCTGGACGGTGGATCAGTTCGAGAATGAAACACAAAAGTTTTGAGGGAATATGAAAATCAAGTTGATTTTATTATCATTCCTACCGGAAGAGGTGGTTTGAAAATTTGGCAAACCTTTGTCCTGCGAAGATACAAAGCATGAATCAAGTTCTTTCATTTGTTACGAAAGTGGCTTGAAGAATTTTCAACCTAACTGAGAGACATGAGATGTATTTTGAGGTTTCCTAATGCCTTCGATATAATACGATTCGTTCAAATTTTATCTCAACATTTGAAATGAATCTCCATTCAACGAGCTATTTCTTTAGATTTAAAAAAAAACACCGAAAGGATGTGGTAGCACTTTGGAGCGTAGGTCATGAAAAAATGTTCACAATCTCAAAAAGCTCACGTATCACCAGCGAACGATCGGTTACAATGGTATTGTAGATTTTTGCGACAATTTCGTTGATCGTAGCAGTTTTTGTGTATACTGGGCGTCCATCATTCAGTAAATTCGACTGTAGGCATTTAAACGATCACTGACAGGTCTTTATTGGCATTCCTGGACCATCAGCGACTCGTCGTTGAAACGCCATTAATTAGTGTTTTTGGAGCAATTTGAATGGGAGTACAGTCACGTTTAAATTCAACAGCTCACTTTTTACTGTTGGAGATGAAAGGAAAGACTTCTTTGGAGTGAAATTCAACTTTTCTTTCATGTTTGTCGGGTAAAGTCTTTTGTAACCAAATACTATACAGAATAAGAACTTTTCAAAAATTATTATTACATTTATAATGAAAACATCACTTTTTTTTATTAAACAGTGTAGTAGAATTTTATTAATCTAAAAAATGATCAAACATTCGGGAAGAATAGGAACAGTTAATGTTACTAAAGCTCCGGTTAACAATTGAAAAAGTTCTCAATATATTACAAAGAATTCCGCTTTAGTGGTGGACAAGCGATTCTCGCGCTGTCTATTTATTAATCGGAGCTCCTTTTAGAATTCTGTAAATCTGAAAGGATCAAACATCACAGATGGAATCTTTACTACACAGTAAAAAGTAAAACTTACTTCCAACCTTAATATCGGCTTATTTTTAGTTGCAGCTAAAACCAGCCCTATTTCAGCTCAAGATGCAGCCACTTTCAGTCAGACTTTTTACAGTGTACAAAAGAGTAACTCCCAATCTTTCAGATTTAGAGAGTAAGCTATCCAATGACAACAGACATATTTCCACTTGCCTTAATTTCTATCAAATTTTCAGTAGATGTCAGAATTTTTCTGATCCACCAAGTTTACCTTCAGTTGAAGCTCTACAAAGAAAAGTGTAGAAAATTGTACATTTTGAAATAATTTGTTGTTACAACATATGATGAATTTGAGAATTTTTTAATTTGAAACTCGTTTCTTTCGTAACTTATGATTTCAATGTGGTTGTATTCGTCCGTCATTACCTTGACCCATCCAATTACGCTTTGAACTTTCAAAGAATTGAAGAGAAATTATGATTTTGATGTCAAGGTATTGAAAAATTATGAAGTTACGTTCACAGTCTTGCTATGGATTGAAATTCTATGAATTTAAATGGGAAAAGAGGACATTAATTGTGAAAAAACGGTCTCCAGCACACACCACAATCCACCAAAATTCAAAAAATTGGAAAATCCCACATAAACTCATACAGTATTCATTTCAAGAACACACACCAACGAACGAGATCAATTGAACGATATTGCCCCTTTCATTCGATACTTGTGTTCCATCGCTTTCAATCTCATTCGTTATCATAAATTGGCGTCTGTCACCATTATGTAGTCAACGATCGTTGTTTGTTAGCTTTACATTATCGTCTACACAGACGCTAACCATACATCACACGTATACTCTTTGAAAGAATAAAAAAAAGGATCACATTCCTCTTTTCTCTTCTATTTGCGATTCCAATTCAAGTAGCTAATGTACTTCACTGATATTTGCACTACCTATATCAACACACATTCATTCGAGACGTATCAGCCAGCACAGATAAGCGATTTACAATTTACATAACTATTTCCTCCGTTTGAACAATGGACTACGCATAATATTGATGAAATATACACAAAACTATTACATAAATATTCTCCCATGTGAATGCAAAAAAAGAAAAAAATCAAATATTCAAACTATGAAAATGGGTAGATTGAATGATATGAACGATATGTTTGTTATGAAGAACATAAGGAGAGAGGGTTTTCTTATTCTTCTCCTTCTTCTTATCGTATATTCACAGTAGATGCATCAAAATAAATATCATAAAAGCTTCCCCTTTAACGCATAAATTATTTCCATGTTCCGATACGTGTGCATCCATACACGATGAAGATTCTCGTAAATATATACGTATGAGACTTGACGTATAAGCCACATGCTTCTGTGCAGCTATACATGAGTACAGATTGTTGTGACAGGCGGGTGTGTAGATCGTTTGAACACGTTTCGAGAGAGCAGCGTGCTTCCGGTAACATAACAACGCCAAGAGAAAAATACATGCCAACTGAAAAACTACGTCGGATAAATTTTCAAGCGAGACGATGAATGACAGAGTGAATTACAATGAATCGATATTATGGAATTGTTCTACAACTCGAAAGACAGGAATTATTCGATGTAACACTCTCATTGTGATTGCCGATTGTCTTCACTTCCTAGCTTTTACATTCGCGAAAGTTGCTCATGCGAGATCTTTAAAATTGGATCGAAACATCTTGTAATTTCAACAGCCTCTTCTTCATAAAAATACAAAAAATGAACCAAAGAAAAATTGATTTATGAGAAAGAAAGATAAAATTAAACTCGAGTTTGGAAGATGCATGAGTGAAGTTGAACGATTACAGTAACGTTACATCAGTACCAGCATTTCGAATGACCGAACCGTGTAAGAACTGGACGTCGTTAATAATGATCCGATGGAACAGGTCTATGATTCATCTCACGAGAGTTTGTATATACTCAAAAACTGAGGTTCGAATGAAATATATCTAAAGCACAGCACATTGTGATTGGTATAATCGTGATCCATTTGTCATCGCGTATTGTAATCCCTTTGCAAATATATTTGATTAATACCTAGTATTTTAATTCCATTTCATCCAGCTTAAATTGAAATACTCCCATTGTTTTGAGATGCTTCAAAATACATTGACGAGATAAGATAATAACGATGATGAAAAATGGAAGAGTGGTAGTAGTAGTATAGCGGTGGCAGGAGAGAAGCTTAGCGAAGCGTGCCGACGCACCATGTCGCCGTGTATCCGCTTCCGCAGGATGTTCGATTGTGATTTCTTTTCTTTTTTCCTTCATTCTTATGATTATTTGATTCTTCGATTGAAAATTTCCTCAACCACGCGAACAGATACAAGATTGATACGATTTATTTGTTCCATTGAATCGATTATAAGTAAGAATCAAATCTGAACGTTTGTTGCCTGATTCGTACATTCTGTACACATCCACAGGGTGTATTTGCGATGTATTTCAAGTGATTTATAAGAAAAGAAGAGTTGTACTGGTTTATCGAATGTATGTCGTTACTTGAGACTTATTTTCAAGGTAAGTCGGTTGAAAGCGGTCCGAACAGGTCAGTGACAAGATTTGATCTTAAAATGTGAAGGTAAGTGACAATTCGAATAATGAACGTTTGACGCCTGTGATTAATGTGAATGCCAAACGATTAAGATTCCAGATAATGAATTGGAGTCTAGACGGAAAGAAATGGAATTTCAAGAACCTATGTGTTGGTCCTTTAGCTTATCGCAGAATGCATTATGAAGAAAAAAGTATGTTACGTACGTTGGAGTACAGCAGTCATATTGTGTCGAGTGGATTCAGGTCTGTAACTGACTTGAGAAGAAATTTCAGGACTCGCAATAAAAAAATAATGGAAGGTAGAACCATAAAAATATAGTTTGCTAAGGCGACGACGACGATCAACCGTTTCGCGGTTGGCGAACCTGTCAAATGCGTTAATGTGCGCTGTAATTTTTCTTTTACTTCGATTACAATGTTTTTCGACCCTCTGTTTCAGTATTTTGGGGCTGCTCATTGCGAATCTGAACTTGGAAAATCCAAATTCGAAACAATTGATTCAATGTTATAGAAGGAATATCCAAAAATGATCTCCTATAAGAGACTTCAACAAAGGTGAAAAATAGTTGGACATTCGGATCAACCAACGTTAAAAGATCGAGTAGATAATCTGGCGGTAAATGTTATTAATTTCCGTTGCGCGCTAAAAGATAAATTGTTGTATTTTGCGAACTAATAGTCCAATCGATCTGAAACTTTCCAAAAAGTTTGTCGCTGAGAGTTTTTTGTAGTAAAATTAATGGTTTGTTATTAATTTTCACAAATTTTTCCAAAACTATCGTCTTTGAGGAAATCTTACAAATCAGAATCCGCGAAATTTATTAAGATACATTCGAAAATAACCGAATTAAACCGAACTTAAATGTTGGAAAACAGTGATTTTTGGTGCGACAAAATAGGTGCTTTGTATTTTTACTTTTTTTTCACCTACCGATGACAGAAAAAAATCGTAAAGGGACCCTCAGATTGATTTTTCAAGCATTATTTTTCAGTATGTTTAGATTTTTGAAATTTGTTTTTCAACCCTTGATGAGGTGACCTGGACAATACTTCTTCACGTTTTCGAGAGGTTCTTGCATGGAAGTACTCAATTATTACTATTTTTCAATAACAATTTCGATTCAATTCGAATTTATAATAATTAATTGAATATTAAATTCATTGTGAAGATTATCCTTTATCCTTCAAAAAATAATAAATCGATATTTAAATTCAAATAAAACATTTCTGAAATTTAATTCATTTATCAAAAGAAAACTAAGTATCACAAAATTCGAATTACAGTTCATCATAAAAACTATTTCGATTTCCAATAGTTCAATTTTTTCGTAAATCCACCATACCAAAGGGATGTGTAATCAGAATTTTTCGTTTATATTTAATAATTATTCTCGCAAAAAAAAACTATTTTTTCAGTCGTTTTTACTATTGACTTATTTTTTTTTTTTTATATTTCACTGTAACAAATTGCAGACATTATTATTATTATTTCAATCATAACAAATTGTTTGTTTACCTAATTTTCAATATATTTTAAAAATACTCGCTTTTATTTAATGTTTTTTTATTTCTATCCACAAATTGAATCTCATTTATAATCTATATTTTGATCTGAATTTAATTCAACTGAAGATTCTAAAAAGTGAAAGACATTGTTCAACACTCGAATTTACAGTGATCTGAGTTTATAAAAATAAAACACTTGAATTCATAGCATGTGTTTGAAGAAGACTCCAGTCAGTTCAATCAATCATTTTTGAGAAAACTAAGAAGATGAAATCTAGTCATTTAAATTCTCCATAGATACAAACAACATAAAATCTATACATTAAGGTTCAAATTTAGAGCGAAGTCTTACAAAACGAATCGAAATAAAATTCTTTCGCTGTTCGCGATCGTTTTAGAACCTTTGAATTCTGTTGAAATGAATGATACCGGCAAAGCAAAGCAGGAAAATACGCATATCATTCTCCTCGAAGTCTTTGAAGAAGGGCATTACGTGATATCCACACGTAGCAACGATGAAGTTTTTCACAAAAAACAATCTATTCGCTATCGCATTACGTTTGTTGATAATACTCTAAGGTGATGTGCTCGTCATCATCATGCTTATCCTACTCTTAAAAATATATATCCTGTGGTAACCCGAAGCGTGTACGTTTCGCATGGAAAGAAAAGAGACTTGACATGTTTATGAGAATATGAATATACTTGTAGGTACATATTACACGACATAGGTCAAACACGGTTGATCTTTGACCGCCATATTTCAATGTTTCATGTCTCAGAGTAATAGAAAAATCAATTCTCCCAATTCGGTTCATGATTTTAAATCGCTTGTTGAACGTTGTCTCAACCTATTAGGCGGAACTCATAAATCTTCAAATGAATTTCATAAATTTTCTTGTCGTCCCACAGAAAATTCCCAGACATTCGAACATCAAAATAATGAAAATTAATTAGAATTTTGTTTCAACAATGGAAATAAATGTAATGTCATTTCAAAATCACATGCAATGCAACCTGCTTGTTACAAGCAATGGACAGATGACTTGTAATTTCACACTCATGAAGAATAATCGTGACCCAAGTAACAGCAATATGTGTAAAATATTCTTCGAATGTTCCTAGAATATTCCAACGTGCTGTTAACATTTTGAGAACTTTTGACGAACTTCTTGTATTGTGCTACTAGAGAATGTCACATGGTGTTATATGTGTGTCTTCAACCTCAAAACTGGTGTTAAAAGAATGTACCTGATTTAATCGTGTAACTTATAACAGATGAAACATTTTATATTGTTGCTACATTGTAGCAACTTTTGATGAGTATGAAATTACAAGTTAACAGTCCATTGCATGCAACGAACAGGTGAATTTTAGTTACATTGTAGTGATGATGCGATAACAAAACTGTTTTTGGTGGGTGTCTAGTCTTCGTGAAAGTGAAAAAACATTGACCTCTCTGTTAAATTGATACAAGCAGCACATAAAGAATTCCAAATAATTTACAAGTGAGAATAATTAGTATCGTATTTGCTTATTACAATAATGTAATGATAATAACTCCCCACTTCAAGTGTTTGTGTAAAACATTGCAGTAAAACAGATAGCATTACTTTGCAAAAAATATGATTCAAAAACCTGTATTCTAAAAATAAATTCTCAATATTTTGAAATATTGAAAATCAACTTTAATCATACGAAGAAGAATAATGGTACATGCCATTTAGGGTAACGTAAGTACCCGCATGTTATACGATGAATATGTACGCCACTCGATACGGTCTCTTCAATGAACCGACGTTATGATTGATCCACTCTGCGACCGATTATATCTCAAAAAATACACGCACGATAAATATTTCGTCAATAACAAATGAAATCGATACAACGAACGCAATATCCTTTTGTCAATTTCCAAACCCTACCGCACGCAGCAAATTTATTTATTCAAGACTCGAATTTTAGTTTTCGTCAGAATGACCTTCTGATGTAACATAAATTTCAAGCAATTACATATAATCATTGAGGAATTATTTTAATTTGAAAAGATCTACCTCCCTTTATAATTTCATTTCGTTTCAGAAACATTTCTGCATTCTATTGCATACAATCTTTTTTTTTTTTTATCTTCTTACCTAACGAGCGTAATCATCGATTTTAAACACATTATTATCGAGTTTAAGTTGGACATTTTACGTAATCAAATGACTATTACCGCAAACTTTCTTTTCAGTATGATGGAACATGAACGTCGCGAATAGACGCATCTCACACCGTCATCGCACGTACATTTCACAAACTCCCGGAAAGATTATAAATTTTCTGTTGAATCGAGAATAGAATCGAGTTTCGTGTCTTATCTAACTTGGTGATCGTATTGAGAGGTATTTGTGTACAATAGATTCGCACGATTATATTACGGACATACAATGATTCACGACGAGGAAACTGAGACTTCATGCATCGGGGTTCTGAGAATTATTGAATTGAAATGCAATTCCACATAATCTCGTTTCAAATCATTCAAATCGAGAATATTTCTCATAAAAAAAAAAATAATTTGATAATTACATCTTGATACCGATCCTGGTATTTATCAAACGCAAGGTGATATCGAGGCCGAGAATGTGCGTGTATCTTCTGAATTTTCGAATACTCTTCAAGAGAGATATTTGACTGATGAGGAGAAAATCTAGCAGAGTTCAAACAATTTTCTATTGACATTGAGAAAATATTTTAATGGACAGAGAAGAAGTTGTTCTCAACAACAGGAGATGATTTTTTATTTATTCGAGAGAGAAATGTCTACAGGTTCATAGCGCGAGTCGGGTTCTGTACAAATAGTTAGGCGGTAAAGGTGACATGCGATAGGATGAAATACGACAGCGAGTGTACTCGTGTGAAATGAAGATGGAAATTGTTCAAGTATTACATGCGATCTTCACACGTTCTCGTGATTTGAATTTAGTCGTCGTAAGACTTTCCTATCACACTTTGTATACATTGGAATCTCACTTGTGTGTTGCGGCTGACTACTGCATACATTTATGTCACTTAATAAACGCTGCGTTCACATATTTATGATGACAGGATGGGATTTTTTACGTCTTTCTGATTTATCGAGGATTTTCTGGGCCTATATTTGAGCAGGGATATTTCACGAATTATATTCGTAAGGTGGATTTAAATAATCTCTTGGACATTTTCATTGGGAAAATGTCAAAATCATGTTCAGTCAATATATTCCCCATGTGATAACATTTTCTGAATTATGTATAATTATATAGAAATTATATACACATTTTATATAATTTTGACAATTTTTCCCACGTGAGATGTGGGATTGAAATTCAAGATCTTTTATATTAACCCTCGAATGGTGAGTTCCTTTTTAAAACCCGTCAACGGTAACCATGGGTTATTCATAAAAAAATCTGCAAAAATTCATTAACGTAGTTGAAGCAATTTATTTTGAAAGTCTACAATTCAAATCGCCAAAAGATATTATTCAAACGAGAAAAAAGGTAATTTCCATGGATTTTTAGGCTCTTGAAGATTTACAAAAAAAATAAAACGAAGCATGGTTTTCGAGGGAAAAGATAGCACAATCATTGAACGAATCAGGACCCTTCATCCCTGATCATTTTTTTTTTAATAACAACTGTTGCAAAAATGAACACACCGGTTATTCAGCGCTTTAATACGGATTGAAAGGTGAACAGACTCATTTCTGCTAAAGAACATTTTTCTTCGGATTAAATCAGGCATTTTCCTTTTAGTAGAAAAGAAATTCATCGTTCTAATTTCCTTATCTCGGATCTGGAAGTAATCTCAATTATTCAATTTGAAAGCAAACCGACTAGAAATTTTTATCAAGTCAATTTCGTACGCACTCATAATTCTATAGCTATGTTGCATTCTCCACTTTGGAAAAAATATTCAAGTTTTGCGAATGTACGGTTTCCATTCTACTTTACACAGAATGAAAAATAACATACATCTCGGATTAGTTTTTATTCCAGTTTAATAAATCATTTTTTTCTCGACAAAGGAAATAAAAATCAAATGAAATATATGGCAATAAAAATAGTCTTGAATTACGTACCTAACAAGAGAATATCAAGAATAACTATAGTAGAGTTTCTTGAGATACTTAAAGTGTCACGTGAATAGTATTTATCATTATTTCCATCTTGAATAAAAATATACGTACTGTGTTGAGAATCATACTTTCTCTAAAGTAAATAGCAATTATGAGAAGTTGATTTATATCCGGTTAATTATATTTTGAATCTCCCTCTCTGTTATTTTTGACGAGTGTACCACATGTTTTGAAATGAAATGCAACAAAATGCTCGCAACAATCTTATCATTCCATATAACACAGTAAATTGATACTCTACAAAAGTATTTCACCTACTCGAAAGAATGAAGGATTTGAATACTAAATGATAATCAAGATCAAAAGTTAATTCATAGCTGGTCGTAGTGGATATTCCTCATTCGTAGTCTGTCGTCGTATTATTAGATCTGGATTATAATTCACCTGCGATCTAAATGTGAATACTCTTTATTGTTATCTAGGTCGGTTCGTAATTGGGACGCTTACATGCGCTCAATCTAGATAACAAAGCATTTCCACAATTACATTAATATTTGCATTCGAATTTATAATAATATCGAAATACCTGGCCATCTTTAAGATTTCTCAACTGTTACATCCTCTTCTCATTCTCGTGCAATGAATTCAAGTGCATTAAATTTCAATGCCCGTAAAGTCATTCATGTTCCTACATGAGAAACCCATGAGAAATAATTGTATCTTATTTACATTTAAATTGTTGAAAATTCATTTTCATAAATGTCAACTCTTACAGCTCATAAACCAAATTTCATTTGCATCCGATGGGTTGAGGGGAACTGAAAACTACTGTAAACACAAATTTTTTGATCCGATGTTTTTAATTGAAGAGATTTGAATTATAGCTCATAGATATTTCAATAATGAATTCCATCGCTTGGAATTCAATGAAATAGGAACTTCCTTGCCACCGTGTTCGAACAGAAAATTCTAGTAAAAAAAATATGATAAAATCCATAAAACTATATAAAGAATGCATAGTTCGGATGACTCAACTTTTGGCACATTTTTTCCTCCAGAAATATCAGCTAGTATCATTTAATATTGTGAAAGAAGGAGATCAATGTGTGGGTTTACGTACGGTAAACTGTGGGTGAGACGAATATTTTGATCGTTCCGATTTGCGGCGAGCCGACAACGCATACGAAAGTAGTGTCAAAGTACTGAAGAATGTCCGTCGCCTCACTTTATTAGGAGATCTAGTGTCCTGTTCTCATAGCATCCTCTGTACGCGTGAGTAATGCTCATACATAAATGGCATGCACACAAGGTTCTTCTTCTCCTATGAAACACGTTGCAGCTTCGTTCGCCTTGTGGAGGTCGTCTAGTTGCAAAACTTGTTCTTTAATGCTCTTAGCGAGATGGTGTTGTTGTATATAAGTACACATATATGTGTACATATATATTCAATCACAATCCAAAAACAGAAGATGAGAGCAAGATAACGACAAATTTTTGGCAATCATTCATACTTCATTCCTATTGTATGAGTTGATGATGATAAAATGGCAAGCTTGAATTCAGATATTTAATGAATTCAATTCATAACTAATTTCTCCTCTATGAAATAAATATATCCTTAAATTTTGCGAATTCTGATAAAATACTGTAAAAGCGGTGTCAGAGTATGATGAAACGTGGAATGGTATTTGAAGAATATTTCCTGGAGTAACTTATGAATAAGTTATGAGTTTTCATACGTTTCGCGTGCTATTTCATGATTATATACGCTAATATCCTTCACGTTTCGCAGCCCTTATTATTTTCGATGTAAACGAGAAAACAACAGTAAAATTGTCGTTTCCTTGTGACGATACACGCAGATGATGATTGCGTTGACCAAGCAAAGCCGCGCATCGTTTAACGACGTTTGGCAAAGTCTTATTACATAGTGTAGAAAAGCTAATGAGATTTTTTTCCTCTTGTAAGGCGACGATAATCACTTTCAGAGCAATGACCGGTCTTACGCCGTATTTGAAACAACTATACAACACAACGAATGAACGAGTGCAGAAGAGCGTCGTACGTAATGATGATGTTCCACGCGACGAATCAAGCTGACTTTCTCGCGAATGTTTGACCCTATATATATATATACATATAGTTTCTTTTCCTTCTCTTTTCTCTCAATTCCAGTTGAACGAATAATACATTTTCTTCGCAGTTTTCTATAAATTTCCAGCTATTCGTAAATCGAGATCTTCATTGGAATGAAAAATATTGGAGAACATGATACCTCGCGATACCTTGTGTCCTCAAAATCCGATTCAAATCAACGAATTGATTGTAGATATCGTACCTTCGTTTTATCTAAAACTAACCGTTCCAACTCATCTCTCTGGTTTCAATATCTCTCGTTCCCTAAAGGTTTTTCTCTCATAGCGTGACGCGATCAATTTTCCGTAACGATGAATGAAGTTTTCTATGAAAGAATGTATGATATTCGTCACGGTCCAAGTATTATCTAACTCACGTGGCAATTGTTCGCGTACGAGTGTATGTTCTTACCTGCAACAAACAAAAAATATACATGTATATACAGTTAAAAACTCATATAACGATTTCAAGATTTTCTAATTTTGTTTCGCATGGAGTATGTATGCATAATCTATTGCGCAATACGGTGAACACACGATTAAGAAATCGATGTCATAATAATTCAATAATGAATGTATTATCCAGATATTCAAATGTAAAGGAGTTCCATTCAAAAAAGATTTTATGTAAAGCATACGTCGTAACATCATATGGAATGATCATTAGAAATTTGAACGAATTTTATGTCTGGTCTCGATTATGCAGAAATATATAAATAATCAAAACAGAATTTCCTCAATATTTCTATGAAATAACGGAGATTTAATTAACGCTTCCGTGGTGAGCAACTTTCTGCGAATATTTGCATTCATTATTTTGTACATTTAAATACAAGTCGAACGAGTGGGGGTTTCAATGTGGTTACCAGAAACTCCGTTTATCCATAACTAGAAATGGATCTTCATTATTGACTTTCCACTTCATTGACATAGTTCTTATCTTACAACTGACCAATAATTCCTTTCCCAAAGAGAAAGGAATGACCACAGGTGATCGATAATAACCGCCTAGTAAAGTATTGGAAGCTTTGTAAGGAATTAATAATCATATGTGTGTTCCATCGATTGTTTTCTCCTCTTTTTAAATGAAGGTCGATGTTGCGAAATGGACACTTTTTTTCCAATCGAAGTTCACGTATTTGGCATAAAATGAAAAATTGGCAAGAAATCTTTCATATCGATAGCCACGATCTACACAGATTATTTCGTGTTCCATCGTCATTTCCAAGACTTCCCTATTCAATTCGCGATAGAGCACACCAGGTATGTACGCATATAATAAACGGTCACTTCTTTTCCTTCCTCTTTCATAACCGGGAGAATCAACCAACGTTAAAATTCTATCCAGTTAATTCATCAGGTTGCATAAAAGGGGTTTCCATATACGTATTGGTTCTCTCATAGATAAAAATGAACGAATAATGAAGGTCTATGGAAGATTCATAGCCGGTATAAATACACGGGAAACCGGTCAAATCGATATTTGAGTGTGGGTTGAAAATTGACACGTTCGACCTCCCACGAATGATGTTTTGTGGTATTACGTTGGATAAGAAGAAAACGTGACTGGAGACTTTGGGATACGTAAGAAACGTGCGGCATAGCACGTTGTTGGTATATTTATATATCGCAAAGACGTTCCTTGCGTTACCTTATACACACGCCAATTTATAATTCAAGTAAATCATTCTGGTGGGCGTCAAACTTGGAAGCATCGTTTTCCACCCAGGGCGACGATCCGCCGCTTACATACACGCGTATATACCGTACGTTTTTCCAACCACCCACCACATGTGAGGATGCAGCCGAAGGATCTTGTCTGACTTACTTACACATAGACTTAGAGAGATAACGATACGTAGCCTAAAGCGCACAAACGAAAATATAAAAATATATGTATACAAAAATTGTATATATAAGTGGATATGTACATATATGGATTTATATTCATACTCCTACAGTCGCTAACTTTTCGAATCCTCTGATTCTTTTCGAAACTCCGATCCTCCCCCTAACTGCATCGGCGTCGTTGAAACTATTAATTCTCCGCGTCTTGTGATTGGTAGCACGATAAGTGGCGATATACATATTACATGTTGTCCATGTACGTATACATGCCCATGTACACACTATTTTATACATGCAAACACGCTATTCGAACGCTTTATAAAGCCGTGGAGAGTCAATATTCGATACAGATCGACCTATAATGAATATGATGGAACAATGTATACATATGGAAGCTGATTATTGAGTGAAAGAGCAATGATATGATCTGCCACGGTAGAATGAGCAACAAGGGTCGATGACGCCTATCTTTACGAACATAGACTGTATGTGTGTGCATACATACGGGCTCATTATTTTGTCCCAATATGGTGTCGGGGTACAAAGTATAATGACGGAAATCGAATCTTTGATACGACTGCTCGATAGCTTTGTATCCTTGAATAACAATATTTCGCATTGATGTTTTTGTGGGTTCTGAGATGATGATGATGCGATGAAAAGCTTGCATTAATTTATCAACGCAAGGATAAAAGAGGTGATCGAATATACACCACACGCTGTGGGGTGTTACAAGAGGTGTTGATGACTAAAAAACACCACATTTTTGTATAATACACTGGGTTTGCATTTTTTATGATTCAAGGTTAATTTCAAATGATGACAATTTGATGTCCATTGAAGCGTTCCTCTCTTCCAGAATATGAACTCCTTGACATGATTCATGGGAATCTAATCCTCGCTAGGTGCTCATAAAATATCGAATCCACTTGAAGATAATTTAAAAGTCAAATCCTTTGAAAGTTCTCTTAAACGTTAGGGAAAACAAAAAGAAACTGTTTCTTTTGAACTGTATAATCTCCAAATCAGTACAATTAAGCGTTTATTCGCAAATTGTTCCATCATTTCATAATGATTCGTAACAACTCTTAATGATGACGTTAAATTCAGCAGGTATATCTAATTGAGAACCGGTAAGAACTTTATTGGGCCAGTTAACGGTGTGTACATTTTCATTATCTTGCATTGGTACCGAACAAAGAATCGTCAGAACTGAATGTAATTGCATATGTTTGAGATGTATTTCAATTACCACATCCGGTTTATATTTCATTATATTCACAATTTCAAACGTTTAATTGTGGTATTCGTCATGGTTCATAATGATTCTGCGTTTACAGATCTTGAATTGATTAGGAAGATGATCCATTCGTTTCTAATATGAGAATATTTTCTCACAAATTAATGAAACATCACAGCAGAGACAGGAAACTGTCCAAGCACCTATTAAAAAATTTCATTCTAATGATTTGTGAAAGAAAATTTTAGTTTTTGCAGTAGAATATATCGAACGAAACAACAAGTTGGTCTGTATAGAGATCGAGAATACAAAAATAAATCAGTTATATAATAATTCACGAGTGGATGATATTTTTTCCTCCACTCGGCGACCTTTCTAAAAAGATTTTTCTAATAGACTTCCGTACCTTGGACTTGATATTTATCTTCAACAATAAATTCAAGCGTGGATAAGGCTTAGAGGGGTTTATATGCTTCCTACTTGTACACAAAAGAGTGGAAAGCCGAGGAGAAAGAGCGGGAGAAAGAAAGAAAGAAAGAAAGACAAAGGCAGTCGTCATTTCAGTTGGAATGTTCTATTCGAGATATCGACTTCAAACTTTAAAGCATGCTTTGAATGTTTCTCTTATTATTATCGATTCGATTCACAAGCTTAAACGATGTTGAAACCGACCAAATGACAAGTCTTCGTGTACTGATTGAATTTTCAGTCCCAACAATTATTAACGATCGTGTATATCCCGACAAAGACTATACATGAAACAATTTTGGATTTTGTACAAAAAAGTGATTTTTTCCATAGATAGGATACAAAATGACCATTAAAAGAAATCGAGGAATTTGAATTCCTATCATCTTAAGATTTCGCGTGTAAATGCTGGTAACGTATGATCAAACAATTCCAACAATCTCGTTGAAGGAATTCAATGATACGAGTCTTACACGACTACAAGTTTGTTTACAAATCCATCCACATTCCTCTGATCTTCGCGATGATCGAAATATACGTTAAAAATCAATTCTTCAACGCCCATCCAATCAGGAGTTATAATGACAAAAAGAAAACGACAACAGTATAAAGTTCTTCGTTATCTTCTTCTTTACAAACGAATCGTCACTTACCGCAGACTTCTACGTAATCGAAATGTCGATCTTCATTTTATGACTTCCACGTAGAATGGAAAAACGTAAATTGTCTTTGTTCAACTTGAAAACATCTCATCCTTGCACAAACGTTGTGAACAATAGGTTGACGATCATGATATTTCTTCGGGTTCACTCGATTATGAATATAATTTTGATAATGCGAATGATACGAGCTGAGAAGGAAAAAACCTCTCATTGTTGTTTCAGCGGTTCTCACTTTTTTTGTCTATCAAAGAGGAAAAAAATTTTAAACAAGTGAGGTAAAATATCATGTTTCATAGTTCTTCATTGTTTGCTTCAAAATTATCTTTTTTGAATATCTAAAACAATGGATTGAAATTTACTGCTTGGAATAATTTTTCTTTTATTTTAGTTTCCTTCGATGAGTCTTGAGAAGATATTTGTAAAGAAAGAATTAAATGACTCTAACTGCGCATGATTCTATATTCCAATCATTTTAGTGAATTGAAAGTTATATCACCGTGTATTGAAGCTATAAAAAGAAAAAGATTACATCTGTATGTAATAGTACTTTCTACATTCGAATCGATAATCGACAATTAACTGTTACCCATTTGATAAAGTATTACATGTTGAAGAAACCCGAGATCTAGGATACTTTAAGAATGAAGTATAAATGATGATCATCATGGAATACGTTTGTTACACTGCACGAAGGACCAGTACTAAAACGTATATATAACTGTTTTTCAACTAATCCTAAACGAATCTACCTATTAATCTAGATTTTTGTCACGTGAATTATCAGGGTGTACCATAATCAATTTATTTGAAGCTTAGTCCACTCCTTCGGTACATAACTTCCTTGTAACTCTCACACGACTAACCTTGTGTTAGATTTATGAATCAATATTTGTACAATCCACGTTATAATACACCATCGGAATCGCATATTTCATGCCCGAATCGGTCAATGGAATTCTAAGGACAGATTTGACCATCAATTTTCTCACTTCAGTTTGTTTATCATGATTCATCAGGTTGTATATCTAACTTCCTACTCACATTACTATCGACGATCAAAGAATATTTTTTTCCAATTTTATCTCGATTATGATTCACTCTACACGAACTATGAGCAAATAAAGTTCTAATTGGCTGTACAAGGCTCGTTTGAGGGAAAACGGTATGTTGAATTTATAGATAAGAAAATTCCATGTCTCGAGAGTTCATTTAATGATGGCTGATGATTTAGTGCTCTGTTTCATTCAACTGTTAACACGAACAAGATGAATAGGAATACAGGTTTTCAATTTGTATCAAACCACCTTTGCAATTTCATTCTGATGAATATGTTAAATTTATGTTTTATTTCCTAGTACAGCTTATGCCTCAATCTAGTTAGGACAGGAGACTTTATAACTACCACATCAATTCTCTTCCCCTATCCAAGTATAATTAAATATACCCTACGGGTATGAGATCTAAGGCAATATTTCAAATCAATTCATCTTTAAATTTCATTAGACGATAATCAGGAAAATGAAACAAGATATCTTGATTTACGTAATGTATCAATGATGATCAGAATTTCGCAACTGATCTTTGTGAATGATGAAAAAGAAAGATGCATCGGGTTCAAAGGTTGGGAGCTATTGAGAAATCTTTAGAAACAAATCGAGCGTGGTCGTTCCGTCGTATCCCACCGCACTGATCATTCTAAAAATGTGAAAGAAAGAAAAAAAGAATATAAGATAGACCGTGTAGAAAAATACCGCGCGGAAAGAGAAAAGATGAGGACGTGGAGTGTAATGTATGCGACTCAGGTACGTAGGAGTTCCTGCCGACGCCCGCTATACCTATGCACGATCATGCATCAGTCTCGCACGTGGCCCTAAAGGTAAATTCACGTCACACGTATATAACAGTGCGTACTAGGAAAGAGTTGCGGAAGACGACGACAAGGCACCGAGGCGTCGTGATGGAATCAAAGAGATGCATCCCTAGAGCGTAATAGTATACAACAACTCGTAAGACAAGAGAATAAGTTATTTATGAAGTGGATGTATGATGTAACGTACTTTTAAGAAACCTCTAGTGTAATTACCGATCAACGCTGGAACGTTGTACGCCATCGAATTCAATTTTCATACTGGAAATAGATACTTTTGCTCATACGTTGAAATCTCTCCAATGAAAACACATGATATCTTATCTTCGAGAGCTCTAGAAATTCAACCTTGCTCTTGTTTTGCAAAACTTATGAGTTCTTTGAAACAACGATGGCACGAAATGAGAACGCGTTGAGGATTCGAATTGAGAATAAAAATCGATCAGTAGTATATTTTTAAAATCTCAACGACGATCGATTCGTTGTGATTTGAAGGCAAGAAATGCGGAGCAAAAAATGTCTTATAATATCGAATTATAATGATTTTTCTGGGATCTATGAAGCGAGAACCGTTTAGATTATAAAAAGATGGGAAGACTGCTTGAATTATACAGATGCAAGCGTAGGGAACATCAATCAAATCATGACAATGCAAGCGAAGCGAACGTCATTTAGAATATCAGCAAATTTGACTCACTGCACTAGGGGGCTGTTGGATCACTTCTTTTCAATGCCATCATCATCATCATCATCATTGGTGGACAGATAAATAGATAATTAGATATTTATTACGACAAGGACTTACTTGACAAAAGGAAATTTTCTTATACAAGAAAGCAAAAGATTTAACAGTAGGTAGTTACAAGAACAGAAACAACCTAGCATGCATATATTTTTTATATTCTTGAAACTTAGACCAGCATAGTCCTAATAAAAATTGTACACCCGCATTCAGAGCAAGCTGCAGTTCAGGTTAGGGCAATATAAACAAAAATACAAGCTCTCGGTTGATATAGTTCTCTAAAATCTTAATTATTCATCTGCACTACCTGTTCATTTCAACTCAATGTAGGACACAACAATAACGATTCAAGAGACTTACCTGAGGAACTAATTGTAAATCGAAAGTGTTAATGTATTGAGAAGAGTCCAAGATCATGTATTGTGGTTTAGATGGATTTAATTTCAGGCAATTTGCAACACACTATTCAACAAGTCGTTCAATATCGAGATTGACTTGATTTAAACGATTAGCAATTTCAAATCCAGGGGTATGATAATAGATTTGTATGCCATCAGGAAATTTGATTATCCCACCCAATACAACAGAATTATTCCAGTCTGCTATATACAATATAAATATTAACTGTCCAAGTCGAGAGCCTTGAGGACACCGGATGTAGTAAGAATCTACTCAGATATTCTTTCAGAAGTCCGGATTGTTTGAACTCGGCGACTGAGATATGACTGAATTGATTTAAGAACTGGTTTAGAGAGTTCAAACTTCTGTGGCAAAATATGATGACCAACCGTATCAAAGGTTTTGGAGAAAGCAAATATGATCTACAAGCTTCAGCAGAGTAATTAAAAATGATCCATGTTGATGAAATCCACATTGAAAAAAAATCCGTAAATCGTTAGCGAGAAGAAAAGTAGAGATAAACTCAAAAGCTATTTTCTGAAGTATTTTTGACATTTCGGAAAGAATGACAGAGCTGAGGTTCTAGACCTTGGGACGCAGAGTGGCATACAATTTTTCGACGTTTTGAGGAAGATAGAAGGTGTAAGAGAACAATTATAGAAATTCAAAATAAAATGAAGGAAAAGAATACAAGAGATAACCAGAAATTTGGCCAAAAGATTGTCATTAGAACATGAAAGTAAGCCACTGAGAGGCAACTAAGAGTCAGGTCTGAGGCTGGACCTCATGCCAGCCCATAAGCTTATACATTGCGTAGGACCAGTCCTGGTCTTAGACCCGACTCTGCATACCACCTTAAATCTGAGCCAAGTTGATTGGAAGGAGACGGACCAAAGATAGAGTAGAAATAAGCATTTTTAGTAAAACCTCGTTCATTTCAAGCCAAGAGGATCCCACCAGTATGAAGCTCAAGGAGGGTTCATACAACTGTGCTATGGGTCATGCCGATCGTTTTCTGGGAACGCTTCTTGGGACTACTCAAGAGCGAGGACACGAGAAGAACTTTGGACGTTGAAATAAACGAGATTATACTGTAATTGATTAGGAGAGAAGCTTTGAAAATAACGGAGTACGTCCCTTGCATGATCTCTTAACCCATTCCACAACTGGAGATAATTATCCACACAAGACAACTGAAAAGCGTCCCAAGTATGAATCATTGTAGTCATTTTGTAGGCCATCACAAGGCCTTATCAGGCTTTATAAGTCTGCTGGGGATAGAAAACTTTCTTGCAGTTTAGTGCAGTAAGTTGAATTCACTATATGAAGTTGCGAGCAAAGCCAACACCGTTCCGATTAGCAAGATACGATCTTAGTGGCCATTATTATGAGTTTTAAAATGGGCCCCGTTTATTCTACGGAATGGCAAATTTTTTTAATTTTCAGTAATTATTCTAACTTCTGGCACTAATTTTTATTATGCAATTATGCAACGCAGTTCGAAGTGCTTTATTTCTGGTTGTGAAATTCATTTGATAAGTTTCTTCATACTTGAGCTGAAAATGGACTGTAAAATTTCCTTTCCAATCTTTTGCATGAACACTCAACGAGAACAACTAGATCCAAATAATATTCACACTCGTCCTGATATTGGTAATAATAGCCAAGCAGAATTCCCAGATGATCTCAAATACAACATACATTCGAGATCTGTCTCCTGTATCTCATGCCGGAACTTGAACTTGTAGATGCCATCTCAATAACTCTCCATCTATTATACTCCACTTTGTTTCCAGCCGCGGACCATAAACGTTCCAGATGAGTCATCATTTTCAATGACAAATGATCTTTTTCTTCGACCACAAAAAAATCTAATAATTTCTGGTTTCGGTTGAAATCGATCATCCGAATGTAGCATAGAGAAATTGAAATGAATTTCTAGAAATGAAGCTTGAAATTGTATTTTTTTTTCTCTACTATTCTTCTGCGCTCCTTATTCGTCCACCATTCTCTCGATATTATCCTTGATTTCTCTCTTCAAATGGTGGTTTATGTTTTTTTTTTTTTTTCAACATGTGGTTAGTTACATATCCACATCCAGACGGCGATTCATTTGAATAAAAACCGATTGCGCTGCTTTCTCGATCTATTCATCTATGACGACTGTTGAATTTAAAATCTGTTTGAAGAGTTATGAATGATATTGTGATTCGATAATGTCTTCGAGTGAAATCTCATGTACTCGCGTATATATTCTTTCACTTCCCAGTTACATACATATTTTCACTCTTTGAATCAATGGAATGTTTCGTACTCTCGAGATGTCGGAGTATCATAAACTTAATTAACTTTTGTATTCATTGAGAATAATACAGTGAAATTCAATTTCATTTCGCTGCGCAGCTTTCGAGTTAAGCGTTGCTATGCAACATGACGCGAGATTACAATTTGAAAGATGTACGTGAAATTGAAATAATATGGTTGTTATGGTTTCAATACCAGCGATAATGCGGAAAATTGACTTTTCGCCATTGGCCATTGGCTGAAAACTGATTAGAAATTGTAGTTTTTGATATGTGCGATAGAATTTGATCCTCTATGGAATGGGGAATGAGGTATGTTTTTATCCTCCCCGCTGCGGTAAGAAAATTAAAATGAGTGATGGGACAATCGATGTACCCATAACATTTACTTGCGTATCAGAATTTATTTATATCAATGACGTTTATGTGTACAATCAGGGACTATATATTTTATTTGAGGTGCAACATGGATTGCATAAACATGCTTTACGTGGGCATTCCTTGGATGTAATTACGGTCAATTCGAGGTTTATGAGGCACATACCTATTTATCGATACGACATATTATATGTATATATAGAATGAAGGTTTCTGACTGGTTACTTTCTCGTTCACTTTTTTTTTCTTTTCCAGCTTTGTTCTTTTATTTCCACTTTACGTTCGATATAGGGTCCAAAAGGTCTGTTGTAGTTGTGGCACACTGGCTTACATAAAGACTGCATAGATATATGTGCACTGAAAACATGAGAATTAATGTATAATTGTGTATACATGTATATTTCACCAGACACACCGACCACGTAAGAAGACCGGTCTTGTAAAGAGGGCAGGCAAGCTTTAGGGGTCGAACGTGAACAAGAATCATCACACGATAGAATATTAATCATTTTTAAAAATACACACAATCCTTCTTTTGTTCTTTCCTTTCTCTTATCTCTTCGAGATGAACTTGAATATATTTATAACATGCATGGAAGGATTGGTGAGGAGTATGGACAATCTTTCAGAATTATCATATAATGCGTTCACCAGAACTAGAAACAAAATTTATGGAACCACTGCTCTCTAATACCTCGTTAAAACATTGTTTAATTTTTAAACAATCAGAAACCCTAAGAAAGTGCTCTGGGGGCTCAATTTTAAATTCTTCCACCCTTTGAAAAGCAATTACGTTTTGTCTTGATCCGAAGAAGATCATGAACAGATACATGAACGGGAAAAAAGATCGTTGTCACAGCGGAATCTGATTTTGCAAGGTACATTTTGCTGTGACAGGAAATTATTTGGTATAACAGCAATTTTTTACTGTCACAGCTATCCAGTCCTCACCCAGCAAAATTAGATTTCGGTGCCGAAGCGAATTCCTTTTTTCTCCGTGTATAGATTGAAGAATATAATTGATATCGGTAGTAGCCAAAAATAAAATCTCTATCGAAAATGATTAGAACATAAATCTTTTCCAGGCCCCAAAGAAGATGTGTAACAACTGAGATCTAGTAATTTTTAAATTACACGCTGGATATGTCGTTGAATCATTTATTTGAGTTGTAAATAAACTTCAAGTAGGAAAGTTTCATAAATTCATAAGAAAAATCCTTTCGTTATCAATTTTACGAGAAATCACTCGATCCTGAAGTTTTCAAAGAGACCCACTAGTGGTAAATGGTGTAACAGATCGAATAAGATTGCATACAAAATGTGCATATGCGATATTGATGATAATCGTACCTGTTGAATCCACGCATTGGAAACACCTCTACATTTCAACCGTGAATACGAGTTTCCGAATGATAATCAATTAAACCTCATTAAAGATTGCCCACATCATGAGATTGTGAGACATTCAAGCTACATTTCCATATACAATAAATTTTCTTTCGATCAACCGATTTCTGATTGAATGATTTTCGGAAGAACAACATTCTGAAAAAGCGATGAATTAGCAATTCCAATGATTTCAGGTCTCACAAATGTATCCGATCGCCAATCGTGCGAATATTTCCATTCCCGTTAACCAATTAAGACCATTTCCCCACATGGATAAATATTTTTGTTTACGTTAATGAAATGTAATATTGAAAGCATCGATGCGTTTTCTCAATCTTCGTAATTACGCAATTACTCGATGGGTTGCACTTCCCTTTGCAGCTTATTTCTTGCACGGCACACAACTTTTGAATCAAGATTCTCCACTTTTCTTGCTTCTTTTATCGAAGTACGTGGCACTTGAAACGTAATTAAAATAACTGTGAAACTTTGTTCGAATGACAGATGAATGCGAATTTCGAGAACGCTTGTCAATAACAATCTATAGCACTCTGCATCAAGTGTTCATGAGGCAACCTCGACTGTATTTCAATCAATTTTTTTTCATTTTTCTAGCAAGTTGGAATCATTTTCTTAATTCGAAGGCAACCGTATTTATATACAAATTAATTCAATTCTAACGGAAAAATCAAATGCTGATAATCACGAACGATACTCAGAAGTTCATCTTGATTGATACTTTCCAACGTTCGGCTCAACGTTTCAACATGCAACGTTTCTAGAACTTGGTAGATCAGTCAAGTTTTTGCGCAGAATAATAACCTAGAGATCATTAGAATTTTCTTTTGTACAACGATCTTAACCAGAATGTTGCAAATATTGAATACCAGCATCTCTGATGTTGATATAAAATATAGCATCGTAATGGCTTACATGGATTTATGCGTGCGGTTAAACTGTTTGCTCTACTAAAGACATATTTGAATTTGAAAATTAATAACTTAATTATGATTGAATCTTTTTCCTTATCGTGTACCGAGGAAAAAAGTTCAGCTAAGTAAAAAGGATCGGCTGAAGTGAACAAATTTTTATATTTTTTGTCAAATCGATGAAATTCAAATTCAAATATTTATCACATACTTTGTTTTTTGTAGTAAAAAGATCTGGTCTCGAGTTGTGGTGGTTTCAGCAGATCATTCCATCACCAAACCATTTCAGTTGTTTTTTTCAATTCTTCATATTCCCCTCTCACGTCTTCGAGTTTCCTTCCAATTTAAACTAGATTTCCATGGCAAATGGATTCTAACTCTCCCTGGCTAGATATCTTTCTCTCGCACTACTCGACATTAATATCGAATACAACATTTCAAAATTACAAGATGAGATATTCTATTAAAAATATTATATACAAATTTTAATGGGGAAAATTGATAGAAAATGAAATATTGATGCAACAACACTACCCGTAATGAAATAAATCACAGTGAGGAAGGTGCGATGAAAATATAATCTTTTGCACTTCACATGTGATTGCAAGGAAACGTACGATAATCTTCTTATACGATTGATTTATATTCTAATGCATGCAACATTCGCGGAAAGAATGCAGTGGTCATCCTCGATGGCCTTGGTATCAACACTTCAGTGCACCGCGCTACTCTTTACGAACCTTTACAATCATTTTCCCTGAATTCCTTTTGCGTTTTTAATTTTACATTCCCTCGGAATCTTCTCTTCCCTTCGCAACAATGTAACTGATATTTTCTCCTATCGAAAATACAAAATTAGAGTAGAAATGCACACCACACGACGCATCCGAGTCGACAAAAAAATAAATACGATATCCAAGAAAAAGAAATCTACCCTGACAAATTACTTAATTCAATGCGTTTATATCACACACCTATGAAACGTAGACGAATAAATCAATTTGTTGCTGCTGAATCAATTTTCAATACATTTCAACAGACTGGAATTCTTCGATTCAGAGCACTGGCACAAAGAGAACTCGTTCTACAATACTGATATAGAACTGCGAAAAGATTTGCTGAGGTATGAATTTTTTTTATTATCTCTCTTTCTCCTCGCGCTTATTTCGTAAAACTATGTAATACGATATTGAATGCGCTTATTCATATCGCAAGAATCTTTTTGTGATTATTATGTGCGATAACATCTCAATCTGAAGGATATAGAAAATGAACACGTGACTCAAAAGGTGTTATTCGTTCTTATATGGGTAACGATTTACACATATCCGAGGAGATAATGTTTGTAAGATCACTGGGCGAACAATGATCGAAAGAAAGCGTAAATATTCGAGCAGCTGATGAAAGATATCATTTGATTTGTACAACATCACTGTCTCAAGTTAAATCCCAAACCTGTTCATCCTGCATTGAAGCACAGACAAAAATTAATTCCGATGCACTAAGGATAGTATTTTGTTTATAAAATTTGTATCAATTTTGAATCGATATTTGATTAAATTTTCTATAAAAAATATCGATATTGTCAAATATTATCAAATATTATCAAATATTATATTGATTTGATATACATCATATGTCTTAGAACAAATCTAGCGATGAGAGTCCCCGACTATTTCTTTTTATTGGAGTAATTATCGAAATTCAATCCAATATCATTTGGATAAATAAATGAAATGAAATAAATCCTCGCACCATAAATTCCATTCAGTATAATAATCCTTTGTGGAAAACCATAACACTTTATTTGCAAAGCTCAGATAGATTTTCTAAACTGATGACTGATTTATAAATCAAAGCCTGAAACGGCAACTTTAAAACAATTTTGATTAAACTCAACTTTTTTAGTTCAAACTACTCGAATTAATACATTGAATCTTGAGAACAAAATGTAAAATTTGCAGATATTGCGATTTCAAGGCAAAATAAACATCGCAAAACGCATGGCAAAACATTGATTGTGATCATTCGAAAAACAAAAAAAAAAGAATCTGAACGATTATTCCGAGCTCATCACGTGATCACGGGATTACGAAGAAATGATCACAGATCCGAGTCATTATCTCGTATTACACCGCATGAAATTGTTAATTACCATCGATCATTCTGAGATAATTAACACGCACATTTCGGTCAGTTCAACTTCAGAATGTACCGTAAGGATGCAACACAAATAGCTAAGTATCCGTTATTTCCATGAATATTTATTGTTTATGCTTTGAATCATTTAGGATGACCACATTGTTATCTTCGAGAATGATACACTTCATGAATGAACATTACGTGCATATCCTCTTTTCAATCGAAAGAGAAGAATTTAGAATTCAGTTGAAACGAATCAAGGATAATCGTGAAAAATAATTCCAAAGTATAAACAAATGCTTGCTCGTATACAATCTGCATCAAACATTCTCTTCGATGTAGTTGATATGGGAAGATATCTATCATTTATATTGATTCTCTTATCACCTTATTGACATTACTTATCGTATATTAAGTATCGTGAGTTCCAATCTCCATGCACTCGATGATAAAGGTTATCTTGCTTGAACATTGGTACTGGCATCACTTTTATCTCTATAAACAGTGAAATTTTAGTACGATATGTAGTTATCGAAACCTTACTCAAATTACGTCAATTGAAAAACTTGTTCATATATTTGTTTTCATACGTTGTTTTTGTATTCAAACGAATAGTTTTGGTAAATTAAATATTTTGGAGTATTTTGCGTCATTGAAAAAAAACAATTATTTTTGTACAGTGTATGTGTATATCTCGTAAACAAGGAACGTGATATTTTGAAGTATGATATTACGAATATTCATAAGTTTCCAGTGAATTCTTTATTCTGAGTAGAGATTTCATTGAGGTCGATTTAAAGAGAGTAGCGCAAGTTCATGAATCTCTTATGCTGTACTAAGATTCTCTCGTTAGTTACCTCACCAGAGAATCAAACACCGAACTATTTCACAGGTATGAAGTAGATGATATACGCTAATTAAATAAACCTCATTCACCTTCGTACACGTAACAGGAAGGAAGGTTCTGGTTGTGGATTAGTTTGAACCGCGTGAATAGAGTAAATGATCACGGTGGCCTTGTATGAGATATTTATCACGATTTATCCACTTGTTGTTTGTGTACGTGGTTATATACACGTACAGACTTGATCGACTCACTTATTCGATTAATCCCCTTCTTCCGATGTTGTGTAGATTTATACCACATTGGTGAGAAATTATGTACTGAAATTGATCTATTATCCCGCGCCAAGAGGAAAATATTGAGTTGCAATTCGAGCATCGTATGCGTGGATCGTATGCATTGTAAATATTGATGTGTGAAATATACTTAGAATGTAGTTTGTATGGAAACATTTCACACTTTTTTTGTGCCGGAATAATTATATTCACCTTGAAACGTAGTCTGCAGAAGATTTTGTATCAAAATTGGTAGATAATGATGTCTGGTAACATTGAATCTGAGACTAATTGATGGAACTAAAAAATTGTAGGATGATAAAAAATCCCCAAGACTGGGTCAGAGTGGGCCGGAGTTGATACACGCTAGGTGTTGTAAACAAAATTTGTATCATTTCTCAACCGATTTTGCTGAAACTCATATAGGACTATTGTAGGAACATCACAGAAATGCGGTATGATTCTCATTAGGATCGGATAATTCGAAGATGAGATGCGTATTTCCAAAATAGACCCACGAGAAAAACAACAAACCAATATCAATACGGCAGTATTGCAATCCCAGTACTACACGAAAATAAATTTCCAGCTGTATCAGATCAATTTTAAATATTATAGCTAAATATTTGAGCACCCACAGGACAGCCAATTTCTTAGGAATACTGGTTAAAATTTAGCTCATGAAGCCAAAAATTTTCCTACAACAGCTAAATTTCAGCTATAGGAGCTGAAAAAATGACTGTCCACCTCACAGCTGATTAACTTTTTCCGTGCGCAACTTTGATATTGTACCTAACGAAATTAGCCATTCTTGACACGTTGCATGCATACTTTTCAGTCTAACAATCGCTATGCGTTGAAAATGCTCATTAAATCTGCTTCACAATTTCTTTCCCTCTTTTTTTTGACAGATTATTCAACACGGTATTTAACGTAGACTGGGGATAATAGAAAAATATAATAATGCGGAAGAAGTCATAAGCGCCTGATAGGAGAACAGACTCATCGAGTCTCGTTTCCAGACGCATTTTCCTCTATGCATAGACTACCGCGGTAATAATGAGATTCGCTTGGACGATCATGTTAGTTTCGCACAAAAAACACACATTGCACGAGATTTCATGCATGTATGTATGTGGATGTGTATAACAGGAGTGTTCATCTGTCCTTATTAAACCGGCATTCAATTCCTCGTTCCTCAATTCCTGCATCAAAACACCGTCACGAATGCTCTCCACGTCCGGTTGGCTTCATTTCCGGATCGTGATCTGCCGTGATTCATTGCATTGAAAATTCTTACACATGTGTTCGAACAAAACCAAGTCAGATTCACCGGGCTGAGAGAAACAAGCGAGGGTTTGTTCCCACAGTTTATACATGATTCAATAGTTCGATTCGAATTATGAAATAGGTATTTTTAAAATCTATCGCTGAGGCTGTTTCGTAGAAACTTTCAACTAGAATATTCCGAAAAAATTCCTCACTTCATTTGGAGTTGGACAGTCCTCAGTTGAGAGTTAATTGAAATACCTAAAATTTTCATGGACTTGTCAATGATTTTGCCTTCAAGATTTCCACTTGAACAAAAAGTGCTCGCATTTTTGTAAATTTTGTAATCTTAATGATGCTCACTTTGCTCGCGTGTGGTTACAAATCGCCCGCTAATTTTATAGAATTCACAAAAGACACATGGCTCCCACGTGGACGTGGATTAATGTTTTGCACCTTAAATTTTATTTGTTGAAAAATTTACCAATATATTTCATATTTGTCAAGGATGAAAAATGAGATATTTAGTTTCTTAATCAACTGCTGATCAATCAAAGTTTGATCCCACATGAGATGCAAGCGAAGTGAGTATCATTCAGATTACAAAGATACGAATGAACTGATGCAACCGTAGAGAGATTCAAAGTTAAATTGACTATGGTACTTTATAATCGAAGAACAGACTGAACTTACAATGAAATTTACTTTGACGAGACAATAGAAACCTAATCAACTTCACAATCTTTCATAGTAAATTTAACTACAAATTTCTCTCCGTCATACAAATGCCAGGGAAGCGAGCAAATTTGGTAATTCTCACTAACTATTAATTTATGGTACCAACACAAAGTGCTCAAAACTTTCGCGAAGACTCGATAAGAGAATCTTAATCCGAAAAATACTCAAATGCATATTAGGTCATTCTTCCTAAGATCCTTCACATCCTTCTTCCTTCTCATTCTAATAAAATCCTTGCGATGTAGGTCTGATTTTGAATAAATTTGTCAATTCAGTATAAAATATATTGAATGATTTGACAATACTCTCTATTCAACAAGCACAAAGCATTCGATAGCGGATATGTTAATACACATAGTCTATACGCACTCTAATTCAATCCTCATATGATGATTGATTCCTTGAATCTCCAAGGGAATCGTTAAAGTTTCTTAACCTCTCAAGATACATCTTGTTAGATCAAGTTTCATTTCAATAATATCTCGCATGAGAAAAGAACCGATAGGAATATACATAAATCTCATTTGAATAAATAATTTCTGAAAGAATAATTGATTGTTTATGAGTGCTATGTGATGGTTTCCCAAGTACTTTTCAATCAAATGCAAGCAAGTGGATGCTTTTTAATCATCTATCCTACAACTTAACGTTGAATCATTCTCGGTGACGACATTTGATTGCGAAAGAATAAAGTTCACGTTTGTCTACAAGTAATCATACGTGTGTTTTTGAGATAGATAATGTAAATGTAAAGGAACACCTTCAACAGAATTGAATTGTGCAAGAATGTGTACGAATGAAGGTCGATGTATAATTACAGAAGGAGGTGTGTTATTTAACAATATAAATTTCTTGACGTGGAAAATTTAGGCTTTGAAATCACAATACGATGAATCCAGTGACTTTAGTGTAATAATTGATGTATTTTTTTAATTACAGTATCTAAATTACACACAGCACACACAGCACTCGTTGTTCAAAAGATAGCTTCAGAAATAATTAAGAACAATGCGAGAAGTCTTATGCAACAAGAATAGACATCTTCAAGAACCTTTTGAAATTTTCTAAAAGACATCTTTCAGAAATTTCTAAAAAGTTTCTGAAAACGTTCTTGAAGATATCTTTTAGAAGTAAAAACAGTTTGAGACTTCTAAAAGATGTCTATTCTTGTTGCATTCTAGACTTCTTTGCATTGTTCTCAATTATTGTTGAAGATATCTTTTAGACAACGAGTACTGTGTGAGAGGAAATAAGTACTTGAGGGAATTGTATCGAAATTGAAATACTAGGAGATCGTAATGATGTCTACAATTCGTTTTAAGGTGTGATAGATCCTAATGCTTCTCAAAATACGGAATTATGCAATCAAAATATCATGATGATGTTTTTAGGATATTTTTCATTTCTGTAAGGTGACTTACCAACTGAGAGGTGAGATTAAAAGTTGGAACTTGGGAAATTAACCACTTACCTGGAACAAAACAAAATTAAATCATCAATACAACGAACAATACAATAAACGCACATTTGGAACAATATATCTGATATAAAATTTTACACCATATTATTTTCTAGGCAATCATATCAAATTTCGTCCATTCTTATACTTTGATGTACGTTACATAGAAGTAAAGAGAAAGGTGGCGTGACATATGACACCTTTTTGGTCTTCTCTTAGATTTTTTTCCCTTGAAGGAATCTTATGATTCTTTTTTTACGTAAATTTATGAATTCAATATTTCAGATACAAATCAATTGATGCTATCATGGTGCAGATTGGACTTTGATGGCGTAAGTTTAGAATGATAAGATTATTTCAGGCTCCGCCGGTTGTCATTTTCGGCAAGAAACCAACACTGGGGAGAACATGGAAAAATATCAGTCAGTATGTTAAAAATGTTATGGTTAAATGGATATCTATGAATCAATAAATATGAATCAATGACTATTTAGTTTGATTAAGATTTAGTTTGATTAAGACTTGCAGATTTTACATGGTGTGGCATATGAAATAAATTCGTCCCCTCGTCAGCAAATTGGTTTCACTCATTTCATTAACATATGTATGTAAGTTATTGCACTTGTTTCAAGTTCAATATGCCTTCCTTTACGTAACAATCAAGGGGAAACCTTCCACAAACTCCAAACATCTATCAAACCCATCTAACGAATGTTTCTGAAATGCTCTGCGTATCAATTTAAAATCAGAATCTCCAAGAATCACGGAAACAAGTACATTTCCTGCATATTTTAATTATACTTTCGCAAGAAATGTTCATTCCTTCTTCTCTTTTCATCGATTTCATGGTATACGTTACCATCATATACTTTCCAACTTGTCCAATAAATCTTGTTCCTTTTCCAAACATATTCGAATTATCGTGACCAACGAATCTATTTTCCCGTCCCATGAGCGTATACGAATCGATCATCGATAGAGCATTTAGTCGTTGCCGACATTGTGCACTCGATGCAGCGTAACATCACATCAAGCGAATTCTGACAACGACATAATATTTGATGTTTCATTTACGAAGTATTAACGGCAGCTATTCGTACCTAATAAGAAGAGAGAATATATGCGCAATTCGTAAGTAAAACGAATGGAAACCGGTTGGTACGCAGAAAATCTCGTGGCATTTTACTTCTGTGGGTAATTATTTGTGTCGAAGTGAACAGGATAGTGAGTCAGCGACGTATAAAACGCTGTGTGCTGCCTGTTGTGTGACCGAGAGGAGAAGGAAAATCAAAACAAACTAATATTCCTTGGAATATTTATTTTATTTGAAAATTAAATCAAGGACACTGAGAAGGGAGGTACGAGGGACGTTTATGAACGCTTACAACTTCAGAAAACGATTTGAATTAATTGAAGTTTGAAATTATATTGCTTTACTCTAAACTCTTTCCCCAGGCACAAATCCATTGAAGTAAGCATACAATAGAACGTATAAGCTTCTCGATAGTATAAGATCAAGGACAGATATGAATGATGATGTATTCAAGGACTTGAATTGCAAGAGATAACAAATCCACTTTCCAATTTGTTGAAAGCGTTTTTCGGATTTTTGCATCCATCTGCTTCTTTTACTTCCTAGCGTTATTACACTTCCTAAATAGATATTGTGCTTCATACTAGATTATTATCGACTATTTGTTTTATCTCCTCGACAAAGAACGTTAAAAATAATATTCTTTGTTAATTTTCTATGTTCTTCTTCGATATCAAGATGTGGACGTTAACCATTGAGATATTGATTATCAACTCGAAACCTGCTTCAAAAGAAAACGTGGGGAAAGGATAAGAAGAGTAATAATAACAATGAAAAAAGAATTGTATATCTAGGTTCATTAATACACCGCGGACAGGAGCAATCGCTATCGATCGTAAATTGGATATATCATAAAAGTGGTCGTAAAATCAAAGTTGCGATAAGATGTTAACAGCGTCTGGTGCATACGTATTCTGAGATGATCAAAGAAAATGCAAGGACGTAGTTGAATGGGAAGGAACAATTTTATCCTTGGCTTCTAATAAGTACAAAATACCATTGACTGATGACGAGTTCGATAACCCGAGAGAATTCCCGGTATATTGTTATGACGTTGAAATAGATGCTTCGTTATGGATCTGAATACAAAAAATTGAGAGATTTATGACTTTGCATGTTTCCATGAGCTATATCGATTTTTCCAATGTCTGAAATACAATTCTTTTTGCAAAAGGGTATAATAATTCACTACAAATGTGTAAACACTTGAAAAAGTTTCATGGATGGAGCAACCTTCCAACTTGGTTTTAGGGTTATTTTTCTACTTTTTAGGAGATTCAACTCGGGCAATAGTGCTCAAAATCTGAGATAAAATTCACTATTTTTGTTAAAAGGACTAAATTTTCTCATCATCAAGAGTGAAAACCAACCATCGGGCAAATTAGACAACAAAATCAATCCAACACTCAATCAACTCGATTGCGTAATTGATTTATTTCGCACTCGAACATATCCAATCTCTGTGAGAGTAGCTGTTCGTACTTTTCGTTCTTCGAATGCATCAAACTTGACGTTATCGAAGAACAAAACACTCATTTGACTCATATATTATATAATCATTAAAAAAAGAATCACACCCTCGATATCGTTAATGAATAAAATTGTACAACACACTGTGCAATGAACTATTGAAACGGTATCCGTATTCTCGTTCGAAATGACACATGATAACGCTACATCAAAAACTCAGGGAAACAACAAAAACCGCAATGATTTCTTCAATAGCGGATCTCTTCTTTTCCTAGATTTTCTAACTGTTTCGCTTCGAAGGTTCTCAAGTAAGAAAGAAAAATGTATTTGTCTTAGGAAAGTGTGTCGGAATTCTTTTTCCAATGATATTTATATTTTATTGGGAAAAACAAAAGGTGAATCGTTGATTTTTGATTTCAAGACATCAGCAACTTTCACCAAGGAATGAACGAACGAACCACGGAATTCATTTATATATGGTTTTGCGGGGAACAATGACTCTTGTAATTTTGAATTTCGAAAGCATGACCGATCGAGAGATTCAATGAATTGTAATTACAGCGGACGGATGCATTCCGCGATTCTCAATGAAACAATTATTCATTCGCACTTGAATTTCAAAATTGGAACTGAGTAGAATCGAGAATGTTGGCTAAAAAATCCTGAAAACGGAATGAAGTTTGATTTATCGTTGGATGTGTTCCGTTAAAAGCAACCGTGATGCAATTAAATCATCGTTTCTTTTAGGAGATGCAAGTCATTAGTTGCTCTCATTCCAATTCTGTTATGGTGTGAAGGGTAATTTGTAAATGAAGATATCAACGTTGTGACGGTGCAGGATGGGAGAAAAACAAAGGGAAGTGCGTCGTCTGAGTAATGACGATGTACACGCAACTATGGTTAATCATGAAGATTGAGAAGAAAGGTGAGAAGAGTGCATTTCAATGAAGAAATTATTAAGAATTACTTGATTATATTCACTTTTCTAGTTACTAAACGTATATTTTATATTCGTTCAAAGAGAAAAAGTCATGAATTTGAACATAATTGATTGCATATAAATGAAACGTTATTAATCGATCGATTGATAAGATCGATTCATCATTTGAGTGGGGTGGAACAAAACTTTTTAAATTGTATCAGAAAACTAGCTTCTTGATTTCGCAATACTGAATGAATAGATCGAAGAAACCAGGTTTCATTCTTCGAATCATATTTTGAGGATACAAGAAACAATTACTATTATTTATTATCATTTGAATTCCTCTTCATTAAATTCAAATAAACTTTTGTATCATCTCTTTTCTCTTTCACTATTGCGCCAAAATCTTCATTGCTTCAATGAAAAATAGTTTAATGATGTAACGAAAAAAATCATTGATCTCGTCCATTTCTATCCAATAAAGAGAAAAATGTATATAAACGTTCACAAGAGCATCTCCCGCGATTGCGTTGAAGAATACATATCATGCAGTTGATCGATCAAAAGAGTTCTTTTATGAAAAAGAATGGCGAACTCGTACTTGAGAATGAATGGAATAACGTCTTGAACTCTCATGATTTATATAACACATGACTAATGAATTCAACATCATTCTTATCCAATATAGAAAGTAAAACTTCACATTCAAATTAATACAATTCATATCGTTAATGAATTTATTTTATCGATGCTTGGAGGTAATTACATTCAACGATTCTTCTTTTCCCAGCGCATAGATCATTGTATCAAATAATATATGATAATTATTGATTCAATAGTAGAAATCTTTCAAATTAATTGGTTTTTCTCAACAATTTTCATATTCAAAATGAAAAGAAAATCTTTAATTACAGGGAAAAGATAATGCGGATAAATAGGATCGAATAAAATCAACTTCAGTCATCGGCAAAGATTATACGGGAGAATTGATACATGTATAATCGTTTTTTCTCACTTCGTTGGAATTGATTAAATGTTTTTGAGAGAAAAAAGAATGCTTTTATCGATCGATATATATCTTTACTTTATTATAAGGAATGGGTTTTATATTAGAAAATGTTTCACGAGAATGACAATATTTCAAGATTAACTCATGAATATTTATAATTCCATGCCGAATAATACTTTCATTTTACTAATTCCAAACAGATCAATTTTCTGACTTTCATCTCAAACTATAATTATCGAAGCGTGATATGATCTCAGAACGCAATAAATTGATATCCAATCATGCATGACTACACCACAAGAATTTTTATTCTCGTGTTGCATGGATGTATCAATTCTATTTAAATCTACCAATGCATGTACGGAAGCTTACGTTGGAAACACTTGTATCAATATCGAGATAAATTCAGGAGATTTGTATTGCAACACAGCAAGCTTTTAATGGTATTAGCAGGGGAGTTTATCGGTGTGAATCATCATGAGATTCAATGTTGTGATAAAAAGAAGGGAGTCCCTCAAGGCTACACAAATCTGAACTACACTGAGTCGATCGACACTATTTTGAACTACATCGCGCAGTGAGGCCAAATTCTGAAAAGCTGGTCAAAATAAAAACAAGTAATTCAGCTAGAAATGTGGGTTCTCGGCATCTCAGGACCTTTGATGGTCCAATGTAGAGATAGGTCAATTTCTAGCTGGGAATCCTGACTGAAAATTCCCGAGAAGTGGAAAAGTTTTCAACTGGGTTTCAACGGTACTTGATAATTTCCAATTTTTTGGATAAAAATTCAGGCATTTTGTCGCAATGGGGAGGAGAAAATTTTCCTAATGGTAGTACAATTTATACCGCATACAATACAATGTGAATGCGCGTACCGAGTACTGGTATGATCTAAGTTCATCGAGCATTTCTACCAGGGCTAATTTTAGATCACCCTGTCAAGTGTTTGGAATATCGGATTAAATACTATGTAGTCAAGGAAGTTTTTAGAATCCAATGAATCAATTTTTCGTAGAAAAATGTTCCCCTTCTTTCGAATAAAGAAAAAACACGATTTCATAAGACGTCAGCCACGCGTATCAGGGGAAATAGAGATTAACGTATCTAGTAAGGGAAGTAAATTATACACCGATAGGTGCGCATTCGAAACCCACTCGTGTGACCTGAAGTTTTGTAATTAAGAGTTACCAATTATTGTTCGGTGTATCGTATTCGGCTCCAATGTATCATAGATAATCTAAACCTCGAATGTATAACCTCTAAAGATCGGTTGACTGCGCAGAATAATTGCATAAAATTACTAGGATGTAACAGTTGGGTGTTTCATGAATATCGAAACCATAAATTTGAGATGTACTGAAAATATGAGAATCCTAATTATATTGACTCAACGACACACCACCTAACGTTAAATTTTCGTAATGGAGATAATCCTCGATCATACATGCATGTACGGTAATTAACATCGGTTTTGAACCCGTTTGAGCAATTAAAAAATCATAATAGCGTGATAAGCTGTTTCGGAGAAAGTTATGAGATAAGTGCGTTGAATGTCTGCGTCAAAGAAAAGGAAAAGGAATCTCAGAGTCAAGGTACAAACAGATTAATAAGACAAGAGAAGAACACGCATCAAAATATTTCTTAACTTTCCCTTCATGTTTGTTAAGTGAAGACTGATTTCACTGACTCCGAATGAACAATGATTGAACAAAAACAATAACAAGGAGTATCAATTTTGAATTCTAAAGAAAAATTGTTTGAAGAATATCAAGGGAATTGATATATTTTTCTAATGTTGTTTGCGAACACAACTTTGGGTTCGATAAAGTTTATTAAATGTTACATAACATTTGAGTGATATGTTCCTCCTACGTATGGAGAGTAAGGGTATTGCACAGAAGGCAATGAGAAATAATATTACCGCTACCTGATTGATGCTTGTATTTGTATCCGTTTGTATTAAACCAAACTGTTAAGTAATATATGTGTGTACACATAACACGCTTTCTAACATCTTTTTCCATCAACCTACAACGAGCCATCTAATTTTCGTTCTTGCACGTACTGAATAGTAGAACGTGTTTGCCTAACGCAGTTTGAAATTTATATTGTAACGAGCCCGTGGTAAGTGAGTAGCCCTATCTGTTTAGTGGCAATCATTTCCTCCACTATCTTTTCCATGAAAACGCTTTCATATTATCTCTCAATGATAGTTGATTACAGTAGCTCGAAGAAAAGATCGTGTTTACAAAAAACAGAATACAAAAAATGTGGATTTAAATGTCTCCTTGGATAACGGATCTCATTATTTTCAATTTTTCACTCTTAGAAAAAGAACCAATACGATATTCCAAAACCTTGTTTGGAATATATGTTAAACTTTGAATATTGTCAAGCAGAGTAGAGGATTTTGCTTTACATTCTACGTCCTTCATGTATTTCTTCGATATAAGCGTGATACTGTAACCATCCTGGTGATGATTTCTACGCTTACAATTCTTCTCTTTGAATTCACAGCAGAACGAATGATGAAATGAATAGTACGCTCAACAAAGTTACATTGATTGTAAAAATGACTGATTTATTCATTACAACTGATAAATAAATGCTTTCCCACATTATCAGATCAATATATGGATGGTTCATCGTCTCTCCGAGACATAAGCGGTTTACGCACGATTAATCGTGAGGCGACAGTATAAAACTCCAGCGAGAAATCGTCTTCGTTCGTCCTTGAGGTATCATTCGCGTCGGATTCTTCCAATCCAGTCATCATGCTACTGATATCACTCCTAAATACAACGGCAAAAGCGAATTAGACAATTTTTCACAATATTTTCACCATACTCGACGCTTCTGAACTGGGATTAGATTTCACTTTCTTCTTGCGAATCAAGAAATTTTCGATCATTTGTTCATGTTCGTTTTTATCTTTGATGAAACGAATCGCGTTGAAAAGTGCATAATTAATGCACATCTTCATTATTCCGAAGTCTGATTTTTTTCTGTTATTTTCTAAATATCCAAGCATTGAGGAAAAATTAGCGAAAAAAAATGTAGGTATATTATGTACAGGTATATTTGAATTATGTTCGAGGAACCAAGAGTTGTACATAAATCACAAGGGAGCAAAAAGATCGGGTAAACGGTATTTCTCTTTTGTTATCTGGTCGTTGAGAAATGCGTGAAAAAATCCGCCGGCCATTCTTTCATTTTTATAATTACCCCTTTCATACTTGAAATCGGTCCAACGATGCCTGTCGTTCGTTCGTTTCAACAACGGGACCAAGGAGGCTTTTAATTCTTTTTCATTTGTTCTTTTCTTTATTTTTTTTCCCCCCCCAACTTTTTTACGGACTCTCGTGTACCATGTTCATTCGTCATGCTTGCATGAGTGTTACGTGAATAAATGTCTAAAACTTGAGGATATGTACGCATACGTATACGGTGTACGCGATATATGAAACTTCATGCATAACATAATGGTAACATAATGACAATAAAGAGAATAGTTTTCGGTGAATATGTTCTGTGAGAAACTAATCGTACGACGACAACAATGATAATAGAAACTTTTACTTTCTAAATGACATGACGAACGTTAAATATTTAGAATCCACAAGTATTTCATTATAATTTCTTGATACAGTATTCAATATTTCGCATACACGAGAGCAGAAAAAAAGAAACAATGAAACGAGGGATCGTTTGATTGATAGAGTATAATTTTTTCTCTTCCATGCGTTGGTTATTGTAATGTAACTCTCAATAATAGTAAAAATATGATTCTATTGTTTGCTTATTGTAAAAGAGTGTACTATTATTAAGCTTGAAGATATGATATCGAGCATAGATGTTGGTCTAAATAATGTGTGCATGCCATTTTTTCCGAAACTATGCATCGATGGATGAACAATGATGATGATAATGATGATGATACCGTATAATTGTCGACGGTAAAGACTTTTACTTTCTCCGTGTGCACAATTCATTTCTATAGATACTACATTCTATTCATCACATATAGAAATCCGAGCCAAGGTGTAATTTATTTTTTCCTTCGTTATCTTTCTTTTTTGATAGTTCATTGATCCTCGGGGGTTTTAACGAGAAGTTAAATTACATTTCGGTTCGACTATTTGTCGGAAAGAGGCGACGGGGTGCATCCTGGCACGGAATATGGATTTCGTCGTTGAGTATTTCAGTGGTAACTTTCGTGGTGATCGATACTTTCGGTACTTGGTGTATTTTATCATTATTACCGTTTTGCCTCCCGATAAATTGAAACCTCACCTCCTTCTTTGGCATAAATCAAACAACTATGAGATAGTTATAAAAGGTTGAATTCAATTTCAAAAAGTCAAAACTCCACATAATTTACCTCGAATATAAATGAATAATAATAAATCCAATACACAAAATACAACGCACGGTACAGCACACCTATGTTTTGAATACAAAGATATATGTACTCATTTATACATTGACACCTATATGCACGTTTGAAACGAATGAGTCACAACGAGGTACGTAACACCATCGGTACTTGCACGCTCGAATTCACAGTGTACAAGGTGTAGAGTATTATACTGTGGCTTGTAATCAAATAAGATCTCGGCACACGATCCGGTGGTGAACAAGACGCATGGCCGTGCAAATCTTCTCCTTCGCCATAATATCCGCGGAACGAAAGGAATAAACCGACAGAAAGAGGAGAAACAAAAATAAGAAGAAATGGGATCGACTCGGAGTCACGGAAAAACGTGCATCTACAGCGGGATAATGATGAGCGGTTCAAGATATATTTCATTGGCAAAGTAAAGATTTTATTGATGTGTATACGTATATATATATACACCAGTATACACTGTGAGAATAACTTATATCGCGTGCTGAAAAGATTTACAAATTTTACCCTAGAGGTACGTCCAAGATTTATTCGAGTACAGCGAGTATTACTGAATTGACAATAACGTATTGTTTCGTATGGAACTGTGAGGAAGAATGAAGGTACGCTTAAGGTCATTCTTCGATGCATCGAACGTACTGGAAAGAAAACTCAAATCCTACTAGGGATCTCAAAATACATCATTTGAAATCAGATAAAATAAACAAGAAAACATGATGAGAATAATTGATCTAATCATTGCCTGTTGATTATAGTCAATTCGTAGTACCCAATTCAACTGTTTGTATCTATCCGTGAAGTTGATTATAGTAGTTTAGGTTTCTCTTTGAGTATAATGAACTGATCAATGAATGACCTTTGAAAAGGAAAATCAGTGATTATAGCTACAAAGTACAAATAATATAGAATTCAACTGACACATGGTTTATTCCTGAACTTGCGGGTCAATGGTTCGTTTTATTACACATATTAAATGTTGTATTAACTTTTACCGTTTAACATATCTACTTTATACGTATCAATTGTATATTGAGTGAATAATGTAGAATAATTTCATGAACCTTCCACAGATAAGTGTCTCGTTGTGAAAACAAAAAAAGTTGGCTTAAAAAGTTTCCGAAGTAGAAACGAAGGTGAATATCAGTCGTTTCTAGTCGGAAAAGAACCAACTCTGTACAACACATGACAACAACAGTACTGAGATTTTACCATCCCTCTTGAATCTACTGCTACCAATTTTGCATGTCATAAATTTTCATAAGTTGTATACAAGATGCAGAGCCAAGTCTTAGAGAATGAGAGAATAATACACGCATGGGAGACGACGCGTATAGACAAGAGGAGATATTTGAAGAACTGACTTAGCCGTGATCCGTTTCTTTATATGGCAGAACGTTGTTACGGTGGTTGTTTCAAACCGAATGAATACATCGTCTAATATGTATCTCTTGCACGCACATGTAACCTACGCATATACGCACGTAGGCACACGGCCAAGAGAAAAAAAGGTTATTGTAAATTTAAAGTAAGTACTTCCACTTCAGCATTCAGGCAATTCATTCCTATATGGGGTTTTGAAAAATCACGTTGATCCTCAATTGGATGAGAAAACTTTCGCGAGGCGATTGCTCGATGAGAGAAAATATTATTTTTTAGATGTACCGAAAACTCGATTTAGAAATGAATTGACTACTTCAACGAGTAATCCAAACAGCTGATCTTTAACCATGGATTTTGCATTTTTCTCCTTTCACAAGGGTTCAATACGATTGGTCACTCGAAACCATTTCCGCCATGAATTATATCAAGTGTCAATATGTCGACGTTGAACGAATGTAAACCAACCGCAATGGCGATACCGTTACCAATTTTTTTTCCAACTCGCACCTCTAAGACACGCGAGGAAATAGCACAAGTAGAGGTATATCGCATATTCATCGATATTATATTATAAATTAATAAGCGAATTATTGGATGACATTTTTCTAAAATGTCTATGCAAAAACTCCAATAAAATAAACTATTGTAACTCACTCGATGTTAGGAGATTCGATTGATCCACCTTCGCCGTATATCGATCCCTCAAAAGACATTCCTTGTTGAATTTCCCCAATTGGATATATCAACGAGAAGATATTTCGAGATTCTTGTGCGTCTATGCTCCCTCTACATGAAAATTGATTTTTACATGAGAACATGACTTGAATAAAGAATGTCTTACTAAGGAGATTGAATACTTTATCATAAACAGATCGAATATGAACGTTTGGGATTGAATAAGACTTAATCTTCTTTTGTCTTGTCGCCTCACATTGGCATAAATCTCCTTTGAGAAGATTCTATTCGACAAGCTTGCAGATCGATCGATCTGAATATGTCAGATCTAAGAAATAAATCATGTACCCAATTAAAGCGGACAAAGCTTCTAGAAAATGTCCAGGGTTCCCGAAAGCATCCAAAAAACGGCTAGTTGGTGTATCATTCTCGAAGGACATTGCGTTGGATTCATCCGATTCGATATGCGAATAAGTGAAGGATGTTGAGATCGTTATAGTGCTGTTTGTCTCGTCCACTATGATTGAAAAAACCAAATTATTCTTTATAAATGAATATCGCATATATCGGGGATGCATTTTCCGAGTCAAGTATTCTGGATTGAATATTCTACAACAGAAAAACTCAATGGAAAAATTATCATGATCCTGATGTGCAGAAATCTGCATTCCATTTTTTTCTCAGTAAAGCATAAATAATAGAAATTGTAATAAATTCACAACAACAAATTGCAAATTTCATCAATTCGGCACAACTTCAAACGAATCCAAAGTCGAGTGGGTTGATACTCATTTTTTTCAATTCAAATGTACAGTGATTGAATTTAAAACCGTCATTTGCATTAACAGCATATGCGATACGTTCGTGAGATTTATTACAACTGGACATTCAATTCACGACATGTGACAACACACTCTGTCATATTACTTAAAGTTCATTCCGCACTTAATGTAACAATAGCCCAACCCCTTTTCGTATATCGCACCGTGTATGATATATAACACTTTATGACCGCTAGAAAATTAATCAGAAACGTGATGGCAAATTCTTCAATGCACTCCGTAACTTATTCCCGAAGAAAAATGTAGATGATTTAAGTAACTTCCTCGTTCGAAGACAATATAAAGCTAATGTTATGAATTTAGCACACTCGTTACCTAAACTTAATTGTCAAAATCGATCATTTGGAATGCAAATTTCAATTTGCCGATTTACAAAGCTGAAAATTCATGAATTCTCTTTTACAAAACAATAGGTTCAAGAAGTCTCTTCTCTTTTACATAACTTGATTCTGAAATAGCGAACTGTGTCGTTCCCAATGAAACACACACTCGTTTATAGTTATCAATTATTTCATAACTCCAATACCCATTTGACGCAATCAGAAAATTGTTCAATTCCATATTTATGAATTCCTATAAACATTCATTGGAATTTAAAAATCATTTGAGCGGATACAGAGTAACAACAGCCAGAAGCAACAATTAATATTTCAACACTGTGCCCGCGATACCAGATTTATGGAAAGGAAAGATCACTGGATGATTTTTCTGTTTTCAATTGGAGAATATGCAATGAACTTTTGGTGGATTGATATAATAATACCTACGCACGTGTGTTTTACCTTTCACAACTGTGTAAAATATATGAAGGGTACACAACATAATAATGTGGTATAAGATTGTGGTTGATTGTGAAACGAGATCATAGACAAGTTATATCGGTTATCACAGGTACTATTATTGAGTCGCTGCTGATGTATTACCTTTTCTCTTATTTCCATTTCGTGTGACTTGAGTTATAAAATGTTTATATTCATAGATAACTACTTGTGTTTCACTCGTTCGCTCTAGAAAATAATTGAAGCATTTTGATGATGGAAGGGGATGGGATTCGTTACCATATAAAGCGAAAATGATCGTTACGGTACTCATTCGAGAGACGGTTCAAAGCTCTTTAGATGAGTTTGTGATATTTAAATCGAAGAAACAGAATTATATGAGCGAGAAATTACAATCATAAGGCAAATATATCTATTTTGCATTATTTTGATGGCAAATCTGGCCACGTAACGCGTTATATCTTTTCAATAAATCAAGGTTAAACGCTATAACAGTGAAGAACAATTCAATGCTGCTTGAGCGTTTTCAAGAGAGAACACAACAATGAACTCTCAAGTGCAATTGTCATATCAAAGAGGCGAGGAAATTCTCTCGCTGAAATGCGAATTCACATTGATTATGCTCGAGTTGGTCCTTCAAACTTGACATCCAACTGTTGTGACTCCGGATTCAATTCATTGAATAGTTTTGTACGGAGTCGCTTGTATTTCGATCGTTCGTTTAACTAAAAACAGATAAAAAATGTTCGTATTTTGATTTTTCGAAAATTCTATTAATGGTTTTGAAGAATATTCCTTTGATTAGAGGGCTTATTGAATCTCATTAAATGATACAGACTGTACAAAAATAGTCTAAAATTCACTGTATCAGATGGATATGAAAATTCTGAAACTTATCATTGAAATCAAATTCAAATTCAAGTTAAGGAGCATGAGAAATCATGATTCTGTGTAAATTTCCAGAGTTAGGCATAATTCGGTATAGTTTATATATAATTTATATAAGTATAAATTATTTAGAATTTTTTAATTTTCTTGCTCAGGAATTGATGTGAAATTTTGGAAGTAATTTTTTACCGTGTGGCCATTCAAATACATTGAATGTCGAGTTTGGATGGATTCAAATGGGTTTTTATCGGTCATTCATTGTTGTAAAGTTTCGGGTCATGGACGCTTCTCCCTCCAACAGTTCATCCTTTTTCATTCTTTCCTTTGCCACTTCATTTTATGAATATTTTTTTCCCTTGTACATTTCATCCTTTATGAATTTTATCCTCTGAACCTTTCATAGCGCATGAAATGTGTAAAGGACGAAATATCGCAGATAATAAAATGTACAAGAGGAAGAAATGAGAGAGGATGAACTTTCAGAGGAAAAAGTATCCCTTACCCCAAGCTTTAGCGAAATTAGTATATTACGTATCAAGGGAAGAAAGTAGGTTATGGTTCCTCCACATCTGGAACTTTCAGGACGACAACGCGTCAAGTTGCCTCATTGCAACTCTAGAATAGAACTCAAGCAATGATATCGCGATCTGGTAACGGTTCCAATGGTAATTCATGTTTCCACGGTAACGTGAACAGTTTAACGTTTTACGGTCTCTCCGATGCTGAATGGTACTCATTATGATTTTTGAATACATGTCATCAAAATACTACGCTTCCTGGTAATCTTATCATGTACTTTTCTTCATGTGATAGTTGGGAACAATATTTCCCTAGTTTCTTAACCATCCCAGACTTCACCCAGAGTACGATTTCTGTTTGTTCTTTTGAACCAAATTTGACCTGAATTTTGGGATCACCGGTACAGTGAATTTCTGTTGAAGACTTGCCTGACTAGCCCTGTTATGAATATTCACAACAACGTTGAAAAATACTGAATGTATTTGAAGTTCATTTCAATGAAAGTATTTTTTTCCCAGGGAAATCACTTTCTTACTTTAAAGCAGACCCTATAGAGCGGTACTATCCAGCATGAGCTGAACTAGCTGAGACACAGATGTGTTTTGCAACAGGGACCATATGGTTTGCTTGGGTCCTTGAATTCGAACAGAAATCATCAATCAAGTGTTTTCTCTGGAGAAAGTACTTGGAGTTCAGCTTGGAAAGTTTCAGTGTTTTTACGACTTCTTTGCCACAATCTTAAGGGTACTCAATTTTGCGCCAACTATGGTCATAAATTACTTGATAAATTGGAATTTGAAATCGATAATAATTGAATATATACCTGAGATTGGATTCTAAATACAAATTTGAGTTTATTCTTGGTTTGCGGATAGTGGAAAATGGAAATACAAAGAATATTTCACAGTTGGAGAGTATTATTTTTAAAATCCTCCTACACTCGCCAGAAAATCAGTAAAAGACAGAAACTTATTATTATTCATCAAAAATTTCCGTTGAACGCATAATTGATGAACGAAGTTGGCACAAAATTTGACTCGCTTCTTTGAGTGCTTGGGTGCCCTTAACAATAATGATCAGTAAACATGAATCAAAAAACCTTTTCGATAGGTTAGGCGCTGAAGGCAAGAAGTACATCCCATTCATCACACCTTCAGCTACGTAATTCGTCTCTTACAATGACTCTAATAATGTTTGAGGGATTCTTACTTGTGAGACTTTGTTTCTCTATATCCGGAATGGAAGGGACATTATCATCGTCGAATTCGATGAAATAAGATCTCAACGGATCATCGTAAAGACGAAGTAGTCGATCATACTCCCATGCGACCACGCTGCCATTGTCCGAATGGTGAACTATTGAACCATTGTCTTCCGATGCGTTTGTCTCGGCATGGCTCAACGCAGACACTATATTGCGAGTAAAGGCGTAACCCGTTTAAAAGATTTATCGTAGAGAATTCGTATTTTTATCCTCTCATTTCTCTGCTTTTGTTTCATACGCATGCATACGCAATAGTGTAAATTTTTCTATAAAGCACACATAAACAACATGAATTATCTCTAAAACAAATCGAATGAAATAACATGATACTTTTGTTGCCTCCATAGACCGAAGGGTACAGAGTGCGTATAATGCTTGTGTATTTGTATAACATGCGTTCTCCGTGGAACAGCCGATAGGACACGGTTCTCTCGAACAACATCTCATGAACAAGAAGTACAAAACGGTATAGCATATATTGACTTTTGCATGATTAATGTGTTATGTGTGTACTGCAATAATATTTGCACATACAAAGAAAAATTCTGTTCAATAAATTTAATGTCGAAGAGGATATTTCCACACCGTTCAATGTATACATAAACTTGATATATTGTGGCCTAAAGTACAAAACATTCTTTGAGATGATTACGAGGAAAAAAAATCGTCACAATGACTGAATCGGGTGCTTTGAAGAAGATCTAATGAATTTGATTATTTATTATTCCATGAATTGCTCCTGAAAGATGTTCAGTTGCCAATTACAGTTTTCAACTCAAAAGTTGATTTTCTCCCTGAATAAAACAAAATCAAACAAATATCAACGAATTGCAATTTCCCTCTTTATTCCCCTCCAGCACTGATTCAAGTATCGATCAAAAATACGCATATTTGAAAGACTTTGAAACGAACATTTCCTTTCTCTCATTTGAATTCGAATGTATTAAAACAAAAAAAAATATAATAATAATAAAATAACTTTCTCATGATCGATTTCACCGGTCTGTTCCTTTGAATTTAATTGGTCGAGCAAAATTTGCGCCCACCATAAAAACAATCTAACTCTTCAAATATACGCGTCACGACAATTTCCCACACCTCTAATTTGTCGTAAAATTGAAATTCACGCGGCACGAAGAATCGAATTAGAATTTTAAATTGCCCGACAAAAATCATGAAAATTGTATTTGGGATAATTCGATTCGCGTTTCACGTAGATCGTAAAAGTCGTTTTCGCTGACCATGTTTTTGAAACTATTCTTAGTAGTTTGGAAACTATCAGCGGAGAGATTGAAATGTTTCGAACATTACAACGGACAGTGTAAAACTTCCATTAAGAAATCATGTAATAATACGTGAACGGAGTTGATCTTGTTCGTTATATCTTAATCTCAATCGAATTATAACATACATTAATTCAATTTATGTAACATGTTGTGGTAATGGAGAAGATTTTAATTTGATGACAATTCGTGTAATATTTACCGCTAATAGTCGATGGTACAACACGATTCGAGAGACTGTCTTTAATTTCAGCAACACAAGCGTTTCTCTCGTTGTTTTCGTAGACGATATTTATGCTTTCTTCCAAAGGCTGGTTATGATTATTGTTCCCGTTTGCGCTTCTCGATTTCATCAATCGTTTCAGACGATCGCCGATATTCGGTAGCTTCGATCTAATCTGAGTTTAGATTCAATTTTAATGGGATCAATTGTATGTTTTGTTTCATCGCGTGAAATTGAATTTATAAACAGGGAAAGGAGTTGATTTCCTTTTCATCAATTAATCATATGAAACAAGTAGATTGATGTTGAGAAAGAGATAGTGGATTTGATCTAACATGTGGACGTTGTGAGTGTATATTGTACACACATTTTATCATACTTTGTATGAGATTTTCCCTCTGAAGCGTATACAATTTTAACCAATGATTATGAAGTGAATTTTCCATCATCAAGTCGTGGTTTCAAATCAGTATGCAATGATAATTGCAAATATTCTGATAACAAAACATTGTCAGGCAATAGAAAATAATACACATTCAATCAAAATGAAATTGAATTCATCTCATGTGGTAAAAAGTCGAAAAATTCATATATATTTTGAAAATAAACTATGGGGGTTATGTTACTGTGAAACTTGCAACGTGAATTTCTCTCCTTCACAATTTTAACCTCATCATCAAATTTCAAACACTCACTTTTTCGGTCAATCTCCTCATGATAGATTGAATATTGCCTTTCTCGGTCCCATTAAATTCGTTTGACGTTGCATCTCGATCAGATGCACGTCCAGAATGATGAGATTTCGGATTTTCTTCGGGGACATCATCACTCATATCGTGTATTTTATTATATCCCGGAAATACGATAACTGCGAAGTCTAATCATTATCTCATGATTTTATAAATGATGGTGAATGATCTCCATACTTTTGAGAATATCAGGTGCACCTCAATAACTGGACAATTTAATCATTTTGTTTCTCGCGTGACGCGCGGAGATGCGCGAACGACGCCATTTCGTTATAACCAATGTATTTTATTTATATCAATAAAAAAAACAAGGTAAAATCAATTACACCTTCGAAATTCGACACCTGTTCTTGAAAAATTCCATGACGAGTCCCAAATCCATACAAAACTTGAAAAGAAGTATTGATAACAATCATTGTACATTCGAATGCATGAAATTAAATGCAAAGAAATTAAGGTAATTGAAATTCACTATAATTTGAACGGAAATTGTGGAACGATTAAAAAGTACCCAAAGGCCTACGTATTCGCATTTCCTATGAATATTACAAAATCTCAAAATTAAACTTCAACAGAACTTATTCGAAAGCCACGATGTGCTTCAAATGTCCATAGTTGTTGATTCAAGTTAACGTGGAAATCAAGTATAATCGTTTACCATTAAATTCATATTCATTATAATACATATTATACAAGAGATTATTGTACGCATACGAATTTGACCCGAACATAAAGAAACCAAGCGTGCAAGTTCACCATTATCTAAAATAAACATTGCTTGAAAATTTGTGAGATACGGATTAGTCATACAATTCATCGAGTTATTTAATCACGCGGTTATCAACATATGTTGTGTCTCGGGTCGTATAAGCAGACGATAAAATGGAACTCCCGGAAGAAAGATTAAATTTAAAAAGTCCCTAATGTAATTATACTTTCACGAAAGTCGTGAAACCATTGATATGGTTCAATGAATGAGGCTGTAAACAGAATCAACGTTCATAGACTTCGTCGAATTGAGCTGAAGATAATAATGTCCAAAAATATGTAGAGATGTTCACAATCATTCAGAGATTCTGAGCAATTTTCAAAGGAGTATTCCAATTTCTAGGTATTCTCAGAGTAATCCTGTCATTATGTAATTTGGTAAGTTTGTGTGTACAACATTGGTTTGAGATTCACTGAGGAAAGGGCGATTTTCGAGTCGCTTGTATTCATATTTTCTTCAATGTTAAGCCGAGTATCATATCAGTTTCATGTCATGTTTTGTGGTTCTGATCATCTGTTGTTGAATAGCCAACTTCGTCTTAGTATTATGGAATTTGTTTATGAATTTTTCGATCAGCGTCCATCCAAAAATTTATAAACAACTTCCATGATACTAAAACACATTCCATTATTTTGCAGTTTTCCAGAGATGCTCATGGTTTCTCAGAGAGTTTCAGTGATTTTCATAAGAATTTAGAGTTTGCCAGAGTTTTTCAGTGAGATTTAGAGTTTGCCAGAGTTTTTTAGTGAGATGTAGAGTTTGTCAGAGTTTGCCAGAGTTTTTTAGTGAGATGTAGAGTTTGTCAGAGTTTGCCAGAGTTTTTCAGTGAGATTCAGAGTTTGCCAGAGTTTTTCAGTAAGATTCAGAGTTTGCCAGAGTTTTTCAGTGAGATTCAGAGTTTGTCAGAGCTTTTCAGTGAGATTCAGAGTTTGCTAGAGTTTTCCAGTGAGATTCAGAGTTTGTCAGAGTTTTTCAGGGAGATTCAGAGTTTGCCAGAATTTTTTAGTGAAGTTCAGAGAAATTTTTTTCACTAAGAAACATGTCGATAATATTTCTGCACAGTGATGTATATGGTCTTTTTCTGAATTGTGTTGGTGATGTATTTGAAGATGTTCTTAATGATGTTCTTTGTCACTTCGTTTCTCCTTTATAGAGTCCACTAATGCATAAAAACACCCCACTGTAAAAAATCAAGAGTTAATTTCAATTTCTAATGGTAAATTGTCAATACTATTTGAAACTATAAAAACTTATAGACGTCCTACCTCCAATTTAAAATGATGTAATCGACTTATGAATTCTCCATTACGTTCATAAAAACTTCATACTCAGAGTGGATAATGAAAATCACCCACAGTAATTGAGTTAAAATCGCTAGTTCTGGTGAAATTTGATCATAAACAAAACTGAAATCATTCTACATCCAGAATGGTTAATGTTTTTACAAACACAGTGGTGGGAATACATTAATTGTTTGCTCTAGCGTATTTAAATTTGTCAGCCTTTTATCAGCAAGTCACAAAAAACTGTCAAATTCATAAGCAGAGCATAAATGAATTAGTGTACATGGGAATGAACGTCACTACTGTACACTCAATGAGACTTACCGGATAAGCATAAGGTGTACAAGGAACGTAAAATTCTCTGCTCATAATAAACGAAGCTGGAGAAGAAAATTGTATCGGTGGAGGAGGGGCGAGGTGATTAAAATCCAGCTGATTTGTGATGAAAATTAAGGCAAGTGTCAAAACGCTAGTGGCGACATCTTAAACTATCTCTCACGTCTCCTCCTCGAGGTCGTCAAGCTGTCACGAGGAAGGTTTTTCGACACTGCAGCGTCATTTTTCTTTAACCTGCACACCCACTCACAGTTATAAAAACAAAAAAAAAGCAATAACAATTAATGATTCTCAAGCATCGATATGCTATTGATACCGAAGAGGAAGGACGGAGCGTCATGAAAGACATACGAGACAATTCGTTGTCAAACAAGCACACAAAGTATCCGAGTCACCACCACGCACACTTAACACTCTATCGATCGTTGTTGTTGATTAAAACTCATTAATGGCGAATGATATTCACCATTAAACGATCTTCCACGTTTACTATCAGTGAAGAGTCATGATAATAAAAACTCAACAATTGCTGTCAAATGACAAAGCGAGGTGTCGAGTCACCAATATATTATTACATACACACTGTACACGCACTTCACCGATCGTTGTTGGATAAAGAACTCTTCAGGTATAACAACTTTTGTCTTTCCGAAATCGAATATATTACCATCTTTGATGGGTTATATATTGTGATGAAAAAACCGTTCACGGACTCCGAAAGTGTAAGATTACTACGGCACTCAGCGCGTTTGATCGCTACGCCATTTTCACGCAATCTATACAGTTCCTGACTCATTTGTATAGTCAACAAACCACTATTCGCAGTCTACTGGCAAGTGCCGACTGCCGCCAATCAAAAGCAGGGAGCAGACTCGAACTCGACAGTCTCGTGTTTTTTCGTAGAACGTTATCTAGCGCCACGTGGTGGATAAATTTTTCACTATTCGATACTGCTGCTCAACCGATAAGAGAGTAAACAACTTTTTCCACGTAAAATCTTGGCATTGTTATCATCGAATGAAATATATAACTATTCATGTATCGGAAGAATGACTCATTTAACATCATCGTGCATATCGTTGATATAGATCAGAAGGGAAAAATACTAAGGTTATAAGAATTTTCTTTGCGAAGTATATTTTCTAACAGGATACTCCAACTGATGTTTGCGTAATGATCTCAATTTCTACCTAAAAATAGTTTGGAAACGGTAGGAAGAGATAAAACTCTACTCAAGGTGCTCCAAAATATTATGATCTCTTCGGGATAAGTATTTTTGTTATTATGTATTTTTAGTAATAGCGCTTATGAAGTGGATTTATTGTAAAATTATATCATTGCTTAATTCAACGTGAACAGGATTTATATATAAATCCGGGTTGAAGAAATCCATTAAATCCGATATAATGAAATTTCATGAGATTTAGCCAGAACATTGCTCCAGATTCAATGAGATTGTCGTTGAAAAAATGTATAAAATTAATCAAATATCATTGAAAAATGATTACTTCAACAGCACAACCATCGATATCCACGTCGCATGTTCGTGAGAAAGATCATCGAGAAAGAAATTTCATGAGATTTGGCCAAAACATTGTCCGAGATTCATTGAGATTTGTCGAGAATCAATGGATTCTTTTAACCAGAATCCAGGTAGAGGTGACATAGAAATGTCCGGTGCTGTACGGGTAGATGCGATTCAACCAGACCTTTGTCCAATTCCAATGGGATTTAGCGATATCCAGTAGGTCCTTTTGATTAGGGATAACAAATTTTAAAAGTTTTCGATGTATTGTTTCCTGAAATCATAGCACAACTGCTTACGTACCAACCCTGGTTAAAAATTTCTATTCATTCCGATTGATAAAGTCCAATGGAAATGGATGAAGTTTTTGCAACGGGAATTCCTTATCGAATGAGTTGATTTCTCAATAGAATTGTTTTTTGGGAAAAAATCTCAACATATTTTTGTTACACTGTTAGAAATTTGACCTCCCGTGACCATTTTCTGGCGCGTACATGCGTCCATCGATTCTGTGTTAGAAGTTTATCACCAATTTGTGTTGACTTCACACAGATTTGTGTTGTATTTTGGAAATTAACACCGGTTTCAAGTATAATCTCTACACAATGTATAAAACAGTGTATAAAATGGAACTGCGACTTGTGATATGACACTCAAAGATGCCATGAGAAACGGACAGAACTTCTGATCTAATTTCTGAATCAACAGTTTATCCACACCCATTTTCAACTGGAAAAACTGTTCCGAAATTTGTAAATAGGTTACAAAAATATCGATTATTCTCAAAAGTAGCTCTTATGAATTCCCTGAGTCGGCGTCACATGTTAATAAATTTAGCCATCCCTCAGCTAAGAAGAAGAAACTTCACCTTCGGTTCAAACGACAACGCAGGAGGCCTAAACCCAAATAGAAAGTTTTGAGACGCGTTTGTGATGGTGTCACTGGAGCCGATAGAAGATATCTCGAAAACTGATCCGTTGCCTCATTAAAATTCACATCACTTATTCTCAGAAATGTCATCTGAAGCATAAAGATTTGACTTTGGTGGATGACTTTGATTCTTTTTTTTTTATTTTTGGCGACATAACTATTGATTACTAAATAGGTTACCATTTCTGGAACTTCCCAAAGACTGCCGATGTCCTGCCATTGTAACATTTCGAATGACATTCCATTTGAAACGTTATAATAGTAGGACATTAGCGGTCTCTGGGATGTTCCAGAAACGTTTTGCAACATTTTGCCCAGTAGGATGTTATAGTATTCATGTAGGATTTGGGTGGAAAATTAGTGGAAGAACGGTGGCTCCATGAAAGAGTGACTGGACTAGTAGCGAAGTTTTCCCTGCCCATTTCCTCAGGCTTACAAAATTTCTATGATCTTTCCCATGTTTTGAGGAAAAAGTGAGGAAAAAGAAGGAAAAGTCATGGGAAAAAAAGAAGAAAATTGTGCAAGGGCGAAGGAAATATCCACATACAAATGTTTTCAATGAGATTATGAATATTTTTCTCCACGCAAAATTCAATTTGAGACGTTTTAAGAAAAATAAATCCCACGTTGACCCGATATCTCTCACTAAAACAGAAATATGGTTTCAACAAACACCTCAAAGTTTGCTCATATTCTTTGAAGCGCCAAAACTCGAACGGCTTCTTTGGTTATTCAACTTCATGATCATCATCTGTTGAAAGCATCACATAGAATGGGAAATTTGCCGCTCCACTATATTTCACGTTAAAACTATTCAGTCTCATGAATTTCTGATTTCTGAGGAACAGGGATGCAACGATCCAACGATGTGAATGGGTGCTCAAATCATCGCTGACTAAAAAAGAATGAACTTCAGCGCATTTGGCTACCATGGCTCAGCTTATTTGGATGTTTTTTTGCTTCTTGGAAAAATTTCCGAAATTATATATAATTTGTATACAATTCAATATAATTGAATTTAATTTTGAAAATATTTCCACTCCTGCATCGCAATTAAGGGGGTGCCCTAAGACTGGATGAAACTCAAAATTCATACAAAATTGTATGTCGTGAATCGCCACATCAAAGTTTCCGAAATGCGAAGTGTATCAATTCTTTTTCTCAGGTAGAAAAATACTTAAATTGGGGTCTCGAAGAACGATAAGTTCAGAATACCTCTTGTTTAGTTTCAAGATCCAGACTCTTGAGCAGAATTATCATTTATATCGTTATGACCTCAAGTACTCCCACAAGTACTATCTTATCTAATATACCTCTGTATTATAATCTTTTCTACGTGACGTTATCAGTCATCATAACAAAAAATATTTACTCTTCAATCATCGAATGTGAGTCACATTTATTCAAATTCAAAATAACGTTGACGTATTTCTTAGAAAAGATTTTTGTTGGCAGAATCGAATATTGGAATAAATAAAGTGTAAAAACGCTTCAATTTCCGCTCCTTTCGCGCTTCATACGCTCTATTTTCACCAGGATTACTCTATCCTTTATCATAATATGAACTTACCTTGAACTAGATCTCAATTGATTTGCTAGTTCAGGGTGAGCTTTGGGTATTGCTATTCTTTGAATGAATTGTGATACTCAATTAATATCTTGTGGTATTCTCATCATGAAAAATTACTATCATCACACGAGCATCCAAAACATCTCGAATAATCATGAAATACACTAACATTGTAATGTTTATTTTGCTCGGAGATATGCATTGAAATGATTCTGTTATACAAGAGCCAATGAATTCATATTGATTTCAGAAAAAATTTTTGCAACAGTAGTAGAAGCAGAAGCATTAGCAGCTGGTTCTGCTGTATTCAAACCGATCGTCAATAAATGAACAAAAATGAGCGCATGTGCACAAGATATTAACGCACGCGTGGATCTGAAACCCCAAAGCGTCCTTCGAGATTTTATAATGATAACTTTTACCGCCAAATCTTCTACACTGTTCTTCACTCTAGATTCACATCCCAATAGAATCCACTGATATTGCAGTAATATATTATCATCTGTTTATTAGTGCTTATAACTGTGAACATTGTAACTTTGACATCATAAATCATTAATCGTTCAATATTGATAAGACTTCATTGAATTCATATTTGAAACAGTTACGATATCTCACCACGCGTGTATGTTGTCTTAGCCACTCGTTTTCTATTGAATCTGCATGGAGCATCACACAAAGATTCACAGTGTCTAACGTTTCTCGTTGTACGAGGGGGATTTATCGACGAAGGATGTTTCTTTTTTCTTCGAGTTTTGATTAAAATATTCCGCGGTATCATGAGATCGTCCCACGGTATCTCAATATCGTCCGTTGCACAAGGTTCGCTTTCCTGTGGTGGATTTATTTCCATCGGTTTATCCAAGGTCAGGTCATTCCATGGTATTTCGAGTGAAGAATCACAGGCGAGATCGCTTTGTTTCTCTTCAATAGTCTCCGATATGAGTAAATCTTGCCATGGTAAAACCATGGCACCGGTAGAATCCTTTTTATCCAGTTTGGCTTCAGAGTCCTCGACCGTATTCTCTTCACCTTGCTCAATACCAATGTGTTCTCTCTAAAGATATAAATGGAGAGTCAGGGTAACACGGTCTATAATGAAGGACAAGGAGAAAAAGAAATAAAACGGCCTAGCGAAGAAACCAAGTATCGAAATCAGATATCAAGAGCTTCAACTCCACTGCGATGTTTTTTTGCTTTATTTTGTACATTATCGAGAACCACTGAATTCAAATACGTGGTTAAAATTATTAATTTCTTGGAGTAATTATTGCATTTGAAGAATTTCTTTCTCTTCCACTTGAATTATATGCATTTTTGCGATTAAATAATTGAAAGAATAAATATCTGCTCTGAACGTGCCATGTGAAAAAGTAATTTTAACATCGCGCGGATTCTATGCAAATCACCCCCAACACTGTATCAAAATAACTCCAAACGATGTTAATACACAGTATAATATTCGTTAATAATCGATGAAAATCATTCTTTCACACACTAAGAGGAGCTTTTTTTAATAATACGACGAAATCTATGAATAAATACAAGCCGTCTAAATATATATTCTTGTCACATGAAAATGATACCAATGCAAGAACTGAAAGGAATTGATCCATATAATTTTTTCTGTTCGACAACATGATTTCTCTATGTCAACCATGTTACCAGGATAGACTCCCCAGAATTATTTTATTCGCATAATTTCAATGTATCAATAATATATTTAGTCAGCTGGTATTTACCAATAGGATGTTGTTGTACCAACCAAATCGGTCTGGCAGTGTGAATGTATGAAGATAATGCGTTATGCTCATCAATTTACTTGATATAAGATATAAATGCTGTGCATATTTTTGTACCGCATTCATCCTATTCTAACGCGTTTCAAAATAAAAATACCCACGATGTATACTCAGAGTGTTCCACACTCTCGGAAAATTCAAGAACTACGTGGTATAACACGTATTTCCTTAGGTACACGCTTGTTCCATTTTTTCAAATGAAACTCGAAGGTCAGATAATGTTGAGAGTTTTAAATAAAGAAACAAGAATATAAATCTAGATTTTTCATACCTATTCAAAATGAAAAAAGAAAAACCTACGTTTGCGTTTCATGCATTCACCACATGATAGGAGATGATGTTCTTTCAGTTATTTAGGGGACACAACAAACATGAACAAAAATAATTACTGACAGCTTTTGATGTCTAATCAAAATCAATTACAATCACAATACTTTTTTAGTTCAGACATTGTAACCTCGGATCGTATTCGTATTCCTGTTGTAGGCAAAGATATCTCGTTCCATGGTAATTCGACTTTTGAATCGCAACTTAGAGATATAGTTGAAAATTCTTTCTTTAAACATTGCATGTATGGTTCATGCCACACTTCCTCCTCCGAATTGAACACGAAAGTCTCTCGTTTCCTGGTACGCTGATTCTTACGTTTCTTTTGAGGCTTGTGTAACGGCTGTGGAGAACAGTAGCAAACTTCTTGCCTCCTTTTATCCTCCATGTTGAGTTTGAATCTTTTTTCGTCCTTTTTCCCACGAAAAACTGGTTCGTCTCGCTACCAAACTGTTATTTGTTAACCGATATGTTGATACGTGATTGCCAATGGTTTGATGTTTCTTCTTCGTTTTTGTCGATCGATTCCATGATCATGCACTGTGTACGTATCTTTTAGGTGTAGGAATATTCATGATTATTATTGTGGTTATAAAGAACAAAAATTTTGATAGGTTATGTATTGAAGTGTGATTTTTCGTACGTTTGAGAAAAAAGAATGAATGAACGGAAGTAGTTTCTTTCACTACAGAAGAAGAGAGTTTATTCATGACATGACAAATATTTATTGTTGCTGGGGAATTTTGTCAAAACCTGGTAGACCAAATTCCAAAAAGTCGCGTCTTGAAGCTTCGAGAAGTAACCAATGTCTAATGATATTTAACAGAAAAATATTTTTCATACGTTCACTTGAATTGCAAATATATTTTTTCTACTTTCTGTAACCCAAGAAAAAATTGACAGAAAATTTTGAATTTTATTAAATTTTTAACGTTGCTTCCCTAGTGAAAAAAATTTCTCTGAAAATCTCTGAAAATTTTTTTGAACTCTGAGAATCTTTGAAAAATCATGAAAAACTCTTAAAACGTTTTTTCACTGAAGCTTTTCTCTGAATATCTATGAATATCTCTGAAAAACTCTGATCTTGTCTGAGAAATACTGAAACTCTTTGAAAAACCTCTAAAATTTTCAGAGGATTTTCAGAGAAACATATTCTGAGTTATAATTTGCAGCTATTATTATAATAATGCAGATAAATTACACGGAAAAAATTAGTGATCCAAATTTTCGTTGACCAGTATGTCACTTTTGGACGGAGCACAAATTTGAGAAAAATTCGCACACTGGATTTGAATGAATCGTCGACTTTGTTAATTGTTTCACCAATGGAATTCACTTTCCATTTTGATCATCGAAATAATGGAAAGAGTCAACGAATTATTAAAATCCAGTGTACGAATTCTTTTCGAACTCGTGCTCCGTCCCAAAGTGACATACTAGTCAACGAAAATTTGGATCACTAATTTTTCCGTGTAAGAATACAAATTATATTATTACAGTTATGACGAAAAATCTTATTTACAGCTTTGTCGAGTATTCTGTACAATTCAAAAAAAGATAGTATAGGAAGGGACAAAAGCAACCAAAGACAAAAAGACTCGTCCCATAGTTTGCGGGATAGCGCTTTCTAATGGAGAACACAGGTTGTTCCAGAACAAACTCCTAGCTTTCCACCGGCCTATTCCTGAGAGACGACTGGATAACTTTCCCTTTTAACATCTTCCGAAATTGCATTTACCCGAAAGACAATGATTTGTGAATCCGAGAGTAGTTATTAGAAGATCCTGGCTCTCCTTAAATGGCCGCAGACTTGACCGCTTGCTGAAGTTTGAATCCTTTATTGAAACCAACTGGTAATCGAATAACGAAATACTCAGCTGTTAAAGACCCAAAGTCTTGCGTCATATGCTTTGAACGATCCCAAGTGGAAATTTCAACCGGGCCAGTACTCGCCCTGACTTGAAGAATCTGGGCCACTACTGGACCGGTTTAAATTTTCACATGGGATGTTTCCAGTTCCCAGGAGTTCATTCGAGAGGATTAACATTGATGATTATTCAAATTTTGTTAGTTTAAACTTTCATTTCGTTTCTTTAAACGAGTCACAAGCTTCGCGAACATCAAATAACATCTTCTAATATGTTTTATCTCCAGTTAAAAATGGCTGTCAGGTCCAATTAAAAAATAGTTGTCAAGTTTTGAGGGTTTTCCCCCTGGAAATCCGGTCAGTAACTGACAAACTTCCTCCCCGATTTTGTCTAGAGTTGCCAAATTGAAAGATCCGGCCAAAACCTAGCAGGAAAACTGAATATCTTATTTTTAAGTTTCAAACACAACCGGCCTAGAATTTGCTGTCAGAATAAAACCGGGTAGAAAGTTTGTTAGTTTCTAACTAGATTTTTAGAGAAAAAAAACACTAAAAACTTGACAACTATTTTCGACCGGATCTGACCTACATTTTCAAAAGGGTTCATGAACTTTCCAGTGGCACGTCCCTGCTACAAAAGCCAGGCAGAACTGGACAGTAAATTGTTATCAGACTTTGAAAGGTTTCTTCCCCGGGTAATCTAGGCAAGAACTGACAAACTTTCTACCCGATACTGCGATACCCAGTCAAAAACCACCCCAAGAGAACACAAACCTTCAGGAATGTTCATTGAATGTTCCTGGTCGTTTGCGAACGTTCAATTAACGTTCCTGTCGGTTTATGTTCTCTTGGGATAACGAAAATTTCCCTCCAGGATTCTGGACAAAATCGGGTGGAAAGTTTGTCAGATTTTGCTTGGATTACCTGGAAAAGGGACGGTTCAAAACACAACACCAATTTTCTGTCCGGTTTTGCTTGACATTCTTAACGTTCTTAGCATTTTTAACCTCTGGTGTTGCTTGAGTTCTGGTCAAAATGGCGTTCATTTTCCTAAGGGATGTTCTGACCAAATCCCATTAAATTCCATTTGGTCAGATTCTATGGATTTTTCAAACCAGGGGTGTCTTTCAATCATTTTCCACCCATGCAAGCAAAAATTTTGCTTTGTATAAAAGATTTCTTATGCAACAGTTTTCCAAGTCTTTAAGAAATCTTTAGATCTTTTTTAGATTTCTTAAACTAAGACATCTTAAAGACAGTGAAAACTGTTGCATAAGAAATCTTTTAGACAAAGCAAATTTTTTGCTGTATAGGCATCGCATCTGACATTTTCAACAAGAAGAATAGAAATTATCTTCAAGGAGAAACGTACCGTAGGAGAAAACTGCAAAGAAAAGTGAACCAATGTTGTGTAAGGGCTGGTCAAAATGACAACGTGTGGGAATAAGCGTGATCTGAAACAACTTAACGCTCAAAATGTTCCATCTTGCATTTGGTTCACGATTCCTCAACTTTTTATACATTTTCATTACACGCTCTAGATATTTCCCTTTCACCAGGGGAAGACCTCAAGCGTGCACGATTTACAATGACAAGCTCAAACTGTACTAAACTAGAAATAAATAAAAAAAACTTCCAATTGCCTTCCAAAGAAGATGCAAATACAGGATTATCAAATGAATTTTTAGTTACATCAACGGCAATCCTGATACAAAAAACAGTAGGAAATGATTCGAAGAGTTAAAAATCATATAAAAACAGTTTAAATTTTCGAATCCTCTTCCATGCAGTTTTTCCCTGGGGGAAAAGTTTTGTTGAAATTTGTTCAGTTTTGGCACAACAATATTTCAATAAAATTCAATAAAAATCCTCAAATTTCAGTAAAAGTTACTGAAATTTACCGAAATTTTGTTGAACTAAGGTGTAATTTGCTAATTTTCAATGAAAGAACGAAATTTGTTCACCAGGGCTGACTTCTGTATCATTTTTTTGACCAGGGATGTGCTTGGGATTGAAATTCCACCCTTTATACATGTCCTATCTCTGATAAACCATTGTCAGTTCCTTTTCCGTTTTCACAGAAACACCACGTATATATGTATACGAGAAAGAACTATATATACGACACTACCACAGGTCCTGACGTGTTATATATATACATACATACGCTTACGCGGCCGCACACTAGTATATAGCGTAGTAGGTGGTTACGTGGTAGTCGGTTTACGTTATACATGAATAGTCAGTTACATACGTAAGTAATGTGTCAAGCAATAATACAAGTATGTGTGTGAATAATGTTCTTAAACGTATACATACCTCGAAGGATGAATGTGTTAGTTTCGCTGCGACATCTGTTGACGAAATGTTGTATAATGTTAAAATTCCACTAGTTGCCGATAAAAGGAAATCCGTGGTGACTTCTTCATGACTTCACAATTATAGATTCGAAGAAATATTCAAAATAATGAGTTTTATGCAATAAAATTGTATTGAAAATTCATAGGGTCTCGTCAATAGAAATCTCAACGATAAATTCAACATCGCAACTGTGAATTTTTCGTTCAGAAACTTATTGTACAGTTTGATTTGACTAGAGCGGTGAGACTACGTTTAGAAGGCAGCCATCTTGCAATCCCTAATCAAAGATCTTCGGCTAGCGGGTATCGCTGTCTGGTTTTGTGCCAGTTAATATCAACACACAGTTCATCAAATGGCTTTAAAACGAATTAATAAGGTACGTGAATGTTTTGCAGTGTTCGTATTTCACTAAAGCAAATGGACGTTTGTGTGGTTTGTAATTGAATCCGGTTGAACGCCCTTAACGATTTTGCAGTGGAGCAATGTGTGTGAGCCCAGCATTGAAAATCATCTCAGCTTTTACCCCCGTTTTTTTTCTCCAGCATTCCACGGTTGTGTTTTAATTTTATATTTTTGATACATGAATTTTTCTCAATGTGTTCTCCTTTTCTTCCTCCTCATCGAGCACACAGTGCTACTTATGTGCCAGTGAATTTCTTTCTTTTTGGCAATGGTGACAGTGAAATCTTGCAAAAATTTCTAAGTGGTTGCATGATAAATTGCCGGAAGTAACGTAAAACCATGCGTTATATGCATTTATATATATATACATGCAGGGCCTATAGATAACTCAGCAATTATTGGAATATCATTACTATGGATATGGATTTTTGTAAGGAATTCCTCACTTTGACTAGTTCCTGTTTACCCCCTCGCAAATCCCATTTCTTCCAATTGACCACTTGGTACTCGTCACAGGATCATTCCTATGAACTAACGTGATAAGCCAAACCAATTGGTCCAATCGATCCTTGTACGATGCATGTCGGCGATATCCTTTTTGTCATCGGTTGCCTTACATGGTGATTCTACAATCATGTTGGAAGCAACTCATTCTAAAAGAAGTATAATCATAAGCATTGTTTTATCAATGCACAAATTGAGTAATGCTCTATTCGAGAACAAACTTCCTTTGTATCGGATGATTGCGTTTATCATACTTTTCTATCATTTCAGGAACTTCAGGACCTTGGTAGAGATCCACCCGCGCAATGTTCTGCAGGGCCTGTCGGGGACGATTGTAAGTTCTTTTTGTCTTTTTATAAAATATAATGCGCAATACTGACCACAAATACTGACACATAGTATACATGATCATGCACATTAGGTTGATGACTAAGTAATTACAGATTTCTATAATTAGTATTTGGATCATTTATGCATATTTGCTAATATTGTGGTTTGATGATATGAACAAAAAATTGTTTTGTTTGAATATGATAGTACTCGATGAGGGTAGTTATTGCGGATGAGCGCTAATTACTCAGTTGTCAATCTTATAGATGAAATTATCAGATTGCCAAATCACATTATAAATATCGCAAAATTGCATTATTTGCGATGTATTCATTCAACTATATTGTTGCTTAACGTATAATAATGAATTTCATTCTCCATTATCTTGAATTTTCCTACTCAAAAATGGTTTCTTATTTCTAAAATAATAAAATGTCACAGGGAAAACTCCCCCATTCAAAAACGAACTTGCTATTACAAATTATTTAAAACTTTATTGAAAAATGATTAATCGTATGATCAATTCTCGTTATGCCATCATCTTTGTACATATTTTGAATTTTCACCAGCTTCCTTCATCTGTTACAAAAAGATAGAAATTTATTTCCTTTTATTTTCAATTATGGATGTTTTTGTTATTTTCTTTTTCAGTATTTCACTGGCAAGCTACGATTATGGGACCAGTAAGTAGAAAATTACATTTAAAAATTCTTTCTTATATAAAAAAATTCAACTTGCGACCAATTCGATGTAATATTCACTCAAAAAGATATTTAATGTGCATCTAATTATTCTGTTTTCATTAAGTTTGAAGGTTGAATCCAAATAACTTGATTCTCCATTGATTTGTAAATATATGTATTATAAAATGAATGATATTTTGTTTTTCAGCCTGACAGTCCATACCAGGGAGGAGTCTTTTTCTTAACTATTCATTTTCCCACAGATTATCCATTCAAACCTCCAAAGGTAGATAAAGAATCAATATCTTCTTGTATCTTTTCTCTGATTTTCTTTTTCTTTTGTCTATTCGATTTTGACGAGATAAATGAATTTGAATTCTTATTATAGGTTGCTTTCACAACTAGAATTTATCATCCTAATATCAACAGTAATGGAAGTATTTGTTTGGATATATTAAGATCACAATGGTCTCCAGCGTTAACTATATCCAAAGGTAGATAACATTGATGAAATTATTCATTTATAATATCAATAGCATCCAAAACTCAAATCATAATGAATCGTTATGCAAATGTTTGTCGTTTTTCTGTATGTCAAAAAGTCGTATTTCATTGATACTTTTTTCAATTACCATGTTCAGACTCAACAGATTATGTGAATTTTACATTCGATGGGGAAAAATTTTTACATAACAAATCTTGATATGATAAAATAACGTTTCGATACAAATACAGATTTTGATCGAAAGAAGCCACCTTTTCATTTTTTTACTCTACGTAAGGGATTCTTTTGTGTTCAAACTATTCATCGATACACCAAACTTCTCTACGAAATCAATTACTCCATAAAAATTCTAAGACAACATCGATTGAAGAAAATTTGTAGATGAGATTTTATATTTTCATTGTAACTTTTGATTTATCCTTGAGTTTATTGGAATTCCATTATTTCGATTTAGCTATTTTTATAAATAGTCAATGAATATGAAAATATTTTCAGACACACAGTTGTTTCATAAATCCTCTTTTTTTCAAGTTGAAAATTTTCAATCAAACACCCGAAAAGAATTGGTAGATAAATATCTCATTTACAGAGATATAATTTCTTTGGATTATTAGTATCACTGAAATATATCAATGACATCATTTTTCATCCTCATCAAGATTCCTTATCCTGTTTAGTTGACGCTTTTGAAGCCATCTGTATTGAAGCTCATAAATGTAAATTTATTATTGATTTTTTTATTTTTGGGAATAAAAAATGAAATGACATATTGAAATGCTGGTTTACAGAAACATGACAATTCATTTCTTTCTTTTCAAATTCAAGAAGTTTTTCAAAACGATAGAAGAAATATTAAAAAAATATCATTATGAAATGGAGATTTTGTTACACAATTGAACGCATTCAAGGTTTTAATATCACGTTAACGATTGATTTCAGTCTTATTGTCAATATGTTCACTGCTGTGCGATCCAAATCCAGATGACCCTTTGGTACCAGAGATAGCCAGGATATACAAAACCGACAGGGAGAAATATAATGAATTGGCACGAGAGTGGACACGCAAGTATGCCATGTGATGCGCCAATCTCCGTTGACCTCACCATCAAAACATCAACAAACAGCCCCAGCCTATTGCCACTTACGCATCAGCGATGATTCAAATAGTTAACATGGCTCGTCTACTCTTAACTTAAGTCAGAACACTCGGGAAGTCACGGAATATTTTCAGATATGTATCATAACAATGGTTAATACTCTGAAGTGTCCCAATCGTCCCCCGGGTGCCCTGTGGATAATTAAAAAGACGTTGCCACATTGGCAATTGAGGCAATTTTCAAGGTGGTCCGCAACATTATATATACACACACATCCACACATGATACACGTAACATACACGTACATACACCCATGAATATATATATACATAAATAATCGTATGTATATATATATACACGAAAGCATGTATATGTATATATAAAAAATCAGGAAAAAGAAACTTGTCCGCTTTAATTTTCATAAATAAAACAAGGAAAGGTGAATTATAGGAGAGTGAAAGTAGGATTTGTATTTTAATTTAAATAGATAAAATAATTTTCAATGATTGTGCTTATTATTATAATGTGTAATTATGTACCTACTTTCTTAATGGAAGGACAAAACTTTGGAACTGATGACACACCGATTGTTACTTTTTAAATGAAAAAAACAAGAAAAAAAAACGAAAAAGAAACGGAAGTGAGCAATACGTTTGCCCGTCCCTTGAAATGATGCAGTCACTTTTTGTAAGACTGGGCTATATATAAATGCTACTGAAACTATCACTCAACGTTTTGTTCAATTATTAAATTCCTTAACCTGATCTAACAAATTCTACGAGTAACTCGAAATGTGTGATTCAGTTGCTCTCTTCGAAATTAGAATCGCATGCACAGAATTATCATTTCTGTTCTGTGTTTTTCCTTTCTTCCTTGAACAAGATCAATTTGATTGTGAGAAAAGTATGTACCTGCTGCCGAACGATTTTTGAACTACTCTGTGTAATAACATTTTATTACAAGAAGAAGGCAATTGAGTGCTTAAGATATGAATTTTCAACTATTCCGGCTGTCTAAAATTGATGTAACTCTCGATAGATTTTAAACATCCGCAAAAAAAAACACACAATGACAAAACTCTATGAAGAGAATAACGATTCAAGCGCCTAAGACTGTTTGAATTTCTTATGTGGTATCGAAGTAGATGAAAACATACAATAAATCTGTGAAAAATAGGAGATTGATGAATCTGTACTTGATAAAATCTCTCAGAGTTAAGTTGAAATGTATGCTGTGGGTCAGAAACATTTTATTTTCCTCATCTTCTCATCGAATTTTTATTCCGACTATTGATTAATCATACACATTGATAGCATATTATCCTTTTTAAGCGGCAAACTTTTTACTGTTTAGTTATTGTCTCAATTTTTCCCTTTCATCCACAATATAAACGCGTATGTATTCATAATGTAATTATAAAGACCCTCTACACCGAACAAGCTTAATAAATAATACTGAACGTTACTCTTTGAATATTGTAAAGTGTTTTGAATATTGTAATTTTCAATATATTGTGGTTGTAAAGGAAAGAAACCTCGTGGATTTGAAATTATTTCCCGAAACCTGATGTATTATATAAACGTATACTGTTTTTCCAAGTAAAACAAATGGATTCTGGTGAACAATGATTTTTGAATGTTTCCACTTTCGCATTTCGTCAAGCATTTGTTTGTTTCTTTTTATTTTTTTCTTTCTTTCATTAACATAGACATATAACTGAATACTCAGGATAAACTCGATCATCTGTTTCAATTGGGATTGATATGATATCAAATTCAGATAACAAGTGAAGAATACAAGAAGAGGATTGAATTGGGTTCCGCAATACGTATGGGGAATTGGAAATTTTCAAATTATATTCTTCACCGGTATATTCAAACTTTAAATTTTATTGAACAATAATCTCATTAGGGGTAGTAAGAAGGTGTATATTAATAAAAACATTTGTTTACATCACGAAAGGTTCCTTTTAGGGCTACTTGTTAAATATTTCATACATTCAACGAAAGTCGATCAATGTGACAAAAAACAAATTGAAGCGAACGCTGATGATTTAAGAAATATGCAATGGATAATCCTTGAAGGAGCTCTATTTAGTCTGGAAAATATTTATCTTTTTCTATTTAAATGTAAAATGCACTTTTTCCTGGTGCTAATAAATAGCAGTGTCTAGGCTATCAAGATTTTAGAAAGAAATTTTTCAAATTCGAAATGTCTCGTAAAAATGAATAATCACTTAACTAGAAACTAAGAGCTATTTTATTTCGTGAATCGTGAAAAAGTATGTCAGGGTGAGCTCTTGATGTGAATTACGTCTAATTTATGCTTAAAATTTATGGCATGAAAAACAAAAGAAATGAAATCGAACAAAAATCATTCATCAATTACAATTGATGTTTTTTAAATTAAATAGCGTGTTGTATTGTACATCATTTGAAAATGAAAAAACAAACACATGATGCGTGCCGCGATATCTATAAAATTTTGTTCCGATAATTCATCGCTCACCTCCATTAGGAAAGAAGACTATTCATATTTAATTATTATTATTATTATTAATTATTATTATTATTATTATTATTATTATTATTAATACCGCAATAATGAACATTTTTAATAACTTATCTTGTGTACATTCTAGCAATTAGAAGTTTATATAATAAAGTCTACATAATGAAATAACATGTTCGAATTTCATGTTCCATTCATTTGTGTTCCGTTTCATTTGCGTGTATAAATTATTCGAAACAAAAATTTGAACATAGAAGAAGAGAGAGGTAAAAATCAGGTATCGCTCAACATGCATCGCGTGTTAGTATAGACTTGCAAATTTTGTATTAATGGTATGTTGTATATACATTGAAGGCATTGAATTTCATTAAACTGTAATCATACAGGTTATAGTTTTTGTTACATGACAATTGTTATGATAATCAAAACTTGAAATATTAAAACGATAATACAATCGAATAAAGTGACTATACACTGATGTCATTCGTCCTATTGATATGGATTTTATTATATTATTTATAACAAGATGTCAAATTTGTCACAAATAATATAAATTATTTATACGTTATTTAGATTGGGAAGAATCAATTGATCTCGCAATCATTCATTTCAATTCTCAAGACGAAATAATTGAAAATTCTACATAAATCCTCGTCAGTGAACAATACAAAGAGGTTCGAACAGTGATTGCCATTGGATGTGAAACCTTTTCATGATGTTTTTACATCCTCGCCAGAACCGTCCAATCTACATTGCGATGAAGAGAGCTGCTCACGACGAGTGAGTTTTACTCTTTATCGTTTTATTAAGTATATTTGAGCTGAGTTATTGTTATCTGGTGTAAAATTATGATCAAAAAACACTTCATGAGAATAGAATTGGTTGCTATTTATATTTGTAGACTAAATTAATGTACTAAGACACAAAACTTCTTGTTTCAATGAGGATATTTTTTGATGTACGAATTAGTTGCTAGTGTAATTTATCGAGTGTTGACAATGGCGTTGATGAAGTGAAATCTTTATTCAATTTTCCTGGGTGATCAAGATCATTGGAAGGAACCACCGGTCGCTGAAAATTTCTTCGTTCTTCTATCCTGTATCTACGCCTTTCATTTATTTTCTGCGCCTCTAAGAAAATTCAACCTGGATGTTGGTGACGAGTTTCATATAACACAACCACCATCGATGGATTCCGACGCCTTCACATAGAATTGAATCTCATGAAAATACCTCATCGCATTTCTGTCCACCAATTCTTCCCCTAAATTCTACGTGGAAGATGACAGACCCTATTTATTGGTGGTTGTATTCTGTATGGTGAAATATGGATTTCCTGCTCAAGAAGCTTGTTTAAATCTGTTGGAAAATCTCTACCTCATCTTGAACGGTTTTTATTACGGAAAATGTCACGGTCAGGAAGTGGTAGATTTGTTAACAATTTTATAACCGACTCTACTCGATATTCGTGACTTAGACAATCCACAGCATATATTTTTCAATAGATTCCAATCGAAAATTATGAAATCATGGAACCGAAAAGGAATTCCATGATTTCATATTTTACCCGCATCTCCCGTATCAAGCAAACATTTTTCAACACATTTTAATAAATGTTCCAAGCAGGGTTATTAATTCTAATCTTTCAAGGGATTTTAAGCCACGTGAAAGGTTCCAAAATAAATTTTGACGAAGTTTGATACCATTTGAGCAAGTTTTCAAGCAGCTTCGCTGAACTGAAAATGAATTTGAGTTTTCATACAATCTTCCATGCCTCAGTAGAAGTTTCGCAGATGTTTTACACGCGAATTCTTGAGAAAAATATGCCCTATGAGCGATCAATTGTCGCGCCACTCACTCAATTTGAAATCGATGACCATCTAACAATATTCTTTTCGAGTTGACAACTTTTCATTGAATTTTGATTCTTGAATCTATGATTTTCAACTTAAATTCTGGTTTCTTCTAAAAACCTATTGAACAACGAAATTTGTTATGATCATTTTCCGATTCTACATCGACTCGATTTTCTATTTCTGAAAATCTCAGGAGTTTTGAGAAACTTCAAGGTAACCGAAGTAAAATTGATTTTCTTCACCGCACAAAGGTGAAGAAAAAGTCGAAACTAAGAATATCCTTCTTATTCTTCATAATAAATTCCAAAATATTAATCAGAGCATGGAATGAAAAAAAACACGAGAAGAATCATATGAAAGATAATTCTTATTAGATAGATCTTTTTTGTGCGTTGTTACGAAAACTTTCACCCGACAATAATTAGTAAAATTATTCCGAATGAATATGAAAATTCTTGATGAATTCATTCGGAGTACAACAAGGGCTTTTGATATGATTGTAAAATAATCGGTTGAGTCGTCAAGCACTCGTATATACCGTGGACGGTGAAAGTGGCAGCAGGGACTCTTTTGAAAAGGAATAAGAGGGAAGGAAGATCTCTATGTTTCTCCTATACGCCTGAGCAGGGTAGACATTTTACATTCTACCTATGTGTCTTGCCGAATTTATCGATATATCATCCCTCCCTCTCTTTCCTTTTTTTATGTATACGTATATACCATCCTCTCGCACATAATGGACCATGTATACATGCACGTGAGTTCGGTTGTCTAGGTCTACGTCATCGGGTCCCGATCGTTGCTCGAGGAGGTAGAGAACGGGTGAATGTGAAATCGCGTGTTCCAAGTTCCCTCAGTGTCAGTGTTGTCCTCGACACGTACGGTTCGTCTCGTGTTCCGTAAATTTCGAGGACGTCGCGACGCTTCGTGTAGTAGCTTTTTCCCGTTCTAATATCGACGTCGGTATCGCGCATGCTGCTACGTTGTTGTTCTACACTTACGGACATGTGCCGATGAATTTTAACCGGTAACCCTGCCAGCATTCAGCTCAATTTCGAAGTATGTATTCATATCACCATTATTTTGTTGGGGTGGATCTAAGGGTTTGGCTGTGCTTTCTTCTTATGGGGTAGAAAGGGGAGAGCTGATATCTCGGGAATTGCGAATTTCAGTCATTTCTCGTGATCTTTTGTTCATTTTCTTGTCAAATAAATTTTGAATCATTGAAAATTACTTGATAAATAATGTTTCCATCAGCCACGATTCTTATGATTCCTTTGAATCAGCGAATCCTATGTTTCACTGTGACATCTAATTTCCATTGGAATGTTTAAAACAACCATACTATCGACACTATCACAGAGTTTGAATGATTTTAAAAAGAATATTATCTGCTCTAAAAGGCCCTGTATATTCATTTTCCATACAACTCTATTGACAATCAAAGCCACTTCATGGAAAGCGAGGAGAGTTAATTTGCCTGGGACTCCTGGGATTATTCATTGTTTCCTTCAGTTTCTTCGAGTTTTCTTACAATATTTGTTATCGATGGATTATTGAGAGTTGAAACAGAAAACTTACACAATAAATTCGAGCACTCAGCGAATTGTGTAGTTCATACAATTCTTAAATTCCAGCTGTTTAAGATCCACAGTTCATCAAAACATGAACTACACGTGCATTGCAGATGGGTTCACATCTGTTTATAGTCCCATCTTGATGGAAATGAAGTAAAGCTCAGCATCAGGTGGTTACCGGGGTGAATGAAATTTCATAAATCCATCGTGGAAAGTGATGGTTTTGAAGTTAAAAATCGATTATTAGAAAGTAAAGACAACTTTACTGCTCAATCAGTGGAAAAACTATACTCATTCGGGAGGAGATTTTATTGATCCTCTTGTGAAATGATAAATCATTGCAATGATTTGAATATAAGGGGATACAGGAGCTGAAAGAGACAGCTACACATTTTCCTGTTTACAAGCATATTAACGTCGACTACTTGGAAGTATCTCAATAGGAAAAAAAGAAGACTTGTTGCAAATTCTTCAATACAGATTTTATGCAAATTTTATATAATTATATATAAAATTTATACACAATTTATATATATTACATGTAAAAATTGCACAAGAATTGTATTAAAAGAGAGAAGAATGACAAAGTCGCAATTCCTCTTAATTATCAAGTGTATATCTTTAATTCTCCCACTCACATAATTGATTAAGGAATGTTTATGAAATTTCTACACTGTTGATTCATTACTTCTCAACTTTGGGATAAAATTTGCCAAGTGTTCTAATTATTCAATCAGATAATTTACGCGAAATGCTGGAAATTATTTACAGTGAATGGAAAATAGTCTCGTTTGCGGGATGATGAATTGAAAAGGATGAATAGGCTCTTAGCTCCCCATGCGTAATTCTAAGAAATTCTTTTATTTGATGATCAACGTTTCAGTCTTCCTAGACCCTCTTCAGAATGTTTTATATAGACCCGGCAGAATAGCATTGACAAGTGCCTAAATCAGAGATAATAGCCAAGATGATTAAGTTCGTGTTGTTTTTCAAAGGGAAAAACATACCTCTGTCTGAAAAGAATCGTAATTTTCTGGTACCATAGAACTCTGGAAAATCTCTGTTAATTATGAATTTTTCCGTAATCTTGATGAAATTTCATGTTTTTCGCTTGAATTTTCCCATATGCGTGCTAGAATTTTCATAATTTGAACGTGATTTTTTCTGTACAAATGTACAGGTTGATTGATTCTAACAGGTAGATCTTTTTTAGTGGTAGTGTGCTTATCTTTCACTGTCTCAGTAGAATATTTGTCTCAGAATGTACTCAGGCATGCACAATGAATGTCTATATTTGTAAAGGAAAACAATCGTTTATGAATCATAGTTAGGATCAAAGAGTAATCAATTGATCATAGAATGATATAATGCCGTGCGGAAAAAAAATTTAATTAAATAGTATTATTGTGTCTAATATCTGGTGAAGTACTACTCAAATAATTGTGAGATGAACGTAACAGTTCAAACCATTTTTATAACATTATCGATCGATGTTTCAAGTCACAAAGTTCAGATCGGATAGTAATATTTCATTATCACTTCGCGTACTCCTGAAAATCTTGATATACAACAATTAATGATCGTCGAAATCCCGAGTGGAAAAGTTTTTTTTTTTGGAAATTATATATAATTTATATATAAACTGTATTGAATTCTATAAAAAAAATTTATATAATTTTTCCACTAGGGATTTAAAGGTATCGAAACTTTTTATAAAGTTATATAAACTCGACAAATGTTTTTTTTTAAACTACCAATAATCAATATACATTCTCATCTTTCGAGCGAAACAGACGGATAAATGCGAACTCTGACCCCTAGTTATTGAAGCCTGTAAAGACTCGTACAATGTTTTTGTAATTACATTAGATTAATCGTGAAACAGTCAATATTGTAAATATTCCTTCCCGATAATTAAAACTTGCTCATTCGTGCGAATATTTGATAACTCACAGTTACATCATCGTCATCATCATCATCATCTTGTGGAATTACGATGAGCATTCGTTGCTGATGTATGATTTCTTTAATCTAAATATGAAACTCTGCAGATTTCTGTATTCCAATGGTACAGCGGTGCTATGAAAAAAGTTATGATAATGGAAGAAGTTCGAGAAATAACAGACGATTTCTCAGAAACGTGATGCGCGAATGGTCACTGTACGGTGCTAACGTGATCACTGCTCGCACTACTTTTTATATCATAAAAAGTTTCACGACTTGAATGTACGTCAACTCATAGATTAAAATTTACACTCTACAAGAGAAACAAATGCATCAAATATAAATCAATATATCATCTGTATATAAATTGCTTTCGTAAAGATTTCTTAAAGATCATCTTCATCGTTCGTATATGATATCAACGAAAATGACATTATATTCAAAAGGTGGTCAAGTTAATTCTGCATAAAATCAGTGGAATTATTTTTTCCTAATTCAAAGTTCTTCACTTTCAATGGCAACCGGAGTTCTTCACCTTCACAAATGAAAAAGTGAAAACAGACTTCATTGTAATTTAGAGAGAATAAAACGGAAATTCAATGAATATAATCATACATGTCGCTTCGAAAGAATGTTTTATAAGTTTTTTGCGGATCTCTCTTAAAACGAATTATCAATTAAACATCCACTTTCTCTGTCTTTTTTCGATAAAAGGACGATTAATACAAAAGAGGTCGAGTTACAATGTCGTTATGGTTAGTTCAGAGGTAGCAAGATTAGGCAAGATCATCATCGTAGAAATGCATTCAAAGTAGCTTCATGAATATGAATGAACAAAAACTTTGGGAATAATATTTCGAATACTATCGATTCTAATCAGATAAGTGAAACTCTGTTTGACATCTCTTTCGAAAAAATCGAAGATTACGTGAACTATGTTCTACTTTTCGTACAGATTTGGATTAAAAAACAAAACTAAATTAAAACGATTTTAATCGAATTCGATTGATAAATGTCAATATACTCACGTACGTTTAAATCGAACGTTATGTTTTTAAATCCTTCTTTGATAATATTCAACAAAACACGTTGAATAATTTTCATGAATGCATCACGAATTTCTGATTTGGAAGATTGAATTCAAGAATTATTTATGTTCACGTGTCCCAACTGTGCACACTTGAAGAAATCTATGAACTCGTTATGTTTGAATTTATAAGATTCATTTTTTTGTTTCCCACCAACATGAAATATGCAAAACAAAGTTCAATGAAAGGAAAACATTCTTTCCGCTGGGAACCTTGAAATGATTCCATGCCAAGTCGAGTTGTCACTTTGTTGCCATAAAACAAAAAACCACATCAAGTTGATTCATGTATACGCATTAAACAACTACTTTGTAAATAATGCTTAGGGTTATTGAAAGAAAAAAAGAAACTATCACAGTAGAAATTTTATAGTAAGTCAGCAAAATCAACAACTTTGCTGCAGCGTGAAAGTTTTGCTACATCATGTTGAACGTTATGTTGAAAGAGTAAATGTACGCGTGGATGAATCAATCGCTAGACGGAGAGAAAGTGAATGGTAAAGTTTACCAGGGGAAAATTGTAGTTTGATGACTGGGATGGTATCCTTGCAATGTATATGGAGGAAATTTTATTACGTTCTTTTATCAACATGGGAAATATCCGCCTCAAATTATTTTCTTTTTATTCCCGATCTTTCTGGAATTGATAGAGAGTTTCGAAAGAATTATCGTTTCTTGAATTTACGTTTTTGATATCAAATCATTTCATACGTTCTCAGTGATAAATTTATAGAAGATTTCACGTCAAAATTAGAATTTCTGATGATAAATATGTTAAAAATTTTGTAAAAGTCTAAGTTTCTTTGTTCTTTGTGTCCCACTCGGCAGGAATCTGAGTGGTTCTGAGCGAGAGTCTAAAAGGTAACACAGATCCTGGATGGGAATTCGGTTCGCATGCGAATTTGATAATCGATTTGTGAAGGATGTTATTTATCCTCAAATATCGCGTATTATGGAATTATCATCCATGAATTTGACAGTTCTGAGAAGAAAAGGTTTTCATTATTGAAACAATTCGATTATTTTCTAAACGATTATGGTTTCCCGAGTGGAAAAGTAGGCATCATCAAGTTTTCATATTCATATATTTTCAAATCTAGAGCAGAACAATTTTCAACATTACATAAAATTTATATATAATTGAATACAGCGTGTTATATAAGTTGTATATAATTATATATAATTTATAGAAATTTTCCATTTGGCATGAGTTTCCAATGTTGCATTGTGAAATTATCATGTAATATACACCATCCTGGATGGAGAAATTTTCAACAATATATACAATTGATATATAACTTTATATAACTCATACGTGAACTATATTGAATTATATATAAGTTGTATACAATTTTGAAAATTTTCCCACTTGGTTTGTTATTCTCATTCAACATAAAATGCCAATGTTGGAGTGAATAGTCACTTTAATAGATTCAGAGACTAAGACGTGGGGGTCAAAACAGTTCAACTGGTTCCACATTCTCGTCCTTGATTCACCTCAAAGATTCCTGTGAACCCGATAAGGAAACTATGGTGATTTTCTATGAGGGTGGATAATAAGAGAATTCTTTTTCTAATTCTTGTTTCCATTCTCTTGTATTAAAATACTTGGAACGTAGAACTAAAATCAATAAATGCGTTTAATGGTATCATTAAACTCTTACCATCATTTGACCTGATACCCTTGATTTTGTTGCCATAATTTATGTATAAAGGTAAATCAATAACAGCTGACTAGGAATATCACCAGGCTCAGATAGGGTAGGTGCACTCTAAGTAGACATTCTCGTTTTTTCCTCTTATACAACACGATTTACATAAAACAAACTATCAATTAATTAATTAATGACATTTGGATACGACATCGACCTCTCAAATAAATTTTAATCAATAATTTCTGAACATTATTGAAACGTTTGTCTTAAGAGTGAGATAAAGTAATGAGAAGAGCAAAAAGTATGATATGAATGTCGCTTCACAATGTTGTACGTACCGAGTTGGAAGTTGGTATAAATTGTAAATTGATTATGACGTTGAACTTGTATCTACGATCAAGTAAATGCCAATGTCCGAAATGAAGGTCAATGTGCAGGTTAATAATGCCGAAGAGTCAGCTGATATGGAAATTTTAGTGAGATCCTAGATCCTGCCAGTTTGTATTCAAAGTTTATATGGAAATTATGCAAATTATTATAACGATTATGCATAATATCGTTGATTTCATTTTCATCGAATAGAATTTTCATTCAGAAAATAATTTGGATTTATGTTTTGTAAAACATGGAATGGAAAATTTTGTTGTTTTCTGTGTTTTTCAAGTTCCACGATAGGAGGTGGGTAAATGTTTTTAAAGTGGGCTCTGCTCGAGTGATGTTAATGTTTTTTTTTGTTTCATAGTGTATTCATTGTGATTTGGATTGAATCGAATAAATAAATACATACACTGGTTAGGTAATAGCGAAAAAACTTGGGAATTACAGTATACGATTATTCATTCACATACATATTCTTTTGTTTCGACAAAACATTCGCTGAAGAGTATATTAAGAAACAACGATATCAAGAAAAACCGTGTCAACGTCAAATATATGAATAATAATGGCATCGCAAACAAGTAATATTTCCAAATCAAAAGGTTTATTGTAGCTTGAGAGTTATAATTAAAATTGGCATTTCAGGTCTATTTTGAGTCTTGATTATTTCAAAATCGAAATTTGAATCTATTAAAAATAGAATGTTTTGATGATTGTGAATTTAAACCCTTCGAAGTGAATTGATTTTATTTAAATAGAATAAGAGTGAGTAAATGCCGTATCTAAATTTATCAATTCAGTACCATATAATGATTTGATTTGAATGAAACTTCTCAATTATAATAACGCATCCTGGAATTCAAACATTAAATATTCTTGAATTTGATCATCATCATCGTAACAAGGAGAATTTTCATAAAATGAAAATCAATAACTCTTGCAATCTCGTTTTTATGATAATTTAAATTAATTGAACAATAAACTCCGTCGAATTTTATTTTCATCAAAGTAACAAAGATTTTTGAGAATGTGATTGAAAGATTACATAGATATAGTTGAAAAAGAGAATTGCAAATAATAAATTTTATTGGTTTTTATCAAATAAACGCTTCTGTGTGATGTGATAAATAATGAAGACTATTTACCGATGTGAAAAACTGAAGTCAACTGATTCATTTTCCTTCTAATATTAGAAACAAAATAAAACTTCACAATAGACGAATCGTGTATACTAGGATGAATAAGTTTGTCTGCGTGCAAGTGAAGTTTTAAAATCTAGCTCTTCGTCATCTTCACCATTTATCTGCAATTCATTGTTGAAATAGGGAAAGGTGATCCTCCGAAGTACGAGGGTTAAGTATTGGAAGGAAGCTACGGGGATAATACTGGTACATTGTCGTCTGTGTTGAATTCTATACATACTGGAATGCTGACTTTCTAGAAAACTGTGATGAGAGATAGAGAGAGGAAAGAAACAGTTGACAACTATGTATCAGAGAAGACGATGAACACCCGGGGAGATGACTGCCGTGTAAGGCAAAAAACTGGTTAACTGAATTTTTTGTCCAAAATGAGATTCTTGTATCATTCGATCCAGAAAATTCCTCTGAATCGGATGACATGAAAAAATAATTTACAAAAAAATGAAGATAACCATTTTTTTGCCTTGTATGATAAATGATTTTTATGAGGAAAATAGCTCTTTAGCTCTACAATATGTGGCTGTACACAATGGTCGTCTGTTTTTAATATCGGTTAATTTAACTCTCTGATATTTTCCTTTGGTTCATTTCCCCATCATAATTTTTTATGTAAATAACAATAATTACAAGATTTCGTATTATTCTTTGCAGTGCAAATAATATGACTTTTTCAAATTCTTCTTTGTCTTCTGCTCACAATTTTATCATTCCATATCCTTGTGAATCCAGAATCTTGAGTAAACATTTTATATTTGAATATATTTCGTTTTTGGATGAAAGTGTAAAAGCGAGGATGATGCGCATAACAAGGTCAAGGAAAATAAGAATGAGAATGATGATTGTAACCAATATATATTTGTTGATTGAATTTTCATTTTTTGACCGATTCTCTCATTCAAAGGAGAAAAATAACCACTCTGGAACACTCTATAACACTTCCTGCGTTGTATAAAATTCACTTTTCAATTCACTCAAGAATATCAAGATGTTTCATTTCGATCCGGATGTATAATATAAAATGCGATAATTATTCCAATGATTCATGAAAATTTAGCACAAAAAATGTTTTCTTGTATAATATGTTGAGACGTTAATCATGAGATATACGCAACATTATCATGACTTTTGTGTCGCAAGTAGTAAAGTCAGTTGCGCACAACTTTATTAATATTAGAAACTTGACGTAACGATGTTAGGAATTAATTAAAACTGAGTTCAAATCCATATTAAATGAGAGTATGTGTATTTTAATTTCAATATTTGGAATAATTGCTCGATTCATTAAGGAAAGTTTACTAATAATCACTTCAGAATGAATTTAATTCCTCTTTCATCCTGATTTATCTGATTCGTAAGAGTTTTTCTTCTCAATAAAGTAGCAATATTCCAGAAGTATGCGTACAACATCATTTTAAATCGTAAAAGAATGAATCAAGTTCCAATAGCTGCGATAAATCTCTCCAAAACTTTTGCAATTCCAAATTAAGAACAGTTCATTTCTGTAAGCAATCGTCCATTCATTCTCATCTCTTTGCAAGGAGACATGTGTTCCTTTCCAATGTAAATTGGTCTCGGCTCGATAATTTATGAATCCATTACTCTATCTCCATTACTCATTATCTCAATATTGTATCCAAAGTACATTCTTAATTCATTCATTCATCCATTCAATTATTCCTCGAACTTTACTTTTCTCTTTTGGTTTTCACTCTTTGTGTATAGCATACGAAAAATATACTCTATTGCAACTTGTTGATTGTGTCATTAAACTGAGGGTATGCTGAGAATTTATACGATAATGTAGGGTATGAAAAGCGATACATTTGTTATTTTATACTGGTATTTCCAGGCAAGGATATAACCAGTCTGATGAGGCAAACGTCGTTGATTGGATTAATTTTTTAGAAATACAAAATAATCAGTTACCGATGATTGATTTCCAAAGGTGAATTCTCAGATGTTTATGCATTCAAAGTTGTTATTTGATGATTTGGATTAAGGAAGTGCTTTGGTAATAAGATTGTTTTCAATTTTTTCTGAATTTGATATTTGAAATTATCCTTAATTTCAGCCCTCTGTCCAGAGTAGGACTGCTTGAAATTAAATACTGGTTCACACCTATCGCTTAGGTTTTAACTAAATTTCAATTCCTTTACAGAATTTTTATGCATTACTTTAATGGTTTTCAAATGTGCTGAAATTTAGCGTTTCTTATCGAGTCTTCACGAAGTTCTGGCGTTGATGGAATTAATAGAGCGATTAGGATGACGTATGCGGAACTGGATATTATGACTACAAAATTTGATAACAGAAATTGAAAGAATTATCGAGACGGTGTTTGCATTATTATTGTGAACTATGAATGATGTTCGCTTCGATTGTATTTTGGTTTACGAGAAATTTTTGTGGTATCTCAAATTCTTGGCAGGTTTTGCAAATTTGACTATGTGGAATTATAACGCAAAAAAGTGATGAATCCATTTTCATGTAAGATTCTTTACTAAAAAGATGGGTAGACTTTCCTTATACGTAACGAAGTGTTTGATTTCTTTCATAAATCCCATGGGATCTACCAGCGATTTATCAAGATCAAACAACATTGGAAGTACAAAGCTGGAAGCGTAGCTGCAGCCAGACACACCATTCGGATCATTGAGATGCGAGCGCAGTTAAGCACTGCTCAGATTATCAAAATGCAAACGAAGCGAGCTTCGTTTATTATATGGAGTCTGAACGTTTTCCCATTCTTCACCTGATGAATTCATTCAGACTTTTCATCACCTTATAAATTTAATTTCCTCTTTCAAGATCTTGATCTCGAATCTCATTGAATCTTGAATTGAGCGGTATTTTCCTGATAAAGTTCTGATGTTAACCAAGCCTCACAATTTATGTCAGAATCCGAACAGGATGAAATATATTTCCAAATGAATTCCAATGAAATGAACAATTCATTTCTTTTATAAAAACGTTTTCAATAGTTATGGATTAGGAAAATATGAAAAGTATAATATTACTCGTTAATAAGATCCGTTAACCAAACCACCTTGAAATAAGAAAAACAAAATTATAATTATAGGATCGTTTTAATGACCAAGATCTACGTGGAATTGACGCTAGGAAGAGAGTCAATGACCGGTGTTATTCAATAAACACTCTCGGACTGAAATTTAAAGAGTCTGATAATTTACGTTGTTGAGATTCAAAGGCTCATCGCTATACAACGAAAGTGTTAATGACCGACATGAGTCGCTATGGAAGTGAAGTGATCTGATTGAGATCATCAGAGCTTTTTTTCACATTACAATGACGTTGATGATCGTCGAATAGCTGTGGTTGGGATTCATAGAAGGTTTTCTTCAGCGTTGCAATTTGTGTATCATAGATCGTCGTGCAGTATAGAATCAAAGGTATTGCTATGGAGTTGCTTCGAGAAAGAAATAAAATTGTCATTTAAATCATCCGGGTAGTGTTTGACAGTACAAAAAATTGTATGTTTTAATCGTATTGGTTAATGACAATTTAATGATATTTCTCGAGTAAAAATGTACGCTTTGAATACATCGCTTGAATGTTAACATACCGCAATTGCATTTTTCTGCACACGATGAAAATATTTTTTCCTAAAACTTGTGGAAAATCCCAAAGTATAATCGTTTTCCGTTAGTCTTTTTTTGTTTTATGAATAACAATTTTTTGAATTGATATACTAGAACTGATCGAAATTTCAAACTGATTTTATTTATTTCGTTTAAACATTCAATAATATAAGAACTAAAAGTATTTCAAGTTACCAGGGTATTTCAAAACTGCAACTTGCTTTTTTCCGTAATTTTTATGCAGTAGATGATGGAAATGTTATTTCAGCACCTCTGCGAATGATGAGATGGAAAATAGCAAAAAATATTTATGATGGATTCAAAATGATGTGTTAATCAAGTGAAATATACAGTGAATCCCTTTGTAAAAATCTCACATTATGTTTGCTCGATGCTCTCAAAGATTCCAAAAGATTGTTTTATTATTCTACAATTGTGAAGGTGAAACATTTATTCCAAATCACATAAACATTCAATTCTCAGACTGAAAGAAAATTCCGTTCCTTCATTCTGACAAATCTTCTTTCCAATGGGAAAATTGTTCATCGAATTGGAATTACATTCTTCAAATTCAAGAAGGAATCTACACATCTCTATTCCAATTTGACAATTCTTCGTTTCAGTACAATGAAAACTTCTTTCATTGAATTGAATTTTCTTCCATTGAAAAAAAGATTTATTAGAATGCGGGCAAAGAGAATTTTCTTTCGTAAGAAATATTGTATGATTCTGGTGAATCATTTGCGAGATTCGATTGATCACTTAATTACCCCACAAATAATGATTAGTGGCATTTCTATGAACGGCCGATGGTCCTGTAATGCTGGTAAAGTGCCTTTATCGATCCTTTGAAACGCCTGCAGTCTTATTTGCTGGGTAGTTAGTTTCAGGAAACGATTTATTGTCAAAATCTACTGATTCTGCGATTGATAAAAAAAACAACTCACTGGAATTTCTCAATTGACCGATGAATTGTCCACACTTGAGTGTTTCAATCGATTAACAAGTGGTAGAAAAAAGGTCGATAGCATCTCTTTTGATTTCGTGTTTCATTTACAATTCATTCTCCTCTATTTTTCTCCTATTACGTGTATAAACATTAGATTAAATAGTCTCTCATTTATTCATTGATTCACAATTAATTCTAAAGACTTGAAAATACCATTCCGAGTAATTAAGATATAAAATCTATCAACATCTGCCAGATGGATATGAATTCATTCATTTATCATTCAACGGAGATTAGGATTCCATTAGAACTTTCCAATATCAGTTGCACTTTGGCCCCTTGAGAAAGCAGACTGGACTATCAAATCGTCTGATTCGTTTATTGTTTTATACTAATTGTTATGATCTATAATCAAAGTGGAAAGTTTCGGAATAATGATCCTAATTTTTTTTCACACTTGAACAGACTGATTTTGAAATTTTGCATTGATTACTAAATCCAGCAAGCTTCTTCATATCACAATCAAGTGTCTAATATATGAAACGATTAAACAGAAATTTGTTATCGATAACTCTACTACAAGATACAGCATATGTTCTTGGAGTTCTAATTATTTATATAGCAACAAAACGAAGATTCGAACTCATAAAATCTAATGAATCATCGTCATTTATCTCCTTCAATTAATTCCTTGGAACTGGAAATCTCATTTGAAGAATGTAATACAAGATTTCAAGTCTTCAACACCTGAATAATTCGTGATTCGATTACTAATGCGTTTCAATAAACGATTCAAACTTCACACCAAAAAAAATAATTAGCTACCTTTACTACAAAATAGTTCCAGCCACTGGATACAGTTGTTGGTACAGATACTCAACTAAATTCAAATTTAATTTCTCTGACTTTAGTTGCTGTTACTAATCTTCTATTCTTTTATTACTAATAACTATAATAAATTATTTTTTTTGGTGCAGTACAATATTGTTACATGCTGAGTGTTGACTTACAAAATACGAAAACCTTCGAACTCGATAGATTTATTTGAAAAATCTTTCAGCATGCCAAGTAGTCGTGATAACACGTGCTGACATATTATTCGTTCAAATTATATCATATTCACTTCTTTCGTACTGGAATGTATCATGCTGCGTTAGTAAAGTTGAATGACACGTTGCAACAGCATGTTTTTTTTATAATTACGCAAGTCTGAGGATTGAATTTGAAATACGAGAATCCACCAAGAGGTGAATGTTTTTTATTGAACGTTTACAGCGATTATCTTGTTCCCTGATCACCTCTATGAGAATGCATTGAAAAAAATGTATTGGCTTCATAATAGTATTGTTTACCTATACTTGTTATTTGAAGTATAGAGACATCGGTACCGGACTTCAGATAGTTAATATAACCATACTTTGTTTTCAGTGTGAGGGTAGATTCTTTACATTACACCACACTTTTCAAGACGTATGAATAACAAATTAACTCTCCAATCAAAAGAACATTCCATTGATAGATGAGTAAGGTCCTTTGTTAAATTTGCTATTCTAAATCAGGGGAGAAAGCTTATCTTTACCCATTCGTTGCTTTTGCCCACTGGGTTTTGATAATCTATGTAGAGCCAGTATCGATCAACACATGGCAAAATGCTGTACCAATATTGGTGGTCAACGACTTGGTGTCGTTGATTTAATATCGGGCCCAGTAGTGGTTTAATAAAATACTTGTCAATGTTGGGGTGATGTCAAAAAAAGGAATCTTGAGCTGATCTTGGCCCACACAATATAAATAAATAAATTTTCATTTTTTATTTTAATAAGACAAAAATGCAAATCGGTTTCCCTTTCCTTTTTTTATTATGAATCAATAATACAATATTGAGGATTCAATCTATATCTGCTCTTACATGTGCATAATTCCTTTTTGAAAAACGTCATGAAGTTCGCAATGAATGTATTCGGATAATTAGATCTGTAAAAGTAGGGACACTCATTTCTTGAAAGATTTCTGCAGATTCACACCATTGAACGTCAATGGGTAGAAAGAGCTGACCCAACGAGCGCAATCAAATAGAAATTCTCGTGTATACTAGTTATGATATAATCTATTGTATTACATAATTCTTACATCATTATGAAAATGTAGGTATAAAATTGATATTACGTGAACTGCATGCACGAACTCGTATTATTTTTACGAACTAAATTCGGTTTCAACCACAAATTGCATTCATGTCTTTGATACAATTCATTTTTTTTATGATTCCTGATTGCGTTGATTACGTAAAATTCAATTCTAATTCAAGATAACACACAAGTTTTCGTCAAATAAAAGATTAGGTATTGAGAAAAATCGAAAATGCGAACGATGAGAGACATTTTTTTCTTCAATATCTTTCTTCATCACACGACTGTTATTACGGTATAAATTTAGTATGACTGGGCAGAAATGGTATAGGAAGTCTTCTTTCAAAACCATTTCCTTTTGTTCGCTTTCTTTCCCTGCATTACATGGAATATCAATAAAATCATATTCCATTTTTCACATTATCATCCACAACGGATAATAGCCTCCGGAGTTATTGGAGGAAAATTATATCGATGTTCGTTCAATTGAACGCCAAGATGAAAGAAACTCTCTCTGCAAAGGAGGAATATTACTCAAATGTACATTAGAACAAAACAAAGAACATTTTTTTTCCACTGGCAGACTTTTCTTCCTGGAGATCAGCTAACTTTCATGACGAAATATTTCCCTCGGGTCGTAAAGTACATTTTATGCCACAATCATCGAATTTACGTTCATTCATAGTTCTTTGTTTTAGTATCGTATTTCAAACGCGGATGTTCTTCTAAATTCTTGCCAAGAAAATGTGATAAAATGTCATTCAACGTCAATAAGGAATGTATTTGAAAATATTGATGTCATTGCATAACTCCACAGTCTTCTCAATTCTTGATGTGATACGGAAATGAAACTGAAATGGTTTTATGAAAACCAGAACAGAATTTTATTTTTGACAGAATCGTATTGCTTTACCAACATCAGAACCTCGTGATGATGATCTTGCTTGAATAAATGTTAGTTGAAAGGTTTCGAATCGAAGTCTTGAATTTATTAGATGACAAAAATTATGGGATGCTGATATTCCATTTGACCTCAAATTGTGGTATTTCTACTGAAAAGGAAACGTTTACACCGTGTAGTATGATTATATTTGAAGTTGAGGGGTTTGAGTAGGACTTCAGGAAATAGAGCTGTTCCAGATTACACTTCCTACGCGCTGTCATTTTTAACAGACATGAAAAGTTACGAGAATTATTTTCAATCAGAAATTTGAGATTTTGGTGCTACGAATAGAGAATTTTTGTAATCTCAATAGCCTGAATAAAGCAATTGAAAATGATATATATAACAATACAGTTTGTATATAATTTTTTCAGTTTTTTTGCTCGCTTCACTCGTCAACTTCAATGAAACGTTTAGTGATTTTGTAGTATAAGGAAGTTTATACTTTCTTCTGATTACTTTTTCCTGAATTTTGCCAATTTGATGCAATTACAGATTGCCTGATTAAAGAGTCCCATCCATTTCGAATCAATAAGTTTTTTATACTAATAGTTTCCCAAGAATTTCATATACAAAAGCAAAATTAAGTTCCAATGTGTAATCAATACTTGAATTTCTCATACGTAGATTAGATATTCTATTTTTCCTCGTAAATCGAAGTGCAAGTTGTCATGAAACGCCGCTTGCATTCCATTATTCGCATTGGCCGCTTGAACGACCATTATTTCCACTACAAAATCGCGAACATAGTGAACGCTATTTAAATTATAAAACACATGCAAACAAGCGAGCTTTGTTGTTTGTAAAACAACGTAGATTTCTGATTACCCTTTGTTATTCCTCCTAACTTTAGATATAGAATTTTGTGGTGGACTACACGAAGGGAAATCTCAAGATATCGAATCACGGAACTTGACGTGATTTTTTATTGTGCAACTTACGTGAAACAAAATCATCCGATTGATGATTTTCCATCTCCATGTTGTGATGTTTTTTCACGTAGTTCGAGATACAAAATCCTCTAATCGCGAGTCGAAAAATCACGTAAAGTCACGTGATTCGATATCTTGCGATTTCCCTCTGAACATATCAAAGCATAATTGACAAAAAATATCCAAATTCATCGAGAAACCAACGAAAATCTTGATTCAGATGGAATTATTCTAATGAAAAGTTGTCTGCAGTTTTCTGCTTTGTTCGTATTCAGACAAAGTGAGAATATTTAATCGAATAATAATCTTGTCATGTGCTTGTTCGCTGTGAGTTTAACCTGGTAATAGTTTCTAGATGGAAATACGCGTTGATCATATCTCATTTCTGATAAACTAGAGAAACATATTTTATATTCTCCATGTATCATGAATCGATGATTCTATTGAAAAACCTCTCAAAACTTTCTTGTGTAATGTAGGATATTCTCCATCTGTATCGTAAATATCATAATGAGGAGAACGTATCATGGAGTCATCTACCGTAGAAAGCATCGCTTGTTTTCTGTATATACTGATGAGAATCGATACGGAGAAGATCGGGGACAGAAGTTACGAGAGTCAATTATACTTTTTTTTTTATACTCATCTCAGGAGAGTTCAAGGAAATCATAATGGGGAGCATGGGTTATGTTGATTACATTCCACTGTGTTTTAAACTTATAAAATAATTTGGTATATTATTTAATAAGTTTCTCCAGTTCACATTCAATTGTTCGGTTGAATATTCAACTTTGGTTTGAACATTCACACGATTCATTCGATATATCTCAATAAGTATGCTCTTGTAAAACAGGCAAAGAATTTGAATTTGACCTACACAATTTGCACCTAAATACACCATTATTCTTCACACAGATTCGATAGTTTAAAAAAAGTGAGCACTTTGAAATGTATCACAGGTAATTTTAACGAATATTCAGAAAAAACTAAAATGTCCATTTTTTTACGTGCATATGTTTATTCGTGCACTATGTTTTCTTTCTTTGTGCTTTGTATTTTCCTTGATGTCAATGCATGAGGTCAAGCAGCTGTAGAATTTGAAAATATCTCATCAAAGTGGTATAGCAAGTTCGAAATCATACACACTGTTCGAAAGAAAAATATCCTTAAACCAAGAATTTATTTAAATGAATTCAGAAATCATTTATTTCACTGTCATAGCAGTGTTCCCAGTTTTCCTGATGAATTCAAACTATTATGTTATGTAAGTCAGATACATTGATGCTTGTTATAAGTTATTCATTGCGTACGAAGAATAAATTTTCACATAAATATTGATGAGGCGATTAATATTTTTCAAAGAGAGTTTCAGATGAACTTTTGTTCCAGCACTCCCAAGTCTTTGGTGTCAAGTGTGTGTGTGATTGAATCATATTATGAAGGGATTCATCAATTACTGTTATAAAGAAATAGATCTGGAACCGAAAGGAAATGTTTCTCAGTCCGAACTCTGAGTGGAGCGTGAGTGACACAAACTTTCCTTTTAAATTATGACAGAAATCAATTTGCAACTACTATACAACTTGGGAAAGAATTTATCAACAATTTTTCCTGTTTATTTCTTCCATCGTGGATACTTGCGTAGCTTTCACGATGAGAGAAGAAAAAATTAGAATTTCAATGCTAATTTTCGATGATAAAGTGAACAAATTCAACAAATCTTTTACCGCGTTCAATTAAAAATATTGTGTATTTGATCTACACGAAATTTTTGTCGGGGAATCTTAAAATTTTCAGTACTTAATCAGAAGAAAAGTCAAAGTTTGTAGTGATTTGTTAGATTCTAGGAATTACTTCAACCATAGAAATTGGTCAGAATATACCCTTGGAAGTCCTCAATAGAGTTTATTTAAAAACCACGCAACCGTCGATGATTGATTTATAATTATTGTCACATATCGGTACCCAGGTATTGCCATTAAGCGATTCGATATGGTGATTACCTGAGTCATGCAACCAACTATGAATTATAATTCGAATGAGAGATAATTAAAAAATTTGCTTATCTCAAATTATCCTTATCTCCCCCACAATGGAGTGAGTACTCACTTTCGTCGTTCACAAACGTTGATATAGGATATCATTCATATGGTTATTCGAAATAACAAACGCTTGGTCAAAAAACCAAAGACGAATGAAATTGTACTGTAAAATGGAATAAAACCGGACATTCATTTTCAATACCCTACTCAACATGTTCTACTGAATAGAGGTTCGGCTTTACCCCATATCGCCCCACTTTGTTTCATGATATCCATGTTGAAATTTCAATAATAGAGAAATATCTACATAGTATCCATGATATTCTGCTATCACTCGAATTTTTGTGCCGTAGATGCGTCTTTTTTGTGAATAATAAAAAAAAGTCATCTAATACTAGAATTTGTGAGGCAGCGTAAAATGCACCATCTGCGGTTCACTGCACTTTCATAGAGTATACTGTAAAATACATGTATTCTGCAGAGGGTGGTCACGGCAGAGGACAATGAAAATCAATAAAGGTCAAGCTATTGTAGACACTCTGTTCTAAATTTCTAATCTAGAATAGGATTTGGTCCATATTCAAAGATACTTTATGTCTTCATTGTGCTTTTTGAAGTACATCAGGAATTTTCTACAATAAAATTTGATTCTCAATCTTCTGTTTAAATTAATCACACTTTCAAAAAAACTTGATGAGTCTTCTCTGCAACTCTGAAGAATATTTACTGAGAAATTGCTTCATGTTAATAGTCCTTGATTGTAACTTTTTTTTTCTCGACTGTCACATGTTTGTTCCATTATTTTTAGATTTAGGGTAACAAAGATTCTCAGTTCATATTACAAGATATGTTAATCACAGAAGAAGACAGAGACCATAAAAAACATCATGTTTGTCATTTTCTAGGCCTTTTGCAAGGTCTCGCAAGGTCTTTGTGAGGGACTTGCAAGGCTTAATTAGGCTCAAGAATGACTAGAGTGATCTTCATTAGGCGAAATCCTGGGAGTTCGTGCGGAATTCGTTAATCCAACAGTCTTTTCGTGGGTAAATCAAAATATCATTCTCATCTTTTCCTTCAACAAATAATTTCCTGGTACATCACATTGGCGAGTCATTGTGCATGTGCATTTCTCGAATCTGCAATTAGTGAACATAGTTTTCACTCAAACGAGAACTATTCTTGACGCCAGCAAGCAATGTTAATAGAAATCCTCACTCGCCGTGCATCCTCAACGGTCCGCTAACATTTCTAATAACCGTCGTTAACTCTCTCCGAGCGAGTCGAATCAATCGAATTATCACGACAAAGAAAATCAGTATTCTCCCCCCTGAAATGGAACTTCACTCTCCACTAAAAAGGATTAGATTATACAATAATAGAATTCAGTGATTCTCCCGATATCGAATGATCAAGAATTGTCTAATGTTGAATGAAATCTGAACTGGTGCAGTGCTTTTGATGTATGATAAGATATTCATTGCTGCAACGCTTATCGAACGGATGAACATGCCGACATATATTCGTTTTACAACAGGTTTTCGAAGAACAGTTTCGTTTCCTTCTTCCTCGACTTTCACGTAGATTAGACCCGAGAGATCGTATGGCGAGTGGCGGAGAGAGTGTAAAACTGGAGTCTTGTGGTTTCGTGGAGAGAAACAAAAGGAATAAATCACATATAGGCCGTTGATGATGATGAGTTATTGATTGTTTTTTTGCATTTACTTATGGGAATTCAATGTTTCAAAGAGAATGAGGAATATATCGTTAGTATTGAATGTAATTCAAAAGTATCGAGGAAATTGATATGCATGCTTATTGAATAGAATCGATGTCAGGATAATTCCAACATTGAAGAAATTGAGTGAGGAATATTTATCAACTCAACTTTATCCGCATCCATGTCAACGGAAGTTACGGTTTCTCATCGCCCTATCGTTGGAAGAAGGTTTGAAAGGGAGTCACAGGGTAAACAGCACTTTAAGTACCACAAGTGAAGTTTTCTGACGTTTTATCTTCTTTTTCCTTCCCACTTCAGTTTCAATTTGTTCCTGCAACGGCTCTGAGAGTTGTTCAGAACTCCCCATATGTGATAGCTTTTTAGATTCCTTTCAACCCTATTCTGCCGTCGGAGGAAAATTCATATATTTTTATCTCATTCGTAGTGAAAATTAAAATTCACACAGGGTGAGTTTTAATGTCATAACTCTGGAAATTTTCTCCAAATACAACCGATTTTCATGAATTATTGTTTACTCATTCTGTAGATTTGTCAGAGTCTGAGTGCTAGTATGGTTTTGGAACTGATTATCAGGCTTGAATGCGATCGCATTCGTACGATTTTGAATGAAACATGACGGAAGGAACTGAATCATCCAAACTAGAAATAATCCCCGGATATTTTCATTAACAGATTCATCCCCATGGAACAATACCAAGTTATCCTCATGGTTAATGGGATGTGAAATTTATTTCATCTCGTATGATATGAATCATGAAATCATTACTTTCCTAATTCGACTGCACGCGTCGTATGAAAAAATTTATCGTGACTCAGACTGTAATTCATTAATAGCATGCAAGGATATCGCAAAAATTCATTCCAAAGATTAGCCCGATCATATTTGACAGGGAGAGGAAGTGAATTATTACTCAGATAACAGTTGGCGCGTTCTAAGAACGAGAACATTGCTTGAAACCTCGTTGAAAAACTAGTAAAATCAAAGCAATTGTAACATCACGTTTGACAATCGAGGTGAAGCTCACATGTTCAAAATCTAGAAACAGTGAAGGAGAATCATAATTCTGAAGAATCGAAGTGTTTACTCTTGCTCTTGTGCTGGAAAATTACAGGTTTTCAAATCACGTGTTATAAACAAAGCTAAAACTCTTCAACGAGAGCTATATCAAAAATTCTCCCTAGTTGAAGAAGTAGTAGTAGTAGTTATATTCCAATCTCGGATATTCGATTCAAGTCAATGCTAGCTAGGGAATAAGGACCTTTCTGATGTATAGTCGTGCGGATAGCGACACGTGGTTGGTATTGCCCAATGCAGGAAAACGAATACTGGTTCAAGGTCGATGAAATAATCGAGTGTATCTTAAATCTGCCAGTGAATACTTCCCAATCTATGCTTAATAATCAATCAATGAGCATAAACTTGAATTCCAATGCGGAATTCCTTCGAAGTTTGAGGGTCAAAATATCGAACGTGTTTGATGAAATTTTTACAATTTTGGCTCGTAAAATTTTGAGGAACGTTCTTCATACAAATTTTATGGTATATTAATTCCTGAATAGAGTGCCAGGAATAACCCCAAACAACACAAGAGATTAGAAATGCTAAGAACATGCTTAGAACTTCCAGATGAATATCTCAACGAATTTATCCAAAATAGTCTCATTTGCACCTTCCTTTAACATTCACAGAATGATCATGGCATATTTGAGAAGTTCTTGTGCTACTTGGGACTTCTATTATTTCTATTTTGGACCATTTTTGTATGAGAATAAAATACTAGAATTCATATTCAATTTGAGAACTAAAATTGATTTCAAAACTCTTAGAAAAATGAGCATTCAGTGCGATAATGAATAAGACGTGAGAAAATTTAAGTATTCTGCATCATGTTATTAGGAATTCCATACACATGGCTGATAATCAAAGTGAATTCTGATTTCGCTGGAGCTTGGCTTGATAACTAAATATCAACAAACACTCTATAGTATGTTATAACAGATCAATTTACAAACTACCGTTGTATATTTGCTGGATGATTTATTTGGTAGTTTATCATTCTTGATATTGTGTGATATTCCCTTTATCAAGCTCAAGTTTCTTCACGATTGTTATTGAGAGTCCGAGAAATGAGTAACCAGGCATCACGAGAAAGTTATTCCTCCGAGCCACCCAGAACAATGGGAGGGTAAACATTAACTGCGAGTCTTGATAATTGATCTCATTTATTAATAGAGTGCTGTCCGTGGTGTATTCTTAATACCTCATGATTGTTATAATCACATTTCAAATGAATAATCAAAACTTGCTTGTTATTTGATTCGTCACTGATAATCTTCCAATCATTGAAGATAAATTTATTTTGAAACTTGAAATCCACCTATATCATGTGCATTCCAAATTCAATATCAAGAACACTGTGATAAGAGTTGATTCGAATGAATGGTGATCACACATGAATGAATTTTTTCATATATTGCTAATTCTAAATTCAACTTCACAATTTTTACAGCAAATAATTGTTACAGTGCAGACTCTGTACGAATTTAATATCAGAAATTTTGAAAAAGAAAATATCAAATTAAATACAAAACTGCAGTTGACAAAGTATATTGTAATGGAGCATTAAAATTCATCTTTGGTACCCACACAGCACGAAATTTAATTATAATATTCATCGCAGTAAAGTCACAATGTCACTTCGTTTTTGGATCATAGTCAAATTTATCAATATTTCATGAATTTTAATTGGAAAAATTCTAAAAAATTCTAAAGTGTAGGCTTGTTTAATGCAATTTGTCCATCACAATAAACCAATTCCAATGAAAATTAGTATACAACATATGCAAAACATTGAATAAAAACAATTTTGTTTGAATAAATTACACATTTGTTGTGAATATCGACTTCTCATTGACTGATAATATTTGTAATGCAGGTGTCGCGTGGTTAACAAATCAGGCCTTCAAGATGATGAAACTATTGGCAGGTGTGATAGAGGTGGTGAACTCCTCTGGCAAGCAAATCGATAAAACTCATTTGCACCATGAAGAATTCCACGAGAAAAAAGTCCACGTCGAGGCAAAAGAGGAACCTAAAATTGTCCATAAGGTAAGACATTGATTTTTATAAGAAAATTCAGAAGATCTTGGAAAATTTGCTATCGATATACACATCGATGAAGTTATGAAAAGCATTGATCAGTTGTACGAATGGAGCGTTAACAGTATTTGATGAAAATTTTATAAATATAAATAATTCATACGTGTTCATAAATTATTCTCTGTTGTTTGGATACAGCGATTTCGAATATTCTCGACTTCAAAGTCGCTCATTAATTTGCATTCAGCCCACTTTTGACGCACAATATCAAAAAAAACAGTGTCACTTTGAGTTTTACGTTAACACGGAATTCACGAATGTCAACGTACAACATGACGTGCTTTTTTTAGTGTAGGGGAAGTGCGTCTAATTTGCACCATTGCTTAAATTCAGGGCTGGACTCGTTCTAATGCAAGATTCATTGGGTCGATGTACAAATATTTGAAGAATGAAATGGGAGGATATTCTTGAAAGTATTTTTTTTTATTTTGAACATTAAGGTTTATTCAAAACTGTTGCAGTCTCGAGAAAAATTGCTTCATGTCCTGGATGCAATCAATTTCATTCTCTCAGACGTGTTATTGCCAACTATTACATGCCCACCCTTGACTTGATATAGAAATTTGTCTTCGAAGATTGGAAAATTGAATCATATGATTTATTTTTGAATTTTGTTCAAGAGTCTCGAGTCCACCTTTACTTAAATTGTAACCAGTAGCGTATCCTATTCTTTATGCAAGTGAAACATGAACTTGAACTCCAATCCAATCACTGAGTTTTGATTTGCCGGGGTGTGTCTTACATTGAGTACAGCAAATTTTGTGAATTCGTCTCATTTTTGGTTGAGTTCCTGCGCTGATAAGACGTTGAGTTTATATCCCTTTATACTTAAAGTGATGAATCTGGGTAATAGAATGTCCTATCGTTTGATTTGATACATTTCCTTGCATTCAAAATATTCTGAAGGCTTACATAGGCGTGTTAAGTGTACATAGTGCAATTCAGGGAAACGTTGTCCATTATTCATTTAATTAACATCAAGTATTTTTTTTTATTTTTTTCGAATTTGATCATGGAGATAAGATTGTATAAGTCGAGAGGAATTTCGTGGGCATGCGGGTTTGATTTCAAGTTCTTCAATGGTTCAACGAGCTAGAGTATGAAAATGATATATGACCGATGATTGTTCTTTGACAAAATATATGATTGTATTCAATTGTAGCTGGGAATATCGCGAACACGTATTACAGCCATTAAACTTCAATGTACTTTGTTGAATAATAAAAGATCTAGGTGCGGTAAAGCTCATTTCTCTAGTGGTAAAATAATTGAATGTGAACTTTCACATTTTAGAAAATATAATGCTGTGTACCGCAAACAAATTTTGTGAAAGTCAACAGTTTTTACTTATAGATAAATGATAATACTATTTTAGTACATCGAAATAAAACTTCATTCGTCGTTCACGGAATATTCATTACGATCCTTGGGATTGTCTGTGTCTGATTCACTGTGTCCGAAAAAAACATTGAATTCGTTCCAAAAGATAATTATTCATGCCAAATGAGTCGTTTGATTGAAATGCAAGAGACATTTCATTCATACAAATTCAGCACAAAGTTACTTTGGTATTTAAAATGGTACGTGATCTTCTCTCAACAATCGTCTTATAATAAATCTAGAAGAGATCTGAAAATGTTGCGTGAGACATCTTGACATGATTAGTCTAAAAGATATCTCAAAACAATAAATGTTTGTTGGGCTATCGTATGTTGCTTCAATTCCCTGACAGATTTTATAGAAAATAATCATGACCTTAACAGGAAAGAGTCCGTGAAAGCATCCTTCAACAATTCAGAAAATAGTTCTAAGTCTTTACAGTCTGGAAACTTACTGATTACTCTGAAAATAATTTTACCGTATTCCATAAACATACATATTAAATTATAATTGTATGCGTCTTTTCATGCTTCATTCAAGTTTCAAAGAGACCTCGCATTCCAGAGTAGAAAACCTCAACCTTTGAATCGAGTAAAAAAATTCAAATGTTCATTTGAATACATTTTTTGTATTCGATATAAAAACATGAGCGTATAGTAAATGAACAAACAATTAATTCACAAATCATGGATAATCGGATAATTTTAATGCAAAAAGAAAAGATGTTCTTTGAAATGCTTCGTTTCACCTCGTCTCTTTCGTACCTTGGTTTCGCATTATCTGTATACATATTATGGATATGCAACTATAACTTTCTAGGCTGCACGGTTCCAAAGCTTATGACAATTTTTTTTTCTTTCATCCATGTCCACAATGCAGAGGAAATATCATACAATGGCGATTTTATTCAAAATAAACAACAGGAACTAATTGATGTCTTTTCTTCTTCTGTTACACATATTTGAAATGAATGCTTATTCAGATTTGTATGGAATAGATTGAATGAAGGATACCTGCGGTGAAGATGTAGGAAAGTATCGGCAAGTAGGCAATAAGAAATTGAAAGATGCAATGAAAAGAAGGGGAAAACAGTTCTCTATGAACGAAAGATGCTGGTTGAAAGAAAGAGATACTCGTTACATGAACTTGACACAGTACGAGAGATGAAAGGCAGGTTCCGTTGCGACCTACTTCATTGCTTTCCTGTATACATCCTTATACTTATTGGTGTATGCACATTCTGTACTGCAATTCCTGTTCCTTTCCAGTTCCCGCATTAAGGTCACAGGCATTGGAAAAATAAGGAGGTCTTTGGGGTGATTGAAAATAAAAGGAAGGAATATAGTTGTGGATTGAAAATGAAATTTGCCTGGATGGTACTGTCACGAAAGACTCGAGTTGTCTAAATGGTTTCAAAATGTTGACATCGAATTCGAAATTCCGGGAGCCCTAGGTGAAGCCAGCTTTTCAGAGCCCGTCAGTTCGTTGTGTAAGATTCAAATGTATTCGATTTCTCCTACTGATTCAATCATTTCTCCCACCACTTTATGATCTCCAAGGTTGGATTTGTCAAATGCGCGAAGGGACAAAAGCATTCCAAGTCAATTTTTAGAATATTGCTACCGCTGATATCCAAAGGAAATATCTTCTAAAAATCCAGGATTAATAGTCCTGGAATTTCTTCTTTATTCTTACTAGTTATCGTATCCAACAGGAATGTGTGATTGGTCGATTCTGTTAAAAATTGTATTCCAAAGTACAATTTGGTTTTCCTGGTATGAAATATGAGACAATTCTCATTTGAAATCTTCCACAACTTTACAGAATGTTTAGAAGAGATTGTTCAAAATTTAGCCTCCTTACTAGAAAATTACCGTTGAAGAAGTTCAGTTTTTGCACTGATTGGAAACATTCATCGAATCCTCTCAACCTTAAATGATAATTTGAATTTATTTTAATCTATAACAATCCGGTTTTTGAATACTTCGAATCACAGCTGTATTTTTTAGTTGGTTTTAGCTGATGGGGTTCAATATATGTATTCAAGCTGGATGAAAAATAAGACAAATATAAATTATATTTTTCCTTTGTCCTCTCTTTGAATCTTCAGAGAGTTTTTTCTTTCTCAACTTCTACTTTCCGATGGACGCGTTCGTCCACCTGACCCACTTGTGCGTCTTTTTTTACGCTTCTTCTTTCACAATCTTCGCAATTATTCTTGACATCATTATTTGTTCTTACTAAAAATCGATTTTTCAAGCATTAAGGTGCTTGCATGTAGTGTCGAGTTTTGGAAGTTGTTGGCAAACAATCTAACCATGTTGATTCAATCTGGTAACTGGTCGTGTTATTTAAACGATGATATGTCAATGACATATATCCTGAGATGTGATTATATTTTTGTTCCTCATTAGATTAATTACATACATCCTAGTGGTGATGAGCAATCGATAGTACTATCAATTGTTTTTTATAGAAAATTTGTCAAGTTTATATTAAATTTTTATGAAGTTTCGATCGAGGTTTTATGAGATTCAATAAAAACTCGATAAATTTTCTATAAAAAATTATCGATAGTACTATCAATTTGGTAATTACTGGAATAGAATTCTGCTACGCCAGAAAGCGGTGTAATCCCACATGATTGATCATAATTGCAAACGTGTTCTGAGCATTGTTGTTGATAATTCTAGATATCCAAAAGAATCGTTCCTCTTTTTATCGGCAAAAATATCTAGGTGTTAGACAGATTTTTATAAAATATTGATCAAAATTTTAAGATTCGTCGTTATTCGTCAAATTTATGGTTGAAACAGATGCTTCAATGCCATAAAGCTGCGAGAGATATTAAAAAGTAAAGAAACTATATTGTATGATTCATAATTTCATTCGCTGGATGATAAATATGGTCTATAATCCAGCATAAAACACTTACTTTTGAAAAGTTCATTGTACGCTTTCAAATGACGGGTATTGAGATATAACTACCTGCCTTGAAAAGAATTCTTGAACACTTCCTCATGATGGAATTTCACTTCCGCGACGAGAGCACAAGGAGATAGCGTTCGAAAAATAATTGTGCGATCTGTGAAATTTGGTTCAATAATAAATATTTTTGAACGATCAAAAGAACCATTTTTGTTCATGAATTTTATTTACTGTAGAGTGATTTTTGAAGTGAGAGGAAATTCACTTTTTCCATAAAACATGAGAGAAAAACAGTTCAAACATTTAAATTTGAAGTATATCAACAACAAAGCTGTAACTCGATAAATTTTTCTCCCCCAAAAGTTTATCCAATGATGGATTGTTTCAATCAACCATAATTTTTCCAGTATAACCATTTGAAATGAGAACATTGTCGAACACCTTGTCGAAATAATTTTATTTTGACTAAAAATTGTTATCGTAAGGTAACTTTCACCTAGATCTAGAAGAATACGAAAGGTTGAATATCGAATAATGATGGGAAAGGTGACATTTATTCGAGTATAAAAGTATATTCAGTACATTTAAAAACGAAAGGAAATAAAAAAAAAACACTGTGGATTGTGCAAACCGTCTAGAGAGAATTGCAGTACTATATAAATTAGACACAATCAGAACTCTCACGACCTGATTAGCATAGTTCAAATATCACACACGTCTAATCTACCTATCGATTGACGGCTGGTGCATTGATGTCTTCGACCTTACCCAGAATATATGTGAATCTTCTGAATTCATTCTTTGAACTGAAAACAATAACCCGCATTCATGATTTATGTCTAGACTGATTCAGAGTATGAAATACGTTCAATTGGGCTGCGCGCGTAATTCAACGATGATTGCATTCTATTCAATCATTCTCTTCAATTACGTTGCTGCAAATTCCCATCTACCCGGCATATGAATGTTTCGAACATTTCTGCATCGCAGGAACATGGCAAGAATATGAGAATAATTACATGTTTTAGACATGCTACTTCTACCACGTGTGCTTTTATATTCCGGTAAACATGCTGAAGAGTAACTTTTCGAGGAATTCTAAAATATGCAACAATTGGAAGATGTCTTTGTCTTTGACGTTTGACATCATATTCTTGATGAATTGATGAAAAGAATCAAATAAATATAAATATTTATTTATTTGTTTTCTCTCCAATGAATATCCTATTAGTTGGCTTGATGAAATATTCATTTGAATCAAAACACTCCATTTCGAATGAATAAATGAATTGTGAATTCCATTTTGTATATTATCTATGCGAATAAATAGTTATTGGATCGAAGACAAATAAATATTTATTTGACGCAAACGAAGCTTGTTTTCAGTGTAACACCTTGAATAAAAATTCAAAAGATTCCATGTTTTTATATAGTAACACCATTTTTTTTATGAGGTTTTCTGGATATGTTTCACCTAATTTACATTCTCAATGTCATAACTTGATATGCGAGTTGAAAATGCATATTATAACATGCTGTAAGTTACTGTAACATAAACATAACCTCTGATTCAAGACTAAATCGGAAGTTACGAAATTCTTATTCATATTATGAACTCAATGTTATGATACTTGTTGTTTCATAATAGTATCAACATTCTAGCGGTATTCTTGAAATCTTGAGTCTTATTTACGTTATTCGTTGTCCGCAGAAGTCAAACTCATTAGAGTGATAGAAAGAGAAAGTTCAACGGACCTCCACTCACCTCGGGATTTGAATAAGATGATTTCACATGAATTCATTTCAGTCACGTTTGTTTTTTTGTTTACAGCACAAACATGAGACAAAATTATTCGGTTTTACAACTCATTTCAATTCAAACTTTCAGTATCATTTCAATGCGAATAATTTGGAGATTTCGCTCCCAGTTTTCAAATGATTCTGCGTAGAACCTGGAAGGTAGTATAGTACTTTAAAAAAGAGGTGCAAAACAAACAGTTTCTCTTTCCACTCACCTAATGACTGACATCATATCTCAAAGGTTTAACTTTCACCTCGTTCCTTTTTACGTATAAACAGCCTGTATTACGTATCCTCTTGAAACCTCAAAACACCCTGATCGTAATTTTTGTCGCGGTATCAAAGATTTTTTAATTCAAGCATTGTTGTTTCAAACAAGGGCATTATATCAGTTCGCATGTTCGAACTACTCACATGGATTGTCACCATTTTGATATGAAACAACATAGAAAAGATAGATTTCATGCAGTATTCATTTTTGCTTTAGTTTTCGGCTTGAAATGATGGAACTTGTAATCAATCTCCCTCACTTTTAGGAGCTCGCGAAATATTTCAAGTATATTCTCTGCTTGCTCGAAGGTTTGTTAGAATTTGTTATGAAATTTCTTGTCTGACTTTGACTGGTTTTCTTCGTGTGAAATGGGACCCAAAATTGATAGACTATTCATCCGCCTTTTGTGTGGCGTTCCAAATTTGGGAGACAAAAATTTTATAACCAATTCCATTTGATATTTGTGGCTTGGACTTGAGCCGGATTTGAAAGCATGAAATGAAAAAAACCGGTCCAATGCAGGTAGAAATTTTCCAACAGATTTCGAAAGGTATTTCAACCAGGGTTTCAATTTTAGTGTTAGATAAATGCTTGAAATGATATTCAATTGATTGAGAATTACTCATTCATCGAACTAAAAAAGAGAGAGATTGTAGTTTTTCATAAGTTTTTCAAGTAAACTATTTCATATTCAATTTTTGTTTGAAATTGGCGATAAAGTATGGGAAAAATATGAAAGCTTTGCGCGGTGCAAAGGAGGTCGTATACGAAGATATTATGTAATACGTGCAATGCGGTATTTCGATCCTTGTTTCTCAACGTAGTTGTATATATTATATACAGCGAATGATAGTAATTGATAATGATCGATGAGAGCATTTCTATTGGATTGAATGCATGCAATAATTTGTGGGAGCAACGTTCCGATGAGGAATAGTTTGTAAGTGAGGATGTTCGTTTATAACCGGGTGGGATGGATCATGTGTCTTGAGACATTCAGGGGACTGAAGGGAACTTGATACGACTTTGAATCTTCTAGACAAAAAGGGTAGTCACTGACATAAGGTATGTGGATGAAGAACAACGGATAACTTGAATTTCTACCTGAGTGATAGGAGTCTCCTATTTATGCTGCATCTAAGTTAAATCATACAGTCTTCATAATCTTATTTAAAATGAAGTTCAAATTATCATTGAGAATGAAACTCTGCTTGCTTTGAATTCAAATTTGTGTTTATCACGCTCCTCGGATAACAGGAGCGAAATACATTAATTCCAAGTCGACTTCAGATGAATTTAGCTACAGTTTAGCTTCAACGTTTGTTGGAAGTTGTTGGTCTTCTAGGGACTATTCATCGAAGAATTTTATACACAATTTGATTTTTTAATCTTTCGGTCCTCAATTATCAGCATATTGAAAAAATGTGCTTTTCTGTTTCCCTCGACATTTGCAACGCTGTTCAATTTTCAGTTCAAAATTGATTACTCTGGTCAGACAAACTCATTCCAATATAATTGAATGATATCGCATGAGATTTGTTGGAAACATTTTTCATTTCTGATTGGGATTTGGTCATTTGCGATAGATGTTTCAATGAATATGCTCATTTAATCTCACCAAATCTCATTGACGAACGATGTTTATGACTCCTCGTCAATCGTAATGAGATTTCACGAAGGTCAATGGTCTTTTCAAACCAGATCTGTTATTGATTTTCCCGCGATATTTTCCCTCCTTTTCAGAATAATTCTTGAAGTATTTTTCATGAGTTGAATTACATTATATATTTTAAAATCCATCAATCTCAAGATTTCATGCCTGTCATCATATGTTGTATCATAAACGTATATAGGTCTTTGACACTTTTCCCATTCAATTGTGCAAAATAAGTAGTCATTTTTCAGAGTTCCATCAATGCAAAATGTGGAGATTTCAACTGATACACTGCGTTATGTTGTCATTGATATTTTTCTAGTCATATATGCATTTCAATAGGAGGACCTACTGTATTCTATGAAGAGAATAACAAACAATAATAAATTTCCAAGGAATTCAATACTCAGCACAAAATTTTTTGTATTTATTTATTACGGATTCTTAGACACAAAATTTAAATTACATAGTAGCCGTGTATTGTACGTTCTCAAACGCTATTGGCGTGAGAGGTCATAAGTATCGAACACGTTGAATAATTTTTCATAAATCACATTAAACGCTTCACCTTATGAATGATGTTTGGAATGTCTGGGGAAACTGTACGTAACTCTTATTCAACTGGGGTCTCGTTGACACGAATCTCACAGAGATTCTATGAATAATAGATCGTAATATTTACCTCTTATTAAATTACAGAATTCCATATGAAAATTCTGTACAATTATTTGGTGCATAGAGTTTGATACAATTTTCATATATAAATCAACCTTATGTTTCAGGTAACTAAGGAGACCACCGCTAAACCTTCAGAACCTCCGACTTCCGACGACGAAGAATTGACTTTCGAAGAGGAAGAAAAATTAAAAAGGTTACTCTCTTACGAAGAAGCACCTGAATATTTACAGTACAATCCATATATTCTCAATGGTTATCGAGGATATCTCACCACCAAATTATGTATCGAGAGGTATCTACAGTATTATATTTAAAAATTTCATTTGTTCGTGGTAAATGCTTCAAACATTAACACTCTCGACAAAATTATTTCACCAGTCAGCAGTTATAATTGAAGCGTTTACTATATTTGGATATTTATCTGAAGCTCTGTTTCAAAGTATTCAAAGTTGAACATATTTTTTGATTTCAGCATATTTTGGTGGACGAATGAAACCATAAATATATGGAGCCACATTTTTGGTTGGGCGTTATTCCTGGGATTGACGTTATATGACCTGTGCCTTTTGAACATACATGCACCTTTTGGTGACAAAGTAATCGTAGCTTTACTGCTAATATGTTTCCAGGTGAGAATTACGAACAATATTTAATGAGTGCGAATCTTTGTTGAATGCATATGAATTGAAAATTAATTTGAAATCAATTTATGAAGTTTGTATTCTGGTAGGACATGTTCGACGTATATTGAACGTTTATATATCCAATGAACTCGATAAAATCAGTTTTAGCATCAAAGTTGAGTTAATAATCTATTATTAATCCATTTTTCGTACCTCAGCATAAAGGGATAAAAGTGCATAGAAAGAAAGAGTGTTTTTAAGCGGGTTTTCTATGGTTCCTTTTTCTCAGATTGCAGTAAAATTCATGGGAATGATTTTATTTCCACTTTTCAGGCATGTATGATATTTTCGTCCATCTACCACACTTTCTCGTGCAGGAGTGAAAAGGATTATTGGTTTTACTTGTCCTACGATTTACTCGGCATCGCATTGAGTTTGTTATCGATCTATATGTCTGGAGTTTACTATGCTTTTTGGTGCCACAAGGTGAGATATAGCATACATTTTCATCATCAACACATTTTATAATACCATATTATAAACAAGTGAAGTATTCTAATATATTGTACTCATCCGCATCGCCACGTGTTCGTGTTTCAGAGTCTGCAGAGGTTTTATCTATCGACAGTTCTGGCAATCTTTGTTCTTGCCATGACACTGCAGGTGCCAAGCCTCAACGTCAATGGCAATGTCAAACTCGCAGTTTTCGTTGGATGGGCAGCGTATGGAGTTTTGCCAACGCTTCATTGGACGTTCGTGATGGGTGGCCTAGAAAGTCAAATCGTTAAAATGCTGTTGCCAAGGGTGTTGGGAATGTACATTATAAGCGGTATCGCCTTCCTCATATATATTAGCAAAATACCGGAACGTTTTGTACCAGGTAAATATTTCTTGAACTCAGTATGTTTTCAATTGTACAAATTTTGCCTTGTATAAAATAACGAATAACATTTTGGATTTCATACTTTAGGATGGGTTGATTATATTGGATCTTCTCATCAGTGGTGGCATTTCCTAGTTGTTCTGGCTTTATATTATTGGCACAACACTGGTTTGATCTACGTTGACTTCAGAATGCTCCATGGGTGTCCAGAGCATATCAAATTATGACATACGGCACCAGGTGATAATCCAGGTAAATCAAAATTATCAAAATGTGATGGATAAGATATGGAATTAAATTCCATTTGGGATACAGTTTTCGTTCCATTTTTGTTATTTCACGATGATCTTTATGAATTTGTATGAAAAAGGTTTGGAATGCCTCATATCGAAGTTGACGAAATCTACAAATAGCCCAGTACTGGCAAGGTTATATTTGCGGGAACAATTGTTCCTATCCAGGATCATTATTATTCTTCAATCGGCATGACCTATTCGACGAATTTCCTTGAACCAGTATTAAATCGTTCCTGTTGGCAACTCTGGCAGCAGTACCGAGCCAGTATCGGCCCGTGCTTCCCTTTCCCAATAGGGCATTCCAACTATTTTCAAACAAAATACTTTTGCGTGTTATATGTTTTCTCTTTTTGTGATCTATGTTCTCAGCTTAAGAGAATATCGCGGTCCACTGAGGTAATTTCTTCCTCTTGAAAGATATATGTTCTTCTTGAACTGGTGAGAGAGGTTCATACGGCAACACACTCACACGTGGGAATCACCTACAGAAAATTTAAGTGTCTCAGGTGAAAGAATTCTACTTGTGTGAAGAATAATTCAACTTTTCACCGAGTTCAAATATTTTGTATTCGCTCGATAGTTTGAGAATCACATCATAGAGTGAACATCTTCTGACCCACATTTGACTCTTCACGATCTCTCCTTGAAGGTATCCTGTAATATACGGGATGAAAAAATCATAATACGGCAAAAAAAATGGAAACTGGATCCAAATGAGCATTTGAGTTGAAATTTCTGTTAAAATTTTGTTTTCATGATCATTTTACTTCTGTTTCAGTACGCTTCTTTTCCATGGAATGTGCATGCGCCATGGAATTACGTGGATTGTCGCCATCAGATTATTCGTTTGTACCAACGTTCCCATACTACGCGACGTATTCTGCTGCTTCGAACAGTTGCCAAGTATCGAATCCGTTTTTGAGTTACAATGAACGAAGTAGTATGTGTGTAACATAAATCTTCATAATTTATGAAACGAGGAATAATGAAGAAGACAATATTTAAATCAAGAAAGACTTGGAATGAAGTTGTCAATTATAAGAAAATGTTGACTGAAATTTGTGAGAGGAAAATGAACCATCACATCAACTTGGGAACTTTTTGAACGATGTTCAAACATCATTGTGTGAACAATCTACACGGAGAGGGATGTGGTTCCAAATATTACTACATTTTCTTCCAAAGTAGCAGCATAAGTGGAATAATATAATTTTTACAACACAGTGTAGGAAAAATTATAATATGTCATTTATGCTGCTACTTTAGTACAAAATGTAGTGATATTTAGAACGTTTTTCTTTTCTTCGTGTAAGAACATAGGAATGATTTTGAAACGCATTATAGGAGTATTTTTTATCCATAGATACAAAAATTGTTTCAATTGTAAACGCTGTGATATGTATTATCACAGAATTTAGAAGCGCGTCTTCTAGAATAGAAAATTTATATTTTCTCATGTTTCTTTTACATTTTTGCTTATTGTGTAAGGTAATAGGGATATATCCTGATATTGTAAGTGTTATTTATTGAATATACGACGAATTAAGTGATTCCATAATTCGAATTAGTGCTTCAAATTGCTAAGATTATGAATTTAGGATGTATTTTTGCGTCATTTGACAAGGAAACTTTTGGAGTGATACTTTTGATAGAATTCAGGTTTTGAAATGTGTTCTCATTCTCTTTTGCCTATTGTCACTGGATTCGAAATGTTGAGATGTTTTGAACCGTTGTTGACATTTGGAGTGAATATACGAAATATTGATTTTGGAAAGAATCTGCAAGATTAAATTTGAATATATAATGACTTTTTAAAATTTGCTCCCGACTTTTAATATGACATTTATTATCGTTTTGACTTCACATCAATTTTGGTGTATTAAAAATTCAATTAAACAATAGAAATTTGTGAGTTCATTTGGTAAATATTATCACTTGAATTACTAGTTGTAATTAGCAGTATACTGTAGTATACTCCTTTGAATCATGTATCGAAAGTGCTTCAAGTATCCTTTGTGTAAATGATGAAAAAACACATCTGAAATTCAGAATGTTTATTTTGAATCTCACAATTTTATAAAAAAATAACGTATCTTCTTTATGTTAATTTTATTGAATACTGACCTCTCTATCAAATCTATTGAAATCAGCTTTTGAAATTTCACAAGTGTTGGAGCTATAAATTATATATGATTTATATATGACCATATATGATTTTTACAAAGCTCATATATAAATTAAATACGGTTTATATATGGACCACGTATGAATCATTTTTACTAAGGTTGTAGTGCGAAAAATTATCATACTTCTTTCCCCATACTTTTTATACATTCCTCCAGAATAATAGTGAAAATTGAACGAAATTCTCTCAACTTTCTTGTTTATAGAGATATTCATTTATGAAATTGACTATGAATTAACTATGAAATCGTTCATTAGCATCGTAACATTGTGAACATCAGCTCCAACCTGCGAACATTTCACATACTTGTTGTATAATATAAAAGAATTCTTCAATATTTTAATAGTTTGTCGACGCGTTATGGAATTCATCATTAACCGATAATTATTTTTTGTTGTACACGAGAAAAATGATCTTTATAATATTTTATATTATACACATAAGAGAAGAATGTAATACAATTTTCATATTTATATCTTCAATAAAAGAGACCGATGAATGGAAGAAAGTGAATTGATACAATTTTTCCTCAATTTTTTTTACAAATTTAATTATTTTCGTCCCTTATTGAGAATTTTTATGAAAATTGTACTTTCTGTTCTTGGTTCGGAAACAAAAATGATTATCGCTAATCATAATAATTGTGTTCTAGCAATTAAGTAGATTGAAATAATAGTCGAATTTAATTACCAAGCAATTGGATATTAGTTCAATTTGCGAAGAAGTTATTTGCAACTATGAAAAAAATTTCTCTATATTATGGGGCATTTTATTCTGCCACATATACTTTTTCATTTGTATTATAGAACTCAATTATTTTTATCGTTATGAAATTTATTGTAATTTTATTCAACAATTCAACATTTTCAGTGAAGATTTGGAACTATATTGAAATGGATTTTAATATGACTTTTTGCAGCGATGTGATGTCAATGATAATAATAACAGGAATATTTTTTTTGAACTCCAAAAGGATAAGATTTTGTGGTCTCAATAGAATATTCTTCGTGAATAATGTGGATTAGGAATGAAGAGAAATGGATTCTGCGTTCGTGAACAATTTGTTTTTCTTCCGTACGCTGTGGTTCAGAACTATAAAAGTCCACGAGACATGGATATGCTTTATGAAACTGAACACTGTGAAATGAATTTCAATTCCAAAATTGCTTCAAATCGTAACAAATCTTCAAAAAGCAAACAATATTCTTGCCAAACCCTATTCATTCGATGTCAGTGGATTTTATGGATTTGTTCAATCAGATGTACAAGAATGAAAATTGGGACGGGCGGAATTAAGAAATAGTAGAAAGGTTTTATTCTTCAATGAGAAAGTTTTCTCGTCCTCGCCAAAATTTTTCTATTTTTAATAAAAATATGAAACAAAAATAGAAAAAGTAGACAAATCTTGTTCACACGTTCTTTGTTCCACATTTTTTGAAGAATTGTAATCTCTGCGAAAAATATTTTTAGTATACGCTGCAAATGCTATGAAATATAATCATGAAAATAGTTGAAATGATGTTTGATGACTAAACTTCCCCTCAACACAAAATGTGTACAATTCTAACAAATTCTCGATATGTATTTGATTGGCTTACACGATTTATTTATAATTCCTTCATATTTTTCTTCAGATCCTCGATCCGGATTTGAAAATTCATCGAGGAATTGTGAAGAAATCTCCTTAGGAATTATAATTAATCAAAATCGTGAAAAAAAGAAGAAAAATTATCGTCATTTTTATTTATAAACTGCTACTTGAATTCTGAAATTTGGATATCAAACAGGTATGAATTTTGAATTTGATATTTCATGCTGAAAAGGAATTCTATAATTAAAATAATTGACGAGAAGATTGATTGAACATCATATTCAAACGGATTTCAAATTCATTTGCTGATAGAAAATTACAGAAAATTCAATTGTAACTCGTTTTTGCAGAATGCGTTGATGTAAATGATATTTAATTAAAAGGCCATTATTATTTCTTCTTTATGTATTCATCAAAACCCTCCTTTATCTTATATTTCAAGTATGGAAGTTGTTCACATCACAAAGTTATCAACATCGGCATCGATGGAATATCTGATTTCCACTTTGGGCTACGTGAATTTGAGAGGAATGGGCCAAGTACGGGTAACGAAAGAAGAATTTATATCCCTGGTTTGTGTGGTATTTGCAAAATTCAGAAGACCAAGAGTTTCTGAGAGTTTACTCTCTCGGATGAAAAAACTTTCAAATGTATGCATAATTTATATATAATTCGATATGGTTTATATATAAATTATATATAATTTTGAAACCGTCCCCACTCGGGTTGCAACTACAATATACATTGTGAAAAATAAGCTTTTCTTCACTTGATTAGTAAAAGTTTTCCTCAATTTTGAGGAAATCTTCTAATTCTCGAGTATTGAATCCTTCAAAAAGTAAGATTTCACCGAATCGTCAGGGGAAGTCTTCCATAGTGAAGGGATTTTACTGCCCTCATTTTTTCTGGTAAAATTTCACAATTATTTTTTTGAGTGTACTGATGGGAGTGTAGTTGACAGTATTCGTATTTTTATTAGAAAAGTAATCAAGTTTATATACAATTCTATTAATTGTTGATCAAAATTTGGTACAAACGATGTAAAAAATATTAATACCGTCGAATATTGCTCGTCACTACAGCATGGGGAACTTTAATTGTTTTAGTACGTTTGTTGTTGGAATGAAAATGCATATTCGTGAATGACATGGATAATCATTAGATCTGATTATTTTGTGCTCATGTAGAAGTATATATACATATTATATAAGATCGAAAGAAAGCCATGATGGATGTTAGAGTCACCCTGTACCCTGGGAGAATTAAATTGTATCATACGAAGTTACGAATTCCATGCTTTACCGACACATGATATCGAACAGATATGTCGCTTCTGCTACCTAATTGCTTGGAATATGAGTTTCCTCACAGATGGCTGGACGTACCTTCGCTTAAGGTTTTCTCATTGAGGACGAAACAAGTGGATGAAACAAAAGAATAAATGAAGATAGATTACACAGAGTCCCTATATCAGAATCTGGTCAACTCACGATCCGATGACTGATTGGTTTTGATCATCTGAAAATAGCAAATACAATCAGAGATGCAGAATGTTGCTGTAAAATTGGCGGTATTTTCATGTATTTGAAATGTCCAAAGAGACATGATGTGGTTGATATTTGGATAGCCAAAAACTAGCTGTGGTAGCTACAAGTTATTGCAAAAGTAGCTGAAATTTAGCCATTACAGCAATGTTTTTACACTCGCAAAAAGGATTTCTTGAAATGAGGGAATTTTTCTTGTCGCTGGGACAAAACGAGTTTTCACAGTTAGTTCTTAGTTGCAACAGCGTATCATTTTAGTCCGTGATTATATTCAGGCACTTCGTCAACGTTGACGACATTCTATCATAGAAACTCTAATCATTCCAATGCTTACAGTGAACCATAGTGGCCAAATCTACCCTCATCTGCTCAAGTTTTCCTGACCAGAAGCTCGTAAAGTCTGCTCCTCGTTGGTTTATAATTCTATACAAATAAAATGAATATAGTGCACCTGGAGCAAGGATCTGCAGTGAATTTGCCGTGATTCTCCCTAGAGAATAATAAAGCATTAATTTGATGACCGTTTGTAATTTTGAAAAATTCCGTTGTCTATAACGTGATGTCCGTAATTACATCCGAACGTTGTACTATTGACATCTCAATAAATCTGACTAGATCTTGACAGATCTGGTTAGATCATAACTGAAGATCACATTCAATCTTGATGAGCAATCGATTGTTCAATTAGCAGAAATTTTGTGATATTTTCACATGTTTGAATACAAGCTGAAATTGGAGTTCCTGGTTAGGTCTAATCTTTTTTCCCCGGACAGGGTGATCCGAATTATTGTAGTTTTGAATGCGATTCAAATTTCCGAGATCCCTCTGTGCGTTTCTCGATTTCAAGATTTCGAAGAATCAATCGCAGGATCAATATGATTTTTCATTCTCAACTGAACTAGCGAGAAAGATAAATGAAAGGAGTTGGATTTTCATTCTACCATTAAATCAAATAACTCGGTTTCACTCGGTTGAGAGAATCTAATCTAGGTATCTGATTTTGTTAATCTTCATTTGAGAACCTAGACTAATTTTTGGCTGTAAAAAGTACTTGCCAAAGAATTGGATTCAAGAGCATCATTATGCTACTGATTTACATATCGTGTTAAGTGTTACATATCGTAGGTCCATGAAATTAAAATATTAAGTCGATAAGAGTACAACTCTTTCTAGACTCGTAAGATCGCAAAGCCATTGATAATCGTATCTATGAACGCGATCACGATGGTGCATTTAGGTGAGAAGCAATTCTTTATCCAAGATGTAGCATCGTGCGGGTGAAAGAAAATTTACGTAGCACTTAATCCTCCTGCTTAGAGAGGCCTCAGCAAAACCACCCTACTCTACATTCTTCGTTACTGTGCACACACTTTTCTGTTTTTTTACCTCTGATCCTCTTTCGCTTCTTGGCCGTGTACTTTCTCGGTTACTCATCATCTTTGAATCTTCAACTTTTAAGTTGTGCTTTTTTGTTTCAAAGTGGCAATTTATCTACCGTAGACAGCGTGTTTTCAGGGGAAGCGGGAAAGTGTAAATGCTGTCATACGTGTCATAATTTCTAAAAGACTGAAAAAATTCATGCATAATATATTTCATATAAATTATAAATTACGTAGGGGAATAAATTGTTACGCTTATTGATGGATGCTTTAGATTTTTTGTTGAGTTTTGGAAAGGGATAACGATTCGCTGTATGGTTTCCAACGAACATTGCATGTTTTTTTCAAACATTTGAAGATGCAGGAACTCTGATGTATCGTGAATGTTTCGTTGGCAACGTCCTTATATTCGATCTATCATGAGTGATTTTGACATCTTACACTGGAGAAAACGTTGATAAAACATCGCTGCATGCAAATGCATACGACTCTATATATAATTCGTTTCCTATTTAATTACATTTATTTCACATAGCATGATATTTCTCTGATTCATTTGAATAAACAACTCATGAAAGAACGTATGAAATATCATACGCGTGTATGGAATTTGATTAAAATTCTGCTAACACAGCGATTCAGATCAGCAATTCAAAGAAGATAATTGTACTGAACAGATATGAACCTATCAAATTTGTTCCGGAAGTTCCATATTTTGTATAATGAAGTTTAATACCAGGACTGATATTGATAGAGAATCTTTTGAAGTATCATGATAAAGTTTGATATGATAACCGATTTCATGATATGTCATGGAAAATTTCATCCAAATCGAATACTTCTTCAAAAATATAGAAGTTTTGCATGATTTTGATTTAATCAGTTCAAACGAATAGCGGATATTCTATCCTTGATATTCAAACAATGTATTCCGGCAGCCCTTTTCTGGAAATATATTATAAAACTGAATTATATTGAGTGTACAACGAGAGGATCAAATGATCCAGTAAACCGAGTTGATAGAAGAAAACGTATTCCCATCATAATGATACTTTGTTCATTCTTGACGTTCATTCTTGTCCTTCGGGAGGAAAGAGGAGAAATAAACGAGCGCTATAGAGAGCAAAGATGTTACCAGGGCGCATTGCATCAGAAAAAAGAAGAATGAAATAAAATAAAGGAAAGTAGTGACGGTAATCCAGAGCGCAGCCCTGGGTCTTACCAGAGCTTCTGCAAATGTTTATTGAGTCAGTACGCGCACGCGCTATAGTAAACAACGCTATCATCTCGCCTCGTCTCTTGGTTCATCTCATCTCATCTCATCTCATCTAGTTTTTCGTTTTATCATCCTATGTCCTCTTTCGACCACTATCTTTTTCTTTACATTATTCTTTCCTTTCTTCGCTCTTTTCTCTCGTCTTTGGAGTAGCCAGTGCTTTTTTCCTCTCCTCTTTTCTTTTTACTCAGAAAATACACACACAGGGAGACCGTATACGTACACCTTCACGACCTCCATTCGATCCTATCTCATCTACTCGAAGCTGAAGCCAGACCTCGTGTCGCGAGGTCCCATTTTCCTTTCATTTATTTTCCAATGTCGAACAATCTTGAAAGGAGAAAAGAAAAGATCTGGATATAATCAAGTCCACGGTCAATACGTAGGTATTGTGAGTGAAGAAATAAAATATAAAGGATTGGAAGAAGATATATGGTCTTGGGCAAATTAATTTCTTGATGAAAATATTTGGATGTTGGGCTAGAGTGATTGGGAGTTTGTAAAATGATCGAATCGAGTATGGAGTTTTCAAAGATATGAGAACTGTAGTGTTTCGATGATGTGGGTGCAGTTTACGAGATAGTTCAAGATTATATTCTCTAAATGCCATACCCTGACCCAGAGAAACATGGGTCAAGTAGAATGATTTGAGAGTGATTTTAGATAAATTTACATTCAACGAACCTTCAAATGTTCGTAGCTTCATTAGGTTCAACGAATGTTTGTTGAATGTTCATGTTCTCTTGGCGTAATCTTGAGAGAATATCCAAGAAACCTATCCTAACAAACAATAAGACACATTGAAGGTATCCGAAAGGTATCTTAATATGTCTTGAGATGTCTCAAGATCTTGAAGATATTCAGAAGATATCTTCAAGATATCTCATGTGACACTTCTATAGGTGTATCTTAATAGATGCTCAGGGTAAAGATGTCTCAGAGGCATCTTCATATCTTTTCATGTTGCATAAGGCTTCTTAAATTTGGCTTGAGATATCTTTTAGAACTGAAATGCTGTGTGGGATTTTTCTCTTTCGGTTACAGACTTTTCCAAAAATAATGAAACTTAATGCTCAAACCTTGAAACCATCACATTTAGTGTCTCAGCTCTTACATTTCAAGTGCTATGCTATACTGCTATGCTACCCGCTATAGTACATGAAAAGTTAGATAGTGATGTTTCTGAAAGATATCTGAAATGCATGGTACTGTTAGAGCAATTTATTCTCCCATAAATAATACATTGTACTTTGTACAGAAACAAATTTGGATCACCTAATAGGAGAAAGTTATTGAAAGAATCATATTTGATTCAATGAACACCCGAGTAATCATAATTCGTTCATAGTATTTGTAGAGGCATGTGATGGTACGATTAAATCATGTAGTAGCAGGAACGAATGAAGTATCCCACGTGGGTTATCCGCGGATAGGTAAGTGAGTACATAAAACTGCTTTTACGGTTTAAAAGAGATTAGTTGTCGGATTTAGATGCGATTATACGATGATCGCTCGTCTTATAGTAATATTTCACCACCGCGAGATTATGAAGGATATATTTTTATTCCTCTTCCAAGCCTAAACGCGCAGGATTGGATCACATAATGTACACTGTCTAATTTCGATCAAAGAGAGTTCGTGACTGGAAAATACATCGAATCAAATAAATCAATGTCTGTTGACAATTTCTACATGAGGAAATATAAAATGTGAAATACTGTATCATAGAAATAGAATTCAGAACTCTCGGTGGATGTGTATTATTGTTTTGAGTGGATGCTTTTTAGAAGAGAGAAATAAATTATATTGTACAAACCCTATAGATGATGCGCAAAAGATTTGTATGAGTTACCAAAAAGTTCTTCAATTTATTATCGGCACGAATTTCTGGATTTCTGAATAAATCCACTCAACGTCCGTGAAGAGCAATAGATTTCGATATAACAAGAAAATTCTATCTGTATTCGATTTGTGAATAGATAGCAATTCTACAAGAAATACTGAGTAATAACAGAAAATAATCTAAGTAAAATTTAGAACTAACGTCAATATTGAATACTCAATTTTTAAGAATAAAGAAAAAAAAAACCCAAGTGGATAAATTTTCAAAACCATATATAATTCATATGTAATTTATATTGGGAACGTGCGATTATATTAATCGTTTGGACGTTATAGAAGCAATTGCTCTCTTGTAGACCTGAATTTTTGGTTGGAACTAACCCTTAAATCATGCCCCGTGTGATATAAAATATAAAAGTAAAAAATACATTCCATATGAATATATTGGGAGTTGAATGACTTCCAGTGTCAAAATCTATTGGAATTTATCAGCATTTCATAAGACAAGGTAATTTTCATTCAACCTGTCTTTTGTATATCATTGGAACTTCAAAAATAGACCAACTAACGTGGGATTTGGAATATGCTGAGTTTTTTTGATTGATTTTTACGAGAATTGATTTGGAAGTTTAAAATTTCACCTCCCGAGTCGAAAAATTTAGACGGATTTTCCCATAAATTTTAGTCTGAATTTCTCTTCACCCTGCTTCAAAAATCTGATTTAAACGTATTAACCAGTCAATCAGTTTGAATCAGATTTTTGTCCGGGAATTTCCCTATTTCATCTCATTCAAATCTAATCGGTTTGAATAGGAAATTTTTGCTCAATGAGATATAATCAGGAAATTCGGATCGTGTACATTCAAATTTACCGATGATATCCCATTGAGTAGAAATTCCCTATTCAAACCATTATATTTATGCGAAAGAGTTGTGGATGTAACTTTTGTGATGTTTACTTTATTTTGTACTGGTTGATTGCCAGCGCCATTGGTTAATTTTCATCCACTTTAATTTTCGTTACGAGAGTGATCAAATAAAAGTGGGTAAAATGAAGCAAATGTTACAGTTCGAGTCAATGCGATAATTTTATCAGCTTTCGAAACTTCCCAATGCTGTAGTATCGTCTACACTTGAATGTACTTCTTCATATATCAGATAGAAAAGGAGAATAGCGTAGTTCAAGTTGTGAAATGAGTTGGAATACCTACTGAGAGTGAGATGACGAGGAATTCGATACATGCTTTTGGGTAAATGGCATGAGAAACGGGGATGAAAATACGGCAGATAGAATGAGGGAAGCATCGAAGGAAGATGAGAGTGGAGAATCAAGGATGAAGGATCGAAAGGAAACGAGGAGGAGAGCTTGTTGTTTGCTTCCCTTTTTTCTCTTTCTATCTTTCGCAGAGAAGATTTGTTGTGGGATTTTGATTAAATAATAACTGGTAGAATATAGGCTACATTGTTTTATAAAATGATAAATGTGCGATATTGATAGCACTGAGGAGCTTTTGTTATTATCATTGAAGAAAAATTACAAAATGTATACTTATATGGTCGGGCACAATTCTTTGAAAAAATTGAACAAGTTTCATGCATTATTTTTAACCCATTGAACCTCAGCCTAGAATTTTCAGATGGCGTAAGATCTTAAAAATTAACACAAATCAATTCCTCTGTTCTTTGATAATTTTAAGCAACATTTTACAATATTTTCAATGTCTCATTGTGAATTGAAAAAACAATCCTTCTCGCCACTCCAGTTTTTGCCGTTGATTCATTTTTACCTGACAATCTATTCGAGGTGCTAAAGACTTAATTTAAAAAACTCCAACTGTTACCCTTTGAATATTGATGAAATGACTTTAATTCAGTTATTGATTTGAAATGTATAAATACCTTGCGGTTGTTCAGCTGCGTTACTTGTTGCGCATTTAATTTATTCGTTTCTTGGTCAGAAGCATTGAAAACTTTTTTTTTCTCGAACGATTCGATTCTTTCTGATGCGCTCTTGGTTAAACAATAAAATTTTTGATTCGACCAAAGGTAATAAGCTATTCCGGATTAATATCCAGACAATATGTAAGCTTGTCATAAGCTTGTCAGACTTGTCATTGGATTGTTTTTGATTTGTTATACACAACCTTGTCAGTGTATAAGGTTGTTACAACTCTGTTGCAAGGGTTTTGTAAGCTTACACCCTAGTCTTGTGTCAACCTTGTCACAAGGTTGCCTGACAATATTGCAGCCAGGTTAAATTGCTATCTGGGATTGATGAACGGCTGAAAAATTTCAAAAAGTATGAGAAAAATGGGATGTGGTGTAGATTAAGTCGAGTGTTGAAGATTTAGCTTCTGAATCGTGATGGACAGTTGAATAAATTGTCCAATTATTCAAACAATTGCCACAAAATACAGACTTCTGAAAAAGTATCTTCTTGTTGGGATTTGATCTTATAGAAATTCTATGAAATTCAATAAAAAAAATGTCAAAATTTGATGATTTACTTTATGAGACTTCATGCGCGACTTTCGTAAAGTTCAAGTTTTTTGTATTGTTTCCAAGTAAAATTCAACAAAAATGTGAACCGTTTTATCTTTATTTATCAAATTTGAGAAATATTTTCAAATTTGTATTAAAGATTATTATATTTTCGAACTGCATTTTTCTCCGTGTAGAACAGTTCTTTCTATTCGTCCAACGCATGAGCCTGGCATATTTGTGGAATCCTTGTGGTCCTTGGTTTGATGAAATCTCTTGATTTTGCGAATAAGCCTCTTGGATTATTCAAAAGTTCATATCTTTTGCGATATCACCTATTTTTGAACCAAGAACTAACGGAAGGAAGCAAAGAAAGGAAGAAAAGAAGCTAGTTATTTTCTTTTTCCACTACCTGTTTTTTTTTTATCCATAACCCAACGTATTCAATACCCAATTCCTTTTTATACAGAGAGTAACGTGTATATGTATATATCGTCTTTCCTCCTCACCCTCGTTGAATCTAATTACACTCCCCGCCAAGACTCGTCCTGTCCGCGTGTGTGCGTACGTATTGTAAGGAAGGGAAGAGGAATACGGGGGTGTAAGAAGGATGGTGAGAGATGAGGGTAGGCGAGCCAGAGAAGCAGATCGCGTTGCCAAGCGACGGGAGCCATCTTGGAGGGTTGCAGCCACTAATGGCCTAATGAATTTAATGGAGGCGCCTCGGCATAGAGTACCTACTATCACTACCACCGACAAAGGGAAGAGAAAACTGAGGAGGATTCTGAGAGGGAGAGACAGCTGTAGAAGAAAAAACGAAGATCTCGAGGAAGAAGAGCAAGGGAAGATGTCAAAAAGAAAACAACTGGGGAAATGAGGGGAAAAAGAGAGTAGCGCGAAAAGAATGAAGAAGATAAAAAGTGGTATAATAAGTTATAGAAGAAATTTGAGTTGAATGAGGAGGTAAGGATACAAGACAAGGGTGTATGGGATGACCTAAATATGAGCATTTGCAATTTAGTTAGAATCCAAATGGAGAGAGAATTTTCATGTCACGAGAATTCCTTCCAGACGTTTAATGAAGAATGAAAATTTGTTATTCGAGTCTTTCTGGATGTTCAAGGAGAATAAGGGGTTTTACGAGAATAAATGTAACAACGTGCTTCAGGTGTTGGTTTTTTTGTATATGTGAATTGTGATGATTGCGTCTCTATTTTTCTTGAAGATTATCATGAACTTATTCATTATTCCTTGATCACAGAATGTAGTCATTTGTTTTAATTCAGTGCAGAGAGGAATGGTAATGAAATAGCGTTTGTTTTTGTATCATTTTGCACCTGAAGACTTGAACTTGGTGAAAATTCTATCAGATGTGGATGGACAGTCATGCTATTTACACTGCCCTACAATTGCGTACTCCAGCCAGACAACAAAAAGTTTCTTTGATCAACTTTGTCTTATCTGAACGCATCGATAAAAGCACAATAAATATTTTCATTGGGGAGAATAAACTTTTTTGGTGCAAGTTTTTAGGGATTCCGTTTGCTTGTGCGAATGAAACGAGTTGTCAAATGGCGACATACTTGTTTTATATCCACCAATTACACATTCAAGTAGAATTCGCCTATTAGAAGAGTAGACAAATTTGTGATCTCACAGCTCTACGAATAGATTTGTCAGCCTCTACGGGCAAACACCTTTAGAAATCCTGTTCGTTCTTACCGGGGTTGAACTTTTTAGCTTATCTGTTCGTGACCACAGAACTAAGTCTCTTTTTCTCTCTCATTTTTTGTCTGTGTCGATTTGCATGTCTTTTCTCACACAAGACAACAACAAATTTTCTCCTCTGTTTCCTGGGGTTTGGGGACTGGTTTACAGTGATTTTAGCGTTTCTTGGACACGTCCAACTCTCGAGATTTTTCATATGTAGTTGATATAATCGATATTGGACATAAGAACCCACCTAACAAGCCATATTTTGAAGATATCTCAACAAAAGTTTGAAATCTTTTAGGGATTGTGCATAAATCACATAAGATATTTTACTACTCGCCTCTCCGTCACTCTCAATTTCTCTGAAATTGGTGAGAAAGAGAAACAAACTCCAAATTGTCTTACGTAATTTATAGATGAGCCTTTATGCAACACCAAAAGATACCTTTTAGATATCTAAAACAGTTATCACCTCTAAAAGGCATCGAAAAGACGTCTAAAATATATCTTTCCGGAAATCTAGTTTTAGATCTTCTATAAGATACCTTTTATATATATTTCAGAAGTAAGAACTGTTCAAGACATCTAAAAGATATCTTTTATGGTTGCATAGGACATCTTGAACTTGTCTTAAAATAACTTAAAGACATGAATTGTTATGTGGAAATTATATAAATAGAGCCAATCGAATCAATATAATATTGCTGTTGTGTGGAAGACCCCAGTCTTTAGCTTGGTTTGGAATGCTTATTATTCAAGAATAAAGATCTATTTCTTGCTTACGCGAGGCTCATATTTTCTAAAACAATAGGTATCCTTGCTAGAACCACAACTGGAAAGAAACCGCATTCAAAAGGATGGACACTTATCAAAATCGAATATGTTTCCAACTGGCAGTTTTAGCGGGGATCTTAATTATTTTTGAGGATCATTCACTTGATTTGTTTTACAGATTTGTCAGCACTTCAATAATTATATTTTTCCATACTTGATTGATATATATTTTTTGTCATATCTACACCTTACGAGCTTTTTATTACAAACACGCGAGGGAAATTCAATTTCGGATACCATTTGAATCTATTCCTGTACAAATTGTAGCAAAATACTTTATGGCATGTTCAATGAAGAATTCAAGGCTTCGAATGAAGTTATGATATATCATTTGAGATCTTTTCAGTTGTTAAATTGTTCTTTCATCATAAAAGAACAACTATAGATTTATTTTCTGTAATATAGAGATATCGAATTGAACTCACTTTCTTAGGAACCAACAATTGAGAAAAATTCTTAAACTTTTGCATAAGACATTATTTTTCTAACATCTGATCTATCATCATATTTCATAACTTTTTGTAATCTTTCTGAACTGATCAAAATCCCAAAATTGTTCTCGTAGGAAATTTGTTTTTCATCAAAGCGAGAGACACGTCATTTGGATCCTCTAAGAAAGAACAAAATAATGAAGTAAAAGTCGAGAGGACGAATGAAAATCGTCCTAATCGTTTTGTTGCATTTCTAAACAGAGCAATAAGAGAACGACCACCGGCCGTGTTAGAGCAGTTTGTTTGCACACGGCATAGTCTCTATCTATCTGTGTTTTTTGGGGGTGGAAGAAGATGAGAAGAAAGCTGGAGTAAGAAAGAGAAAGGCAAAGTCGTTGTAGAGAAGAGAGAGAAGGAGGTGTACTCTTAAAATACTCCGAGAGCTTCTAAATCATGGAGGCTTAGCAGTCGCCGCCGTTGTGCGAGCAGGGATTACCTACCTTACTTCAAAGTGTGCCCCTTGCAGGTGCAGGCCTCTTCTCTGTTTCCTCTTTTTCTTTGACGCTTTTCTTTTTTTAGTTTCGGATGTGTTTCTCTTGACAGAACGATTGAATCACGCGTCAGTTGCATTTAACGACAAAACGCGCGTGGACGCGTGCCATCGTGCGTGCCTATTGAAAACTATGTGTTCCGGTCTGGGATTAAAATAGATTTACAATAAATGTGTATGATTCTTTTCATCATATTTCACGTCATGCGATATTCGCTGAACCATCACAAGTATTTTTTTTCTGTAATATTTATGATATATAAAAGTATAGGGTGTTGATTGTGAATACATGTTGAATCTACTGAATTGTAAAAACAGTAGAAAATCTTGAAGAATCGTGTAGAATGATCGATACCAACAGCTCCACGTTTTCCAAAATTTGACAAATGTTTCAACCATATAGAAAATTAAAGTTTTTCCAACCGTTTCCAGACAGATTCGCTTTGGTGAAAGTATATTATTAAACTAAATGATCCTTGGAATTAGGACAGAAGACACTGATGAAATTGGTTTTCTTCTTTTACCTTCAGGCAGAGCACACGACATGAGGTCCCGTAACATATTTCCAAGTGGTGAGCGTGGATTGTGGAGAAAACTAAGTGAGATGGAGATAGTCTTACCAATTCTCTCAACCTCGTCCTTTAAGCCCTCAATTTGACTAAAGTAAAAGCTCAACGAAAGCGCGATAAAATGGCTCCTTATTCTCGCGTTTATATTCAATCTCGAGGTTGCTTTCTGTTTCAGCCAAGCAGCTTTGTTCTTTTCAGTTGGGTAGCGTTGTACCGTTCAACCGCAAAGAGTTCCATTTGAAACACGTTAGTCGATGCTTTTCTGAAATGCAGGATGGAACAAGAGTTGGGAACCATAGAGAGAGAGGGGAAAAAGAAATGAGAAGAAGCGGTGGGAGACATAGAGAAGGGTCAGAAGAAATCGCGGTGATGCATTATGTAGTACTCGTTCTGATTCTTATGTATGCATATATGCATGAAATTCCCTACACTATCAACTTCTTCGAGTCATGCTATGTCGTTCACGGATACATTCAATATCGGTATCCATCGAGGATGGATTTGATCGACATTAATATATATTCACCTGTTACACATATATCGATATTTTTTGATGACTCCAGTTTTTTTGTTCCTCGGGTTTTCGCGAATCGCATGATTCCTCGTGTGCAGATACTTTGTATAATTGAGAATCGATTTGAATATTCTCGAAGCAATATAAGAAAATTGAAATGTAAATTTCGTCCGGACTATAATCTTCTCTAATTTTATGACAGGGGATTTAAATGATTTTTTATCGACTACTTTCGTGAACCAATGTTTCTTGCGCGAATAGAGCATAAAATGCGTTTCTTGCACGTCTACCCGTCAACCGAGGCTAATTAATCAGAATCGTAGGGCGTTACGACAAACAGTTGGGCTCCCTTTGAAAGAACACACTAATCAAGGCACAGTTGAATTCCATTTTGTTTCGTACATACTTATGCCGAAAGTACAATCACATTTTGCACTTTCCTTGATTGCCATTTACAAAGACAATCGATTTGCCTTTCGAATGAAATAATCAAAGCCTCACTTTAAAGACATGAGGAATAAGCTCGAGATAGAGGGTACAGGATGTTAGAATAACAAACAGCCGTTTTAATTAAAGATGATTGAATCGAGGAAAAATCAATATCAATTGAATTGTTCATACTTTTCGCACTCGAATTGATGGTTGCAGGATGTAATAATCTGATAACATGTTGCTATCTGTATAACTGTAACAACGATATCAGATCGTAAGATCATCATTTTAATGTCTCATTTTACCACTCCTTACATGAAATTACATGAACATCAATTTAAAACTTGTAAAATTTATCACCACTCAACATTTTTCAGTGCTAAGAATTAAATCAACATATTTGAGCGTCATTTCAAGGTTCAATGGAAAGGAAAAAAAGTAATACATGATCAGTGATTACACTATTGTACGACAGACGAAAGATAAGGTTCCGGTGATGTTGGCGTAGATATATATGCGTCGTGACTCTGTATCTTTATTACCCCTCGGAAAAGACACGTTGCTCGAGTTAATGTTAATTGCCGTTTTATCTTCCTCGTAATCAGACGCGTCACACTTCGAACGAGTAATCCCTGAGAAACCTTTACGAGCAAACGTTTATAAAAGTCGCATGTGTAAGACTGATAGTTTATGTCTTCGTTCTTGCTTTCTTATGATTCGCAATATTTCTTTCCCCTCGTGATTGTGTAATTATTATATTATATATTTTGAATCCATGATGGAAAGAGCATGAGAGAAATTCATGTATCCCAGGGTACGTCGATTCCTCCGCAACACGAAGTTTTGATGTATTATAATACAGAACGAGAACAGGATCAAACTTTTATACCCAAGGAAGAAAATCAAATTCTCAATCGAAAGACTTGGAAACGACGGTATTTGTTTCCTTCGTACGGTTATATTTCATGACTGGGTGATGTCCTAGGGGAGAGTCGCGCAAACAATACACATATATAAGGAGCGAGTATAAAAAGGAACAACTCTAGGGGAGGCAAAAACAAAAGTGGGAAAAATACTGAGGAAAGGTAAGACAACATATTCACGAGGCCGTATCGGATTTTATTCCATGAGGTAAATCCTCGAATCTCAACGGGGCCAGAGGAGCGTGTCTATCTCTACGTGCCACCCTCTACGCTTTAACTCCCCTTCTACCCGCCACTCCTCCTCTTTCTCATCTCAAGGCTACAGCATGTCGACGATACGAAGAGAAGAAGTTTCGGAAGTTACGGCGACTGTTCTTAAGCCGACGACGACGATGACAGTCCTGGCACGTCTTTTCTCGACGAAGGTCATTTCGTCGAGGAATGACGAGAAGGGTCCTAGCGCCCTACCCCGAACCCCCTTACCCGTACTTCTATCACCTATCTTCAACCTTCTTCTCTTCTTTCTGCTCCTCCTCTTCTTCTTCTTTTTCTTCTTTTTCTTTTGAACCAAGGAATTACCAAGGCCCGTACCTCGTACCTTCTACGTATTCAAATGTTCGACGTCGTTGGAAAGTGGAAGAATAACTAGGGGTGAATTACCTGCCTAGAATCGTGGCAGAGAAGAATTGGAAACTGGAGGTTGATATAGAGTTCGGCGATAATCGAGGCTTCAACATTCTTGAACAAAAGAAAGTGGAGAAATTTATATGTAAATTATATTGAATTATATATAAATCATATATAAATTCAAAAACAATTTTCTCCCTTCGATGATTCGAAAATCGTGATGCAGTTGCATTTTAGAACTCAACGATCTGCACGTAGGATTTGTTTATTTATTTGTCGTTCCACCTATTTCTATATAGGAATCAAATACGCATTTTTATATTTAATCGTTTATTTTGATCGATAACAAAACGTATAGATTCAGAATCTGATTGAACAAATCCAACAAATCCCACGGATCAATTCATAACCAGGTGTTGTTGATCATAATATCTCTATCGTATAAGGAGAAAAATGACAACAACTCGTAATATCCAGTGATGAATTTCACATTGTGATTGCACAAAAGGACTTTTCACTATAAATCCAATCAATTCGCTCATTCATCACCAGTTCTAAATACCTCCTGATTTTCGAACAACAAACAATCTCCAAAAGTTGGAAACCCGTTTCCAGAACATAACAAGCACATTTGATCTTGAATATAAGACCTTCGTATAAGTTATCGAATAAAATTTTACGCAATTCATTTCTCGTAAATTTTTTATATCAATTTTACAACTGATACTTCGTTAAGATATCGAAAGAATTTTATGTATCGCGGAGGTCTCCGGTTTTCGTGTATATGTGTATACTTATACATCTACGCGTACGTTCTTCCTCGATAGAAGAGTAGAGTAAAGTAAGTAAGGGCGAATTACCTGTCTAGAATCGTGACGGGAACAGATTGGAAAGTCGCTTGATATAGACCTGTTGGAAAAATAATAGTGACTGGAGAACGGGAAGATAATGGGAAATCGAATGCCACCCTCATGTTTGTCCGATACGAAGAAGAGTTTTGGAGAGCAATAATAATTTGTGGTGACTGATTTATTTCATGTGAAGTCAGGAAGAAGAATTGGAACTTCCCAATCACAAGACAAAAGATCAACGAGGTAAAACAATTTCTTATTGAAAGAAGAATCATGCATTTGATCACTTTTCTGAAGTTCTGGAGTTCCAAAGGTTTTTTTGTGAATTTGTAATATTGGAAGGAGATGTCATTGCGTAGAGTACAGCCAATCTTCCGAGTACACGAAAAAGAATATTCCTTAACGTTCTACATCCACAGAATAAACTTCGTCATCGTTGAGTAAATCTGTACGACAAATTGAGTTGATTAGATTTGATGGCAAATAAACTTTTGTAAAAATTCGTAGAAGTTAGTGGATATGAATTTCATGCCGCCAAACGTAACAGATTGTTCTGATAAAATGTGTCTTGAGTTGGGCGAACGATAAGATTATATTGCAGCGAGATAAACTGTTTTTTGTACCTTGGACTCCATGAATTCATGAACCTATGTATATTTCACAGGAACTCGATGCATTCGAAATCAGTTTGATCGATCGTCAAAAGCTGTGTATGCAGCCACAAATTCAAAGTTCATACTTACATTGCATCGATAAACACGCCGGAATATAGATTAATTACCTTCCGTTTGACAGCAGATGCATTCAGATAATGATCTGATTTTCTCAATCTATAAATTGACATGTTTAAATCAGAAAGATTCATTCACCTTCCGAGGATAATGTACTTATCGATGGCAAGTGAAGTCCAAATACATAATATATAATTCATACAAACTTCAAGTCGTTCTTTCTCGAAAAAGGAGAAAATTTAGACGTTCAGAAATTTCAGACTTCATCGTGAAAAAGTTTCAATTCATAAATTGTATCAGAGTTGTGGAGATTTCGCTATTTGCGTTGTTCGCATAATCGGCAACATACGGGCTGTAATATCCAACAGCGTACCATTAACGGCAAGGACGATCATCGTAATATACATTTAGTTTAGCGTAAGGAGGGTCGCCAGTTACGAGAGTGTTACCCTTCTAGGAGAGCGAGCGAGCTCTAGAAAGGAGCAGAGGGTGCATAATTTATCGCCTTCTCCCTGTTCCACCCCCGACCGCCGTAATGCAATACGTTACACGCCTCGGTATATGAATGTAGATTCCAAAGGTTATCGATGCTCCCTCGATGTTCCTTGTTGGCTCGTAACGGGACAACTAACTACCCATAAATAGCCTAATCATCAATTGAAATTCATTGGTTCAACAGTTTATTCCCAATCAATCAATTGTTCTTAGATATTCTCGAGGAGAATCTATTTCTTAAACTGACGTGTTTGATGGGATTAAAAAATTTTTGATGATATTTAACAGAATTCTAAAGATTGACTGGCAGAGTTCAACCTTATTTACAAAGAAATTCCAGTAACGGTCCCTCACCAGCACTGCAGAGGCATCGAAGTGAGGATTCTTGAATACATCGCTGCTTCAGGACTTCAGGAAAACGGGAAATGACAATTCAAATGAAGATTTAGTGCAAGGATTTCATAAAAAAGCCTGACAATGAATCTCCTCGTATTCTGATTTCCCAAACTGTGGATAATTTATGAAATGAGCAAAAATGGTTTGCAATTTTCAGAAATTTGGAGTACAGGTGCTCTCCTATCCTCCCATGATTTAGCGAGAGCTTCAAAATCGAAACAAATGCTTGATCCGTTTATGCAAATCATGTAGATGGTTTGGGTACTGAACGTAAGGATTCCTTTCGAATACAACTTTCCTACATCTTATTTACCCCCCTAGCCTTCAAGAACAACGTTCAAAAAGATCAAAACCATAAATATCAACTGTCATTGAGTTAACCTTGACGATTTAGATGAATATTTAGGCTTGCTCAAGGACAAATCAAAGATTTTGAATTTCTAGTTGTAACAAATTGATTTTTCTGATTTGGAAATTGCTTCCACTTGATACTGACATCAAAAATACAACTTTTAAGTTCTTTAAGAAATTTACGAAAAAACAGATCATCGGATCTATCAGAATTATGTTCATTTACATTCATCTATTCGAATATATTTTATGGGGATATGGAGTAATGAATTTTGAACCGTATCGATGAAACTTTTATAATTTTCAACATGTTTGTGAGACAACAATTCGAGTGAACCAATGTTTTTGAAAAATCTTTGAAATTTGGATGGTGTTTGTCCTTCTTTTCAATTTTCAGATTGATTTTGTTCTGATTTCTGGATATTGTGGACAAAAACAAAACTTATTCAGGATTTTAGTCTGAATTTTCCCTCAATCACTTTCATTTCAGTTGGACAATGAAATCAGATTAAATCAGGACAAAATCAGTTGGAAAATCGAATAGGAGGACAAAAATCGTACAGCGTTTTCTGAACGTTCAGAAAACCTTCCCTACGTTCTAGTGGCACGTTGTGCCATAAAATGGATAAACTATGAGTTAACGGTGACTTAATTCAGAAATAAAAACTTGCTACGTTCAAGGAAGTTATCAATGGTGACTTGTACAAAATTTTAAACTCTCTAAGTTTTACCAAGATATCTGAGTTCATAACTATAAAAAAAAATCAGGTAACATCGACAAACAAGTGCATTTCATGGAGACTACTTGTTTTAAGAAGAGTCGATGCTACAAAACCCTGTTTCCAGTACGATATATTCTTCTTTGCACACGCTACGGAATGAAGGATGGCAAGAGGAAGTGTGTCAACTAAAATCTCTCTGAAAACGGATATCACGCCGTTAAAGGGAGCGATGGTGAGGTGAAATATATATGAAGTTAAACGTCAGAAAGTACCGATTAAAAGCTTGTAGTTTGAAGAGTTTGCGCGTGAACCTTTTATCTCCCTCTGCTTCAGTCACCATCATTGCGCTCACGAAAAAAGTCCTGTTTATTAAGTCCGCTCGAAAGAATCATATTCATGAAGATCTAGTAATTCGGATACATAAATAATCGGGAAATTTCTAGAAAGTAAAAAAGTATTTTATCAAAACACTGAGAAAAAAAATAGTAAATGAATAGTAATAGTTGATTATTAATAGTTAGCTTACTGATGATTATACTAACTATTCCATCGTGAACGTAACTAACCCGAATAGTAATTTCTACAATCAGTCCTGTTATTTAGCCTTTGGAGTAGTAAAACTTGTTACCAATCATAGTTGAGTCCTTTCTCAACTCTTCCAATGGTAATCACAACCATTTTTTTTGCTCTGGGTGAACCTTCTGAATGAAATATGAGGAGCAAGCAGCTGTCCACATGGGAAAATTGACTGAAGGATGTTCACCATCGGTGGCAAAGGTAGCGAGCTGGAATATGAATAAACAAAAATCAACAAAATGAAGGATAAAACTGTGGTATTTTGAAGGAGAATTTTATATTCAGACTAGAATCTTTCAGATGCTTGGAATAAATTCTACGACCTCTCTTCTCTGGTAGCATCTGAACATTGAACATATACTATGCACGTTCATAGAATCTTCAAATATACTAGATGAAAACTCCCGAACCCATGAGTGCACAAACACTGAGTCAACTTGAGCCCTCTCCTGGCGCAAAATTGGCCAGCATTTGCCAAGAATGGTCTGAAATTGACTCAATGTTGACGCACACAGGGGGAATGGACACTTGATTCCCAAATTCGCATGTGGACTCCGATTCTACCCAGGACCCGTGTTATCCCTCAGGTTACCGCTCGGAAGCACACGATTTTTCGCCCGTGCCAACTCTAGTTTCTGCTCAGGACCACTCAGGTTCCTTTTAGATGCAAATCCGGGTAGTTCCAGGTGAAAACCTGAAGGATACCACCGGTCTTGGTTGGGAACCCGAGTGGAGTCGGATAGGAATCTGTACAGATATAGCAGATCAGTCGTGAGAATGTTTTTGCGATCTGAAGACCTTCTTTTAGGGCCCGTTTTGGTCTCTTTAGATCAAATTTACATGGTTTTCCAAATTAATTCAAAAAGAAAAATTTTTTTCAAGAGTTTAGGGAAGGTTATCCGCGACTTCTGTGATCCCTCTTTTGGATCTACGCTCTTTTTCCCTCTGTTTTGTCAACGGAAAAATCAACATTTCTGAACTTTCGTTTAAAATGTCTGTCAATTTGTTATTTATCGATTAAATTAATTTATCCTGGTTCAGGTGATAACAGCAACCATTTCAAACAACATTTAATTTGTCCAATGACTCCAACTGCCGGAATCGTGGATGTAACCTACTTCCCCTCATTGTATCCTCAAAAAACGGAAATGGTACATTGGGATATTCTAGGACTTTTTTCTAAAATGCTCGTCCAAACTAACACATGTCCAAATTGCGGACAAATTCAAGCCAAGCTTGAATATTTCCATAATAAAACTGAATATTCCTATTTTCGGTTCACCACAATATTATTGGAAAGTATAACACGGCAAACCTGATGCCAAAACGGATTTCATCGTTACCTTTGAACCCTGAATTGAGAAGGTTAGGCTCCATTTTAGTACAGACAATCCACGCTTGGGTTTGTCTCTCGTTTTGCCAAATAACTGAATGAACAAGGGCCTGATGATTCATTCTTTTGCTGGAATTAAAACTGCCTTCATATAGGAAACTGTGTCTGTGCCTGGAGTTTTCTGAGAATCTTCTCTGCAAACTTTGATTACTGACGTTCAATTGGGTTGGCGATGTTCCAACAGGGTCAATGAAAGCCCGTTGTTGGCTGTTCGAATACTTTATAGATTTGTTTGCTTTGATAATACCTTGAAGGTATCGACTGGTTGAGAATAAATTGATTGTACAAATACAGTAAGGTAGGTACAGGATTTTATATCAGAAATCTACCGGGTGGTTCAATATGGGAATGTAGGCCAACATTCAAATTTTTGACTCCTATCCATAGCCATGAATTCTCAACAGTTTACTGATTCAAAATAAATTTTTCTACCCAAACAATCACACAAATGGTTCCTTGCACAATTATTGTACAAGATTCCATCATTCAAATTATTTCATATGATTCTGTGTAGCATAGAAATTTGTGTCCCTGACCTTATTCGCTATTTAGTCTAGGAATAAATCACCCGGTAGAGGAGAGGAATTCGAAATAAATCTCAACAAACCAATTAGAATAGAAGTAATTTTTGTTTTTGTTGTTTTTATTGTGACTAGATTACAAACGGGGAGCCTTTAGGCGTTCGACAAACGCCCAATTAGGAACGTGTTTACACATAGTGAATGATGTTAATGATGGTGAGATGACAATCGCGATAAGAATTACAAGATGGAACGTACACTACGTTCTCTCAATTCAACAATCGCTAGAAACCGGGAATAAGTGATATTACAACGAACATTTGTACGATATTTGAAACCGTACAAAATAACGATTGGGTCTTATACTTCTAAAACTTAATCACTATGTTTCAATCTATGCTGTTTATAACGCTTGAGTCTTTCAATCTTCAAATTATTTTTCCGAGGAAAGAGAGGTTGCTCGATATATTATCTTTTTGTGTTCTCAATTCTTAACAAATGTGTTTGAGTCGGTGTATCCCTGAATCATTGTCGAATATACCATCAAGTTTTGATGTGGAACACATAATACGGAAACACGAATATTTTTATTGACAAATAAATGATAAAAATTGATCACAGCGAATGTTATCTCATTCGTATCAGCTGTATAATAATCTCCATTATATATAAGAGATAATCGTATTCTTGGTATATCTTGAATCATATTTAGGGGGTATATTTTCCTCTGTGAAGAAAATTCCTACTTTTCTTTTCAATAAACTCGAGTCAGAGAGAGGAATAGAGAGGGAGAGTGTATAATTTCCTATTAATGTTCCATCAATTCTTCATGAATCATATTTGACAATCATTTGTTGTAATCTGAAAAACAGTTTTGACGAAAACAATGGATCGATACAATTCAACGTTCCAATCATATTATCACCTTGCGAAAGATATCGAATATTATTTATATTCATACATTAATAATAATAGTAATAATAATATATCATTTATATTAGCTTACGCCCGTTCGACAGAAGAATTTCTCCTCGCATACTGTACATAGCACGAAAACGATTCAATCGTGCGTGTTTTTTTTTCTATCTATACTTACACGCTAGAAAATTTGGTATCTGCTTAGTCATAATATCATTATTATCGCCAATTGTAATGTATCAATTCTGATATACATTTATGCTTTGCATTAGATCAGCTACTTTACATATATCTACAGAATAGTGAATGAAAAGATCGTCGGGAAATGGTTTATTTTTTGACTAGCCGTTCAAATTTACCTTGTTATCAGAAACGACTCTTAATTTTGAAACGCACGACAACGAATAGAACCTATTCGAGTGATGGATCAACGTTGCAACAACGATCATCCGCGTGCATGATCACGACAATCGAATTCAAGTTGTTGCATGTATCGCGCGTCTCAAAATGATCACGATATACAATAGAAAAAGTTGGAATTCAGTGTTTTTTTCTGCATACTTATGATATATGTACATGGATGTAGTTACTTTATGCGTCCTTGTTTTTTCGAGAAGAGAACCGAGGGGATGGAAATATTGATTGTAGAAGGGAAAGAAACTGAATAGAAAGTCCACGGAACAATAACAAACGAGCGAATTTTTTGATATCCGTATCATATTTCGTCAATTGTCATCGCGGGGTAGTCCTAGTGCGGAAGTGTTTTGGGAACCGGAAGTTATCGTGGGTGGGGTAGTCCAACAGTCGAAAAACGATGGCCAGTAACTGGCTGCCGCCGTAGTGGCCGCCGCTGCGTGCTGCCAGTATCCGGCGAATCCCCCGGGAGCGGCTGTTCCGCTGGTGATTGTGGAAGTGGTGCCAACACCGATACTATTAGCCGCGACCGCGGCAGCAGCGGTAGCTGCAGCAACTACTTGTTGTTCCATGATAGAAGTTGTTCCAGACGAGCCAGCGCTTACTACTTCCAAAACATCCATCCTGTCATCTTGAAGTTTTTGGTCCGCCGCCGCGGTGCCGTCATCGTCGTAGATAAGATAATGTGGAGTCGATGTCACCGAGGAAGGGGTCGACGAGAGGGTTGACGAGGCGGCGGACCTGGGCCTGCATCACTCCGATACACCGCTACTTCGTAAATGATGATTATTATTATCATTCTCATTCTGTCCGGTAGCTGATAGATGGGAATCGGAAGTCAGGTGAGTTCCCGAAGACACGTGTTGATGATGGGGGCTAGAAGTAGCCCCCGCGTCACCTCAGACTTGAGCTCTGGCCGTGGCACCAGCCGCGTGAGCTTCGGCTCCGGGTGAATGGGGATTACTGATCGTCAAAGCGTATTGACAAGCGCTCAGACCGTTTCCACCCCCACCGCCTCCACCACCTCCACCCCCGCCTGACGAAGTTCTAGAACTGACTGGACTTAAACTACCAACCGTGGTGCCCGCTGTACTACCTGTACCGAAGGAACCGGATGATCCCACGTATCCGTTGCTATGTTGCTTGGCTTTCAGTCGTAAAGAGGCAATACTACTAGACGTCATCACTGTACAACTTTCCGGAGGTCCAGCTGTTCTATGATGAGACGGATAAACCGGTGGTCCGTACGGATGATGAGGTGCAGCCGGAGCTGCGTAGGGACACGCGGCGCCTGATGCGGCTACTGGAGAACCAGCCACTCCAAGCCCCGATCCCATCCCTGGGATCATCGATGTTGCCGCTTGACCTACCGATACTGACATTCCTCCAACGTGACTGCCAGCTACGGACGTGGCTGCTGCATTGTAACAGTTCACGGGACTCACTTGTGCATGGTGATGATGATGCGATGCAGTTGGCACAACTGATCCCAATGTATTCACCCAAGGAAAACTTTTACTGCTAAGAGGCGATGGTACTTTTGCCGCCCAATTGTTGTATGTACTGTAAGAACTGTAAATCGTATCCGGATCGGGAAAAGGTTGTGTGATGAAACCATTCAAACTGGCAGTACTGAAACCGGATTTAAAGTCAGCTGCAGCCGCGGCAACTGCATTGATCGCGCTACGTTCCTTTTTTCGAAATTTGGCTCGTCTATTTTTGAACCAGACCTGTAATCATAAAATAAAAATACACGATGTAGAGAGAATTAATAATTTCTTCATTTATTCTATAATTTTGATTTCAATGATAAAATGTATCGAGTAAACCCATTCGAGGGTCTCGTATAAAATATCAAACATCATACCGCTGCTTCACTATTATACTTTATCTGGGAAGAAAAAGAAGCTTTCCACTTTTCCCTTTCCTTATCAGATTTCTCTGGCCGACTCATAGCGGTATTATTACTCATGTACAAGGCAAAGCAAAGGCACGATACGGCGTCTCGAGACAAATGGCAAGAAAACCCCTCGAGCTTCTTCCATCCTGAAATATGACGGCGTTAATTCAAGGCGACTGTTCCCTCTGTCTTTCGTGTACGCGCTTCCTTTTATGCGTGCGTGTGCGCGCGCATCTTTGATACCGTACGGAAGCAACTTCGTCAGCCATTTCCACCCTCTTTCTATCGTCCGTTCGCCCTTCAACCTCGAGCCGCATCGTCGATTTCAGAGGAGAAGAGGAGTGAGAGAGAAAGAAAATATCTTCTACCCTTTCAGTGTTCACCCTCTTCCAACCCCCAGCAATTATACGGGTGGTTGCGCTTAGATACACATCGCTCTCGCGTAACTGTAAGGTAAAGTGGCAGCCGAAAGGATTCTCTATGTATCTATATATTCCGTACTGCGAGAAGGTCGTTGGATCGTCGAACAGGAAGGCAGGAAGGAAGGTATAGAGGTAGAATTCAGAACGTTGAGAATGCTCGCAAGATGGATGGCCCCAGGATCGCACCGTGGAAACGCTAAGAGGCGCGACGAGTCATTGAAAGTGGGGAAGAAGGGAAAAGAGGGTCTAATGAAGAATAATGTCTTGGACCTACCCGATTATTCCCCAAATACCGCGAGGAGGGAAAGAAGACACGGAAAGATGTCAAACTTACTAAGTTATTTATATCGTATGTACATGAAAAGAGGAGAATGTACAGCGGGATGGAAAGCTCGACAATTTCTCAACGCTTATAGTGGAATTCATTATTACTGTTTATTGTATAAGATATTATTGTCTTATTCAATCTCATCTTTTGCAAAAGAAGATGAGTTGAACGTGCAATTTGAGCCTAGACATGCCTTAAAATCTTCTGATTTTTTATGAATCCAAGGGTGGTTTCGTGGGCAGTCTAAAATAAAATTTAATGATACAATTAAAAGCTGATTAAATATATGAAAACTAATTAATCGCTCATTCGGCTTCATTTTCAGAAACAATTTCTCATCTTTTCTTCCAAGTGGAGAACTGAGGAAGGCGTTTATAGGGTCCAGTCTGACTCTCAATAACAAGTGCAATTAATATTTTTTGTACAATCACTTATGTATCAATCAAATCCTATCATATTTTCCTAGATCCCAAGGATTCGAATTTGATTCCAAAATTCACTGGGGAAATTTATACAACCAATAGCTCGAAACATCCAAGTAGTTTTCATCGCATCATACTGAGATTTTGTGATGCCGTTAAAGTTTATGGGCGCGGCCTTGTTGTAGTCTTCTCTACCTTCCTTTCTCTCTGCGCGCTTCGGGGAGTTTATTGATTCTCGAATCGCGGCATCTTTCGCCTTCCGCGTAGCGGTAGTAGTAGTACCATTCTTGTGTCCCATCGAATTTACTTCCTCCCGCCGTCTATTGGCTTATACTGTCAACCAACTAGAATACAGTTGCATTGCATTGGGTCGTATAGTCACTCGTAAATTCAAGAATTCACAATCTTTCGTTTTATGACTTTGAGAACTCAAGTTTATGGTTATATAGCGTGAAAAATAAAAATCTCCAAGTACAATAACATGATGGGAATGTTATTCAAAATTTGTTGTAATGTATTTTGGATACGTCGATTCGTTTCTTATCAGACCTGTGATTTCTGATCAGAACTGTGATTCTCGTGAATTCAGAGATCAGAGGTTGATCGCATTGTCATTCTCTAGAACAATTTCCAAAGTATTTTAGGTATTTGTTGTGAGATGCAGTTTTTGTTACAACATATTCTCCGATTTTCTATTGTCTGACTATGAAGGACATTACCCCTTATTTCATCACTGCTCGAATAGAGAAATTTGGAAAATTCTGTACAATTTATATAGAATTTCTATTCAAAAATTTCTTATATTTTATTCAAAAGATTTTGCCAGTGAGAAATCATTATATTATTCAGTCTTCCCATCCGGTTCCAAACTCAGATAAATCCGCGTGTAATAATTTTCAAAATTATATTCTATTTATGTAGAATTAAATGTACAGTTTTCATGAATTGGATTGAATCCTCAATGCATTCAAATTCTATATGATTTTGAAAAATTTTTCACTCGGAAAGTAGTGAAAGGTAGCGAAAGTAGTGGACTAAATGACTAAATCTCTACAATCTTATACTATTGATTATTGTGATCAACCATGTGGAAATTTCTCCCGGGCTCAGACTTGGGCCAGGTGTATAATTCCTACTTGAACAATAGCCCCAACTTGAAATGTTATGCTTTTCAATCTAGGCCCTGTAATGGTATCAAATATCCAGACAAAACAATGGTAGCCAACTCGGGGCCTATTATATGGGCTGTGGGTGGGCAAACTTGTATCGAATGCCTAAGATATACCCCTACGGGGCCAGAGTATACCTTAGGATCCCCAGAATTGATTTCCACACGGGCAGGACTGCTTCTGTCCCTAGTAGAAATGCTCTAGGGATTGACAGGTTTTGTAACGCTAAACTAGCCAAAAACTAGACGCTTGCAAATGCCTTGTAGGGTTCTGGTAAGATACTCGGCAGTGTCTAGTATCCGGCTAGTTAAGCGTTACAAAACTCATCAATAGGTCAAATTCCCTGTAAATAGTTTTCTTATAAATTTATTTCCCCACCAAGTTGTTCTCAAATTCAAGCACTGGATTCAACACAATATTCCGAGTCTGTTTGAAAGTACTGGGAAATAAATCACATGATTCGAATGCAGAAAAAGTGATTCATCAAATTCAATGTTTATAGTCGTTCAAGAATCGTTTGGAACAATGAATCTGACGCTCCACATCATTCTTGCAATAAAACTCATCAAATCACAACCCCTCGCACCACCATGTAAGCTTTCGTGTGCGTCTCAATCTAGGAAAGCTTATATAAATGTAATGAGACCATGACCGGGGGTGCCTCATCAATCACACCCCCCTTCTTCGCCACGTCTGAATCTCTTCTCTGACCCCCTACCTCCTATCATTGCCTTTAGTTTTCTCCCCATGTCTATACCGCATATCGGATGTACGTGTGGAAGACATACACACGGATACACAAACCTGCATGCACGCATGCACGCACGCACATAGAATGGTTAATCCGCTGACTTAGCATCGGTCGATGGACAATCGGATAACAACGATTTGTTTCCGTTGCACTGCATGTCGCATACACACTTCCCTGACTTTCCTTTTTCCTGCGGATATCTAATTACAAATGTGGTCGAAAAGTTTGTAGTATTTCCACGAGAGTTTACATATTCTTTTTGTAAATCTTTCTCAATCGCATTATGAAATCGTTGCTATCGTGAAACCTGGCTTGCATGATGATGGAAAAATTGATCATAAATTGAGGATTTTTAATTAATTTACGGGTTTAGATCAGTAGCACAAAAGGTAAAGAGCATGAAATGATATATGAAAAACTTGTCAAGCTTGTTCACAGGCACTCATTACGAGATTAGGGCTTTTCGGCTCCAATTCACGTGCTGAGATCCTGAGATTCATTGGCTTTGATTCCTAGTGAGAATCACTTTCGTAATTCTCTAGTCTATCACAAGGCCTAGGAAAAGACTAGGGTAATTTTCAATAGGGGTGGTATAAAACTTTCTTTTCTCCATAGCTTGCTTATCTCAACATTTCATATGGAATGGGAATGAAAAGAACAGACTGGAAGGAGGGATATTATATTCTTGGAACTTCAACTGTGATTCGATACTTCGTAGAAAAGGGAACAAAGTGTACTGAGAAATTAATTCTTATAGTCAATACACACAGAATATTCCAGAATTGGGGAAACTTATTGCACGGGCATATTTCATAGCCAAAGTGGAACAATTCTTTTACTAATTTGACAGTTCTTTTCATAGAAAATATATCAAATTCTCATAAAAATTTCATAAAAATCCTGTAGAAACAAAATACATTTTCTGTAAAAAAGAACAGCTATCGTTTTGGAAATCTTATCCTTATGTGAATAGTTTTATGAATCATATATATTGTATACTCAAATTCACTCGACATCCCAGTTCTATCGATGTTCCGAGCCCTTCTGAGATTGTATTTAGGTATCACAGAACTTTAGAAGTTCCTCCATCTAATAGACCTTTCATATACCTTCGCTTCAACGTTAATCGTCTGTCTTGTATCTTGAATTTATCCTTTACCTCAAGAACAAAGGGTTTGATATACTCGACGTGTTCACAAGGGACTAGATTGGGCGCACTTGAATATTCCAGTAGACGAGGGAAATTGTTCAGGAATCTGATAAAATAGCTTATAATCGAATCAGTCACGAAATATATTTTTAATGTACTGTTCAAGTAATTATGAATGAATTAATCAAGTACTGTAATTAAACAATTAAAATTTCGAAATCTCAAAACCTGAATCAATTTGATACAACTCATTTGTATTTGATCTTACCTTCAGTTCGTCTGTATTGAATTGAGGATGAACTGAAATTGGGGAATCGTTTGTTCTCACAAAGGTTTTTATTGAAACTTATACCTTTGCATTCCCAAAATGAAGTGACAAGAATAAGAAACTTTCATTCGTTGATGTCCATGAAGTTTGTATGATTGGTAAGAAAGGGAGCTCTCCGCGTAAGTTTGTAAATAATTACTTGAAAATTACAATACAAATTTTTATACATGAATTATTTAAAATGCCGTACTGCGCAATATGGCGTAGGTTGTAATGTGACTGAACGTAATTTTATATGAAATTTGTATCAAATTTCTATCAATTTGTATAAAATATGTATGATTCAGCCAAATTACAGCCTCAGGTTATTCTGGATAATAATTTCTTGTAGATTTCATGCATATCCAGTGCAAAGATTGAATGAAAATCGTGAAAAATTCTTCAAGACTGAATTTCACACAATTTTCCTTCAATACTTGTTCGATGTACTGAGGATTTTTACACTAAATATTACGTTCAAGATTCACATTGAATCTAAATTTCAGTAACTCAAGATCGAGATCAAATGAACAGAACAGTCCCATGTGGAAATTGCCAGAGACGACAAATGACTTGCTATAGGCAAGGTTATATTTGCAAAACTTTGGCGGGAACAATTACTTCTAACTAGGGTCATTATTATTTTCCGATTGGCATGACATATTCGCCGAATTTCAAAGAGTATGAATTTGAATAGACAGACATTATTGGGCCAGCATTAAATTGAATAGTTGGCGTATAGGAACAAACAGTATACACGTGACACGGTTATACATTCTTTTATAGCTCTGGCAGCTTTGGATTTGCCAGTACTGGCAACTCTGACAGCAGTACTGAGCCAAAATCGGCCCGTGTTTCCGTTTTCCCATGGGATGTTACGAATCATTGATTCCGTACTACGAAAAAAAATTCTTGTGAACGTTTGTAAATGAATGAAATGATGATTTCCGATCAAGATGTATAAATTGAAACTATGGAATCGAATGCAGGTAATGGGGTACGAACCCTCATCATTTGCAAACATGTGTAAACATCGGAACGATCATGACAGAACAGAAGAGAATCGTTCCAAAGGCTCCTTGTTACCAAAATTTATAATACACTATAGGTGAAACGAGAAGTAAAGGAGTTCACCACGTCGCGTTTCATCTACGATACGTGTATATCGACATCACGTGTGTAGACTTTCCTCTCCCACGCAATGCGCGCTCATATCAATATGATACACATATACATATATATATACATATATGTATTGCCATCATAAGAATACAGAGCAGACTGGGAAAAGAAAGAGGAGAAGAAGGGGAGGAAAGGTCGTGTAAGGTTGGATTCGAAGATGGTAGTGGTTGTGATCGAGGAGTGGGAAAGACAAGGGGGAATATCAAACACAGTTGTGCAAAGGAGAGGCGGCGAAGTAGTTTGGTCAAAGAGGTGTAGGAGGAAAGGGAGGATAATATTGATCCCCTCTAGTGGCTCCGCCTTTCCCTCCTCGGCCGACGCCATCATTATATTATCCACCATCCCTCTACGCGTTTGTTCAACCGCATGCGCGCGTGTACACGTGTACAAATATAATATATACACATATATTTTATACATACAAACCAACATACGTGTGTTAAAGAATAATATACCCAGGTATCGATGGGGTGAGTGTCTTTTTGGGAAAAATAAAGAGAAAAAAGAGGAGAAAGAGAGAAAAAACTTCAAAGTGGGGAGGGACGGTTCCTACCAGGAAAGTACAACGTGGAAGCTTTCCTCTTCGAGAACTGGAAGGAAGAAGTAAGGAAGAGAAAAAAAGTGGAAGAAGAAGGCGAGATCCAGACCGCACAGACCAAAAACGGCCTGTGCCGAGTCGGGTACCACTTCATTAAAAATAAATTCCGTGAAGGAGCCACCGGATATGCGAGGACTTCGCGAGGATTTGACGCCACGTACCCTTACCATACTGCCCCTCTCCCGCTTTTCTCTTCCCCTCCTTCTCTCTTTCCCTTCTGTCCCCTTTACCAAATAGAAGGGAAAAAAGGAAAAAGGTAGTATCCATAACTCTGTTTCTCCGTGCGCACACCTTTCTCGAGTTCTAGAGGAAGCTCAACGAGCTTCCCGACGACCGTTGTCAGCCTCGTCGTTGTCGTCGTTGAGAAGCTTTTATTGTTAGTACTATAACACACCCTTCCAAGTTGCAATATAAGGAAGTAAAGGATTCTGTATTTATATTCTCTTTACTCTTTCTCGTAAATGGACCGTTGCCTTGTCATGAAGGAGAGAACAAAATTTTATTGCGATTGACTTATTTGTTTCAAGGTATTCTCTACAGTCGATGGAAGATCTCGTTGGAATTATAAGACAATAAAGTATTCATTGGTGAATAGAGACTCGAAGACAAATGATTCCTTTGCATAAATGACTTTTGATGTATTCATATAACTTGCTACTTCCATTTCTGGTATAAAACTTGTGGATTTTGACTGTTGCGTTCCCATTCGAAGTTATATGTTAAGACTTCAGCGGAACAAGTTCCCTTGAAGCCGCCTGTATCAAATAAATTGGAATATTGCAATTTTTATAGCAACGTTGAGTGGTTACCTTCTTGAATCGCATCAAAAAGCGAGGGCAAAAATTTTCAATAAAACTGGAACAGGAAATTTGAATGATAACAAATTTTGTATGATTAGGTGGGTCTTGCATTGATTTTACAAGAAAAATGGTTCGACCCTGTCTCAATCGCGAACAATTAGTAGCGAAAATATTTTCAATGAATTCATAAGATTCGACTATTCTTTACATGAAATCTTGAAATGAGTTTCATTTAAAAAAAAAAAAAAACTACAGTTTACAATGTTTGTAATTCATTCAACACTTTCATGAAATTCTTTCCCAAAGTTTGTGATTTTGAAAAGTTCTTATGAAAATTATTGGAAGGGAACTTATCAACTGTATTTAATTTTGCTGAAATCAAAAGCTTCAGATGTTTCTTTTTCATCTCAATCGTACAAATTTGGTATTAGACTACATGAAATCTGAAAACTAAAATTTGTTGACGCTTGGAGGTTGAGATTTTGTAATTCTATTTTTTTAGACTTCAGGAATCATTGGGAAGTTCAAGTGGCGCGGCAGTGCGCAATCCCAAGTATGCAATTCATTATTATTCACTTTAAATTTGCATTAATTATGTACCTTTTGAGAAAAGTTGGCGCAAAATTTGACTTTTTCCCTCCCCCACTTCCCTATGCTCTAGTCTCCTTAATGGAGGGAAAACTAACTTTGAGGACGTGGTTTTGAGAAGAATGAGTTTGAAATTTTCGTTCAAGAATAAAATATTCCTGGGCATTCCATAGTTACGGAAAAAATACTGTCCTCTACTTCTACTGTTTTTTCAAATTTCCAGAAAAACAATTGAATTCCCGATCGATTGATCGATGACTTGAAAATTATCAACTAACCAAGTTTCAATGGAAGGAACTTACCATGGTTATGTTGTAGAGACCTCACTGTATCTGTTTTCAACTCTCATTGCACATGAGAAACATCTTCATTTCATAAGAAAATATCCCCCATTCAAAAAAATCATTGCAACTGTATATCGAAGTTGATCGGAAGTATTTTGCTGATCCTAAAACATCGGTTTATACTTTCCAATGAGAATGTTATCAATATCAGCTACAGATTGAGTTACGTTGGAATAAGGATCAAGATTAGAATTCGGATGATCAAAATAATAGTAGAGATTGTCCAAAGTCTCGTAAAAAGGTATCGGTGACGATGGTATTGCTGGTAAAAGTGGCGGTGGTTGTGATAGTAAGACTGGCTTAAATCCTTGATTATAGTGCTCTACTTTTCCGAGGTAGTCGAAAGAGGTCCACTTCCCTACCCGTCTAACTTAGCGCTGCTTGTGCTGTGCCTCAAATCTTCACCAAGCCCTGGATATCCGGTGGTTTCTTCACGGGATTTACTTTTAATGAAGTGGCTGTGCCGAAGCGTCCTATAGTATACCTGCACGTGGAATTCCCTTCTACATTGTTGATTCCCATCTTTTGACTTTGGAATTAATCTTCTACGTCGCTCTTTCTATACTTTTTGTACTCTCCAAAACCAGGGGCACTTTGTTTTGCCACTTAGTCTGCAGGTCGATCAATTAAAAATTTACCCATAGAAAACTTTCGCCGATCAGTTCATCGGTCAGGCTTGGGATAAATTTCAATTTTTTATTATTCTAAAGCAAGCCAACCAAAGTGGGAATGAAAAGTCGTCATTGGATCTTCTCTCAACCCCACACCCTTTTATATCTGTATCAAAGTACATTTTCATACACACATATTTGGATCACGCAACGTTCGTTGATTCACTCGATATCCGGAAATATATCATATTCCCTAATCGTTGTGTGCCGTATATGATGTTTCAGGTAAAGCTTCAAATTATGGTCGGATGTGGCAAGCATCGGTGAAGATCATGATGGCCGCCACTAAGATATATGTAGTGCATCCTCCAAGTTCCTTTTCTCTTTTCTTCTTACACACTTACATACTACACGTAACGTTACGTGCTCGCATTCTTCTAGCACGTTTCGTATACGTAGCTATTCTTTTCTACCTTTTATCTCTCTCTTCACTTTCTCACTCCTCTTGCTGTAACAGTCAGCAGGAGTCTCAGTTTCCAGTAGCGGCAGCGGCGTCTCCATAAATCTCACTATAACGTCGAGATGGATCAACGAGAATGGCCACATCGTCTCACGTATAAAAGGATTCTCGGTATGTATAAATGTGTGAAGTGTATATTCCTATACCACGTTCCTTTGAAGGTATTTGTACGTAGAGGAAATTTCAATGTATGCATCAATGATTCGTATTCATGTATCATACGCTCCTCAACGTGATTTCAGATCTTTATATTTGTCTCTGTTCATATGGTTTTGAGAAGGCCCCGGTGTGTGTGGGGGATAATATTCGATATATCATTCCTGATACACGCACTTGCGTTTCATGAAGTTTCGAGGAATGGAAATTAATTTGGTATTATTCCTAATGTGAGTTCTGAGAGAACTCGAAATGAGATTTTCACGTTAAGGGAGAAATGGGAGTTCATGGTTTCCCCGCTGAAAGAATTCACTGGCAAAAACTTCAAGGATTTCCAAAAAATTCGGTAAAGTGTTCTTTTAGAGTATTCTAAAATTATTGAGCGCTTCTCAAAGGAATTTAGAAATTCTCAGATCACTCCAGAAGGATTGAGAATGACCTCTCAATAAATTCCGTTTCAGCTAGAAATCGCCCTTTCTACAAATTGGATCATTAAAGACCCTAACTTGGCATAGATTGCACCAAATTCGTCCAAGGCAGAGCCTGAGATGCCGAAGAATCACATTCTTAGCTGGGTTAGGTTTTTTCATGACCTGGCCAAGTTCTGAGAAATAATTCAGGCATGAAATTTGTGCTGTGGGTGCTACATTTCTCGCTACACTTTTCATACTTTGGACCATAAAAACTTCTTCCTTTCGTAATAAATAGTCCATCGAGTGCCAAACACTATTTTTGAAAACCCCCTGCACATGAGTTACAAGTTTCCATTTTTGAACATAATATTTCCCAAATTACAGCATAATTTGTCCTTTGAAGTTCTGCGAAAAACAATGAACGCATGCGGATTTTCCTTTCCACATCATGACCAGCTTCCATGTACTCCGTTTGAACGTGAAGTATGTAAGCTATAAACGAGTGAAAGAAATATGTGTATACGTATAAAAGTCCATACGTATATCCATACACATATGAATCTTGGTGATTTCGTGCGATGCATACGTATAATGTAGAAGAAGCCGAGTCGTCGTATGTCATTTAGAAGTGGATACGATGGAAATTCGTCACATACATACAAACATATACGTACTTCCAAGGAAGAGCGACGAGAGTGGATGATACACGAGGTATTACAGTCATTCAGAGCAAAGTATCTGAGGATAAGAGATCAGGAAGAGACTTGGCTCAAAAAGTCAGACAAGAAGGAAACCACGCGCATCTTAGAATGCTGATGTTTCATATCTATACGACCAATGTATTCCGTCGATTTATCAATGATAGAAGAAGTTGGAATGAAACTCTACTTTCGAGGAGAGTAGATTGAATCAGATGAATACGCCGCACGAAGTTTGAAAAAGAGCGATATCGAACCTTTCATTTCACATTAAAATGATCTAAACGCTTTTCTTTGTTTTTACTGTTTCGTCAGAAAAATTAAACCAGAAGATGTTTTGTTGTTCCGAGAATTATATCTCTCCGCAGTAATCTACTTTTAGTCGCATCCCACCATTCAAATACAATGCGAGAAATAAAGATTTCAAATCCCTTTTAGAGTACTCGAATCGTCTTTTGGACGAACCACCGTCGTCCACGAGTCCTTTTGGAGTAGAGCCAGAGACGTCGAAACAATCTCCTTTAATGCGGGAAAATTGTCCGTGGAAAGAAAATCTTGGTGAATGTTTCTGAAAGCATTCTCACGTAATTGAGAATATTCCATGTAAACTGAGTCCATTGGAAAGTATTTGCACCACGTTTATGGATTCGAATATGACTCTCATTGATGTCATTCTTCGTTCTTTCGTTCATTGTATGCTGCATTATCGGTATTGAAAGTGAATTGTCTCGATATGAAATTCAAGACGATTGATTTTAATGGGACATTGCATTTTGCATACAAAATAAGGATCATTTGTTCTATACGCTGTGCGAAGAAAATCTTTAATTCCATTCCTCGTTCGTGATTGTAATGGATATTTTACTAGAAAAACTCAGAAAATACAGTTGAACTGTAGTCGACTTTATTAGAACTTTTCACTGTAGCTATAGTGAATTAACAATTGATAATATATGATTTCTCTTGAATGAAGAAAATGATGAACGGGTAGTTGATGTACACTTCATGAGAACATGAAATATGTATCATGTTAAAAACAGGTTATCGAACAATAAACTATAACTTCGGGTATAACAATCAATCTCATTCGTTTTATTCACCAATCATCACATGATACGCCAATGAACTCACAAATCCACTTTTCAATGGAATGAGAAAGGAAAAGAGAGAAGAATAGAGAGAATGTACATCGGAAACACCTTTAAAACAGATAATTAAGAATAAAAGCATCGTCTGGTATAAAAATTCAATACGTGAGAGAGAACATTTACTGGCGGGGGGGAAGCTTCAAACGCGTTATTCGAGACTCGAATGAGTCGAATTGAACGAATACAAACGACGTTGGAGTTGAAACGAGATATAGAGAATGGTACTGCCGAGTTGTACGTGGTCGAGAATGAGAGAAAACGAGGCAATTTTATGGATTTTTTTCATCACTGTGTTAGTGGTTTGTCCTTGTGTGATCGCTGTTAGGTAGGTAGATAGGTAGGTACGTAGGTAGGTAGATAGGTAGGATAGGTAGGTACGTAGGTACAGCTGCACCAGTGGGATTCGGATATTCAATGTTGGCGTACCTGTATGGATATTAAATTAACACCCGTAAGCCAGCGAGTATTAACAACTTTGCAAAAGATTATACGAGATTATGAGCTCAAGCGGAACACGTGATTTTTAATGTCTCCCCGCTCTAACTCTGGCTCCCTCTCTTTCTCTCTCTCTCTCTCTCTCTCTTATGCATGCACACACACACCCCACTCCCCTCTTCGTAATTTATAAATAGTTACGACTCTTTCTCGTGCATACATGTACGTGTGCGTATACACGCTCGTAATATCCTTTGAACTTGTATGGTCAACGTATTGTCATTTATGATCGATTAAACCATCTTTACTTCTCTTTAACCTGACGTCAAAGGACAATTAAGTATTAAAAAGTGATTTTATAGTTTTGTGTCTACATTGTTTGATTTGAGTAACCATTAGGTGGATTCACTGCAACAAATCCTCTCAAATGCTGTGATTATGAATGCTCGTATAAAAGGATTACGAGAGATTATAAAGATCATGGATCACGTAGAGAAGTATTTCGAATTGTTGTTCGTGACATGAGAATAAATACAAAATCATTTCCATCATGATTGCTCATTTTTGTGACCTTTGATAATAAAGGATCTTTCGAATGCAGTGGAACTTACTGTTGTTATCATGCAACATTTCAACTTGTTTGTTATTTGAAATAACTATCCTTCACAGAGAGAAGACTGTAGAGATAGCAGAATCTTTACAAAACAGTCAGGATACAGTAGACTCTTGCTATAAGCCTCATCTGTGTCCTTGTTCCACCCGGTATTTAATCTTATGTGAGAAAAAGACGCAGATAACTGATAGCGAGGCTTATAGCCAGAGTCTACTGCTGTATATTACAAAGCGGACAGCAAGTAGGTATATTCCGCCGCAGTAGAACGAAAGTAAGCATTTTCGTCCCGCTCTGGTACATGCGCCTAGAATTCATCATTTCAACTTTGATTTGGAATTATGAAAAAACCCACTGAATTTCATTCTGTTACAGTCGATTGATTTTAGATAGATCTCATAACTTGTTACAATAAATGACCGGTGTTTTATGGACGCGAAGGATTGTTTAATATTCAAAATTCCGTTTGAAATAAGCTGAAAGTGAGATAAACAAGCAAACTACGATGTCTCCTAAGAAGTTTTAATTCACTTTCCGGAGCATACACATACGGAAATTATAAGTTGTGGTTCTGTAAAGATATACAAAAACTTGCCCAAGTTCCCTGCAATAAAACATCAAAAGACTTTACTGAGCATTTACAAAAATTAAAAGTTCCAATTTATTTCATATAGTGGAGATATAATGTTCAATACAAACTGAATTATCTAGAAATCAACATTACTATTTGAAGGAAAATTGACTTCTCGTTGATGTTCCTTTTTTACCTTTTCCTCATGATTTGTTTCTAGCGATAGTAGTAGTAACAGCAGTAGCATGAAATGAAATAAATTTCACAATGTTATTTTGTCTCCCCAGAGGATGCAAAGCCTTCTTTACGAGCTATTGGGAACGAAAAAAAAAAAATATATATATATCCATGTTATCATTCCGATCAAAGTTATCATCGCACAAATCACGTTAATCCACCGACGAAAAAAATCATAGATTCCACACCTGAGAGGAAAAATAGTAGTGCTGTGTGCTGAGAGGGAAGGAAAAAAAACTAAAAAAGAAAGATCAAAGAAGAAGGTATAAAAGAACTGCTGCTAGTCAAATCAGGTATAATTTAATGTGGCTTTTTCTATTTCCTGTCGACGGAATATCGTATTTTACGTATAGCGTGAATCGCTGTTGAAATCCCGAAGACAGCTCGCGAATCTTCGAGAACATGTATGGGAACTTACGAGGGAACAAGTTTTACTAAAGTAAAATATGTGATTTAACGTGGAAGATAGTTTGGCGTAGTCCATGCAAATCAGTCCAGATATATGCGGAGCTCTTTGTCTCGTCCTTTGCGGTATAGCACGATACAACAGAGATGGGAGCGTAGAATATGCAACTTGGTCCTCTTTTCCCTCCTAACTCCTGGTCTATCAGATGCGTTGTAAACGGCAAAGGTAATAATTGATATATACCGACGGCATTGGATGCTGACAACCACTAACCCGGCCGAATACGGATGACATCCACTAATCCTCACTCTCATACAGGTTATAGTGTCCACCATGTGGCTGTGCATCGTCCCATTTCCCATTCCCAAAATGTGTGCGTACGTGTGTATGTATAAGCTTTACTCTATCTCCTATACTCAATGTATATTTGCAGTACCACAATCGGGAAAGGGAGTGAGAGGAAGAGGGAGAGAGAGAGGAGAGTAGGGAAATGGATAGAACGTACTAGAGAGTTGGTACCAATGCGATGTCATAGATGCCGCGTAGGCCTATCGTTCCGAAGCTGGACCGGTCTCTCTGTGCACGGAGTATCATTGGCATCAGTAACAGTAGCAGCAGCCAGCAGGAGCAGCACTGCCACCTCGTGGTGTGTGGTGCAACCGTACACTAATCCGTCGATGGATTTATGGTCTTAATCACCGCCGGGATTATCTCGGACAGCCGGTACTCTGCCTCGCGCTCTACTCTGCTTTGCCACTGAACGACCAACCGAAACATACGCCTGCCTCTTTGCAGATAACCGCGATTCTGATGTGGAAGGATGAAAGGAGATAGAGTTATTGATACAGTCCAACTTTTCTCTTTCTTTTTCGGATCTTTGCATTTTTTGTGCCACACTCTGCTGGAGGAAAAAATCGAGGAAGAGATCAGAGGGAAATTTCTCTTCCACTCTTCCGGCGTATGTCTCAATTTAGGAGATGATCATGATCGTTGAGAAGCTTTCGTTATGTAAGATATGGAATTTGATGATCAACAGTTTCATAAATACGAAGTATATTGAGGTATCAAGGAATAAAAATTATAATTTCATTGTCATACAATTTTTAAGTATCGCTTGTATCGAGGAGACTGAACAGTTATGAAATTTCTCCCCCCTCCCGTTCGATAAATTTCACCAGACGATCTGAGAAAAACTGTACAACTTTGATAAAATATAATATTGTTCTAGAATATTTACAACTCTACACACATCTTGGATAGCTACTACTTCAACAGAATTTCGAACAATTATTATGATAATTCTTCATGTAATTTTGTGAACAAGTTCTTTATTTTCATACTATTCATAATAATTTATCCCTTTCCGACACTTAGCCCTCATATGGGACGATGTTTTTCAACGCGTTTGTAATTGTAGAATACGAATTGATCATTTCCGTTAGCTTCACCTCTGATGAGGTTCTAGTAAATACATTAGCAAATGGAAAAGAATGGTGTCAATTGAGTTGATTCGCCTCTGAAGTACCGTGAAAAGTCTTAAAACACATCACCACAAATGTAGGTTTGTGTCGGAAAGGGTTATGTGAACGGGAGCGCGAAAGTTTGTGTAGATTCTGCATTTTTCATTCACGAATTGTCTGACCCGCACGTTTTGATAAAAATTTTATATAATTGTATAGTATAACTCAACATCGTTCGGTTATACAAACTAAAAATCGTCGGAATTCGTACTTCATAAGGAATTTTCATCAATTCATCGTGGAATTCTTGTGAGACATATTTGTGCTGTGGGGAGAGTTAGGTTCATTCAACTATTTAGGAATGAAGGTCTGTTTCATGCAGTTTTTGAACGGATCTTGTGTCCAAAAATGGACGACATCGCTAAAATTATTCGGATAGTTTTCAACTCAGAAGCACACCGTTTGTAGAAGAATTATTTCATGAAATCTATGCTTTATGTGGAATATTTGGATGTAAACGTCGAGTGCTCGTTTTAAAATATTCGAATGACATCAAAAGTACTTTGTGAGATGTGAGGGAACAGAATAATTGTCGAAACTTCCTAATAAATATCATTTATAGAGCATAGGAGTTAATGTAATCATTATAGACTGAAAATTATACTCCAACAGTATTTTCATGGTTCCTACAGTATTCTTCATGAACTCATCCTAAACTGTTGTGCTCTCTAGGTGTGTTACGAGATTACACTAAAGTGGAAAAGGATGAAAAAATATAGCGGTTTATCTCATAAAACTTGTAAAAAGAGTTACATGCTTGTAAGAAGAGTTGCATAATATCTTATGAGAAAATAAATGAATTTTCCACACCATTCAGGTAACCATACGGTTGAAGTTTCAACAAGAGCGCCACGGTTGGATTATGAAGTGTCGTAAATCCACCCACAGGGCTTCATGTAAACTTCACAGTTGTGAAGCTAGCAAACGTTTTGATCAAAACGCTGCCATTGAAACTACAGCAGGGCTACTTTCATTCTCACATCGCAGCTTGTTTTGTATCGCCCTATATAAATTGAACACTTTCACCATTAGGTTCTCGAGAAAAAATGATTGAGATCTACCTCATCAGATCTTGCAAGATAAAAGAATAGAAAATGTAAATTAGTTTAAATCTATATAGATCTAGCTAGTTCTGCACAGATTTGAATTCACAAAAATTCCACGGTAATTGATTACAATTTGCGCGCATCAACTGCCTATTTCATTGCATTTTTTAATGGTTTTTAAGAATTGAGTATTTTAGAAAAAATGAATTAGATATCCACAGATCTAAGTAGATCTCAGTCAACCTGGAGAGCATGCATCTTCTCATTTTTAAGATCTACGTAGATCTAATCCGTTAAATCTAAATCAATTTTTCCCGAGTTAATTCCATCTCGTTGCTGGTTTTGCCGTATTTCATTCGGAGTTTCAATTCATTCAATGTGAATTGTGGATTTTCTACAATTTTGGAGTCATTCATATCCAGTCTCTGGTTTTTGAGCTACTGTAGAAGAAATGATATTGTTTATAGAGTGAGCAGAGCTATCCCTGCTGAAAATGCCAGGCAAATGACTTTGAATGGTATTTGTCCCAGGAAATCCGGTCAAAAACTGACGGAATTTTGTCTGTTTTTGAGAGGATACAAACCCAGGTGGGAATTCCGTCAGTCTTTGATCGGATTCCCTGAGACAAAGACAGTTCAGAGCCTGACAACTATTTTTTGGTCAGATCTGCCTGGCATTTTCAGCAGGAATGTATTGCAATCTCGATTGTTGCATCGACAACTTTCATTTCCTTAACAATAAAGAATTCGGAATTAGAAAGTATGTAATCAATTGAGAAATTATGAATCATTGATTTTGCCTGATTTATGAATATCACGGCCAAAACAACGATTGAATGAGATGTTTGTCGAAGGACAAACTTGGGATTATATATCACATTCGAGCCTTGTTTTTCCCGTGATATTCATAAATCAGGACAAAATTGATTTAAAACTCAAATAGGGCATAATTTGTCTGAATTTTCGACCCGAGACGACGGATGGTTGCTCTTAAAAGAAAGTTAGCAGTTGTCACTTGATGGAGTTCATCTTCAATCATCTTCAATCTAACCTATCAAATCTTGACAATTTTCACTCGGAGTATTCCGTAGATGCTACAGTTTCATACCAACCAAATTATTTTGCAAGTAATTCAGATAACACACACTGAGAAAAAACCGACGTGGTTAAAAAAAACCATCCTTGCATGGTTGAGGACTGATGGTCGCAGTGACCTGAAATCTGGTTATGATGACCAAGAACGCAAAACAAAATCATCTAAATATGGTTGTGGCAACTAAATGAAATAGTCAAAGCCAAAATTCACTACTTCGCCTGATTCAGGAATTAATTATTTATGAGAGTTCTCGTTCTGATATTCCACAATGAATTTTATTATAAATGCCTGGTATTCAAGAAGACTTCTTAAAGAACTCTCGAGATTTAATTATCGGTTATTCCGTGAGAAACGTGTATCAGAAATTGTCAAGGACGTAATTATAAAGTATAGGAACGTGGACTTGAGCGTATACTGAACGTCCAATGCAACATTATTTGAAGTAGGTGAAGTTTATCTTACGCATGAAAGCGTAATTGAAGAGTGGATAGAAAGGATGGCAGAAGTAATAGAAAAGTCATCTAAAACATTCTCACGCTTTTTCCTAAATAAAGAATACTTTATGAATACTCATGGTCTATCAGGTATTTATTAAGGATTTCTAGAAGCATGATATCTGAAATTTCTTATTTATGAATTCCCTATTCCTGTTTAATCCTTTCTCCATTGTATGTTCAGTTGTCTAGTATTTTTTAATGAACAAAAGTTCCTTAACTTTTAGCATCTGTAGATGATAGACCAATTGTTTGTTTTATTTATTAATTTTCATTCAAACGCTGCTCATTTTGTTGATGAACGAGTAAATGAAAATTCAGCGCTTTCTAATTTACTGGAAGAAATGTAATGTCATCCAGCAACTTCTGGAATAACCATCATCTATCGATGATCTGAAGAAGACTAAAAGAACGAGGAAGAACAAGACCAAAGAGTGAAGATTGTTGAGAACAATGAATGTTAGGACAAGAGACAGGAGGTAAAAAAGAGAAAATCCTTTGTGAGGGGTTTAGAATAAAGAACGTTCCAGGGTAGTAGTTAGCGTCATAGTTCGCGAACGAGCTTCTTCTGTCTCTTCCTCTTTCTCTCTCTCTCTCTTTCTCAATTACCGCTCTTTCTCTGCCACCACAAAGCGATGGCGTCGCGACGCCAGGATCTACAGCATTTTGGTACATGGCGTATAGCAGCCTGCCGAGAACACATACTCACACAATCCACGTATCCACATATCTACTCCATAACGTCATACGTTTTGCTTTAATGTATATGTGTGTACGTGGTTCACTATAAATCCATGGAAGGGCTTACCGGCGCAAAGCCTCCCTTGTGGGCTGCGCAACTCCAAGTGACCTCTCCTCCACCCCTCTTTCCAAACCGTCATCCATTTTCCTCCTACGCAACCAGCATGGTCGTTAGCGCGTGTATCCATCTCGCATGTAACAGTTTTCTTCCCAAATCCCCCGATGAAACAGAAAGAACTGTACTAACCAAATATTTGAAATTCTAAAACCCAGGTATATTCAGAGACTTTGCAATGGGTTTCGAGATGACACTCCTGCTCTCACCAAGAGAATCATTTTTAATTTATGTAATGACTCCATCAGAGATCAACGGACGACAGATTTCTTGAAGGGATGAGACACGAATATCATCAAACATTCCTCAAATCCAGAATTTTCACGAACAATGTTAACCCTTGTTTCGAATATTGTTTTTTCAATTTCGGCTGAGAATGGAATTTATTGATTGTTCAAAGATTAGAAAAAAACTTGGAGATAATATTTTCTTGACGAGGAATGTCTTTTGACGAGTATGTTGGATGTAATACGGAGCCCTAGATGGGAAACATTGAGTGTTGATTTTGTAATCGATCCACCTTTGAATGCATCCATTGTGAGTTATTACTGCTGCTGCTTGCCAGTTCATTCACGTTTGGAGGATATTATACGCGTAGCGTGTTACATCAACGTTGCCATATCTTACAACGAGAAAAATTTGATATAAATTTGAAAGGTATGATTTTTCATTTAAAGCAATAATAACAACCACAGGTACAAACAAGACCGAGCATTAGTCATGAGATGAAACCAGTCATTTATCACATTTATTCTACACCAATTGTGCTCTTAATCTCCCAGTTTTGGAATACATGAGAGATCCTAGATATGTTAATTCCTCCACATATGATAACGTGACAGTTCCAATCGCTTTTGCCACAAATTGCGATACGTATCAGTGTATATTTTCAAAAGGATTTGAAAATTATATGCATTCGAATCGTTGCTATCGACGAACGTGCAATGTTCTCCAACGCTTCGAAAATTCTCAACAAGATCTGTTTGAATATCGGTATCGAGTTAATATTTTCAGAAGTCAATGAAAAAACACTTGACAAAGACTTACCCTAACTCTCGCTTCCGTCAGATTGGTCCACAATGCTATTTCTTCTCTGGTAGACATATCGGGATATCGATTTCTCATGAAGGTCGATTCCAATTCGTGGAGCTGTTGCGATGTGAAATGCGTTCTTTGTCGCCTCTGTCGTTTGTTTTTCTTTCCGTCTTTGTCATCTGCATCGTTTACCGAGACTACACCTCCTGGAGAAACAACCGCTCCCCCACTGCTTCCCATTTCGTGTTTCACCTCCGTCGGTGTCCGAACGCCTGAAAAATATGAAGGATTTTTATCCTTTCAATTTTCATACGTCACGTTCGGTTGAAAATAACGGAAAGATAAACGAGCCGATGTCAATGGGAAACGATTTTATTCTCTTCCTTGTCGATTTGAGAAAAATGAAACATTTGAATTTATAATACTCCGAAGGTGAAAAAATTATGAACATTTCAAAATCTATCCATTCGATTGATCTGAAATTTATCCATATTTTCTGATTTCAGAATGAAATTCAATTCGAGAAGGATTTTCTTCTCATCTTATCGAGTGTACATATTGATACAAACTTTTCTTTCTATCAATTTATTAACACAGCCTTGACATACTCGTAACGATTCCATGCGGTCTGTTATAAACCAATACACGATGAATAGTGAGTGAAAAAAAATTAGCCTTCTTCTATTGGTTCGCGATAATCCGATAGCTTATATCTAGGGAGGATAATAGCGATCACCGGTTGCAGTGATAGCGGCACTCTTTGAGAGAGGAAACCTATCGATCACCATGCTGTCAATAAAATGTCGTCAAGTGGCTATCCAATGGAAGAGACAGAAAAGAAAAAGTAGAAAAAGATTCCAGTCACAAGGGTCGACTACCCTTACTCATTTTCTGCACTGAACGACTATTAACTGATGAGGATTCAACTTATCTTCGCTATCACATTGATTATTATTAATCGAAAACATGTATGTCTTGACTTCGTTCATTGACGAGAAAAATCATTCTATCGATTGAAATCATCTTTTTCCCCCAGTTTTAGTTAAAACGCGCTATATTTATTGCTAATGTATTTTTTGGCTCGCTCAGTAGAAATCAATTTTAAACATTTTTCCATTTCTTCTCTAAAATTATTCTCATGTTATTATAATCCATTCTGATGAATAAATGTGTGTAACGAACATTACTTTGGATAATAAACCTAGTAGATGTTTCAATTCATCTATCATATCAACGTTACCCCATCTCTTCTATAAGTTTCCTTTTATAAATACCTTTATCCTGCCTGTGAGTTGTATTTGTACGTGACCTCGGTGAATATGTCGTGAATTTACCCGAAAATCTACTAGATGACGTGGAATTTTCGAGAGTCGAACCAGGTGTGCTGGAATTACTACCTCCGGGTGTGTGAGCTCCATGACCAGTAGAATCCAGCCTAGGCAAACCTCCATTAGTTTCATCCCTGAAGTCACTCTGCGCCCAAACTGCAAATAAAAATAGCATCTTCTTGCAATGTCTTCTAAAAAATTTTTACTGATAATGTTGGGATCCTAATTTGGTTTATTTAACTGTCAAATTCTTTGAAAGGTGGGGGAAAATCGCGACGGCGTTTTCACAGCGCACCTGGATTAGTATCGTAGCGCACGTGCACTGCTGATTAGAGGAAATTATCTGAAACTCATTACTACAGTCAGCAATTAAACATTTCAGATCGATTGAAACTTTAGATTCAAAATGGGAAGAAATTTGACCACGAGAATTGTCGCTTTTTATGCGCCCAAGAAAAAGATATCTGTTTAGCGATATAAATCTAATTAACAAGCAATATAAGAATCGTTCGTGATAATTTTATCCAGTTCACACACACGATATAATATGCGATATGTTTGAGACTATAAAACTTCACACCGCACAATCAAGCTATTCTTTCCGAAGAAAACAAAGTATATCACTCTGACGACCCATTGAAACTTTTCACACATGCCAATCTTCGGAATGAAAGAGGAAAAAAATGAGAAGCAAAAAGAATGAAAGAGAGACAGAGCACATGACACGCCAGGAACCTTATTTTCAAACGTAGTTGTAGTCGCTGTATAGTTGTAGGAGAACACAGTTCTTCGGGGCATTAAATCAGACCGAGTTATGTGTCGACTAATTGTGAACCACGTCCCTTCTTTCTTTTCTTCTCTCTCTTTTCTTTTCCTCTTCTTCCTCCTTATCGCCCCCGTGGAAACCAAATATAACTAAACGGAGCGTAACTAAACGGTCGGGCCGATTAACTTCTCAACTACCGCTCGGTAGTTCAGTTACACGACTCTTGCTCGCACGGCGACGATCGCACACATGCAGATTGACTATTACTTAAATGTCCACGTACACGCGCACACACGCGTATGAAACCGACAGACCCTCTCTCTTTCCTCCCCAAAACAACCTCAGCTCAGAATGAAGATGATGACAAAGTTTCTGCAGAAATTTTCTTCTTTCTCTAATGTGTCACGTGGAAGATAAATAATATTGAGACAAGAAATAGGGGGAAAAGCTGGGATTAACTGAATATAATTACTACGTTACACGGCTCATAGCTTCTTACAGTCATCTTGTTATTTTCTATATTCGAATCGAGGATAAGCCTTGTCGAGTTACTTCTTTTATTCTTCAAATATTTTCGGGTGTCAAGCTTTTTTTGCTTCATTATTTATTGGATTTCCTGAGGGGAATCGTATGATATGACGAACCGGGATTGAAAAAAGATATCATTCGAAGGTCATACAATGGGGGACAATGAGATACTGTTGATTGAAGATTTTTTTATATTCTTTGGCGAATTTAATAATTTGATATGTGGATGATTAGTTCAATTTTGTAAATCAAAAATATTGAAAAATTATGAGGTATACTACGAATAAATTCGGAAGCAACTTCATCCCATGTTATACAAGTGTTGTAGCTGAAGTACATAATACATTTATATAATGCTAATCTATACAGTCAGCTAAAATCCGAGATTAGCAAAGTAACATATGGCTGTATAGTATATGAACTCATCCATGATGCTAATTTCAACAGGGATTTTGTTTCCTAATATTTATTTCAATACGGTCAAAGAAAAATGGTGTGTATTCAGATCAGTGGATAAATCAGGATATCGTAGAAACAGATGTTTCAATCTATATCAAGTGGGAAATGCATTTCATGTGCCAAAATTTAATTACGAACGATATCAATGTTCAATGAAATTTTAGCTCTTAGGAATCTGTGTAAAAATAATGTTTTTTTAAAATTCTGAATTCCAAATAAAACATTCAAAATCCGCGATATTTGATAAGTGAGATGAGAATCCCATACTTTGTCACGTGTGAAAGATAATGAAATAAAACTTTGAATTTCAGTAAAAATATATGTACGAAATCTTCGCATACATCAACGAGCCGAATGACACTTTGTTGCTGTCAGAGCGTGGATCTCTGCATATTATTTTAAGATTAGAGGTCTTATCGTGGGATCTACTCGATTATATCGAGACAAGAAAACAGTCGGCACATGTATTTCGACGAACAGAGAAATTCATGAACCACGTTAACGTTCTCTATAATAAATTTTCAAACCCGATCCAAATGAAAGATTTTTCCTTTCTTCACTTTCTTCATTTCTGCTGGATTTATTTTTTTGCAATTCGATACTTGTCGTTGACGCGGCGGTACCGTATTCCCACGAGAACCCCCGTCGCGTGGAAGCTCGAGGCGGTTTCGATGGTTTGTATTACCGGTCATAGAGAACCGAACAACGTTCCATTCATATGAGAGCATGAGGAAATGTGTGGGTCAGTGTTTAGCGAGAAAGGTTAAGTGATCGGAGAGAAAGTTCTTCTCCAGGGAAAATAGGGATGATCGCGCGTGCGACGGGTAAATAGGCGGAATGTGGTTTAAATTGATCTGCCACCACAAATTTCTATACAAACATCATTTATGTTGTGAACGGTTGAAGAAATGATAACAAGGAGAGGCAAACGTCCGTCCTATCTGTCACATTGTGTTAATTTTCGAGGAAAAAAGAAAGAAATATGTTACATTATCGTGGTATTTCGAGCGGTAAAATCATGACACCGTGATATATGGACTTTCTTCGTTATATCGTACGAGAGACTTGTTCTTCGAAAAACTGTGAGGTGTTGAATACGTTATTTATGATTCATCTGAAAAATTGAAATCTCATAGGAACATATGAATCTTGTTTTTATGTAACATTTTCTCAATATAAGATGATCACGAAAGAAGTTTGGAATTAATATTGGAGAACAATAGGGATATAATAATTAATTTATCTTTAATAAATGTTTATTTGGAAACGGTGAAATGAATATTTATTTTCCGCAACGTAGATTTATTGACTGTTGATAAACGATTTCTTTACACTTAATGAATCTTTTAGGAACTTGAAGATTCATGATCTTGTGGAATAAATATGTATTCTGTTGTGCTCAAATGTAAATAAATTAGCACTTCGATACATCTTATTAGACAATAATTCATTCCTTCAAAGCCAATTGTGTAACTCACGCTATGATAGCTCAGCGTTCCTATCCTCGTCAGGACTATATAGCAAGATCTATTTTCAGTCAAGAAAAAATGTTTCAAAATTATCATTTCTTCCATAGTATCATTATTCCCTTGACGACGGCACTTTTCTTCCGATTGGTATGACAGACGAATTTAGGTCCGATACCAATATCGGTACGTGAACGAAATTCTGTGTATAATCGACCTCCTAACTTTGGACGTGAGGTGAGGAAAAAGTGGATACAAAGAGAAACAGGGGCTGATTAGGACGCTTTCCTTCACAAACTTTGTTAATAGATGTAATCTCCCCCCCAAAAAAAAACATACCTCGTGATAAAACCCTGCTACTAACCTTACAATAAATCTATTTTTAATACAGAAAAATAGTTTCCAATTCATCTGAAGAATTCTAGAAGAGTTCGAGAATCATTCAGAATGAAACTTCTTCGCTTTCGAAAGAACTAAGTACGATAATAAACTTTGAGCCATTCTCAAATATGATAATAGAACAATCATATTCTTGTAGAATTCTGAAATACATATGTATATGCACCTAAAACGATTTTGAAAGAATGAGGAAGGAAAAAGTCAAAAAAGTTCAGTAGGAAGATATATGAAAAGGAACCCACGTATACCACGGAGACGGGTTGTAACTCACGAATTTATTACTTTCCCCAGCGCGGTTCAAGTTATTTTATGCCAAAGACAAACCGAGCACAAATCTCTCTTTCTCTGTCATTCTTTCGTATTCAAGGGAAAAGATAGAACCCTGACGAACAAATATCTCAGCTGCTCGCCGCGTTTTTACCCGCGGGATATATTAGTGGCTCGCTAATCCGTAAGGATTTTATGGGAGACTGTGCGCAAGCGACAACGACGACTACATCGTCTCATTTCTGTTCGTATCGTCGTCTCATTCCACATCTCATTCAAAGTAGTATTCCAACGTCTACCGTACACCGATTGGACATTCACGACTTCCAACCTTCTCGACTTTCGCAGACAGAAGAAGTGTAGGAAAAACAAAACGATAATTTGCAGTGGATAATACGTCTGTTATTTTCATCATTTCATCTTGTTTCATTTAGAAATGAGGGAAAACGGTCGTCTCGTTTCCATACGGAGGGAAAACGTAGTTCGGAATATATACGAGGATTTCATGTAATCTCGTGTATGAAAACAAGAGATATTCAACGAGCCCGAGCTCTGAGTACACTGGTAGCAAGAGGGATATAAATTCTTGGGACATCCTGTGAGTTGAAAACTTTCGTGCGGAGAAACATTGCAGGAAGGTGCAGGAAGGAAAAAAGTATTCTATCGAATTTTGATGCAGTATTTTATACGATATAAGTATTTATTGCATGTTGAGAGCAAGTTATGATTGTTATTATACATAATCGATATCTTGTTCTCATGCTGAGATACTATTGTAATGAAAAATTCACGGAGAAGACAGGGGAATAAACAAACAGATAAATATTCAATTTTGGCGTGCAATCAAATTTTCGTCACTTCGATGTAACGTGGAAGTACGTTGGAAATTGAATACAGTAATAAACAATGAGTCTACGTACTCGTATATACATTGTATTTCTTGTCTACAGAGTCAAAGAAATGTTTTGCTGTCATGAATGATGCGTTCCATGAATCTTGTGCAGATCTTCCCTGGTGGAGAAATTTTGCTCAAAATCACTGAGATTTCCAGAGATTTTCAAACGATTTCAGAGGTGTTCATAGTTTCTCAGAGAATCTCAGTGATGTTCAGAAAAAATTAGAGTTTTTCCGAGATTTCATAAATATTTAGAAAATTTTCCAGTGGACAAACGTGCTCGATAAGTGAGAGTTTTTCAGTGGGAATTAAAGTTTTGCAGAAAGTACAGTGCTCTGCCATATTATCAGGCCAAAACTGAAGAATCAGAAATTCTCAAAATTACTGTTTGACCGAGGAAGTCTCAAGATACGAATTCTATCGAGAACGTTTGAAACTCCATGAAATCTGAAGTCAGTGAACACGCTTCTACCACCAAGCAAGTGCTGATTCCGGATACTCAATGACACATAACAATTTCACTCAAAAAAGAAAGACGAATTAGGAGTTTTATGAAAAGTGTGCCTCGTCGCATTGAAGCTACACTGGCTGTTAAAGATGGCCAAACGAAATATTATGGCCTTATTTTTTGAATTAAATTCACCATCTTCAACATACTCTTCAAAGATTGAAGAAGAAATATCTGGAAAAGTAACGAGTATCGCAGTTGAAATGGTAAAAAAGTGATTTTCCAGCAGCAGCCTCCCTGGTGGAAACGACCATGTTTTGGATTGATTTGGATAGGATTACAATCCATTCCAATAGTTTTTATTCCGAAATTGGATCAAAAGGATTGAAATTCAATTCAATCCTATCTAAAATTCCCACCAAGACTAATCAGATCTCAAGGCACTGGATCTCTGGTGGAATCTTAGCTGGATTTCAGTCGGAAGTTGGGATTCTTGATTCCAGGTAGAGTCTTAGCTGGCAACGCAGGTAAATTTCGGATCTGGAATTTATTTGGAACAGCTCAGCCTTGCCCATCTATGTAGAGCCAACATATCGACTGATACATCACAAAATACAGTCCCAATATTCATAGTTGATGGATTGATTTTGCGAAAAGTTGACCCAGTATTCGTTCAAGACAAGAGGCAAGTTATTTTCAATCCTCGACTAATCCAATATAGACTAGGTGGAATAGATCCACTCTTATGCCACATGAAGTAGAAAATGTCAGCCGTAATCATAGCAATCTATTGTTCTAACTTTTGATTAAACGTTGCTGAAACTTGATTTGCACTAGGAATCGATTGAGTGGCATTTTCCTAACCGTTTCAGATGCTCAATTCCATGAGAGAAGTTTTCTGTAAAAAGTTATGACGAAAAGATGGTTCATTGAATTTTCATGGAAATTATTTTTCTATTCCATTCTATTGAAAGAAATTTTAATCGAATCGAATGGTACAAGAATTAAAATAACAATTTTTTCCTCAATAAAGTTACCCTGTTGCCAATTCTGATCTGGAAGCTAATATTAAAATATATTGATTATGTATTTATGTATATAGGATCAATATTACACAGATTTTATACAAAATACAAGTGAAAATAAAACCACTAATTTTTGAGTCACTGTTTTTTACTGCGTACGGCAGCGTTCAAGAGAATCGGTTAGTTGAATTAAACGATGAGAATCTAACCAAAGAATTTAGATTTTAAAATAGAAGCACAGATTTGACAATGACCTCATTTCCACTCAATTTGGGAATACAGTTTATCAGGCGCCATTTTTATCTATCTTGATAAAATTCATCCACAATCACGTATCGTAAAACAAAATACTTATTACAAGCATTTGCTCTATTTTCGACTATTATCTCCGAACTATATTCAGCGTTTTATTGCGTGGATGACTAGGCTGGGTGATGAATTTTTGAATTTTCCTTCAAAAAATAGTCTCATAAATTTTCTAGATCACGAGATTGGTGTTTTTTTGCAGAATAAGAATCATAATTGTTTACCGTGGAGATTGTAAGTTTGTGAATCATTCAAGAGAATTAGAGAATGGAAATTTAGTGAAAACAGTATCATTGCAGAAAGAAGTTGCATGTTGTATGTCTAAAGTTTTATTACAATAGCTTTGTTACTTGACATCACTTATCATGCTGTATTAATGACAAGGAAGAATTTTTGAGAATATCGTATAGTGAGTCATTTATGTTAAATAATTATGTATCAAATAGTGTATTGCACTGAGAACCCAATTTCTTAGACTTGAAGAAAACGTTTTTGCCCTCATTCTGATAAATCTTGTCTCCAACGGAAAAAATAATTCATTTCATTCATTAATAAGAAATTATATTCTACGAATCCAAGAAGAAATATACTTCTGTTTCAATTTGATGAAAACTTTTTCCATTGAACTGAATTTGTTTCCTTTAAAAAAATATTTTATTTGAATGAGGGCAAAGAAAATTCTCTTTCAGTTCAAGAAATTGGGTTTTCAGGGTGGAGAATAATTTTACATAATTTATACAGAAATTTGTATTGAATTTTTGAATGTTGCTATTAAGGCATTCTGCACTTCAGAATTTTATACACCGTTTAATAATCTTTTCATGTTTTAAAAAATTTGCATATTTTATAGAATTATGAGAAATCTCATGTCCTCGTCAATTTCTTGGATCAGGAGAACAATTAATTCTTTACATTCACAAATAGTTTAAAATCATCCTTATGTTTTGTATTATTCTGCACCATCCAAAGAAAATTGAGATCCAAGAATAATGAAAAACAATCAAAACTTGAACATAATTATTCCTCACATTTTTGATTTGTATGTTCGTATTTTCAAAATTATTAAAATTCCTGTTCAGCCACTCAGGGTTGTAAATTAGGTAATTGACAGAGATCAAAATTAACAATTCAAATTCATTTTTCAGGTGAAATTTGTTCCAATTAATCATTAGAACTCAATTCTTAATTGAAATTTTTTTCCAATTGACAATTAAAATTCATTTCTGAATTGAAATCTCTCCCAATTAACCATCAATCAATAATAGATTAATTGTTCTGATGTTTTTTTTGTTTTTTCTCCATTAACAAATGCAGAAGAAGAAAAAAACAAACAAAATCACCCAATCATTGCTCAACTTTGAATCAATTGGATTTCTCTTTTAATTGGAGAGAATTTAAATTAAGAATTGAATTTTAATGGTGAATTGAACGTCAATTCGATTGAGTTTCAATTGAATCACTCCCAACCCTGCAGTCACACTCGTAAAGTAGGCAATCGTGTGTTATAACTTTGATTTCAAAGAGTATATATGACAAAATAATTGCAAGGAAACATGAAAAACATCATATTCTATGCTGATGCAATTCTTACTTATTCAACAAGTGAAATTGATTGACCTCTAAACTCCATCACATTGAACCTAGGCTTTTGAGAGGTGAGACAATCAATTTGAAACAAAAGTTTTTTTCTAAGCACCTCAATATTATTGAATTATATGAAAAATATTAAACATAAAGATATAATTACTTAATTATCACTGCCTAATCTTCGTATCTCCACAAAATAATATTCCCTTCCACAGCCACGACGGAGTTATTATTCTTTTTTCGGAAATATCACGCACACCCTTGTCACGCTTGTATAACTCATGACCCACTCACGTAGAACGTCTCGAATTACATATCGTTTCCATGTGCTTTCCCTTTTCTTGGCCGCTAACGCGTCAAGTTGAAACTAAACAAATTGCTTGACAAACGATGTTACCTTATATCCCTACTGTCTGTCGAACCCTATCATCCTCATGCTCCTGTGAAAACTCATTGTCGTAACTCTTTCATTCGATCCGATCTTTGTGTCAAGAACAAACAAACCGACGTGAACTAACGAAGCAAAGAATGATTAAGCGCCGCATTTGGATAACAAAACATTCTAAACACGCTAAACGTGAGAAAAACTTGTGCTGCTCATAAGAAATGAAATAATTCGCGTGCCTTTTTGATTCTCATTCATAACAAAAATAGAATATTCGTCAATCGGAAGATAAAAAACGTAAATCATATCGCACAACGATGTGTATCGTCTGTGATACGTGTTCGACTAATAAACGACTTCCTAAGGAAACCCAGGATTAGAGGATTAGGGGCGTGGAGCTCGAATAAACGGACTTTCTTTCAGTCTCAAAGCCTTGACACACAGGTGCTCCCAATACACACACACACACATATACACTGTTCGATTCTTCAAGTTTTTCCCCAGTCCCTTCTGGATTCTCATCCTGCTTCTGTTTTTTTCCTCAGATCTTTGTACGCTTTAGTAATTATTGGCTCTTCAATAGGGGGTTCGAACGATCCTACGTCATTTGTGGAATCTATTTCCCGGAACGTGATAGAATTTGAATTTATCGTAACTTTCTCTTCTCAGATACAATTCTTTGGAACCGAGGTGGTACTGTTCCCCTCGCTCACCAATAACTCATGTCAATGAATAATTAGTGTATTTCGCAAAACTGCATCGTAATCCGTTAGATTATGAATTCATGATACTCAAATTCTGAATATCGATGGTGTTGGGTACACGCGAAAGCAGCGTCGTTTATTATCATTGTGTATCGAAGCGCAATGAGAATTCGCGCGTAAGAATTTTGTCGAGTGACTAATTTCGTGCGACTTCTCGAGCTCGTCGCAGCTGTGCAATGCGCCAACGATATGGATATTTTGGCGACCCTTTGCGATCTCCACCCTATCCCTCTCTATTCCTCCTTCTCCTCCACGATCCTTCTCTGTTACTCTAGACTGAATTTAGTTACACCATGATACGGTCCACTAAACACCCACAATTTTTACACCACATGTGTCGTTTTATTCAAGTTCGCGGACCACCTTCTCATTCCCTGTCCACTCCACACATAAACATTTCACATTTATTACTTTCATCGGGTAGATCGTGATACGTCAATCACACCCTTTCGTAGATGATATCATATGCCTGTTGGGACATCGTATTTCCGTCGATTGATATTCATACGAGAATCAAATTGCGCGGAACGGTACAGAAACCTAAAGAATCGTTAAAAACGCTTCATCCGTTCGGTTGACGTTTGAGATATATTATCAGCTGTTTCGAAAGTTAGATTCGAACATTGGTTGGAAGTGGTTCTACATGACAGTATGAAAGAAAAAACTCTAGCGAAAAGAAAATATTATTCGAGCAATATGTATTCGTACTTTATTAGCGTTCCTCTCTGAAATTTCAGATTCTGTCGAAACATAGACGACTAGGAAATCACCGGCTGTCCAACTAAATCGTCGTTGTGTCAACAATTTTAGACGATAATCGGTGGCTCTTAAAACTGCTTGTATTATTATTATTGTTGTTGATTTATATCGCACTTGGAGAACGATTATGTGCTGTTGGAGGGAATTATCTCAAGTTATTCGATATTTTTGTTATTCTTCATCTGAACGAGGAAGAATGGTTTGGAAATTATTTATATCGTTGGTATCTCAAGGGAGGTCGTTGTTGCATAACAGTAATAACAATTTACTTTGTTTCAGCGTGAGTTTTGAGACCGTATAATTTGGTTTGTGGACATCGGAACATTGTTTGATATTTGATTTGTAAGTTTGGCCAGAGCTAAACAATTCTTGTTTAAATTTCGTCTGTAATGACTAACTACTGTAGCTTTGAATCATTAGAAATCAAGGAAATAGCCAAAACACCACTACAGCAACTGATAATCGCAACAATAAGAGCTGTATCGTCATACTGCTCAACAACATTCTCAGACTCCAATCCACCTCAAAATTTTGCATATTCTGAAAATTTTTTCGTCTCAAAAACCCCATAATAATGCATTATTGATAGAAAATAGAAAACAATTTCTTCTTTGTTGTGTTGTATGTTCAACGCAAGGAAACTTGAACATGTCCATTCGTGGCAGATAGTTTATTGATGATAAGATCAAGGCAATGCCTGTGTTAGTGTTGATTAAAATAAAATATAAAATAATACATGCATTGTATGCCGATTTCTTTACGTTTGATCTTTGTTTTTAATGGGGAAATTTTGTTCAAGATTTGAAAAATTCTCCCACTCTACATTACCTAGAAGTGACTTTTTTTGTTGTAATATGTTCTTTGGTTTTCATATTTATCAGTTTGTTTATTTATTCAAGTATTTATCATTATATATATCAAAAATCCTATTGCCCCAATATAGTTTCATCACATAAAAAATTACAACAATACTTTCTTCGCAATTTCAATCTCATGAAGCTCGGTTTATATAGAATTATGGTTAATGAGCCCAAAACGGATTGAAAAAAGAATTGTTTTGCAAGGATGATAGCAATATACAATAATGAATTTCAGTCATAGTTCCAGCGATTGATATCCTACCACAAATTTATAAATCATTATGTTTCTAGTATCCCAATTTAACAATTTTCAAAAGAACATTCAAAAGAAGACAGCATATGCCTCACTTTTTCAACGAAGAATCCAAAGTGAATCAAAAAGTTGTCGGTATTCAAATCCTGTAGAACTTCATTCTATTCAATACTTTGATAGTTGAGGATAAACTGATAAGATCCAGTCAGCCACTTGATAGAAAAGATCTAGTTATACTTACTAGGTAGATTTCCGAGAAACCTAATGTAAAGCAAATGAGATTATTCTCACGTAGGGAATCTACGTTCAATTTTACACGAACACCCTACTGAAAAGGTCTGACAAAATCTGATACCTTAACTTTATAAAATCTTATGAGATCTCATATGAAGGTTTGTCAGTAATTTAGGAGATTTTTTAAAATCGTAATCAGAATTGAGGAGTTCAAAATTAACTTTCATCAGACATCATCAGCCGTTGTGGAAAATCTCATCGAAACGTGTAGGACTGTGTAATACGACGGTACAGAGAGTAACAAAAATATCTTCTAATCTGAAGCTCCATATATTCATGTGAAAATTCTTTAAAATCCTTTATCTTTCATTTCTCTCCTATGGAAAAAAGGAGAGACCCTAAAAATGTTTAAATCATCGCACATTGAGTCAAAAAGTATTTTTGGATGTGGAACTCAAATTAACTTTTATATAATTATATATAATTCATATAGAATATTGCATAAATTATATAAACATTGTATTTAATTGACTTTCGCTAATACACAAAATTTATATAATTTGAAAGATATTTTTTGACCCATTGAACAAGACACGGCTGATACTGGCAGTATAAAATATGTATCGAATTTCGATCGATATTCCATAAAAATGCACATAAATTATATACCTCCACAATAGAAAATTATCAACGTTGATAAATATCACCAGATATCTCTACTATAAAAGAAATAACAAATTTTCAATTAGACTTTGAATTGTGAAAATATTCATTCTCTGGGTCCTCCTCAAATAATTTCTTTCACATCTTTTAATATGCAGAATTGGGCCTTTAAGGACACTTATGTTTAGTTTCTATACATTTTTATAAAATATCAATGAAAATTTTTGATGTATTCTTCATCCGTATTTCTACCCATCAATGTTTTGCATAACTTTTATGGATTCTGTTGGAATGCTATACAAAAATTGAACATAAATACGAAAGGATTTTTTGAATTATATTTAATTCCTGTATAATTCAATACAATTTTCTAGAATTATATGTATATAAATTATACATAATTCAAAAATCGAGCAGGACACTGTGAGTCACGATTTCACGTATCATCGAAATATTATCTCATTGAATATTCGGTTTTTCTTTCTCATCAATAAAAACTTTCTGTGATGAACATTTTCATAAAGTCTTTTGTATTTCAATAAAATAATAATGTATGCAAATAACAATTTTATTCGTTTCGAATGATTTTCATTGAATCCAAGCGATGACATAGTTGTTTAACACAAAACGATGCATCGAATGGAATAAAAGCTTTCAAAATCAGATAGATTGATTATTATCTGTTTTTACATGATGATGTTGTTCGTTGGAAAATTCTCTCTTTTGTCTGTACTCATTCATGATTTATTTCAAATAATATCCATATGAAAGGAGGGGAAAGAGCAGAGTGAATCATAATTCCATACACACTCGAAGTATATTCAAAATAGATTTGAAATGTGAACCGATATAAATGTAGTCTTCTCAAGAAACAGTAATAAAATCTTTCTATCAGGAATATCTTGCTCACGGCGTTGTCTCTTTTCTGATTCAGCTGGGTTTTCTAAATAATCATTGAAATTCCTTTTGAGATAATTTCATGCATTCATTCTATCAGGAAGTTCCAAGTTTCTGATTCGATTTGACTGCATTGATGTTTTTAACTTCCTGTGCAACGATTCAGACAGTTTCTGAAGGGTAGTTTCTTTCTGTACACGTGATATGATGATTATTTAGATATTTGAATCTAGAAACCATGTCTTACCAAGTCAGAACGATATTTTATCTTCATTTTTTGTTCTCTACGCACAGAAACTCTTCGTATTCCCACATATCGGCACGTTTGAACGATTTCCCTCTCACCCTCGTTGTTTTTACATTGACCACACAGAAGACACATCATTCTTTCATGTTATTTTTCGTTTTTTTTTTGACACAGAACTTACACCACAAATTCAATTTGAAACTACAATTTTTGATATCTAAACATATTCCAGAATACCGAAGATTGAATTTTCCAATTAGATTAATCTGTCGTATTGGTTAAACGAGGTGGAAAAATTGAAAAATCCATTTAGATGACATATTCCATGTATTTTGAATCATCCTGTATACCCTGAAGCTTACACCGAACATGTTGGAATAAAGATTTTCTTGATCACAGCTGTGAAAAAAGAAAGAAACCACGAGAAAGGGGTGAAAGAGAGGAAGAAAGAGAACGAGAAGGAAATCAGTTCATTTCTATGTTGATCCCTAGCACGACCGCCACGGTTTCCAATATACTAGAGACTGCTTAAGGACCTGGACCACTACTACCACCACCGACGATTGGCTCAGTGATCGAGAAAATCAAACCAGAAAATCTGCCATCGCCCTAATGATACTTCCAAACGATCTTATAATTATTCAACGTATAGATAAGTTCTCGCCTATACGGATCTACGTTGAAACTATCGAAAGATCATTCGAGGGTGAAATTATACTCGTATAGTATTTCTTTTGTCGAGATTTAGATGATGTTTTTATTTATACAATCAGAAAGAAGTGTGTAGTAAAACGATTCTATGTAATTTCTATTCCACTCATATATGAAATGAGATTTCATATTTCCATGTAGAAAAAAAAAGAAGAGCAGGATGATACAATACCGAACAAAGAGAATGCGAGAAAAAATGCAACCGTATGGATATAAATCAAATTTATGTAACAGGGTTGTATAGGTAAACACGATTCAACGTCTAATAAGTTCTGCGGTATGAGGAAAGAGAAGATGTTCGATAGTATACGACCTAGTACGTTCATCTCTAGGGAGACGTGGCTAGCCAAGCAATTTGTCAACACCATTAGACGAGAGGCACAAGGGTTGACTTTGGCGCATCTGCCAGCCGATCGTGAGGCCGCACGATAATAAAAGGGTAGTTAATGACACCAAGGGGGCCTTTGATCGAAAAAGAATCATAGCCGAGGTTGGTACACCGTATGCTCTCCTGTTGACAAAATATTGGTCCACCAAGTTTAAGGGCTAACAGATTTTCCTATGGGGCGCTTCCTTGTTATCCTTTCGATCATCCAATTTCCATTTTCTCGGTCATAGCTTAGTAATATGACACATGTTTATAAATTGTTTTAATTGGAAAAGTCAAAACGATTCAAACTTGTTTTAGACGAGGCTGGTCCGCTATAAAACTTGTATTCATAATCCGAGGGCAGTGGAAAGTAATTTTTGTTACAGAATGTGAAGTTGATGATGTTATCTTCATCCGCGAAGACTAGGAATGAGAAAGTGATAGTTGTGAATTACTATGTTTACTCCTCGCGGTGGATATGGAATTATTAATCCTGTTGAAATGTGGGCAAAAATCGCATTGAAGTAGATAGAAGAACATTGAAAGCATGTGAAAATTGAATCTGTTTCTAGTTAGTTATTTTAGTGAGTTGACTTTATCGTAGTTTCCATCACAATAAATAAACAGTGAATCTGTTTGTAACTGGCAGCAAGTAGCTTAACCCTCAGCGCACATACAGGGTTAGGGTGCTCCTATACGTGTTTCAAACGTGCAAATTATAGTTTGAATCAATGCATTTGAACCACTCCACTTATCAGCGAAAAAAAGCAGATTTATAGGTCGATTCAAAGTGTCTGCATTGAGATTTGAATAAGAAGCTTTTAGTAGAATTTTCAGTAAAGTTTCCACATGAAATTATTAAGTTTTCCCACCCTGAAAGGAGAGTTTATTTATATTGATTGAGTCTTTATTTGATTAAGGCAAAATATTCAATGTATCAGCAGCCAAGAGATGGCATAATGACCCTTATTCGATGATAATGAGCTATGTTTTTATAGGGTAAATATTTATTCAACCGTGTTCTGATAATTTTCTTCCCATAGTGTAGAAATTCATACCCTCCACAATCTTCGCAGTCACCGTGTATAACCGAATTCAAATCAGACGAACCAAGTGGATAAATTTCAAGATCAATTCCTGTACTCTATTTCTGTAGAACCTTTTTACATCATGATTTCATCCACATTTGATTGCGTGTACAACACTACATAAAATTGATAAGCGTATCGAATGGGAACGGAGGATGAAAATTAGATCCACGAGACAAAGTGTGTTTCGAAGAGTCCACGTACGAAGGAAGCGTAAAATAGTAATGGTAGGTGGGGAACAGAACGGAAACTGTAAGATGGTATAGGTGGAATGCCATTGGAATAAGATCGGGTTTAGCCGCAGTGTCGGGTTCGAGCCCCGGATAAGTCTGCCTTATCCCGATAAGCCGGTGAGTTAATGAATCACAAAACAGGTGGTGCCGGCGGCGGCACCGCCATTCAGAGGCAAACGTCTTCGTTTTCGTTCGGTTTCACTAAACACGCAGCGAAATCCTTGCAAATAAATTCACATCTACAACGTATTCTCAATTCGACGATCAATTTGGAATCTTTAACTCCCTCGAATTTCATGGCATTACAATAAGCTTATCTCGATACGGTACAAACTATGTTTCTACTCGAATAGTTTTGTTTGGACAAAAATACAAATTCAAAAAACAAAAAGAAGATCGCAGACGTGTATCACGTGCAATAAAACCATACAATCATTAAAAAATAATGATTATTAGAAGGAAGATTATCTATTCTACTGATAAATCCAGACAATTCAAATGACACTTTATTATGATGGATTCAAGATCCGACTTATAACAACATTTTAAAAACAAAAGACAACTGATTATCGCGTGATATTGTTTATGAGATAAACTGGAGGGATGGCCATTCGAATCCAATGACCCCAACACTCTGTAACGAATGTATTCAATAATCTTATTTTTCAAACGTCAAAAATGCTGCGTCAAGTGATATCTTCATTTCGTTGCGATCTACGATGATAATTTTTATATGGTTCGATATAATACCAGGAAGATTTCGAGTATTTATCACAGGAATGAATGTGTGGTCCGATAACATCTGAAACAACACGCAATTCAAAGTACTCGAAAAACGTTGAAAACAATCGATGAAATCGATGACTAGATATATCGTATTCATTATCTCTCGATAATGTCTGTAAAGACAGGGAGAAGGAGCGAGGGAAAAATTGATTGTTCTGAAATTCAAGTTCAGTATTTAGAATGTAAGGTCACATTTGTGGGCCGAAATCGAGGGTTCGAGTGTTCCGGTATGTTCAATTAGAAAGAACAAGGAATTTGAAGGTCATCTCAGTATCGAATTATTCACCTTTATCTATCGTCATCTTTTCTATGAGAGATCGAACATCGTGTGAGATAAGACGACGAAACTAGATAACATTTAGATGCCGGTAAAATATTGAATGGTATTTTGTTCAGATAACGAGAAATTAAGCATGGAATTATTTGAAGTGATGAGAAAGATGATTAATTTCATTAATTGAATATATTACACGGGAAAAAGAATTTGCTACAATTTGGATAGCAAAAAATTAGCTATTCAAGAGAGCTATTCTTCAGCTGTCGCAGTTATATAGTTGTTTGGCTGTAATAGCGAGAAATATAGCTGCCACAGTCACGTGCGGTCGCAGCTACGATTTCTTGCTATGATAGCTAATAAATCACTATGTGTCTGCAATTATTTCAGCTATAGCAGCAAAAAAAGTAAGGCAACGAGCGAATTCATTGGCGTGTGGGAAGGAATGTTTTACTGGGGCTCAATAAATCTTTCGAGTAAAAATATTGAAGAGCTCGAGTTATTGATAACCCGGATGGTATTTTTTGCGGAAGTTCAACGAAACTTCAAACCCACAAAATTTGATGGATAATCGTTATTTAACTTTTCAAATCAACTCTTTGGAACTGAAAACATGGCTTGAAAGAAGTACTACCAAATTTTGGGTCTTCAACAGTGAAGTATTTCGTCATTCAATGGTATGGAGTTCGTAAAGAGCTCTTCAAGAAGACACGTTTAACCTCTATTTTTATGCGGCCTCCACGTTTCCTCCATATTTCGCTGCATCCACTCTGCTTTTATCTATAACCTTATCCATTGATTCTCCACCTGAATTTTATAGAGAGGTGATTTGCCCCATCAGTGGCAGCCCTGTTACAAATAATCTATAAAATCTCATCAACCAATGGGAAAATGAATGGGTTTCAATGAAATTCAATGATATTTGATCAGTTGTAATTCATTTTCTTATGAAAGCTAGAAGATTGATTCATCGCATCGAGTATAATTATCACAAAACCATCATTATTATTCAAAACTTTGAAAGAATTTGAAAGATTCATTAATTTTTCTTAAGTAGATTTTCTAATAGAAATAACTCTAAGCGTTCTATTGGCACAAAAATAGGTCAAACACATGTCTAGAACGCTGTGTTTGGTTTTTCTCTGGTACTGAGAGAGGCTTGTCACGATTATATTCAAAGAAACCTTACAATGATTGTGGAAAATTATATAGGAAACTGCATGTACAGGGAACTACTTTCATCAAAATTTCCGACGTACGCCAACATTCACGATAAAATATAGATTGATGCGATGTTAAGAGTCAAAGCTTGGTTATCTGCATGAAGTCAATGTTGATCGACAGTTGGTAGAATGCTGTGCCATTATCAGGGATTAATAAATAAAATTTATCAATGCATTCAGAGTTCAATATTGCCAGATTTGGTTAATTGTTTCACCCAAAATCAAATGTATTAGAATGTTCAATTTCATTCCTATGTGATTGATGAGATGGTTGAATGTTATTTTGAACCTCAGGTGACAAATCCGTAGTTGAGCCAAGGCTTGGCAATAGTTTAACCGAGTCTTGACAAACTACTTGATGACATTTTGTTGGACTGAATTTTGATACAAATATCAATTTTGCTATGAAATTTGACGTTTACAAGTTGATAGGAAATGTGTCATGAGAATGAACCAGTAGAATGGTATTGAAGTTTGAATCGTTTATTGAAACGAAACGAAAATTCATACTCACGAAAATTGATGAATCATCGTTGTTTACCTTTCCGGATTAACTCCTTGAAGCTGGACACATCATTCAAAGAGCTCTACAGCAAAAGATCAGGTCTCTTACAACTGAGTATTCCGTTATGCACTTACTAATCCGTTTCAATAAACGATTCGAACTTCAGCGACATAACAGTATGCGATAAAATCTTTCCAATAAACATTTTGTGCATTGCGATATTTTTTAGAAGTCCTAAACTTTCTGAGAGATCTTTGAAAGATTTCTATGAAATATCCGAAATTGTTGCGTAAAACATCTCAAACTTGTTTAAAACATATCACCGCACGCAAAATGTTTTTGGATTGTATGAAACATGTCAACAAGATTTCAGAATATGATTTATGAGCATGATGCGATGATACAATAATATACCACCGATAACCATCAAGTTAATTCGTTTTTCCAATCAATCATTGAAGGATCAAGCTACTGTAGAAATTTCAAAGAATTGATTTTTCTGTTGAAAAGAAATGCCTTATTAACTGAAAATTGATATACTCAAACGAAAATTATGGTGAGAAAGATACCATTACGTAGTGATCTCATAACTATGTTTTTCAAATTTGCTTGCAAGATTTAACCATAGCTTCTCAACAGTATTCTCAAAGAATTTCGTAAGGATTTTACCAAATATTGAAAATTTGAACAATTAACACCAAAAAATCGTTATTTCTTAGATTTTTTTGTATAGTTTATAGAGAATTTTTTGCTTTTGTTGCACGAATCAAACTACTCAAGATGAAATTACTCCAGATAGCCCTGGAGTGACTTTTCAAAAACATGTGTTCGGAAAATAAATATTTATACTTCAGTACATGTGTAAACATGTGGGGAACTTTGTTCCATCAACGATGGATTTTTCCCAACTAAAAACAATACCGAAACAGTACTCCGTTCTGAAGTCTCTACACTAACATGTGGCGTTAACACTATTGAAAAGAGTGACGATTACCATTGGTTACCCACCAAACACTGTCTATTTAAGCGGAATACAATGATAATCTACTTCTTGATTCCAATTGACTGACAAACTATAGATGTGCATAGAACATTCAAATATGCGAAAATATTCTATGGATGTTTATAGGACATTCAAAACGTATCGATATATTCTGTGCATGTTCATAGAATATTCCAAACATTCTTGTGCTACTTGGAATGATAGCGTCTTCTCCTGTCATCCTTTCATGACTGTCAATGCGTTGTTCGAATCAACACTCGACGGGGCGTGAAATGATATTTCCATTTTTGAATTGCGCTATTATTTTCGCCAAGGTTCGTCCAGTCGTTTCCTCAATTAAATTATATTACCTTCACTGGGAAATTTGTATCCAGGGAATGTGACCAGACCCGTTTTGAGCTACCGGCGGAAGGGACAAAATAATATACGAAGTATATATAATTTTGACATTTTTTTAATCCTAGGGGCTCCAGGTGGCAAATATGTGGAGGCCCTGAGGAGTCTCAAAACTGCCCTGTATGTAACTATAAACAAACTGTATTTTGTTTATTTTACAGTGCATTGCGTGATATCCTGACTAGGTTTTGTCGAAGTGGTATCATTTTGTCTTGAACCATTCAATTCACTCACAGGAATTCGTGAATTTTGAGATTTTTTCAGAAGCATCTTAAGCATCATAAGGTTGAAGAGAGAATCAACATCTGTAAAACTTTGAAGTCGAATCAAATTATTCCTTGGTGTATAATAACAATGATGATTAATTCATCACTCAAAGTCAGTCTTCCTTATTTCATGTGCTTGGAATTATTTTCATCGAAATCTAACATGATTTTTCAATTTTAACAACCATAAGAGTCCTGAAAAAAGCGAGATAAACATTTCATGAATTGTGAATGTATGATTGATGAATTTCAAGATGCCTTACTTCCAAAAACTGACTTGCTCGCCCATCCGTCGCTGCCAAGTTGATCTCCTTTGATACAAACAATTTTGTCAATTCATTCAATTTCTGGGAAATTTATCAAATACTGACATACACGGAAGAACTGTTGCGCAACACAAAAGTATTTTTTGGACTGATTTTCAATGTGCGATACGCCGATAGTTAATGTACGAATACACAGAAAAATTGTTATTTGAATAGGTTCCAATAAATAGTTCTTCAACGAGAATAAAATTTTTTCTTGATACAAACAAATGTGTTATTTGAAAGAGTTCTTTTAATGAATAAAGTCTTTATTTGTATTGGATGTAAATGTTCATTTGGAACTACTTAAGTAAAAAGAAAGGAACACCCGATTGGAAAATTTTTCAAAATCATATATACTTATACTTAAATTATATACATTAGAAATGCACGATATTTTACAAAATTTAATATAAACTTGACAGAGTTTCTGTAAAAAATATCAATGCCGTGAAATATCGTGCATTTCTAATATATATCAACTACTATATTGAATTATATATAAATGATATGCAATTTTGTAAATCTTTCTCACTCGGGAACGAATGCGAAAAGGTATTTTCTCAATACACACTTTTTTAATGCCCTGTATAACAGTTTCTCTGCTAATTTTCATGGACATTTTTAATCTCACACCATAGTTACAGTTCTTCTCTTTGCATTCTTGTAAACTCAAAAACATCACTGTCATTACTCGAAACATATATGTTTACTGACGTTATTGAACTATTTCGCTCCAGTTACAAATGAACATTCAAATTTCGATATTTTGTGAGCCGAAGATATCTATTCAGATTGTTATATTAGCGTTCAAACGTTTCATCGTTCACTGCTTATGATTTCTTGATTGCTTTTGCGGTGACGGAGAGGATTTGATCTTGACATCGGTACACTAAACACCCTATCAGAAATTAATCCAGTACGATTAGTTTGATATTCCAAAGCCCGTTATTCTCTGGCTCGCTTTGATTCATTTCAGAGCTTCATCTAAGTGTGGTCAGTAACCTGTGGTTACCTTCCACCATACTGAGAGAAAATTTTGGTAATTAAAGATCACTACCATATTTTCTTCGTTGAGGTCAACGAAAATATGATTGAAGTTACAAAAATTTGAATCTCATTATCCAAGCAGCAACAGGATTTCAAAGTATAAACGAAATAGAAACGTTCATAGAATGTACAAATGAGATTGTTTTGAATATACTGAGAACGTTCATAGTACACGAATGTAGTGAATTGATTGTTGTTGATTAATTATAAATGTAATTGGAGTAAAATTTACATTGGAACCAATGTTATATTTACATTGTTACCGAAGTAAATGGGAGTAGTGCTGCTGTGAAGTAACTATGATAACAATTTAAACCCAACGGGACTATTTAGTGAATTGTACATGAGATCCACGCTGTAATCGTTACCTCACTTCAAATGTGATTCTCAGATGGTCATTTTGTTCCGTGTACATTCGAAATGTACGATATTCATTCGATCAACTTCCGATTAAGGTACCGTCGTATATTCGATCACATACATTCGATGAATATGCATAGCACCTATCAAACGGTCTCGTTGGAATGTGCATAGAACATGTTTCGAATATTCGAAGAACGTTCATAGAATATTCTGGTGCTGCTTAGGTTCCCGTTTTTTCAGTAACTAGAACAAGTGAAGTATAGTTTCTCGCAAGGCAGGATGAATTTGGCGAACTGAATCAAATCTATCCTTTCACTTTATAAGATTTTACCTTCAATCTTACTCAAATTTTATGGAGTAATTGGTACAGCGCCTGAAAGAAAAGTTTAGCGACGAAACAACTTCCAGAATTGCTTTAAAATACAGTTCCATCTATTTCTTTTCCGTTGTTCCCATGAGAAATATGCAATCACTCTGGTTGAAAAACTTCTTCATTCCCATTAAATGTGCAGATTTCAGACTCAAATCCAAATGGTTTCAATCGGTTTGAATCGGGAATCTACACGTTCGATAGGAATGAATGGGTTTGTTTTTACCCAGGGCATGCAGATTGGAGAAAAATAGTGAACTGAAACAAGTTTTACAAATCGCTTCCAGCAGTTCTCAACAATCTGTTGAGGTGAATCAGACGAGGTCTGATTAGGAGATCCAGAAGTCTGATGAGAATGATTTTTCTAGTCCGAGATAAATAGTGATATGCCAAATACATGTGAGAGATTTCTATAAGAACCTCATCATAACTCTCAATCAGGCTTTGGTTAGGAGAATATATATATGACTACAATTGATTGCTTGACCTGATCGAAACTTATTTTCACTGAAAAAATGAATTTGAATAATGTCCATTTATAAGTTGCTGATTGGAACCTGATTCTCACCAGATTCTCCAGTAATGTACCAGAAATGGGTTCGTTATAAATGTAGACATTGAAAAAATCGTTTCAAAATATTCTCAAATACTTTTCGAACACGTTTCTGTGTCTGCTTTCGTAACACAGACGTTCCTGATACATCCCTGAAGAATCTGGTGTTGTATAAGCATGGCAGTTCAACGATATCCGAAACCTTGCCAGGCTCCACAAGCATCTAGAATGATATGCTGCAGACATTCTTTTCTAATTTCAAAGATATTTGTTTATGGAACTCTCAGTAAAGTTTTGTAAGGGATTTTTTACATAATCCTTGATGAATTTGAAAATAAAAACTTTTATGAATAATGATTCCACTCCCCTGGTCAAAACAACGCGTGCCATAATGTGCGGAAAGCGTGCAGACAGTGGGAAATAGGACAGATTCGCATTATCTGCACGCGTTTTGCACATTATGGCATGTTTCATTTTTACCAAGACCAATTCAGATGAATGGGGGGAAGAAGATTCAAAACATTTAATATATCATTTGTAATTAGAAATGATTGAAACTACTAAATAGCAATCAATATTCGAACAAATTGTTTTATAGAACTCCTTGGTTATAGAATTCCATTCAAACCGATTAATATCCATTAGATTTGAATCAGGGTTCTGCACGTTGAATAGGAATTAATCGGAATGAATAGGTTTTCTTTTTCAACTAGAGCTGAACTTAAAGAATTGTACATATGGTCAGAAAACAAACTTCAATATGATATGGTCAGAAAACAAACTTCAATATGATATGATCAGATATTATCATTCATACAAACCAGGTATGATTTAAACTATCTTGTTCTTGTTTAATAAAATTTTTGAAAAATCAGCAACATGCACATTTGCTTTGCTTATCAAATTCATTTGACAGTTCCGCTTCTATTTGCTTTGAGAGATACAAGATATGATATCAGTTTTATTGCATATTGTGCATGGGAATTACAATTAATGAACGGAGAGAAAAAATTTGCTGACGCAGCAAATCGAGGTATTACATATAGAATAGCAAAATTTTTTGCTGACCTCGCTAAAAATTTGCTATAACAGCAATCGTGTTAGCTACAATAGCAATTTTTTAGCTGTGGCAGCAAAAAATGTTTGCTCCGCCAGCAAATTTTCAGTATTATATATAGAATAGCAAACAAATTTTGCTGGGATAGCAAACATTCTTTGCTGTCACAACTAAAAATTCGCTGTCACAGCTAACAAGATTGCTGTCACAGCAAAAAATTTGCTGCTCTGGCAAAAGGAACCCAGCAAAAGTAGATTTCGCTGCCACAGCGAATTCCTTTTTCTCCGTGTACCTACCCTAGTAGAAATCATTTTAAGAAGTTTTTTAGTGCTGAAACGTTGAAAATGTTCCCATCACCTCTTCGTCACCCCAAAACAGAAATTAGAATGACTTCTACCAGAATCCTCTCTTCCAAACAATTTGGAAACAATATTGATTCATCTGTTTTGATTAATGTTTTACTTGTTTATATGAAGGTGACATTGAATAATGTGTTTAATTCTAATCAAATTTGACTTACTTAGTAATCGATAATATGAGATACGTGGAAGAAACTACACATCTAAGAAAATTTCTGTGTGAAAATTTAACGTTGAGACTATAAAAATTCCAAAAATAGCACGAGATTGAGTGAAATTTGAAAAATATTCAGAATTAAATGCTGTTTGATACAATGTAACGATCAGCATCTAATGAAAACTTAATTTCATAAGAATTTGGAAGTTTTATTCATAATCTCCACTTGTTTTTTTTTTATTCGCATTATTCGAAACATTCATATCTCTTGAACAGCGTGATGCTTTTTTTCACGCAATTGATTTTCGTTTCCATTGATTCCACTGATTTATTTCGGACAACGACTGTGAAGCTTCTAATTGTTAACGACTCACCACGTTTCAGTTTTTCCAATGGTTCGTGATGTAATTGATGGCCGGAATTATGTAACATCGAGGTGTCATGATGAGAATTGCCATGGAGGTGATCATGATGATGCATCGAAGTGTTTTGAAGATGATCACCGATGTGGAGACCGGTCATTGGAGCCGATGCAACCGCGGAAGCTACAACGTCCGCATGCTGATGATGTAGCATAGAGAGGCCAGTAGCCGCTGCAGATCCGGTCACCAAATCTGGCAGACATAATTCACCATTACCACCTCCGCCGCCGCTGGCGAGTCCGAGGCCTCCCCCGTCCCCGCCACCGCGCTCCATATTGTAAAAGGTTAACGTCGTGTTGACTGTTCTTAACACCTCACAACGTAAAATTGGACTGGACCCACGCGCGATGGGCCAGACTAGAAATCAACCGTTACTTATAACGTCAGATATCAATCAAATTTTCTCATGAATTCATTCGATTAGTCTGCATATCTTTTTTTCTTAAGAAATCACCTGACGCATTCATTTATGAATTCCTGTCTTTTAAGTACGTTTATTGAGTTCATAAGATTATCTTCGATGCAATATCCGTCGGCAGACGATGTTCAAGAACAGTTCTACGAGCGACAACTATGTCACTCGGCTAAGATGTTACGATAAATAGAAACACACTTTTATAATCTCATTACTTTCATCGATAGCACACTTTTATTTCGATATCGATGAATTTTCTTCCCCAATTTTCAGCCTTGCAAGATTCGACACACACTTTTCTCTCAAACCAACAATCACTAGCGGTCACACATTCACCACCAACACTTTTCCCTTGTACCTTCTTCTCGACTCAATTCATCATTCATTATCCTGTTGTGAATCCAAGTTAATACTCTACGATGGTTTTATTAACCCACTCGTCAAGTTTGCAACAAAATCTTCAACACTGTGTCCACTGTAAACAGGAACTCCCACTGTAATCACTACCACCACGAGGATTTACACGACACATTGTGTTTAAGCCGATCACGAAGACGACGGAGACGACGAAGACGACGACGACAACCACGACAACGACGTCACTAGGTCGTCGCGTCAGAGATGTACACGCGCACAAGAACGTTGATGGTCAAAATCGTCTGACACTGTTTCTCCTGTTCTTCCTTCGACGATAACACCCAGTGCGGGAAGGAAGGAGAGAGATCGAAGGCGAAGAGAAAAAAACACAACAGTCGTTACGGAGTAGAGTGTTATGCAGGTAGGTTAGTAACCCTTTATTCGTAGTGGCCAAGACTCTCCTCGTGGTGTCAAACAGAGAAAGAGAGAGAAATACAGAGAAGGAGAAAGAGACAGAAGAATAGAATGAAAGAGAGAGTAGGTGGGTCCGTAAAGGCTTAGCCGGTTGAGCCTTTCGGACTGCCTGCCGGCTTAAGTCGGCTCTAAGTCGGTAAGCCAAGCGGATCTAGTGGTCTTGGGATGTGCTCTCTACACTGCACACTGGCAGCCTCTCACAGCTTTTGCTTCGCCTAGCCTAGCCCTAGTGCCTTGCCTTTCTTGTGCCAGCCTTCCTTGCTTGCCGGGCGGCCTGACTGTCTGACTGCGTCTCCTCCTTCTCTCCTGCTTAACTCCCCTCCACCTCAATCCTGTGGCGAACCCCGCCAACGGTCTCGTTATTCCCCTCCCTTCCCCCCACCAGCATTCAGATCCGCCCTCTCATCACGACGACGAAACACCGGCTTCCTTTATTCTTTCACGTCGAATTTGTATTTTGCTTGAGTTTTTGTTTACAGTTCAGTTGATGGATGTCTCAATAAACTAAACTCCAAATGAATTTGAGATCCGCAAAAATGATACGAAAGTCGTATCGTTAAGAGAATAAATTCCTCGTTTTGGATCTGCAGAAATACTACTGACGGGATCATGTCTCAGGATGAATTGAGATGGAAATGTGGCAAAGAAATATGAAATGTTAACGATTCGTGCATGGATGCGAAAGTTAATGGATTTTTAACTGTAATCGAATAATGAGCTCTTATCGGAAGTCGAGAGGTTCACTTTTCCGATGTTCTTTTGATTGGCGATAACATCCTATCTTGCCACACTCGGAGGAACAAATTCTACATTTCCATTCAAATGGAGCCAATTCAAAGTTTCCTACATTCAAGATAATTCTTGAGTTGTAACGATAAAAATTCTGCACCATGCGTTGTTGTGTCCACCGAAGAATTTTGTTGATCACATTCCAACAATTGAAAAGGTAAAACAATTTGCCGGCTTATTATGAATTCAGTAGTACAAACATGGAAAGTTCAAATCAAGAATATTTCTGAGGAATAATTCTCACAAATTCCTGAATTGTTGGGTTTCTTTTCATGCTTTGTTCGAAAATGAGATACTCTTTTCATATCTTTCTTAAGTAGAGTAATATCCATTGCATATAACATTGGAAAAATTCAACTGAAATTTAATAACGTGTTATGAAACTGCTCACATAACCACGGTTCTTGAATTTTATGAATTCACATTATTTTTGATAACAAATTTCCTAATTCTAATGATGAATTTGTTGAATCTTATGAAAGATTTATGAATTTTAATAACACGTTCTAAAATTCTATCATCACTTCGTGAATTTGCTAATTTTCTCAAATTCGATCACTACTTACGACACTGTATATCAATCCTTGCATTTGGATGGAAAAATTTTTTGACAGTGTAGCGTTAATTTCAAATTGAATTGCATGTACAATTGAAATTTCTATCAAATTTCTTCAGAAGAGAAAAACTTCTTGCATGGAGAAAACGATAAGAAGCGATTGAAAGGGTCAACAAATGCGTAGAAACAGATAAGGAAAGATAGCAATGGATAGAATTTGAATCACTTTCTATGCGGTTTCTATCGTTTCCTTTTACCAGGGCAAATTCTATTAATTTTTCAGATCCATCGAACTGCTGGCCTGGAAGATTTAAAATTGGAAAAATTTTCACACAATATTTGTAGTTGATTGAAGATGATTAAACGAACCATTTGGAAACATTTGAACGCTCATTGAGTCAAAATCGTGTGATTTCACAATACTAGGTAATGTTCAGAATACTACATGTTTAATTATTTTTTCCAATCTCAGAATACTTTGACCAATACTGAATCCTACTTTGATTATTCATATTCTATAGTATGATAAAAAAAATGCTTAGCAAGTGTTACGATTTATTTTGTTGACAGTATCGTACTTGAGAAAGTAAATGTTTTATTAATTCATGAATCAAATATTCCACAAACTTTATGAGAAAAAATTTCTTTAGGATTTGAATTTTCACGGTACTTCTTCATTTGATCCACCAAGGTGCAATGTTGTAATCAAAGAACAATATTTTGTTTCCATGGAGAGTTAAATCTATCTATTCAACCAACCGATAAACGTTTTCTGAGCCAAGAGAAAATTTTTTGCGGCAACAACGAGTTTAAAAAACTTGCTTTGCTGAGTTAGCAAAACGTTACCCGTGACAGTGAAATTTTTGCCAGGATGTTTCTCTGTATATCTAACATGTTATCTGCAAACGTTTGCTCAAAGAGTACATTTTTTATGTAATAGCAAACTTTTTGCCTAATAGTCAGCAGAAAGATCTGTTATATCAGCAAAGGAAGTTTTTGAGATACGCTATTTTAGCAACTTTTCTCTCTCAGTTTTATAGCACTTCCCATGTGGATGGAATTGTCAGGGTGAAGTATAATTTATATACAATATACAATTATATATAAATTATATATAAACTGTATTGAAGTATATAAAAATTATATATGTGATTGTGAAAATTTTTTTGTATGGGTTATTTTCTATTCATAAGATACACTGTGGAACATCATCGAAGTTTTTCCGTCGTTTTCCTTCAGTCATGTGCAAAATTAATTCTTGATACACGTACAAAAATTTCACAGTAAATTCATGGGGGAAACGTATGTGGAATTTCCCATAGAAATTTTTTACAGTGTAAACTCAAAATTTGAAATTTTTATTGAACACTTTCGGCTACAGGGAATTTTCTATCAAACAATTTTGGTGTCGAAATATTTCCTATATCCTATGATCTTATAAACTGGTTGGCCTCTCATTCTGTTATCTGAATCGTCTTTCAAGCCACGATCTATAGTTTCTCTTTCCATAAATCAAAATTTGAAAACTTCAAAGCAGGTGGTTGCCGTCATCAGTCTCTTTTTTTCAATCTTTTCGGTTGGAAATCTGTTTTTTCCATCACGATTGAAGTGAGGCGGACTAATTGGTTGTAGGGAACAACACGAAGAAAAAAATCTGCTGTGACAGCAAAATCTGATCTTGCTCAGCAATCTTATTAGCTCCGATAACAATTATTTTATCCTCATTCTGTATACAATATTGCAAAATTTGCTATTTCAGTTGATCGTGTTGCTTTCTTGCCAATCAAATCTAGAAGTAGCTAGTTGAGCGAGAAGATTTGTTATTGTATGTTTAATACTTTTGTCTTCGTAAGGGAAATAAAATAAATAAGTTCGTATGTGAATCGTACTGGAGTCAACCTCCTTTTGTTGAAAAAAAAAAACTTCACTCGATGATTTTTTTTCTGTGACACCAAATATTAGCGATATCAGTGACATCTTTATTCCTGGTATCTTCTGGAGCAGAAAGCAGAGTTCTCGTCATTCCAAGCTAAGTAACGTTGTCTCCGTCAATGGTATACCATTCACCCCCTGCACATCGCATTGAGTTATCTTTTTACTCTTATCTATCCCCACTTTGACTTTTCCCCTCCACCGGTGATATCCATTCGTTCCTCCCATCCGTTCGCTCTCCCTTCTTTGCTCTTCGTTCACAACCACCACAACGAACCTTCACTCACACTAAACTCCGTTCCTCTACTCTCCTCCGTGTACGTTCATCGTCTTGACCATCATTTGTTTCTTCTCATCCAAGCCATTGTCTTAACCAAGTACGCGCAGGTTCTTAAAGAACTACCAAGAGTTCTTGAAAAGTCCGCACATAATTCTACAATGCCCTTGACATTTTATATCTTTCGTGTTTTGAAATTATATTTATACGCCTATCTCGCTGCTTGATGCTTCCCATTGTTGATAATATAAAACGTGAGAGATACTGCCCTCGTTTCTTTATGACGTCACATTTTCAGGAATAATAATCAATGCGATATTCCGTGTTGAGGGAATTTTTGATGAATTTATGTGATCCTGAAGTACAAAGAAGTACAAGTTATTCCATTTTACAGATAAAAATGGGGTTCCGAGGATTTCATATATTAATGATATATGATGTACTGTAATTTTATATAATTGTTTATATTATGGATGAGATTTTCTTTCGCGGTGGAGTTCATTCTTCTACATACAAGTATTTTCTGAGCACCGCGATGATTCAGAAATACAAGAAATTGTGTTTTTGCGCACTTGCATGCGTTGAGTGAATTGAAAATATATCCCTTCACGAAAAATTGATTTTGGAGAATAATTGATGTATAAATTATATGGAAATGTTACAAAATTTCATTTTCAAAATAATGTCACAGAATTTATATACAAGTTCAGAATATACAGAATATACAAAATAATGTAGAATTGGATATAAATTATACTTGAATTCTGTAAAATTATTTTTGAAGACAGAATTACATATGAATGTTGCACAAATCTCATTTGCAATTGCATAAACAATCATATGGGAAGATACTATTTTGATCTATCGTTCTTGTTCTTGTTTGTCTCAACTCGAGGAGAAAGAATTTCCAAAATTGTATATAATTTATGTACAATTAAATACAGTTTCTATATAAATTATATACAATTATGCATGAAGAAATATTTCTAATCAGGAAATAGAATATTGCTATTTTGTCTATGGACGTGAATCACTGTACAATAGGTTATGAAGAGTTCTGTACAAAATTTTTGTTGATATAAGATAGAAGTATTTCTATAAGAATTTTATACAATGATTTCTGAATTTTCTGCACGGAGGAAAATAAAGTTTTACAAATTATGGTTATTGATAAACAAGTGTGGTAAAAATGTGTAATTTATGATGCAGAAATTTGCACGCTACTACTACGTACTAAAGAATATTTTGTTGATCATTCATTTTTACTACACTGTCTATCAATCACAGTGATATTTTCTTATATCCTGCCAATTCGGTAGAAATGTAGTAATTTCCAAAAATTGATTTTTCTCCGTGTGTAATGACTATCCTTTGCATCCCGAAATTTCCCCATCATTCGCACTAAAATCATATTACTGTGAAATTCGCGGACGAATGTAAATCATCATTCTTTTTCAAATTTCATATAATTGTAGTACTTGATTAATGTAAATAATTCTCTAATAATTGTATTCTTGTTGTAACAAAAAATAATATAAGAAATGCATAACAATGGATGGATAGAAACAAAGACGAATATACAGTCGACCATGTCTTTTGTGTAGTTACATCGATTATGTTCGTTCGAATTGTATATCTACTTGTTATCAAGCACGTCTTATCTGCCGAGGTAAACAGGGAAATCCACTCTATACTCTGATATCGGACCTCTCTGCTCTAGCCTATACAAGGGAATATCGATGTTATTATACGAGCACGTCGTAGTTTGTACAGTACACCAAACGCTGCTAAGAACATACAAACAATCGAACCTGTAATTGGTGTTGATATGATGAATGTTTTACATGTATTTTCACACAATATTGAACATTCCATCACCTTTCGTATCAACGATGACAGAAGAGGCATGCAGCGAAAATTTCATGATGCAATTACCAAAGCTTTGTCAATTTTTAATTGGTTTTCCATTCCTCATATTTAAATTTACCTGTAATATATGACACCAATTATTACAGGATTCTAGTAGAAGAAGTGAGGGAATTCAATTCCCACTGAGGAATGCAGGTATAAATGAGTAAGTGCTAAGATAAAAACTTATTATCGGGGTGCAACGTTGAGAAAGCTTGACCGAGTCTCGGTGACAACCATGACGCGTTTTTGAATTGATAATATTATTTCAGGATGTGTTGAGTATTATTAGCCTAGTTGATGGTGATATGACTATTTCAAGGTATCATATTCCTACACTCTATTCAAAATTCTCCCTTGAAACGTTTTCTACAGTGCAGGCTGTATACTTAAAATTTCATGGCAGATTCGATATTTGTACACAAATTCGTGATCAAGTGGTTTGTTGAGACTGGACCAATTTATTATCAAGCCCAGCTCCAACTCTAAGCGATCCTTCCGAATGCGCATTATCTAAGACTCAAAGTAACATTGAATCATATGATAAATAACGTTGGCATAAAATGTGCCCTTTATCTGTATGCAGAGGTCATTTGTGTCCGTACAGAAACTTTTCTGGTCCATTTTCCAACCCGTTCACATAAATATATTATGTAAACAAAGTATTCTTCATGTTTCATAGACACTGTTCTGTTTTTGAAATAAAACTCATTTTCCAATCAATTGTGAAAAATACAAAGTGAAAACCATACTGAAAATGTTCCCAAAATATTTAATCCAGGAGTTGGAATAACTTCATTTGGAGTCGAATTTACACAATTTTGTGTTGTTAAGATTGGGAAAAATGTTGGCACATGTACAAGGAACAAACCCTGACGAAAAACAATCGAACCAATGTTGTCCTATAATCGTCCCATCGTTTCAACTGATCAGTAGGTACATTTCTAATATTTCAAGAATGCTCACTACATTGACACAACCATTAATGCAGCAGTTATCAAGAATTGCGACAAAATTGTATACAGGAGTGCACAATCAATAATGCTTAAGCTGAAGTAGGGATTGGATTTCGAATTTGTAATGATTGAATGGTCCAATGGTTTTGCAATCTGTGATGGAGATCATAGTTGGTTGAAACAAAGAATAAACTTGGTCCAATTTCAAAACTGTACTGTTAGATTTGTTGATGCATAAAGATCAACTTCTTTTTAAGAATATTGTACCACATTTTATGATAATTTTGAATGACTTTCGAAACTATTGTTCTAAATATTTCGTTTGAGACATGGTATATTTTCAATACTTATTCACCATTCGTGAAATAGTAATTGCCAGTGATGGTACAAGCCTGCCCCAAGCTTGGCATATTTGTTCCATGATAACGTATTCTGGGGATGGAACTTATGAATTGAATTATATGTAGATCCAAAATGATAAAAAAAGGATTGACTGATTTTTGGCAAATCGATTGGATCAAATCTGGAAAAACCATTGGTCCAAGTTTGGTCTGATCTTATCATTCCAAATTGTTGATGACCAGTCTCGATAAGTCTTGTGCCAGATTTGGTCCATGATTGAGCCATTGATTTATACTCACATGGGTTGTTCCAGTTCAACCAAAAATAGTCAAGCTCAACATAAATCGAACAATAGAATATCTCATTCATCGCAGCAAGGAATTTCTGAATTTGAAGTACTTAATCACTTCTGTACACTCTCCTTTTCTATTCTTTTGGTACAAAATTTGAATTGAAGAAAAAAGGATTTCTCATTCTTTCCAATTATTTTCTATTGCAGATTTTTTACTCGAATGGTGTATTGATGCCTTTGATTCATGAAGTACTAATTATCCATTAAATTTGATCCTATGAACCCAACTAAGCCGTTATTGTTATTATTGTGTCCATTTATGTTTTGCTGTCGTTATTGTTGCAAGCTAAAAACTTTCTTAATCACAATGAGGATCACTATGGATCAAGATAATCCATAGTTCAGAAATTGAAACTGAAAAAAGAGGATTAATGTGTCGATTTTTCACCCTGCTGTATTGTAGAAGTTTTGTATTCTGATTATTTTTTCACATTCGAATGATGATCAAATATACTATTTTCAAGTTCTTTTATCAGATATCTACTTTGAACTCATATAGAACATTCACTGGCGTTTCTTGTAGAGGCACGGTGGATAAAGGCAGAAGCGACATGAAGTTAACAGAGGATCTCCAAAGATCGATTGTTGTTTTTTAAAGTAATTCAGCTTTGTTTAAATTTCACCCATACAATTTCATTGTTTACTCGTACTTAATTTATCACTTTTCACATGCTTACATATTCTGTTTCCCTTTTGATATGTGACCGTGTGAAAAAATTCGCATTATCTAGACTCAACGAAGTGAACAGGACAGGAAGATTGGCTTAGTTGATGCTTCGTCTTTTTACAAAATATGAAAAAGTATTGAAGTTTACGACAACACGTGCTGGACTATATTGATCAATTTATGTTGCGCAACTCTTTGAAGATTAACTGTAAATGAATATACTTGGAGGAACTGTTTTAGTTCATGAGAAAGGCGATATTTTACATGTTATACATTTCATATTGGGAATTTCTCAAATAATATCCTTATCGATAAAAGTAAAAAATGTATTCCCTCGAATGCATCATTCTAATCGATAAAATTGGTGAAAGATCATAGGTTTAGTTCACTATCCTCCATATTGCAGCAAAAACCAAAGTTATAAATTTGTAAGAGAGATATAAACCCCCTGTGAATCAAAAACACGCTTTCAGAGCTACCAAAAGCAATCCATTGTTTCCTGTCCGAAATGATGATATTCTCGGTTGCGATTCATGATAAAATTTAACAAGTGAACTGAAAAGAGGAAAAAGAGATCTCTGGTTGCACAGGGTATACTCGCTTCAAAGGATGCACAACGAGAGAAAACACGTACGACGTAGATGGAAGAGTACGGTTTATTTGTAGATGTAGCAGGTTAGTACATACATCAAGCCGTTAGAACAGCGCACCATCCTGGTATTCCCCTATCGCTTTGGGAAAAAGAACAAGAGACAAATGACAAGATGGCCACGCCTACACCGCGTACCGACCTCAGCGTTATTTGCCGTTGTGCGCGCGTATACTGACTTCCCTTACCGGGTGAATTGTATGGATGAATGGAGGGGTAGTCACGTAGAAGGGAAACCAAGAAGCGATTGAGGGGCAAGAGAGCCTATACCGGGGGGTTTCCAATGATTCCTACTACCACGCTTCTTGATTCTCCGCACAGCCACGATGAAACGAGGAAGAGAAATAGAGGGTGAACGTCCAGTTTGTACAGTCACTGTATTTCCATAATTTGAATTATCATTCGAAGATGGGTTTCTGAGCAATGGTCTCTTCTCTCATATATGTGAGAGACAAAATTCTCTATTATCAAAAACAACATTCCACCTCGAATTTCTCCAATAATTTACAATAAAACAGTCCTGCGTAAGAGAAACAGTCGAGAATTAGATTGCCTCTGGAAATGCAAATAATGTATCCAATTTTATGAATAAAAAAAAACAATATTCCAAAGCAGAGTGAACCGAATTGGACAGAGGTTCGTACAAACATGGATTAGTTAAATGAATAAATGTAATAACATCTCTTGTTATTGATTGTTATTCGAGCTCCCTGTCAAATTTTTGGACGAAGATCGAATATACCATCACGTAGATTTACGTTGAATCAATCATTCGGATACTGACATTTTATTTTAAACTTATCCACAGACAAAGAAAAAAATAACCATTCTTATCTGATTATGTGGAAAACAATCTTGGTAGATATATGTACATATAAATGATGTATCAATCATATCCACGTGCGTGTCGTGAGTAATTAAAAATTGATACTCGATGCGAATAATTTTATTTCTGAACCTTTGATAAGAATGAAATACAACCCACGATAACGGTTGATAAAACATGGTAAACGAGTGTGAGTTCAATTAACGTTGAATAAAACTCACGATTGGTTGTTTCGATTCAATAAGTTGTAAAACTTGTACAAATTTCTTTAAATGGAAGTGATATGGCTGAGAATGATTCTATAATCGTTGATTGATCGAAATCGTGGTCATAAATTTCAAAATATATCAACTATTTTAATCTAATCTTGACATTTGTTTGCGAGAAAACATTGTTCAAATTGTTTTGTTCTCAGAATAGAAAGATGTCATGCATTTGGAAACTCAACAGATTAATTTTCTCTCACATCTTTGATTAGAACTTAGAAAAAAAAGAGAACAGAAAGAGGATGATAGAAATTTATCCATTACGAGAACAAGAAAAAATCAAGAAAAAGTTTTTAACTTGTAATGATCTCATGGATCACTAAACATCTACGTGATCATCTCACTTTCTTCTGAATGTTCAGAAGCATTTTGCTGAATTTTACAAATGATTTGACTGAATTTTCAGAATATGTTCCAAGATTGATTTGAAGTTCCTTAAAATTGTATCTGGAAATTCAGGAAAAAAATGCTGTAAAACATTACAGTCACATTTTCTGAATTTTCAGAAGACATTTCTTCACGGTGTTTCATCTGTGCAGTAATTTCCACGTTGCATCTCCATGGATTCTGTGTGGATAAATGGTGGATGAACGAAGCGGCAAGAATATTTTTAGAATCTAGAAAACTACTTCTAAAATGTGGAATGGAATATAATCATATGACAAAAGCAACAACTTAAAAATCATAAAACATGAAATATACTGAGTGTGTTTGAAACATTCTTCCAACCAAAGAAAAACATATAGGAAAGATTTACACATCTCACGCAATACCATTTCATCGAATTCAAGGCACTCTTGGAAGTATATCTTCATTCTTATGCGATATTGACCTAACCGTTGAAAAATGAAAGTATATGGGGCAAGAAGTCCTTAGGGTTGAATCTTGATTTTTCAAACTCGCCATTTGTCCTTCATTCGAACTATGTATACCCGGTGTCAGCTGAAAACTGGAACACGCGACCAATCGTCTCTAACTCATCCATCCAATGCAACACGTAAGAAGAAGCAAGACAAGACAAGCATGTTTATATCTAGGTTTCATAACTCCACGCGGTATATGCGACTATATATCCTTGTCTTATCTTCATTTCGTGCCACATCCCCAGGATTCCTCACTCCATATAAGAAAGAGTCGTCGTTCGGTCGTTACAGAGCTCCGTCTTTACAAATTTTATATCATTTTTATGAGGCATAAAGTCGTCGAGAAGTCGAACGTAGGAAGAGAGTTAGAGTGCCTCAGTTCGATGGTAAGGGACAGGGGTGGATAGGTTCTCATCCCTTTGTTTCTCCCTCTTCTCACACAGCAACACAGTACAGGAAATCACGTGGCTGGGCGGAGCGGTTTTCAACCCTCTTGTGTGTTTCGAATACAATACTGGGGAGGGGGAAGTATCTTTTTTTAGGAGGGGAATGATAACATGTCAGGAGTTGTCTGTGGAGGTGGATCACGTGATATTGGGTTCTATCAAGAAACACTTGGTGTGTCTTATTAAAAGATTGAGAAACTACTGTTCAGCTGGATTCTGATACGTAAATTTGTGGTACGATACATCTGAAGAGTCCTTACAATTTGTATTATTTCATCCAACTGGTTTCAACTTTGAATTCTGATGAGTTTTATGGAAAGATTTGGCGTTCCCCAATTGCGTCTGCAGAATTTAAGGGTGAAGATTTTCGAATAACAATTCCTAACTTCTCCTGTAATATTGAATTACTAGCTAGTATTGTATTTTTTCATATTACAACAATTAAGAATTGTAAATTGAAGAGTACAACAAATGACAGAGTTCATTCGTTACTCAAGAACAACTGGCTTTACTCCCTGCAGCAGAGGTGTAGTTTATCTCGTCACATCGCTCTTTGCATTTAAATCAATTAATTCTTCCTCACTCGTAGTGAAAAACTGTACAGTTATTATGATCCTTTTGTTATCCAGCGAAAAACTTGGTACTTCAGTCAATCTTGTTGCTCTCTTAGCAATCCAGTTAGCTGTAGCAGCGGAAAAAAATCCGCTAGAAAGCTAGATTAGCAAAAGGATATGTGTTTTTATATATATTACCTCGATTTGCTGGGACAGCAAATTTTTTTCTCCATGTAATTCACTGGAAAATGGATATTACTTTATCATGCACGGAGAAATGAATTTTCTGACCCAACAAATCGAGGTATTATACACAGAATAGCAACTCTTATGCTAACCTAGGTAAAAATTTGCAATTAAAGCTAACTGGATTGCCGAAAGCAACATGATCAACTAGGGCAGCAAATTTTCCACTAGACTAGCGAAGTTTTTGGTATTATATACAGAATATCAAACAAATTTTGTTGGAACAGCAAACATCGTTTATTGCCAGAGCTTAAAAATCAAACAAGATTGATGTGATGGGAAATAATTTGTTATTTGAAAGAGAAACCCAGTAAAATCAGATTTAGCTGTTCCAACGAATTTCTTTTGTCTCCGTGCGTTTTCTTAATGAAATTCTACTAAGTAATTCCAAGAAGAATGAATATTATTCCAAATTATTGAAAACATTGTGGAAATGATATCTTACGGAATAAGGGAGCATTTTTCTTCTCTCATTTTCTTCTTTTGTTCTCGCGTAATAGCCATGTGAATGAGAATGAAACCAATCGAAGATCTTTTGAACGAATCTTTTGGATTATACAGAAAGGATTATTCTCACTTTGAGGTTAATCCTGTTTAAGATGGACGAAAGGAGACAAAAACTTAGCTTCTCAGTCAGTGAAAATCTTGAAACGTTAGTACAGGCTTAGGTCGCATTAGACTCAACGATCTGGTTAATGACTTTTCAATAGGACTGATTTCATCTGAAAATTCTCATGTCGATATTATTGATAGATAATGTTTATTCTCATTTTGAAGATTAGAGAAAACATATAGATTTGTCATTATTCCATGATGACCTATCCAATTTGATAATTACTTGTAACTGAGAAGTCAAAAAAGTGTTCAGAAATTTTTAACCATCTTAAGGAGTCTTTCTGGTTAAGATTTTCGAGAAAAATTCCTTTCTCTCATAGAAAAAATTGAAATATCATTTTGAAAATTAGTGGGTATGTTTATTGAACATTGAATATTACAAAAAACATTTTGTTCAGATTTAAAAACAATTTTTCTCCGTTTTACTGATTCAAACAAAAAAAAAACACCAAAAACTGGCAGTGTGAGTGATTTGGGGCGACCGGATGATCTGGAAAAAAATGGCAAATCATTTCTTGTTGAAGTGCCTATCGCATGAACTAAGATTTTTTCTTTTCATCAAAAAATCACAAAATGGGGGCCATTTTTCGAAAAAATCGATTCTTCAGGGTGGAAACAACAAGGAATAATTTACTATTTTTTTTGTTTTTTTTTTTTAAGATCATCCGGTCGTCTCAAATCACTCCCACCGTCATTTTTGAGTGTTTTTTTGTTGTTTACATTAGTATAACGAGGAAAAAATTTGTTCAAGTCTGGAAAAATTGTTTTTGTAATATTTATGGTCTAATAAACATACCTACGATTTTTCAAAACGATATCTCAATTTTTTCTTGAAAATCTTAACCAAAAAGACCCCTTAACTTTTGTATTGGGTGACTTTTTTGATTGAAGATTTCTAATCGCTTTCGAGGCTGCAGGAGGCGCTTAACGGTGAGACTAAATTTCTCATAGAAATCATTCCCGAGGTTTCAGACAGTTCAGAATCCATCCAGCCCGTGAAAAAATTGTCCACGCTTGTTCACGCCTGATCAGAGCTGATGACTAAAACCTTTTAGCCTTTAAAGTATTTTGTAAGGAATGAAACTATAATAATGTTATCAAACACTAATTTATTGTTAATCATTTCTACTTATTGTGTTTATGCAGCTCCCATTTTCTAGTTCCCAGTTTTCAAGCATGATCATGCGTGATCAGGCGTACGCGCCTGCGTTTGGGGGTGATTTAGCATGATCAAGCATATGTATTTGTGATAGAAAAATCAACACAGAATTATTTTGTATGAATATTCCTCTGTTGGTGAGATTTTGCATGATCACCAGCGAGAACGGTTTGTCAGGCATGATCGCTGGTGGTTAAGCTTGATCACGGGTTTCCACGTGGGTACATAATTGAAGCCTTTGAAGTGATGACAAAGCTCAAAAATGAACGACCAGATGTAATCAGGCTCACTCACGTGCAGTCAGTATCGAACACGAATAATTTTGCCGAAAAATGTCTATGATTGGACCTGAACACGCATAATCAGATCTGAACGATTTTTTCACGGGAGGTTTCAACAGGTTCTTTGTCTGAGTTTCATTTGGAAGTTTACCCGATACTTGGTATCATATTTCGGATGAAGAATCGTCGCGAAACTCGCATTCGCTCCCGGGCATACTCAAATGCACTTCCAGGTCTATCAGGATTACTAATGCTCAGAAAGATTCTCGAGAAGTGAAGACTCAATATTATGACTCATCTCCAACGCAATAAGAATTTTCTCTTCAATTGAGATATTATCATAAATCGGCGGCCGTAAACTTCTCAAATCAGGTCCCACCAATAGAATCTTTAGTCACTTATTCTTATAATAATTCTTATGATAAAATGAACTCCTCTCACTATGAGATTCTTCATTGTTAAATAATTAAACAATTCAACAACTGAAATGAAATACCTTCTCCTCCACATCCATCACGCGATTATTTTCACCGCAACAACGCATTCTTTGTTCCTTCCTTTTGCAAATAAAATATTTTCCACTTTTGAAAATCCTTTCTCCAACAACGAGATGAAACTATTTTTAAAATGTATGTTATTGCGCACATTCAAACTTGAGCCAATTTCTTTCATCCGTCTCTTTCATTCGGCTTTTTTCCCCATTGTGCACGTGTAAATGACGGTGTCGCCCTTTCACGTGTTTTGATAAATGAACCACGAGGCCTCCGTCATCCCCTCAGCCAAGACCTCTTTCAGCTTTCTTGATTCCACTCCATCAATTTTCAATCACAAAGAAGTCTCTGCTCGGCTGCCATCGTTATCGTGGTTCTTTCTTCGAGCGTTCGTGTGTACGTATACTCTCTCACCCATACAAGTATATTAAAAAATATTATATAGAGATATTATTTGACACCGAACTCCGATATCCATTTTTTCCAAAATCTCTCGTTAAAAATAACAATTTTTCACCGAATAAACACAATTTATGAATTGTTCTAAATTATATCTGTTCGCGTGGAGTTGGATATTGTTGGTATAATAAAAGGGGAGAAAATATAATTTGTAACATCAGTTGGTTGGTTGAATTTTAATATACACCTTCGTGGATTATAACTGATGTACACACGGAAAACCATGTGTCAGATAAGCGTTGGTTTCTGTATTTCTTTTTATTATTAGCGAATGTTCATCTCTCGTGCGTGACTAATCCCAATGAGTGTAGGTACGTGTACGATTCTTGTGATATTTTGTATATTTTGTACCACAATAAGTGAATATTGGTAGAATTCTGAGCACGTCATTGGATGATGTCCAAAGGTCAAAGTTATAATGTAGTATGCAAAAGTGCGTCACCACGATGAATGATGGGGAGATGTCAAAATCAAAAAATTGAAACAAAGTCTCGCAATGAATAAAGCTATTCTCAAACTCTGTGATAAGGGCAAGGAAAAAATAGCTTGAATGACAACACGTAGGATTCAATATTATAGAATTACTGTGTACAAAAAAAAACATATTGTTTTCGTTGATTGAGACAACCTGAAAAACAACATTGTTTACCACGGTAAAATAGTCTTCCATCATAAAAACCGGCTGTTTCTCCTCATGGATGCATTAGATGTAATTTCTTCTGGTTGGAATTGATATGTTACATCAAAAATAATGCCTTTTTACAGGAGATATCTTCAGACGAAGATAGCAAAATTCGTTTTTCTCCTATATTTTCAAAACAAACTAAAATGAAGTTCTTGTTTCTCGTCAAGAATTACATTTTGATGCAAGAATCAATCAAATTCGTACATAGCTTTTTTCAGAAACACATTTTCACAACACTTCAAAAAGCCAAAATACTCTCCTCTTTAGAAGGACTCTTTCTGCCCTTATCGCACTCTGCTTTCTCATTTATTGGGAACAGGGAAGTAAAATACTAATTGTATAGACAGTTATTTTTACATCACGTCGAGACTTTGGTGTACTAGATTTTATGAAGCTAAAAGCTGTTATTTCTTCATCAGGCTGATATGTTAAGCCTGATAAAGGAATAGTTGAGCAAGCTCCAACTCTGAAGAAAACGAAGAATCACAAACTATACTACGAAAAAAATATTTGAATTGGCTTCCCACTACTTTTTCAGTCAATCCCATCAGAAACTTCAATGCTGATATTTCAAGTTTATTCATCGATTTGTTCAGCTAGTGGGAACCTGTTTTGGTGCATTATTATTAACACAGCAAACGGTGAATATGGGACATTATACACTTTAGAGTTTCTTACTGTAACAAAAGCAACTATTAATTATTACATGGACATCAAATAATATCTGTAAACTACGCCACAATTCTTGTTGAATTTGATAAAAATACCGATTTAGGAGACAGATATATCTCACTGTCCATATAGTGCCCTGAGCTGTGATAAAATTGAAATTTCTCATTCCTCTGAGTGAGATTTTCACATACATTGAATTGCTTTGGGACTACATTTTGAGGCAAAATATTTTGTTGTTGCATCAAAAACATTCGGTATCGAGTGGAAAATATTTTTCTTGAATACAATAATCAAAATTTGGCCAGATCAAAAAAGGTACCTTACCATGCCATGTTTAATTACTGAAACTAAAAATGATTTCGTAGAATCTTTCGTAGAAACCAGTAGTGCACTTTGAGTTGTGCCCACAAAAATATTCAGTTGGGTGAGTCAAGCCTCATCAATAAATATCATACATTTCAATAACATTCAAAATACTTTTCTCATCGGAATCTATAGGATTCCGTTGAATTTTTTCAATTGATAAAACCATTTTTCCAATTGATAAAATCATCGCAGATTTCTTGTTCCAAAATACGATTTCAATACGATTCACCAATTTGGTTCAGTGATACTATTTTCGTTTGCAAAGACCTACCTTCTTCACTTCAACGTTATCTTCATAAAATTACTCACAGCATCGGTACCCAAGTATATACTTCTCAGGGAAACACAAGAAAAGTTTAGGAGATCGTATGATTTTTACATTTCTATGTCTTGTGTGCGGTATACAAGCGTATCAAATACAGAGTAATATACTTGATTGTATTCTCGCGTACATGGTTGAAGGGTACCCTTTGTATTCCCCGCGAACTGTTCGACTTGTACGTATGACGTCACCGCCAATGGAAACGCGAGTCCGGGGCGGCGCCTTCGTACATCGTCCAACATGGCAGCTTGTTCTTGGATTCGCTACCAGGCACAGTTCCAGAAGAACATCCACTTGCAATGTACTTCTTTTACATTCTCGAGTTCCCAATTGTTACTTCACCTTCTATGTCTCATTGTGTTATAATTATTCAATTACTCACATCACTAAGTTTCACAATTGCAATCATAAGCGTTCAGTGATTTTTACTGTCAAATAGATAGATACATTTTGGATATATTTCATGATTTTGAATTATCGAGTACTTGAGTCTGGTCTTCAAAACCATGTGGAAAAAAAAAACTGTGGAGACAATGATTGCCTTATCATCAATTACAGTGATGTCAATATGTATATATATATATATGATCAAGAATACAGCATATATTCTGTGTTAATCACATAATGCTGATGTTTCATACAATAATTGAAATAATTTGTAGGAATACATATATTCTGATGTGAATTTATCAATTTTCCAGATGGTGAGGGATGATTTTTTCTATCAATGAACTTTTTAAGATGTTTAAAAAGTACATTCGAATCAGGTGTGTTCATAGCTATAGTTCCATGTAATTCGATGAAGTTCAAAATATCACATTTGCCATACATCATTCAGTATTCACGTAAAATCATCAAGATCATGATTGAAAATAAAATCAATCTGTGCAGTATTGTCTGAGTTTGTCAGATCTTTTTCAACACTGAGATATATGCAATTTTTATAGAACAGAGAAAAATCCAAAATAATCAGAATTGTTTCATGCCCATTTCAAATTCGAATGTGGAAAAAGATGTGAGTTGAATAATTTATACTTTTTGCTATATTTCATGGCATGAATATTTACAATCAATGTCACAAAAGAATAATTGATACACATTTCATATACAGAAAATAAAAATTCTCAACTAAATGTAGCATTGATGTCCTTCGAATGAAAATCATTCAGTTTTTCTTACAACTCTTCCAACGAATGCATTAGTATAATTTATTTATATTTTATGTAGGTTTGTTAAACACCACAGCTAATTATAAGTATTCATATGCAGAAGAAATGAGTGAATTGGATAACGATGGTTCCAACACTCATAAAATTCCACCACATGAACTCATGTATAAATTATACAGGAATTATATAGAATTTTTTATTGAAAAATGATTTTACAGAATTTCTATATAATTTTTGCGTAGAAAATATGAATTATAATTGGATAAGAAATTTTTTCAACATACTCTGTGTGACATAGTTTCTATGCAACCACGTAAAAACCTCACGTAAAATCAGTATTCAAAATGGTTTTCAATCAAATAAGGTTTATTAATCATCAACAAATCTCATTCGATCCGAATGATGGTTTGTTTATGATTAATAAGCCTTTTTTCTCACAAACAAACTCTCCCCTCGGACTAGAATGATTTTTTTACTCATGGAACTCCGAATAGTGAATAGCGATGGACGATCTTGGAAGATTCGATTCTTTTCTACATAAAATTTACAAAGTTTTTATTGATTTTCATATAATTTTGATCAAAATTTGATAAAAGAGAATCGATTCTGTCTACAGGAGTCAACCAAAATCATGCATAGATCTCAGCAGGAATGGTAGAGTCTAGGGATAACGATTCTCAAAAGAATCGAACCAGAAAAAGTGGTTGAAGCAAAAATTACCTACATTTTTCACGTTAGAAAAACTAAAGTTTGGTAACTATAACCAAAGGCCTTAGTTGTGACTCTGTATGTCGGTAATTATACTCTTTAAATCTGGAAGAGTGAAAAACCACGCGTTTCACTCCACTGAGTCTCAAAATTGAGCCAGTCCGCGTCGAGTGGGATCTTCACTCGTTTTTAGAGCCGAAAATTCACTTTAAAATTGGAGTGGCTGTGAGTTTTGAACCTCAAACCTCAGACTTCCACTCTGAGAGAGTGGGAATTACACTCGAAATTTCGACAAGCTTATTTCTTGCTGCCTAAAGAGTGAAATCTCACTGGAGAGTAACTAAATATTTATTCCGTGGTATCCAACTATGAGATTTGGTTATCTATAACTAAATCCTCTTCTCAGTGCATAGAGTGGACTGTATAATTGTTGTATCTCGTCTACAAGATACAATTTTGAAGTCAACCATGAATTTTTTAACAGCAGGGAAGCTTTACGACTCCAGGGCAATTTCAACTTATAAATCTATTATAGATACACATTCGTTGACGAGAATCGAAATGTATTCTCAATATCAAGAAGTATGCAAAATAAGTTTGTTGAATTCCAAGATAGTAAAAATTTCATATAGCAAAAATTTGGCTGTGTCTCAAAGATTTCTACTGGATGTCTGAAAGACTTCTTACGCAAAAGTTTGCACTGTCTTCAAGATGTCTTAAGATCTCTTGTATTTCAGATTCCTTGAAGTGAAAACTGTTGCATAAGAAATCTTCTGTGCAAACCAACATTTCTGATGTATGGGGTGAATTTACTCAAAGCTGTAACTGACTCAAATCAGCTGGACTGGAGAAGAATTGAAATTAACTTTATCAGATTTATGAGGTAAATTTCTCATCACATCGCCAGAATGAACGCCAGGCTGTTAGAAACATGAAATATTATCTCTATGTACACAAATTCTTGTGTTTTCTCTGCAAAAGTCTTTCTGATTTCAATACGAGATTTTTCCACCGCTATCATCGGCTGTGAATGTTGATAAATCAATTGGAACGAAAAAACTCCGTATGACTCCCTATGTCCCGATCAGCATACAGGAAATGTGCGAATTGATTAAAACTGATTTATCGTATCACATAAATTCCAAAAGATTCAAAACTCCGCTATCTCATGCAAAACAATGTAATTGAATCTTTAGAAATTTGAGACTCATAACAATATGCATTACCCCACACCAAGATAATTAAATAATTCATCAGAAATGCAAAACAATGAGATAACCGTTATCTTATTCGCTTTATAAATCTCATATAAACAACAAATGTATTCCATTGAACATTATTATCGAACATACATCATTATGGGCTTCAAGTGATTTTGGAGATTCAGCTTTCCAAGACCCTTAACTAATCTCTCCTATACAGATAATAATACAAACAACAGAAAATATTTTACTTTCACCTACATAAATGTGTTTTCAGTGGTAAATCCATTCGGCCAGAAGCTTCGCATAAGTTATACGACGGCTTAGGTGATATCGCAAATTATTTTCCCACCGTACCATGGATTAAGCAGCTCCAGCCTAAAATAATTATTTCCCCCTCAGCTTATTTCCACCAATGATAATATTACAATGTGATCAGCGAGAAGGAAGTTCTTCTTACATTCGACCGGTGAATGAACGGAATCCATATTCAAATTCATTTGGAATTATCGATACATGCTTTCACGATAAATTTTCAAATGTTCCTGAATTCCTCATGCATTTTAGAACAATACTTGGAACTGGAAATTCATTTTTCTTTCATAAATATCGGTTGATCGGAGACATTCTTTACAGTTTAGAAACAAATTGAGGACCGATGGAATTCAAAAAAACAAGTATGAGAGCAATTGTGGAAGAAGCTCCTCATTTTTCAGTCAATTATCTCCCCTCGAAATAGCAATTTTGAAATCTCCCCCGTCAAATTTTGCACATCCTGTACACGTAGAAATTTCTCTCGCAATGAATTTTTATATGAAGGAAATGAAAAATTTGGAACACCGTAATCTTGTAAAGATAATTTTGTGACGGTAAAAGCAGAAGAGAGAAGTGGAACATCACGTACACATAAAAATATATTATGTTCACATATATACACATATTATACGGAGTACTTTCAAGGACCGACATAAAGATAAGTTCTTGCCACGAAGACAGTGAGGACAAAGATTGTAAGAAGGTGTGAAACGGGCCACGTGCTATGCCGTCATATATCACGTTCCCTTTTCCTCTTCTTCCTTTCCTTCTTTCACTGCTACTTTCTTGTTCCTCGCTCTCACCTCTCTTCTCTGATGAGGGATGCCATAGGGTACCGGAGACTGGGGAGTTTAGTCTATGAATATTCCTGCTCGGCAATGAAATGATGAACGACACCCTCCATACCCCATCCCTATCATCTTATCACGATGCAAGCCAGCCGTTACTTTCGCCGATCTTATTCATGTTCCTGCTGTATCTATATACATGGTTAACGAAAGAAACGTCTTGCGCCTGAATTCCTCTTCGCCTGGCATGCGAACCATGCCATCAGTTCCTTATGAACTTTTACACTGGGGCCACATCACGCTCCTCTTACAAGAGACTTCCGTACAGTCATTTATCAAAATCAAGTTGATTTTCGTATCGATATAATTGCCCCGAGGAGATATTATACCATGAGAAAATTCGTATAGAAATTCCGTTGGCGAAACATATTCGGTTGGCACATGATTGATCTGTGCTAAGCGTTCACGCCATGTAGATGAACTGGATTCTCTTCAGTTTTTGCTTCGATCGCAGAATTTTTCAAATGAATGAATTAAAATTCACCTGAAACTGATCTTAATAATTTTCAATGATCTTATATTTTCTTCTCCGATAATTTATGATAAATGATGAATCATGTTGGTACACTAATCGATATTGTTATGCAGAATTGATTCACGTCGAGTGAATATAAATTTGTAACGACAAGAGAGCACTCATTTTTACAAACACAAAGTATATAAACTATTTTCTCAACTGTTTTCGAATTGAACGAAGCAAAGAGATGATAAAAAATCCCACCGCACCTATTTACTTGTCTACCTATGTACCTACCTAACAGTCTTTCAACTCGTCTACCATTTCGTCTCTGGAAATGACGGACGTGTCATAAAATCTTATCGCGTTGCGTTCAGATATAAGCATATGGCTTCACCCGACAACACTATCGAGGTTTTTTTTAAGGTTTACGCAAATACAAGAAACGGTTATAAACGCAAGCGGTTCTGTAGTCAGCTGCTCAACATCATTGTGATTCAGATATCTTTTAATCACACAGTCTATTTCTACAGAAATTCAATATACCGCCGATGAATTTAAAAGTTTTTCAAATTTCGGTGGATTAATTCTTGGCTTGATGAAATCTGATGAACTCAAATTTCTATTTTCTCGATGAATAACTTTCACAGAGTAGGTACAATTTTAGAACAATAACTTGAATATTGAATTCAGGCATAATTACTTTAAAGTTCATTCACCCTTTTGACTCATGAAAAATCCTGTAAGCGATAACATATTTATCTTCTCGTAAATTAACAATGTTGAACTTTAAATATTCATTGTTTGATAACGAAGAAATCGTTAATTAATCTCCACGATACGTGTTCTGTCTTTGCTCACGAACACTCATCAACATTAACGCGACCAGCATGATAATCTGAACGATGATAAGATTACGCATCCAGGTAAATAAATATACCTTGTACATGGATTTCAACATCATTCATGACGAATGACATTACTCTTCAACGTCGTTTATATCAGTGTAACCCAAAACCTTCAGCAGACGAAATTCGCAATAAACGTCAAAATCCTCGACTCCAAGTTCATTCTCTTCTTACACATATTCGCCGGTTTCTTCCACTCCGTATGAGGCACCCATTAACCTTACCCCCGATTTGTTCCACCAAGCAGAAAATCATCAGATAAGAAACCACCCTTGACTCCAGTTCGTCGTTATTGTCGTCGATAGATATGTCCTTTATAGGTGGGTTGTTCTAATATATATGTCAAGCAGTTTTGACGTGACAATTATTAAGAATTAACCCTCCCTTCAACCTGAAATACACTTGATATAGAAGAGGAGGAAGATAAATCGTCGGAAGTATCATTATTCAATTCAATTTGTGATAACTTTTTTCTCGACGCAAAGTTCTTATAGGGTTCTGGAAAAAGAACTGGTACGTTCAATTCGGAATGGAATCCTGAAAAAATACCCGTTGATGCATCTGAATCGAAATTTCGCAATTTTCAATATAAATGAATGATATTTTTCGAGCTCCTTGGTTTTGCTTACATTGTCCTAGAATGTACGTATCATGGGGCTCCCCACGGCCCAGCATGGGACCCATCCAGTGTCGGACTGGCTTGTATCAAGCCCCCCGACTGGGAATTACGTTGGGCCCCCTAGAAGGGACACACCAAAAAAGAAAACTGAAAACTGAATGGGCCCCCAAACTGGGCCCAAGACTCGGTCAGAGTGGGACCAGAGTTCATACACGCTAGGATGACTTTGGTCCACATTTTGTGCAGATAATTTGAAATATTCTCCATTCGTTTGTATGCAACTGTAACTGCTGTAATATTAAAAGAATGTATCCAACGCGATGGGAACTTCTCCATAATCAATATCATTCGAAAAATAAGAATAATATTCGAGATTGGTAACTGCGTTATACTCTTTGAAGGGTGGGATCGAATAAATGTTACGAAATTGACAAGAAGAAGGTGTCAGTTATTTCGTATGATGAAGAAAAGCCAGGGTAGAAAAAAGCTTGTACAGGCATTAGGCTATCAGAAGAGAAACGTGTGCCCATGTTCCCACGTGCAGTCAAACTCGATGTGGAGTGGGTAGGCATCTAGGGGTTACTTTTGCCTGCTATTGTTCTGGTGACACGTTCGTTTCGCGTATCGCATCGTATCGTCCTCTCGTCACGTTTTCCGCTCATTGCGGATTCGAAACCGATATTTGCGCTCTCGCGGGAATAAACTGTCGGCGTAAAGTATATATAAGAAACGTGACGATGTTCTTGGAATTGAAACATGTATATAAACATCTACGTATTTATTATCATCGTTGCAATTGGGATTCAGCTTTCGAAATGGAAGATGATTATCATTTTTACAATACTTTGTTCAGGAATCGATGATATCACGTACCCTGAACTTGACAGTTCATTTTTGCTTGAAATATGACAATTTTATTCCTTTTGCACTCGTAATTTTGAAGAAGATACGTTGATCCGTGGAATGAATTGCATGGAATGTATTACAATATTCGAATTGGGTGTTTGGCAAATTTTCAGTTCTATAAGAATAGTTTCCTGATAGTTGAAGACAACGTATTCGAACGTTCTTGATCCGAATAGACAAGAAAACGGATTCTAGTGAAGTACACAGTTTTATTGGGGATAACCCACAAGTCTGCTTCTCTTATCTATTGTTCTTATCGATCAATAAAATCATTCCATGCAACAGGTAGTTAAAGTGATTTCAAAGTTTCTGCCTTTTGTCTAACTTTCCGAAGGAAACCAAACGAAATTCAATCATGTTATTGTGAGAGAGAAATATGGAGAAATGAAATTTTTATTAACAATTCTATCACGCACGCTCCTGAATATCATCTGTGATTCAATGAAATACAGTGTAAGAAAAATCTATGGAAAACTTTCAGTGCCACACTGGAAGATTCTTGTACTCAAACTGAAAAATCGAAATGAAAAATATGAAACTTGGTGTAAAATATGGGAAAATTTTGGTACAACAGAAATTTTCTTGTACTTGACCTGAGAATACGATTTGCAGTTTCTTCACTCCCAGGAATTTCAGAGAAAAGTTTGGAATAAAATTCGGGAGTTAGAATTAATCTTCATTTCGTGAATTGAATTCTCTGGAATAGCACGCAAATTCCACAGAAAATATTGTATTCAAGAATGAAGTTCAAAGTAAATTTGTTGACATTTTTAGAAGTTTTGAGAAATTCCTACAGAAATTTAGTTGACGATTCAAAATTAAATTTAGCAGGAAGTTCAAGTGAAAATTCAATTATAGCGTAAAGTTGGAGATATAAAGAGTTTCAAATAGAATATTCGATTTGCAATGTGATATCTAGCTCTTTGGGATCTCATTAACATTTGTACCGTGAATAGAAATAATCGTGCTTGTTTCGAATGCAGGTTAAGTAAAACATACAGCTCCCATCGTACGATTGTAATTAGTGTTTCATATATATGAGATGGTAACGAAGGAAAGAGACAAGGGATCCAAGTAACGGAAGATTGTGAGGAGGACCCTCGAATGTAGGTAATCTTCGTTCGTTCGTAGAGGGTTGCATTTTGATCCCAGAAGCTTCTGTCGCGGCACGCTCTCTCGTATACAACAGCGTACCTCTGACCTCCTACGACTCACGCATTTACTATAATTAGAACTCCTAATTAACGAGCAAACGTCGCACGAGAACAGTATAATCTCGGGCTTGACCTTATAGGACTCTACACCTCGCTTCTTCCTATTTCTTTCATAATCCACTCGTTTTTTCTCTCCATTTCCCCTTGTTGGATAAAAAAACCCGCACGGATGGATGTAAAAAAAGCTTAATACCATTTTATGCTCTTCCTTCTAATTTTTGAAACTATAATATGTATATGTTTTGAGACGAACAACAAATAACAAGAGGATTTTCGTAAAGACGATTTTATTTTTATATCACGTCGTGTAATCTTCTTAATAGCATCGGTGACGTGTGAGGAATATATATAACTTTCAGGAAAAATAGTGGAAATTTTAAAACGTTCAAGACATATATTATGTAGGAGAAATGATATAATTTAATTCAAGTGAAAATAAAAATAGGAATTCTAGAAAAGCATCCACGTGAAAGCTTGACAAAGTTGATTTGATATGCATAAAAACATACGTACATGTGACAGCGGGTGATTTATGTTCTCACAAGCGTTCCCCCTTTATTCCATCTTACGTTTGCTTGTGCCAATTCAACAATGGAATCTACCCTCCTGCGGGATGCTTCTTCCCAGTTATTTTAAAAGAATTTTTCAATGTAGAATAAACATTTGGATGATGTACGAAACATATTGGATTGAAATTAAAAAATAAGCTTCCTAAGCTGACGTTGTTGCGACGTTACGTCTCCCACGTAGATTCTATTCATCGTGAAAAAGGGGTGATTTTGTTTTCTAATACACATGTGCTTGAGTACGATGAGGAGTTGGTACTCAAAGGGTACTGCAAACCATTGAAATTACAATTTTATTTTTCTGTACGTGCTTCACGTGACGCGAAATTTTAGATCTTTTTCAAGTCATTTGGCATGAAACATCTTTCAGATACTCAACAGCAGTGTCTGTATTATTCAATCGAATTTGGGAAATATAAATTCAGAAACGATCAATGCTGATGTACGAAGTACAGGGAATGACAGAAAAATATGGCGAAGAAGCAGTGTGCGCTATACTGATAAATATAATGTAGCAAGTTCAGTGGAATAACAACTTCATCCTGGTAGGATCAGTACGTCTTTGTCGCGACCTTTACGGAGGGTTTTCTGTCGCTGAAGCGAATGCGTAGAAATATTGAATGGCTGGTAAATCGATCGTGAGTGTCTCTACTTGAATATCAGAGGGGAAAGATGGTAGTGCATTCTTAGAGAGTCGATACAACGAAAAATTGCTCGCGTATTTGATGGATTAATGATTCGATGTGACTTTGATTGTTATACAATTTGTGGCATGGATTCACCGCGTCTCGCAATAATGGTCTTTGTTGTCATTTCCATTTGTTTGGTTCTTTCGATCTTCCGAGTAATAAACGATCGGTAGTTTTTCTTTCAGCAAAATACTCGTTACAATGATAATCATAACGTGATACACAGTTGATTGGAATGGATCCAATAATTGCTGAAAATCAATTGAATCGAATGGATCGTGTCCTATATACGTCTACCATTAACCTGCAGCAGCGAAGAAAAGTTCCATTTCGTTAACCGACTCCCAAAGGCAGGCGGCCGTAAAAAAGTAAATTAAATAAGAATTAAATACGAATAAAATCGTTCAGCCAAGTAATTGCTTGCCCCGCTCTCGTCGTTGCTTACGGCCGTCTGCGAGATCTTCCACGTCTCTTTTGTTCTATTACATGAGTAGTACCCTCTTCATTTTCAAAGGATATAAAAACAAAATGACAAGAAACTAAGAAAACATTGCTGTTGTCGATAACCGTACAGCGTGTTACTTGATCAAAGTTATAGTTTATATATAGATAGATTCTGAAACCCTCCAAAATTTTGTCTGAATTTCGTAATATTTTGGATAATCTTTTATTTATACTTTTTCATCCATCCACGATGATGAAGGGGATAATAATGAACGAATATGAAAATCATCTCCACCAACCACAATCCGTTTCAAGCCCATTTGAACGCAGTCGTCTCCATGTCACATGGAGACACGAAGATAAGAGATGGTTGTGGAAAAAGGGTGCTTCGAACTACGGCAGCGGAGGAAATTTAGCTGCCAGAAGGAGAGAAGAGAAATTTCGTGATAGACACAAGCCGAGTCCGCGAGCGACGGCAATCATGGCAGGATTAGGCGTATGTATAAGGATATCGGGGACCGTCGTAGCCGAAGAGGACGGGAACGACGACGACGACGACGACGACGACGAGACACCGAGGGGTTGGTTTAGATGGAAGAACAGCAACAGTAGCAGCAGGGTCAAACGGGCCAAATAGACGTACGTAGACGGGGTGAAACATAAATGATATTCCATGAGGAGCATATGCGGCGGGAGATGATTCCACCACTGTTCTCCTCCTTTCACGTGCGAGGGTGGCGCCCTGGCATCAGCAGCGGGGTGCTGGTTTATTACAAACAAGGATTACCCGGGTAATGGGACATTCTGTCCCTTCGCTGCCGAAACTTACAAAGAGAGAAAGAGAAAAAGGTAAAGGAAGAACCGTCCGTGTACTGACTCACGCACCAGTTTCCCATTACGTATATATATATATTTATGCATTGTACACGCTGTGCTCGTACCAGTACACGAGATGATCAAGAGTATCATCATTCCAATCCACTTTGTATTGGATCTTAATTGTTTATCAAACTTAAAATAACCAGTTCTTCAAAATTATAATGTAGCGAAAAATACTCAAAAACAAAATTCCATATTGTTTTTACCTCTTGTACACTTCTTGAGACACAAGTACAGAATATCTAATATATATTATTCATCCTGCTGTATCTTATCTGTACAACATGCGAAGTCCCAACTACATAAGTTGATACAAAACATTGAAGATCTTTATTTCTAAAATAGTTAAATTATGTAAAAGAAAAATGTTATTACAAAATCCTCGTGTTGTTCCAACATTTAACAACAAAATGAAAAATCCCTAGAATCCATAATTATTCTGTTTTTGCGACAAACCGAGTCATTTTAGAGTTTCTCTTTCTGTATTGGATAATGGATTGTCTATGGTGAATTTAATGGTTGAGAGAAACTCTTTAGGAAGGATTAGAGATTTTTTGAGACATCGATAAATTCTCTTCGATCATCATTTTCTGATAATAAGAGAAGGATTTTCCATAATTATTTTTTTTACATTATGGAAATCTCAATGATGATTATTCTCGATCATGAAAGAAAATTAAAAAACCTATATAAATTCATTTTATCATCCTTGTGCATTGTTCGAATTCATTGTTGCAATCAATGAATGCATTGTCGATCATCGTTTGTGGCTTATTGAATCTTCAGCTGGTGTAAAATGTTCCATCAATTTTCCGACTGTAGCCGTGTTGAGACTGAACAGAATGATGTCCAGAGACATTTGATCTCTGCTGAAAAGAAGAAATTCTCTCCTCTGGAACCATATCTCTACAGAATTCTTCGCGGTTCGGTGACGGATGATCCGAACGGTACCATGAATCTTTCATCGAGAAGGTGAGGTTCGGTGGTACCTAGTAACAGAAATATTTGTTTCAGTATCTCTCATATTTTCCTTCTACGTTTGAAACATAATGAACAGTTGGGCATGGATTTCTCAATCGTGATCAGAGTATGTTAGAGTAATGATTGGATGTAATTTTTGTACTTTAGAATTTGAAAATTTGTTTGATTCCTGAGGGAAAAGTTGGATAGTACTGCTTGCTACTTTCATCTTACTCATTGGAAATGTTAAAATGAGAAAAAGAACCAGGTGCTCATAGCTGCCCTTGAAGAATTCCGCAATTTTTTGACTGAAAAAAGCGGTTTTCAGAGTTTTGATACGAAAAATTGAAAAGAATGATAAAGAGTTCATAAATTTGCTTGAAACTCGGTAATTGAAAGTTCTCGAAACTGCTGATTACGAATCTGTTGTTAAAATCTCCAAATTAAAAGTGGCAAAACGAATGTGGCGGACGAAAAACCGAAAATTCATCGTATTTTCTTCACCATTGATTCACAATTTCGAGCTTCAAAAATTTAATTAGGGATTTGGAATCCACAATTTCAAAAACATCTAGGAACCAAGTTTGAAGGAAATCCGTAGAATTTTGGCATTTTTGTCCGCCCATTTGGATCCACAATTTTGAGTTTTCAAATTATGAAAACGGATTCGTGATAAGCGACCCCAGAAGCTTCCCTGTACTAAAGTTCAATCAAATTTTGGTCTTTGATCCTGCTGTGAGGCCTGATGAATACGCTGTTAGAAATTTGACCTCCTGTAACCATCTTTTGGTGTGCATATGCGTCTATCAATTTTGTGTTAATTTTTTGTAACAGTAATCCACAAAATAAACTACATTGCGGAAAAATTTCCAAAAATTTATATCAATCATTCCGTAGACAAGTTTTCCCATTTTTCATGATGTTTTCCGATTGTTTGCAGTAATTTACTGGGTTTTATATTAGGCTCAGCAAGAATGAGGAAACAAAAAGTGTAAATATGAAAATAATGCTTGTTGAACATTCCCAGATGAATGGGATCGCGAAATTTGCATGCGGACCCGGATTCCTACCCAGAACCAGGCGAGTTCCTATCAAGGACCTGTCAAGTGGAAGCCCAAGTGGTCTTGGCTCGTAATATCTGAGGAACCCTGAAGAAGACCCTGCAGGATCCCACTCAGGATCTGGAGGGACAACGCGGGTCCATGGCGGAAACCCGATGAGTTCCGGATGGGAATCCAGGTCTGTATGCGAATCTCACGATCCAATTCATCCGAGAATTTTCAATAGGGTGTCGCTCACCTTCATTTCATTCCGTAGAACACGCCATGTTTCTCTCCCGAGTGACTCCGGCTGCATCGGTACGTATGATTTCGGAACTAACGTATCTCTGTTATGAGAATAGACAGACGTCAATGCTAAATCAAGAGCATCACGGGGTGCCTGCAAATTGATAAATTTCGATATGAATTATATGATGCCAGTTGAAGTACCGAATGTGTGAATCACTCAAATTCAAATTTTTCATTGTTCAAATTCGAATAACAAACGCCCAATTTGGTTCCGAACTTCGACATGGAATGAAACAGGATTTTTCGCTGAATATTTAAAGTTCAGGGTAACTTTTTGGAGTAGAATTTTATGTCGGGTTCGACTTTGTCAACTGTGTTCCCAAATTAGTTTCATTTTTCCTTGAGACTTTTGGAAAGGTTAGGTCAACTCTGTCAAATTCAATTCAACTGTTCAATGTGGAATTTATTTTTGAATTTGAAATTATTTTGGTCCTGGTTCTCGCAAGTGAATTTGCTTAGGGTTCGGAACTTGGAAATTCAATTTATATTGAGATCGAAATTCTGAATTTGGGATAATATATTGTTCACCAAAGGAGGAAAATGCTCTGTCAAAAATATTTGTGAAGTTCCAAGAAGAAAAGTATGGTGGAAAACATATGGATTTGCAAATTTCCAAACAATTTTTGTGAGTTTCAAAAAATGTTCGTCAACTGACAAAAATTGTTTGTGGATTTACTACACGGAGAAATTGTCAGGAATATATTTTTTCCCTGCACATTGATGATCAATATACGGATATTGAAGACCTGTTTCAGAATTACTCCGTGTAGAAAATGTTAGATAAAAAACTTCCGAACTTCTATTGGATGTTTTTTCTTCGAAGTGTGGGAGATTTCCACCGAGTGTGAAGTTTGCTTTTTCCTCTCGAGATGAACACACTATTTTTTTTCACACCTGTAAGGAAAATGCACATTGTTCAGATAAACGTAGAATTTTTAACAAATGGTTAACAATTCTCGTCACAAACTTGGCTCTCACATATTTTGAAGTTGTCGGAGAGCGGATATCTGTAGTAGGTTTATTCCACGCCACGGAACAAAAGTGAGTATTTTCGTCCCTAGAGCAGAAAGTGGTGTGTACTTCCCATTTCTGTTGCAGAGGGACGAAAGTAAGCATTTTCATACCCAGGGCAGAAAGGAAGTATTTTCGTTTAGCTTTGGCACTTTCGCCCAGAATCCACCATTTTCTCTCTAGAATTTTTAAAATGAGATTTCACTCTTAGCCGGTTAAAAGTGAGTTTGCCGAAATTTCGAGTTTGACCCTTTGTTGCTGGAAATTGTCCTCACCATTTACTTTCTGGATGGGAGAATCGTTGGTTGAAGAAACTTCTTTCAAATCTTCGTCCAATTTAAATGAAATTTGGTATGAATCAATGGGTTTCTTAAACTAGGCAAAACTGATGGAAGAGGGATAGAGTTTGAAGTTAAAAACTCACAGCTACTCCAATTCTAGAATGAAATTTTCACTCTAAAAGAATGAGTCCGAAGCGGACTGGCTCACTTCTGAGACTGAGTGAAATGAATTGCGTGATTTTTCACTTTTCCAGATTTTGAGGGTTGTTTTCTAAAAATAAGCCGGAAATAGGAATTTCCCGTATAGTTTAGGGAAAAAATATATCTAAAATTCATTTTATCAGAGTTTCAATTGTGTATTGAAATACAATAAAATGATCAAAGATTAGGAACTTTGAGAATATAAAATTTTTCGCAATGAGATATCTGGAATCTGTTAGAAATCCCATACATTTTTCCGAATGTTCCCGAATTCCCAGAAACTCGCAAACTCTTCAACTTTTCTATATTTTTTTTTGTTTTTGATGAAGTAATCGAAACTCTGCCCATGTTTAACAAAACCAATCAGCCAATTCCCTGATTAGTATCCCCTGCAAATTCAGGTTTCCCTCGAGACCTTGAATTCTAACAGAATTCATCAATCAGTCATTCCTGTTGAATATTACGACCAAAGAGAAAAAGAAATGCAAGAATAGGGGAACTCCGTAATTATACATTCCGCCTTATCCACTCCATCGCAACCTAAATTAATTGCTCACACTTTCCACGCAATGAGTGATGTTACGTTAAACGTAAATATTACATTTATCATCGCGTAACGATACCGAACATGTTCAAATAGTGAAAAAAATTTGAAAGATCTCATAATACGTAATGTGGGGTAATAAAAGAGGTGGAAGATGATTCGATGAAAAATGAATTAAGAAGAGAAAAGGTAAGAAGCTTAGTGGACCGCGAAGGGAAAATTGACGAGAAAATGGTGAGACAAAGAACGAGTAGTGAATGGGACGACACGGATGGATGTTGGAAATCAAAAGGAAGAGAAAAATGAAAGGGGATGGCAAAGTAGACGTTAACGAATATCCGGAACTTGAATAAGAAAGGACGAAACAAAGGGGGAGTATAAGGAAGTGTGTGGAGCAAAGAGATGTAATGGTATGATTAAAAAAGAAATATATCGAAGAGAGACTACAAAGACCGGGAAAAATGGGTTTGGAAAAATAGTTTTACATTTTATTGTGCTACTTTTTCAACCCATTGAACTCATCGTTACGATATTTGACTTCATATTTTGATTCAACTGGATTCAACTTCAGTATTGTAACGAGTACAAAAATAGAATCCAAAATAATTGATTTTTGATTCAAGCGTTTACCTTTGGAATATAGTAATGAGGATGTCTTCTCAAACTGGTGAGTGTTTGATGAGCAAAAAGTCTTTCATGGGGTTTCAGCTTCAAATCCCATTCTCTCCCTCTGTGTTTTTCTGAAATTTTTGTATTTAAATTAGCAGCCCCATACAACCAAATTCCCTCCCGCGATACGTCTGGTACTGGATATGGATTTCGTATGTGGATCACTTTGGCCGTCATTTTATTTTCTCCTACGACACAGGAATAATAATAAGAATTTCGGAATAAGGCTTATAAATCTTCGATGTTCAACCCCCCTTTTGTATTTCATAACCTCAATAGCACTTCTACGACTTGAACATACTTAGAGATTGTTGCAATCGATACTACTTATTCGATTATCTCATTTATTTATTACATTAATAAACATGCTGTTACAGTTATCGAAGATTCCCAATTCAAAATTGTGATATTCGGAATGAAGATATGGCTACTCCTCGTCAAAATTTATGTTTGTATCTTCCTTTTTCTCATAATTTTATATATCAACGTCCTTTTGAGAATTGTTAAATGATTTGATATACGCTGTAATCATTGTATAGAATGAATTAATGTAATTTGAGTATCCATTGCACAATCTTAGTTCAAATTTATCGAACATTCTCCGAAATTTCGTGGTCTCTCAAAACGGTGGTTATGAAATGAATACAAACCAAGTATGTTTCTCTTAGGTTCATGTTTTTGAAGAGATGTAACTTGTGACGATAACGTTAGGAGTGAAACAGCACCCAATGTATACAATGTTTACTTAAGAAAAAGCAAGCGAATAAATAAATGTTTGATGTTTTTATAAAGAAAAAAGATACAATCTTCCGATGTCTTATTTGAAGGTATTGTTAGTACGTTGAAAGGAGGATAAAGAGAGATCCGAGGAAGGGGAATCTACTAGAAGTACTTGCAAGTGGCAAGATCGATCGGATAGAAATCCGGTAGTGGTGGCAGTATTCGGTTTGGTCGTTGGGTTTGTCTAGGATTAAGAGATGACGCGTACCGTAAAGGCCAGCGTACGTTCGAGACATTCGCCTTATTCAACTCACAACACCCAAGTCAGTGTGATGAAGCTACTAGTCCATTCATAAGGGAAAAAGCCACGGATTGATTCAAGAAGCTTGATGATCTGGGTCGTATCACTTCATCTAGTAAGGCTTCGCTTTATATTTCACTTTCATCGTGGTATTATTTTTTCAAATCGACATCAATGATCGCTCTTTCATAAATAATTTTTGTATACTCTCCCCATCCCTTATTTTATTTTATATTATATTTATTCAAGAGATTTGGGAGAAAATTCATAAAATCTAGCGATTTATTAGACAAAAGTTTTTATAGTTAAGATTTGTAGTAGACATCGCATTAGTCGATGAAAGAGAATGTAAGAATGTTGTCATAAAATAATCTGTTAAGAAAAAATTAGTACTGATGAGATTCAACCAGAGATTTGAAAGCATTTGGAATGCTTTTCCACGAAATTTTGGTATTGCCAAGGAATTTTGCTGAATATTCCTTGTTTCTGCACATTTTCTATGTGTTTTCGTGGTTTCCTTCTGGAACAAATTTCTCTAAACATGATATATTTCATATTTGGTATTTTATAATAGATCTCCGAAACCCTTCTGCATTTTTTAAATATGTCATCTTAATTCAGGGAGATTTTTTTCAAAAGAAAACCACAAGAACAAACAGCAAAATTTGTTGGCAATACTAAATTTTCGCTAAAAAGAATTTCAAATGCTTTCACATCTCTGGATTCAATTGGTTTCTCGATCGATACCACTGCGGTGAACCAACATTATCCAGAAAATGTTGATACCCAAGGAACCGACCATGAATTTTTCTCGCATTATCGATGCACCTTCGGATATGGAAAACTGGCCACACGATTGAACATGTTTTGCCCAGGAGGTGGTCGTCCGTTGGCAACACACGTCATCCGATATTAAACCAGCAGTAATTTATGTCCGGATAGGCGTGCATAATGCTGTTTGTATAAAACTGCACGAACACGTGTCGGCTCGTGCCGTCGGGGCGTGTTTCGTCCCTTTGAATCTTGCCATTCGTTCGTCTATTCGCAAACGAAACGTGAAATCTGAATGTGCGTATGCAGCTATATATATGATACGATTATAAATGCCCTTTTACACTCCACGCGTTATGTTATTAGCTTTTGATACTCTTTCTTCACGTTCATAAATATCGGCGTTTGATCGACAATGTTTTTCTTCGCTCTTTAGTTTTTCTTTCCTTTCTATTTCACAAGAATGAATCATCGTCGGATGTGAAGAATTTCATAATCAGATTGAGAGAAAAACAAGACACTGAGGTACGAGAAGGAGGAATTAAATGCAAGAAAAGTACAAAGTAGGGTAATTTGATTTTGATTAGTGCCCATCAGGTTTATGCAATACAGATTTCATTAACAGATAACGAAATAGTGTGTGAGAAGAGTTCTATTGCAGCTTGTTTTTGTTTTTTTCTCTAAGAAAAGTATCACTGTTCCTTGCAACATTTTGTTCAACCTTGAGAAAAATGCAGATCGAGAATACAGTAATATTTGATAGAAAATTTGGAAATGTTTCTTAAATTTGTGATGGAGATGAATTTTACTTGAAAAAGAATGAAAAATTATTAGTACTTGACAAAGCATAGAAAGAAGTATGAATTTTCCAGATTTCATTTCATTATAATATTGTTCATTATGTATTAACAGTTATTCATTCTTTTTCAAGTAAAATTCAACAAAAGCGTCGATCGTTTTATCTTCCTCACAAATTTAATAACCATTCTCAAATGTTCTATTAAAGATCACTATATTCTCGATTTGCAGTGTTCTCCATGTGCTTGTATCACATTGGGTCAATGAAAAAGAAAAATCCAATGAACTTCTCTGCTCTGTCAAAGTGAACCAGTGCACAAAGAGACAAACAGGAAATTTTTGTTTCAAAATCGTAGAACTCTCGACAGCATCCCTGTTGAAGAAACCCAGCATGGTCCAACAAAGAACCAACTTGTTCCCAGCTGGACCAACTTGGTTCAAACTGGTGCCAGTTATAGACCAGGTTGGTTGGCCCAAGAATCTGGAACACTCTAAAAAATTCTGAAGAGCTCTCGCTTATTGGACACGTGTTTTAACTGAAAATTTCGCTGAATATCTAAGAGTATCTTTGAAAAATTCTAAATTCGTTTGGAAAACACTGTAACTCTCCGAAGAACTCTTTCCTGAAGATCCCTGAAATTTTCAGAGGAATCTGTTCCCAGGGAATCCTTGTTACTATACTAATCGATGTAAAAAGAGGAACACAATGACGCGAAGGAGTTGTGTTGCTGAATTTGAAATTTCTTCCTTCGAGCATCCATGAAGTGGATGGTGAGGCGTCGATCTTTCTCTTCAGGAAGAGGAATACATCACTGCTTACGAGCTGTACAAATATATGTGCCTAGATGTACTTACTCCTATATCTTACTGTATCCAAATCAACAGGAGGATAAGAGATAAACAGAGACTGTAACATGCGTAATCGCGTAATCGTGGCGCGTGCTGAAGTTCGGGTTGTGGGAGCTTTGCTTACGTCTATATACGTTTAGTGCTGCTGCAGGCGCACGTGTGCCATGTGACATGTCTCACACACGTCTTGTTTCAACAACGATCTACGAGAATCGTACACGTTCGTAAATTATGTATCACGCGATAGAGTTGAGAAGATGCAAAATCTCACACTCACATAAACTCGGCGAATTAGAAGCTGAAATTTGTAATTCTAACGTTAAAAAGCTCCCGTTCGATCCTTTGAATATCTTTTCGATGAATTTCATCTCTCTTCGACAATATTTCTCAAGGATATTTGAAATTCTTATCAACTTGGAATTTAAAATATTTTTCTGGAAGGTTTTTGTCCTGTATAAATAAGCTCGCCTCTCGTGAAGGATATAGGACAAACGCAATGAAATCGCATATTTAAATGGTCAACGTTGTTCCCACCGACCACCACATAGGAGAGTCGAAGGGAGTAAAAAGAAGAAGCTACGGTAATACAGAACAGTGAAACAGCTCGTGAAAGAGATGACAATACTAGGGGATGATATTGCCAATATTTGGTGTGATTCTGGTGTGAATATGTGCGCAGCGAGGATGTTGATGTATATTATATGTATACACATACGTGATACATATATCCCTTAAGAAGGGTCGTCGACGTTTGCAGAGGCGTATATACGTTAGACGCGCGAACCGATTACCATTTGAATGCTCCCCGTATATAGCGTATAACTGGTCAGGCCTTTGTCAGCCCTTCATGACACTAACCGCACGTATCTATAAAGTCCCCTCATCTGGGTCCTATCCCTCTTCCTCTTTCATTTTCCGAATACCGTATGTTCACTATCAGCTCTTCAAATCGAGATTCGGAAAACATGAAAAATGCTTCGAGTAGGTGTCCACCTACTTTGTTCTTTGTTCTTTGTTCCTTTTATTTTCAAACTATTTATTGTGAAGGCGTGATGTGTTTTGCTTCTCTGCTCTTTTTTTTTCCAGTTTCGTCTCCCCTTCAAGATGGATCACCGGTACTTTTCTTTTTCCTTATACAAATAACGAGTATCGAAATCGATCGGATTCAATGAGAAAATGATTGGCTTCACTGGCGAGACGTATTTTTTTGCGATCTATATTTGATTCTTCAGATTTTATAGACGTTATTGAATATCCAACCATCGGGGAATTGAACTTTTGAAAGATTTATCGATGCCAACTATAAAAAGCATTGTGATCTGAATTTATTTGGAAGAGTATTTTTCAGAGAAGTCGTATCGCTGTGCATTGAGATCTATTGAATGTTGCAAAAATTCATCCACCGTACTTATTCGGTAGAATTTAATGCAATAATTTTCCTTCGAATCCATTGAATTTGAACGATGATGAGTTTCACGCTGCATTGAACGAAGCTGTAATGTAGAACAATGTCTTACACCCTGCGTATCGAATACGATAAAACCAATGGGAAGGGCACGCGCCATCAGTGCGACAGGTGGCCCGTGAAATCAGTGTACGAGTGAGTGTTCTCCTGGCCCCATCAGTTCCCCAAATCGATACGGTTCATTTAAGAATAAAGTGTGTAATAATTAGAATCAAGGGTGACGACGGATAATTTTCATGCGAACTTTCTACTCGTGTGACGAAGAACGCATCGATATTATTACAATTCAGGTTGTGTACGAAAAATCCTGATTTCTCTTTTTGTAAAATTCATACAATCACTTAGGTTCCGAACTGATAATACGTTTCACAGAAATTCCTCAATAATTCATTCTTTAATTTTGCTGTATCTCTCAATAGATAGACATATATTTCACGATCAAATTCTTCGACCACATATCACCCTAAATCCTATTACTCCCGTCATATAATTCTGAGAGAGACATTTAAATCAAACCTCCACATATTTTTTCGATACTCCTTTTTTTTCATCTCAAGGTCATATACATTTTTTTTTCCCACGAAGCGATGACGTATCTGACAGGACATAGAGTATACGTTTAATACGATTCATACATAGGTACATACAATCGCATACGCATATAGATACAGCAAACCACGATCAAATACGAATTTCGTAATTTGCATACCGATGATCGAGGACTCGGTCGTAACGTTTCGAATGCCCAATGGGGCGGTGGACGCTCAGAGCGGTTACAGTGGTAGTTGCGATGGTGGTTGTCGGTGGGTGGTGTCGGTGTATTTTAGCGTTTCACGTTTGTTTCCATTTAAATGGTAATCGAGTTCATAATGTAATTGTATTCGCCACATAAGCCAGGGCTCACCGCAGCTCGCTCGATTCGCCATTGTTTGCATTGTTCTCTTCGCTCGCACTCGCGCGAACAATCCGCGGCAGCCTTTCAGCCACGTCCAAAATCTAAGCCCCTTTCACCCCTTACATTGCCTGATATTTTGCCATGATACAAAAATAACAACAACAAGAACAACGGTGCCACGTCGACGTATGCCAATACGTGCTCTCTGCAGGTATTTTGGATCTATGCGCGCGTGATATGAACATTTTCTCTTTTGTTCAACGAAAATGGAACTACGGGGAATAATTTATATGCGTATGAATATTTAGAAAATCCGAGAGAATGTTTCATATACCGTTACCGTGGATGTCAGTCTCGTGGATATTGGGTGATAATCAATGAAATGAGGATCGAGAAAATGCATGAGAATACATCGATCGTGGAGTATTGTTGTATAATGAAGATTCGTTTGTGTCGTGAATGAAAGGAGAGAGGGATGAGGATAAATTTGTTGACTCTGTGAAGAAAAGGATTCTGATTCTGAGTTTTATTTGGTATACTGGAAAAAATAATTGTGAAATTCCCCCAAGAAAAAGTTTACTTTTCCTTCATTTATGGAGGATTCAACGCCCCGAAAAACAGAAGAATTCCTCAGAGTGGTGGAAAAATCCCTCATTTTTGATGGAAAAACAATTCACATTTTTTTTACAGTGTATCAAAGACAAACGTAAAAAAAACGCTAGGTGATTCATTTGTGAAAATACTAATTTGACTACGAGATAATTAGAACGACGTTATACTATTACAAAATTTATTATCAAACCAAAAACAGTCACAGAATTTTGTACCAGTGAAGCACGAAATCACGTGGTTACGAAATACGAAATACGCAAGGGGTTTGTTGAATATTATTGTAACATAGGGGATGGTTTGGTATATAACTATAGACATACTACTCGCATATATATGTATATCAGAGAGTTGGTTGGCTGTACCTTTCTCACTCTCATACATATTCATCAAACGCTAATTAATCATCGCCCAGGCACACCCACAGTAACCCCGAGTCACCCTCTTGGCAACGGTACAGTTCTGGAAAAAAAAACAACTACACGAGTTTCGCAATGTTCTCATCTTTACATCATACAACAATATATTACAACACGATACATTTTCATATCAAAGCTCTGTCTCTAAAATATGACAATTTTTTCGATCACGATGTTTATTTATTACCAAATTTTTTGGTATTATCCACGCTATACCCTTTCGTTCTAACCATTTGTTCGGAGACAAAGACTTCTTTCGTAACCAAATCATGTCATCTCAAATTCTTTGATCCACAGATTCATAGATTTCTAGTTCTTACAAGAGAAATTTTCATACTTTTCATGTTGGGCTTGAAAAAATTTGAAAGGTATTCGAATTCCTGTATGGAAGTTTCCAGGAAAGAGCTAACGGTCCAATACTGGCGGGGATTTATTTGCCAAACTCTGGGAAAAACAATCAATACTGGATGACCACTGTTTTTCGATTGGTGCCACTTATCTGACGGATGCTGTATCAACTCAGGCAAACCCGTGCCGTGGATCTGATGAGTCGAGGCCATGCCAGTGTTTAACCAACCATTGATATGCATTTCAAAGAGTAAATCTTTCGAATGGTCTTTGGTCCGAAGTAATTCAAACAATTAGGGCGCATAAATATTGTCAGTATCGGCAGAGTATTGTATCCCCAGTACTGGGCCTTATGTGAAACGTTGTTATCAATTCGACTTCGGGTTAGTACTGTCAAATCAACTGAATTGTCCTGAATTGGTTGTTTATATTTCCCAACGCTGGTAACTCCGGCAACAGTACTGCGCCAGGTTTCAATTTCGACATGAGTTACTTTATTTCTCATTCCACTTTTTGACAGAATAATTTGAATCAGCAACATAGGGATTTTCTGAACTTCACAAAGCCTTGAAAGTCTCTTTACAAAGGCCTCGTGTCGCCTCACAAGACCTAGAGAATAAGTATAGTGATTTTTGCTAGATAATGTTTCACTGAGAATTTCCCTCTTGAATTTGAATGAATATGAATATTTTTAGAAACATATGAGATTTCGAAGGATCTCTTCCATACAGTAGCATTATTGAGAAGAACTTCGTTGAGAGTCCCCAGAATTCACAACCAATTCCTTTGATTAATCCTCATTGGCCCACTTTTTATTGGTATATGCCAAGACAGGCCTTGTTGTTTTCTTAGCTAGACCTGAATTCATTTCAGTCGGATCTAGTTCTAAAAAATGTTGGCAGAGCCATGGAAACAATAGTCGAGGCTTGATTCTGGGAATAATTCGTTATATTGTTGTAAAAGCCTATGCCATTGTTGAATTGAAATTCTCCAAGAAAAAACATGGTTGTATGAGAAATGAAAAATTTCATGAATTCTGTACAATTTGAGTGTCAGTTCCAGAACAATTCTCCACCGATCCACAAATGATACATCACAAGCTTTGTTATACTCGTTGTTTCCTTCATCACATCAGATTTTGAAACCTTCAATGATTTATTATATTCCCAGGTCTATAGGGTAAAATTTATTTCCTTCCAAGACTTGGACTGTTGGAATTGGTGTGTGTATGCATATATATATATATATACATATGTATGTACGTATCCATGTATTTCATGTATTATACCTAACTGGGACACTGTGTTTATACCGAATACGATCAATCTAAATTGTAATTTTGTAATCCTATTATATGGTCCGTGGTTGACGTCTTTGCACGCACTTGTTCTCCCTTCCTAGTTTTCACGTAGACCAGGGGATGCGTATAATTAGGTACCGTTTATTTTGCATCGTGGCATTGTTGATTGTATAGGATATCCAAAGGGTCATACAATAAATGCCATGAACACTAGGGGACTTTGTTCCTGCAACATATATACATGGCACTCGGTGTGACTTTCTAAGCAGGGTCATCGTTCTGTACTCAGTCGTACGGACATCATGGCGTGCGAATGGACAAAGTGATACTCTGCAAACTATTTTAAAGAAATCTTCGCAGTGAATAGGTTTTAAGATATGAGACATTTCAGTAATATTCTGACAGTGTTTCATCCCAAGTAGAAATGCTCCAGCTATTGACAAGTTTTGTAACGCTCAACTAGCCAGATACTAGACACTTGCAAGTATCCAACCAGAACCCTACAAGGCACTTGCAAGCGTCCAGTTTTCGATTAGTCAAGCGTTACAAAACTCGTCAATGACTTGAGCATTTCTACTAGGAATTAGATGTTGTGTGATTGAATATAATGAACTGATGGATGTTCTGATCAAAGTTGAGCTTGTATATAGTTATAAGGGTATCCCGTAGAACCCGAAGTGGACTGGAATCAATATTTTGTTGGTTTTACAAAATTTATTATTTGCTCCTTGTTCCAAATCACACATTTGTCAATATCAAAAAGATATTTATTTCGACCTATCCAAATAACAATTTCTTAGAATCAAAGAGACACTTTTATCTGTGTAAAATACTCAAAAATGATTCAATAACCCACATAGCACAAATGTCTCAGTGATATCTTCAGAATATTCTGCAACAATCTGGAGACATTACTGAGACTACGTGGGAATGCTGCTATGTGGGAAAGTGGAGGAAATCTACCAGCCAGACCTTGTTCCATACTAAAAAAAGGACTGGCTGGTTGTGTTGGAATTTCGAAATTCTATTAAATCAATACGTCAAATTTGTTGAATAAATGAAATCAGAATTATAGGAATCTCGATATTTGATTTGAAGAAAGTAAGTGAAAAAGCACCCAAAACAAATTAATATTAAAATAAGAGTATCCCGCTCATTTTGATGGAACTTCTCCTCTGAAATATGGTATCAAAAGTATTCCTCTCAATTTGAAAGGATTAGTCTTTGGGACGGAAGAATTTTTAGTTGTTCAAATACTGTCAATCGTAGAGGCGTATTCTCAATTGAAGGAAGAAACAAAAGTGGAATATCCTCCCTGATTGAGAGGGATTTTTCCTCTCGTTTCCAGATTATTTTTCTCTAGGCGAGGAAGAATTATTGACCCTCGTGGAAAGACTTTTCTCAATTCAAGTGAAATTCCCTTGATTCGAGTGAAATTTGCTGGTCTTAAGGAAATTTTACTTGAATCAAAGAATCAGAAAACTTTTCTGTGAGTTTAGAGTAGGGTGGTGTAAGAGTAAACGGGGGATAAGAATGCGCCAGAGTGCAAAGTTGATTGGATAAATAATTGTTCAAGAACCGCGAACTCTTATCTTCCGTGTAGCCTTACACCATCTTACCCTGACTGCAGAAGTTGAGTGCAGCCAAATTCTAGTCATTGAAGCAAAAAATTAGTATTTGTACCTAATTCTTTTGCTGTAATAGCTGAAATTCAGCTCCGGAGACTCATTTAATGGCTGTCCATGTCCATGCTAAGCACTTCTATCAATTATACATGAATTCAACGCGAAATCTCTGTTACAAATAATCTATAAAATTTTACTGACCAATGGGAAAATGAATGGGAAGGTATCAATGAGATTCAATCAGAAATTTTACCATTCGTAATAGGATTCAATAGAATATTTCTACCTAGGATATGTATCGTAATTCGAACAATCTCTCTCAACCTGAACCATTTAGTGAATTTTCAAATTCTTCTACACAATATTCAATGGCTTGAAAATTTTGTTGACGCTCGTCGAAGAATTCTTTTTCTATAATATTATTAATTTTGTTACTTTTGCCTCTGAATTAGATCCATCATTCTTCATCGTGATAATTTTGAACGTTCACAACAATTCAAATTTTAATCCTCCATAGAAAATCATCCGTAAATATTACAATATAATCTATTAAAACTATCAGTTTCGCTGAAATCAGATGCAGGATGAGAGTACATAATTTGCCATCAATAAGGGTCTTTCGTGGTAGAACAGATGCGTTGAATAACCTCCTATTCGTCATCTCTGCGGGTAACACACACTGCATCGATTTAAATGCTCTCAGAGGAATTCTACATCATTTTTTTCTCTATCAATCGATCACTAATATTTTTTGACTCATGAACAATCGAAGCGAATTGTTGATGTTCTTCAAGCGGCAGGTGACAGATTGATTCAACGAATCCCATCGCATGGTATATCGATTCATCAACAATTATAATGTTATGATCTATTATTTTATATTTCCACACTATTGTCTTGAAAAGTTCTAAAACGTTTCGAAACAATGCATTGTTTCTTCTTTTTGGCCAATATGAAGCTGTTGAGTTGTAGTGGGGTGAATTTTTTTCAAAAACATATTTATACAGCTCATCAATTTCAAATGAAATTCAAGAAACGTCTAGAAATATATGTAAAATGTTCCTTGAAAATTCGAAAAGTGTGCCTGTAATTTTTTACAATTATTTAAATTTTGAGCAACTTGACAAATTTTTCAGAATATTTTCCGACAGTTTAGTTGCAGTTTCTTGAAATTCAGTTAAATTTATCTGAAAATTTAAAAGAAAGTGGCTGTGAAACATTCCTGTTAAATTTTTTGAAAGGACTCTAAAAGGAATTTTTTTCAGTGTCTGTTAAAACTTTCAGCATTGAATTTTCATTTGGCAACAAATGTATTCGTTATGTTTCCGTTTCTTAATGGAAAAACCTCAATCGTTTCCCAACGAACACACCAAATTTCATCTGAAAATCGACCCGCAATTCAAAGCACAAGCATTTACAGTATATCAGAGACAAACAATTAAAAACTGGGCAAATAACTTTATCGAGTCCTAATGTTAAATAGAATATTAGACGTCAGATTGCGCGTTGACAAATGAGCGATCCTAAACCAGGATTGCAACATCAGTACGATGGTGCAATCTATAAAAGACATATGGCCTCTAAAAAAAAAGAACATCCAGTGGAATATACGGGATGATGGGCTGCAGTAACCATCCAGTCGATCCGATATTAATGGAGACCAAACACCACGTATTTTCTCTCCTTAGGTTCTACCGTTGTCTGTTTGTGCCATGTGTTTGTGTGTTTCTCTATCCATCCCCCAAAGTGTGTACACACATCGCTATTATGCTCCCACTGATATAATGTGTGTAAACACCCCCTTTTGCTACAATGGAGTGATCTATGGCTATGAGATCCAAAAAGCCAAACTCGATTCTTCGTTTCATGGTTTATTCTTTTTTTTCGCGTATCATCCCTTTATTCTCATTCCGACTGCCTTTTCTCAACGCAGATGAACTCACAAAATGATCGAAATATTTATTTGAATCACATGAAAAATTATGGAACGGAACTACACATGAAGGATTTATATATATTCGCGATACGTGATACTTTTCTACTTCATATTGTGTTACGATTATTCTTTCATCAGAATTTTACCTCAGTCGCGTGAGTTGATTTCGAGGTTCTATCTCTCCCACTCCGATTAGCCCTGGCAGCGTAAAGTGATTGGATCAAAGGCACTAGAGCCCTGAAACAGGCTTATCAAGAGAAGCGGGGAAAATTTTACACCGATGAGATCCGACTTTGAATATGAATTTGGTGCCCAGAATTTTTGATATTTAGAGGATATGATTTTTTAAATCCTCTTACAGTTTTAAAAATACAGTGAAAGGCTGAAATTTATAGCTGGACTTTAATTCTGGTCTTGGATTTTATTATCGTACATTGAAAAAAGCCACCTACCTAAAATACCCCGCAGAACCTGATGAAAATTATTGTTACACTTCGAATGGAAGAACTGCAGACAGACTTTCTACCAGGTTGTTCCCAGAATCACCATATCGAAACATTCTGTCACAACTTGGCAGGCAAATTATTCTCGTCTGTTTTGAACGGGATATCACAGTCTGTGAAGTTTAAACAGAATCGTCCCGAAAAATTGCTGTCAGTTTTTGAAAAAAACCTGGAGAAAGCTGACCGGACAAAATTTGATAGAAAATTCATCAGTTTTCTGCTTAGATTCCATGTGAAAGAAACCATCTGAAGTGTGATAATGATTTTTTGTCCGATTTTTTCACATGATTTACACATGATTCATGAGAAAAATTGGTGGAAAAAATATTTGGCTTGGTTCTTCTGATCAATCGCAGGGGACCCTTCGGTATTTGGGGGCCCATTCAGTTTTCATTCAAGATGAAATCTTGATTTTTCCAAGAGTGTGTCGCTTCTAGGGGGCGCAACATAATTCCCAACCGAGGGCCTTGATACAAGCCAGTCCGACACTGGCTTGAATACCCTCAATGTTTTGTCATCATACACGGAATATACACAATAAGATTAAAATTATTCTTAATATTTTAATACCTCCGAGTATTCAAAACCCCAATTTTGTATATCAAACTTGTTACAAAAACCGTTCACAATCCGTAACCGTGGTTTATCAGAGCTGCAGTATTCGATTACGATTCAAGAAAGATCTCAATCATTGAAATTTGTAGATTCAAAACTTGACGACAAATATAAGTGTAAACGAGAATTAAAAACCGAGACTTGCAGTTGAAGTAATTTGGCGCTTTCCTGAGCGTACCATCGATAAAATTGGATTTATCTCACCCCTCGGACGACACATATGTACTACGTATGAATGTACATACGTATGTGCACGGCGCGTGACTTGAAGGGTGAGTTTTCGGAAGGTGCACAAGTTGCTCGTGTCTGAAGGGCGGAAAAGGGATCGAGATCAAAGGCACAACCGTTAGCAATTTCGCAGTCCGTCCGTGACATATTAGGTGAGAATTGACGCGGACAGGCAACATAGTAAAGCCGCAATGTAGTGACTTTGATCACTTCACCTGTGGGACTTGGATATACGAATGCAAGCTGATTCGATAGGAAAAAGAAACACGATCGCTAAGATAATTCGATTCCTATTTCACGTGTCTCAAGTTCGGGTATTGAATTATAAATCAATTTCAATTGGGAAACAGTTTCATGTTTCTTCAATCATTGTTTGTTACATCAAGGAAAAAACTGTTAATTGATGATAATTATCCGTTGAATTAGTTATCGCAGGGGAAAACCCCACGTTAAAAACAATGTTGTTTATTTCAACGTTGTTTACCATGTAGTTTTCCCACAATTTTTCAAGCACGGTTATGAAAGTAGATTGGATCGATTGAGAGGATTCTATTAGAACACGCATTTCGCGATATGTCGCAACAACGTAGAAAACCACGTTGTTATTCGAAGAGCAAACATTTTACCATGGTAAATAACATTGTTTTGAACCAAGTTTTCAACGTGGTTTTTTTTCCCGGGTAATATTTCAAATATTCATAACAACTAACCCAGACAGCACAATAGTTCAGGACGAGACCATGAAAAATACTTTAGGAACCATGAGACTACATAAACAATTCTTCATGAATACATCTGAGACTTGTGTGCTGTTTGGGAAGAGATGGTGCTACAGAAGCAATGTATTACCTCTCAATATAGTAAAATTTGATTCAAAGTGTGAATTCATTATGATTAAATATATCAATGTGATTTTTTTCGTGAGAATAAATTGTTTCGTCTGTATCCAATGAACACAACATTCAAAATTTGTCTAAAATTGTCGCGTGAGACATCTTTCATATATATATATTACACATCTTTTAGAGAGCATTGTCTAGAAGATATCTAATAGATATCCGAGAGATGTCTTACCCGACAGTTTTGGACAAATTTTATTTTAAAAATGGTTCATACAATTTGTGAGAGATGAAAAAAGCTGAACAATGCATTTCCAAACATTTGTGGAATTTTTCAAAACGTAATAATCTCTTGATAACATTTGGAATTTGTAACATTACAAAATTAGAATACATTTCAAATCATACCCTATATACGTGGTATACTATCCCTTCTGCGTAGATGTAGAGCTAGTAATTTGAATCCGATGAATTATTTGTCTTGACAAATCAGTTTCACTCAATTTGATGCGAAAGTATTAATGTGTCCTCAGTTGCCAGTACTTTCGAAAGCCTCCGATTGTAATGCCGAGGGTTGCGCTTTATTTTGAAATGTTCGTAGTTACGATCGGCTATCATTGATTCTCAGAGCACGATGAAGTTATGTCGATATTTTAACACGTACACGGAATACGTGAGGTGATCTGATGTTTCCCCTAATGCCATCTATTTTTGGTATTTAGTAACTATTATAATCACTGTTGAAGCTTCTGTGCAATCGATATTGCTGTCAGTTTTTGGAGTGAATTAACGGATTATCATTGATTACTGTAGCCGTTTTTATTTCCATCGTGTGATTAAAAAGCTGTTGGGTTGAATAATTTTCTGATGTTCTATCAAATTCAAAGAATTCCTCTTCAGAAGGTTTTATAAAATTGGAATCTCTACCATTATTTCATTCATGAGAATCAACGATGCTTTACATTTACGATGTATTGATGGAATGTGCCCAAATAGTACACAGACTTCAAAAGCATCCAAAAAGAGTTCTTCAAAACTTTTGAGAAATCTTTTCGAATTCTTTTGGAACGACAGTACTATATGGGTGAAAAACGTTGATATGAGGTCAAATAGAGTAAATCCGACGTTGAAACGACGTGTATACGACGAACAAACATCTGAGGGAGTATGAAATCCATACTCTGTGAATCTGAATCAGTGAAATTCCACTGGGTTGCAATGGCAAGTACAATACTGTAAACTGGTGCATATAAATTGTTAAAATTAACTAATTTGCACAGTGAAATATGACTAATTATGATCAGTGAAAAGAACATCTAACTGCAGAACCAATGATTAATAATTGCTGAATCAGTGAGATTTTGATGATTCAAATTTCAAGAGTATGTATGATTTTTGAGTGTCTTGGCAGAGTGAAAAAGGCAGTATAACGAGCCGCTGGAACGTTTATTGAAGGTTTATAAATCGTGGAAGAGGTTTTCCAAACGCTCAGAACACGTCACAGAGATAAATTTTACTGTTAGGGGTAGGTTTCCAAAGGCCCGGGAACCTGGACGGGTCGGAACAACATGATTTTGAAGATTGGTTCTGTCGCCATCATCTTGCAACAACATGACATGAAAAAAATTTCTTCTCACACTCCAATATATGGCAAATGAACTGTCTAAAAAAAATTATATTCCTTTTTTTCAGCTGGTAGAGTGGTATTAGCCCTTAATATGAAATACCGTGTTCAGAATCAATTAAAAGCGTGGTTTGATTGCATATTTTATCCAAGGTGATCCAAATCAAGTATATTATGTTTGTTAAAAATTTTTCAAGGCTCAGCTTTCGAAGCTTTTGAATTATGAGAATTTTTAGATTCATTTTTCAAATCCAAATCACTCGAAAGCACTGTGTGCTACATACTTGAGCTTCGCCCCGCGTAGAAAAAATTAGTATAATAAGAATTTGGATAGGCAAACATGGTAATGAGCTTGCCAAAATATTGCAGCGGTTTGGGAGAGATCGTAGCCAGAGTGTTTACAAAAAGTATAAGGTTTGTCCTAATTTGTTACTTTTGGACGGAGCATACATTTGAAACAATAAATTTTTGTTCTGCCCAAAAGGGGCATACCAGTCCACAAAAATTTAGAATTTTCTCACACGCAGAGAAAAATTCTTGCTGAAAAAGCGATTTCGAAAAATCTGCTTTGCTAAATTAGCAAAACGGTTGCTGTTACAGCAAAAACATTGCTATTTTAGCAAGATATTTGCTAATCCAGCAAAATTTTCTAGCCGTCTGTATATCTACAATTCCGGATTGCTGAATGGAGAAATGGACAAATTAAAGACACTGAGAGAAGAGTTTGTTTGTGACAAAGAAGGCTTATCAATTGCAAACAAACCATCTTTGGGTCAAATAAGATTTATGATTAGTTGATAAACCTTATTTGATTGGAATGAATTCGAAATACTCTTTTCTAAGTGCAGGTTCCAATGAAATTCAAAAATATTCAGTAGAGAAGTATTTTACAGAATATTTCTACGGGACAGAAAAAATGAGGTCCCTAACAGCACAATATGTCTCTGGGACGTTTTCTGAACGTTCTAGTGGCACGTTGTGCTGTCTGGGTTGAATCAATAGAATATTTCAATCATAGTAATGAAGTCGTATAATTATCCACGTTTTTGCAACATTTTTTCAGTCCATCTTAATTTATTGATAAAATATATCATTGGATGTTCTCAGTTAAATACCAATAGAAATTTCCAACTTGAGGTTTCCTTAAATACTTGTCCTCCCCTATCATGCTATCATATAATTCATGAAATTGCAATATTTGATCAAACGTTATATCAGGAATTCCACCTGTTTATTATCCTAAAATAATTCGAGCACGCACATTTGAAAATTCTAGTTGTATTTCAGCTGTTTTTCTACTCAAAACACACTTGGAACATGAACATGAATTAGATGCAGTAGAAGAAAATTTATGAAAAAAAAATGTTTCCGCCCGGGATCGAACCGGGGACCTTCCGCGTGTTAGGCGGATGTGATAACCACTACACCACGGAAACCGTGCTTGGAGGCCACGCAGTTTATTCTGTTTTTAAACTTCACTCTATAAAAAAGAATGTTATGCAGTTGGGGGAACAGTATATCATGAAGATTATAAAATTCATGTTGGAGCGGACATGCTTCACAATGAATTACAATATTTCATGCGTTGTTATACCTTTGAGTCTGATATTTAATATTAAAATAATATGCATGCGAATCAATTTTCATAACCAGTCACGATCATTTTGGAATATTACAATCGTTCTAACGATTGTTGAATAATTGATATAATTATGGAATAAAGAATGTTTTTAACTGGATACCAGTGTTTTTCGGATCTCTCTTTCTATCGTATAGGCGTGTCCTTCTTTGACCAACGTGCTCGGATGGTAACACTGATATCCTCTTGATGAAAACTGTTTTACCGCAAAAGATAACATAACCGAGAACTAAACCGACTGTTGGTAAGTTCACGACCGGTATGCAATATATCATCATGTGAATTTCCCTAGAGTTTCAATACACATCATGTTTTTTCAGATCTGTGTTCCATTGTGGTTGTAACGTTGTAACTTTGTATTCACTATGGCGAACTTTTGCATTTTTGTATCATTCATTTTGTGTCAGAAAGAAATGATTTACCACCAAGAGGTACAGAATTTTATGTATTCCGAAATTATGCTTGCGCATCTAAATTGTTGGACATATATTATTTAAATCTTATTTTGATCGTGATATGGAGTGTCTAAAAAAGAAATTCGCAAATCTCGCGAATATCTGAAATTTGAATTCATACTTGAACCTGCACGGGATAAATGTTCTATTTTATCTTGGAACGATAATGTTATCGTCACATCTTGGGTAGATTCTGAAGAAATACCAGCGTACCATTCGAGTAAACATTTTATCTACAACATTTCTCTGGATCAAATGTATGAAATAGTTTGAAATGTCGAGGAAATAATCTTTGATACTTCATCAATTGCTGTACAGAGCCTGATTTTCAAATTACGAGAAAGAAATTTGTTCTCAGTCGGTAAAAGACGATTTATCTTCGAAATTCAAAATTCGGGTTCTGTACAGCAATTGATGAAGTATCAAACATCATTCCCTGAAAATTTCAGACTATTCCATTCATTCAGCTTAGAGAGATCTTGGCAACAAAATGTTTACTCGGATGGTACGCTGGTATCCCCGGCCATCGAGATCTTGAAGAAATGCGCGAAATTTTGCTATGTATATTTTTCGAGCAACCAAACGATAGATATAAATTTTTATTATGCAGTGATGAAATATATTGCTAGGATTAAACTCTGAATATCGAATTGGAATGAAATTCAATAAAAGTTGAGTAACTAGTTCAGAAAAATTCTCAAAATTATATATAATTTGTATCTAATTCAAGAATCTTATACAATTTTTACAGAATTATATAAAAATTATATATAATTTTTCCACTTCATTGTTTCATCATATTCAAAATTTTCCATGATTGTTTAGTTGTTTAAAAAATATGTAGCAGAGTTTTATCCGTCTTTTGATGCAACAAAGCCTTCAACAATGTAGAATTTATTATTATTGAAACAAATGGAATCTCGAGTATTGTTATTGTGTTGGATGTATCAGAAACAAAAAAAAACCGATGAATGATAAATCGAGTAGCCACATTGTTTGGTCTACGAACACAGGAATCTTATTTCTAAGAATTATTCTCCCAAGTCCTTTATGTCCGTGACCTCCACTTCACGTGTCGTTTGAAATTCAACTCCATTGAAACACGTATATTAAACTGGATATCCGATCGTTACTGAAAAAGTGTGACAAACGGGAAGCCTATGAAAGTTGAGAATAAGAAACGATCGGTATTCAGGAGTAAGTTCCACAAGTAAATGATTTCAACTTCGTAAAACCGAGGGATGAACAATTCTTTGAACTATAAGGATGAACCCTTCCAAAAGAATTGGAGAGGAACTGATCAGAACATATACTCAAAGAAATTTCAATTGCAGTAATTGAATGTAGTTACCATAAATAAAAACCTAGTCATTTAAAATATACTCGAATGGATTTATTTGCAACAATCAAGAAATTTAGTTTAATTGTACATATTTTTTTGATGAATATTTTCAGTTGTCTAATGTTCAACCCTATCATTTCCTGCATTCCACGACTAGAACATTTCTTCTAAAATTTTATACGTGTTTGTAATACATTTTCACTTAAAATTCAGAATTTCTGAACAATTCGGTTGAAGGATTTGACATTGAGTTACTTCATTTTGTCCAATAAACACCATAATTTGATGTATTAAAATGTTGCATAACCCATACCACGTAGCATGACATATTGTAAATAACAATCACATCAGTTTACACTTAAAATTTTAAGAACAACGGATATTTGGTGTATAATATGAAGTTTCATAAGTTTAGTTTCAGAATAGGAAACATTATACGTGGTTGCGAGACGAGCTTATAATATCATCCTGATATCTTGTTTCGTCTGACACCTTTTTATCGGAAACATCGATATTGCATTCATGTTTTGCATGATTTTTCAAATAAAATCATCAATAAGAGAGGGATTATTCATCTGATAAAATAGATGATTCGAATATGAATCATATAACGTCCAATTTCAGATGCTTTCCTTTTTATTCAAAACATGATAATTTATAAGATTGTCATAACTTCAGTGTCAAATTTTGAAAACATCCATGAATATTTGACGAACATCCTGCCACGGTTTTGAGAATTTTATTATATGATTTATCGAACACATCAGAAAAATATTCTCCAAAAGTTTGACAGCAGAGTCCGTGCAATTACGGACTTGTCACCGATTCAGGAATTTCATTCATTTTGAGGCAATATCCTTGAAGAATCATGTATGGTGCATTATACAAAATATTTATCAGAAAGGAAAACTACTCAGATTTCAGGATGCATAAAAAAAAGAATGGTTTCACGCGTATGAGTTGATCGATACGACAACGAGTATTACTTCGATCAAAACACTAATAATCCGCATGAGCAATGTGATCGATATGATTGTTCAGCTTTTCAAATATAATTCCATACATGTCTCGTTTGTTTTTATATGAATATGATGTTATCTGACATTCATTTCAATGAAATCAGAATAACTGTGAGTCGTTTATGTAGGCAATTATTCTTGGGCGAGGGCTGACACGAGAGATTGTGCAGTAGTTGAAAAATATACTTTTGTACATTTCTAAATTTTTTTAGATGGATTGTGAATATTCGACACATGTCAGAAAATATTATCCTCTGTTTTACATTTTGATGCGCGGGAGTGAGCTTAGGGACACCTTTATTTTTCAAACATAATCTGTTTTAAGTCTATGAGAACCTGAGGAACAGTCGGATATGTTGTAGTATGTTTTTAGATTACTGGTATCTTGTAACGCAACACTTTGTGTATCATAGATAGCATTAATGTGTTCGACGTGTACTGGGCTGCATATATTCACCGGTTATTTTGTGCATTCAACTCTTCAATTAATCAGTGTTTGGTTTTGCATTGAAATCGAATAATGAGGGTGATAGGTGATAAGTCTGTTCCTGTGTTCAGCTGCAGTATCAATAAAATTTTACATCAGTTATGGGATCTCCCGGTTTCTTTGTGTTACAAATTTCAATAGAATCTTATTAATTCTATGAATTCCCACGAATCTTTCTAAATTTACATCTGGAAACAAAAATTTGGCTAGAAAACTTCTAAAAATGTTTTGGGGAAGTATGGAACCTTCCTTCCAGTCGTTGTGGTACTTTCAGAGGTATCTTTGGCTCGGGTCAAACCAACGCCAAAAATCCATAAAAATCCACCTTTTTCTCCGTGTAGCCAAAATTGAGCTGATAAAACTCAAATATTGCTGCAGGAGGTAAAAAATGGCTATGGCTGAGCTAACTATTTTTTCTCCGTGTACTCCATACAATCAGTTAACATTTTTTAGTAGCTACTGCGGTATTTTTGGGATAGATTACTCCTCGTGAATTGAATCTTTCTCGTACATTGATACAGAGTACTCCAATGCAGAGTAATTTCCACCCCGAAATTAGTCATCCATATGTTGACCAAGTTATTTATCTTCTGGATTCGACTCCTTGGAATTGAAAACATGGTTTGAAGTTGCACCGCAAGATTTTTTGCATGCTAGAAAAATTTGCGACAACTTTCTAACAACGCGGAACAAACTGTTCTTGGGAAGACCTGAGAAGTTGCGTCGTCAAGTGCGCAGCAACATGCAGTCAACTTTAAAATTGTTATGATGCTGCGAAGATGTTTGGATACATAAATCTATGCCGCGTTATAAGATCAAACGATCCCTCAACAAAAAAACACAACCTGGTGCAGCAGCACTGAAGCAATATAATAGTTGCATTGCAACTTTTGCTGTTAGGGTAATCACAGACAGCACAACGTGCCACTGGGACGTTTATGGAAAGTTTATAGAACGTATGGGAGGTTTCCTGAACGTTCAGAAAACGTCCCACACGGAAACAATAAGTGGTCCAAATTTTAGTTGACTAGTATGTCAATTTTGGACGGAGCACAGGTTTGAAAAGAATTCATATACTGGATTTTAATAATTCGTTAACTGTGTTCACTATTCGAACAATGGAATCTACTTTTCATTTTCATCATCGAAATAATGGAAAGAGTCAACGAATTATTAAAATCCAGTGTACGAATTCTTCTCCAAAAGTGACATACTAATCAACGAAAATTTGGATCACTGATTTTTTCCGTGCAGAAACACCCCTGGTAAAAATGATTGATATAAGACCACATATAAACCATTCACGATCATATATGGACAGAAGTTTTATATATGACCACATATAATCCATATTCAATGCATATACGGTCCATATATGTCAACCTTTATGCATTTACGGGCCGTATATGCATTGAATATGGATTATACGTGGTCATATATGAAATCTGTATTCATATATGGTCGTTTATGGTTTATATGTGGTCTTATATAAATCATTTTTACCAGGGACATTGTGCAGTCAGGGATAGCTGAATATCGTGTTATTATTCGAGTACTAATTCGTTCCAATAAACGATTCAAATTTCAGCAACATCATGAAGATCATGAAGCGAACGTAATAAATCCATTGGAACCCACAGTGAAGTTCTAAATTTGACGCTGTAAATCAATAGATTATTCAACAACTTCGACGAGTAACGACTATTTTTCAGTCAGATCAGCAAATTTTCGATTTTGCAGTGCTGATGCTGAATAGGGGCCAATTTGAATTCATTGTATGCGATGCATCAAATGTTGACAAAAAAATTGCGCCATGCATTAGGAAAGACAATGTCTTCTTGTCTAGGTCAGGTAACCAATGAATCATCCTTGTGCATAATGCAACTATGAAGGAATCTTTACTGCTCAAACCTGCAAAATACCGAACGTATTAATATCCAATAAGAGAAAACAAGATTGATTTCCTAACGAGATATTCCTTCAAAAATGAAATAGTTCAATAACTGATAAATTTGAATCAAACCACCTACGAATTTCTTCACCCGTCCCTGACGAGTTCAAGAGTTTTGTAAACCATCGAATCATTCCGTTGTTACGATATTATGGCTGCTTTGAGGGAGCCAATGAGATGCGTCATCACGGATCACGTGACGCACCACTCGTGTCTTTCATTGGATAAAGGACAAGCTCAAGTTCCTCGTACATGGAGACTGCATTCAGTGTTATTATTTCACGTTATTCGACGAGTAACGTCAATCGATAGCTTGTTAGAGTTCAAAGCAATTCTTCCATCCATTTCCTTTGGATGAGATTCGTTTGCCAACGAACGGCACAGTGACTTTTGAATAGAGTGTGAGTTTTTGTATAAAATTTGTGAATATTTCTTCGATCGTTGTGGAGATTCAACGGTTATAGAAAATGAAAGAGACGTTGGTCGCGCTAAGCGCGATTTTAGCTGGTACGTATCATATTTTTTTAGTAAAAAAACATTCTTTGTTATGTTTTCTTTGAGTACTTGCGTACGTAGGTTTGTCATTCGTCATGTTATTCATCATCATCATCTGATTCTCAGCCGGTAACTCGATATTCCATTCTCTTGAAGGAATACGGACATAACCCAACTTTCAGTATCTTGTTTTTATTAATTTTTTTCTTTCATTCTTTCGCTCTTTGTAAGCGAGTGTAATTATTTTTACTCATATCACTTAAACTTTCGAACGGGAATGATGAAATACAAACTTTTGCTTTCTATACAATCTGTGGAAAGAAACATTGAAACGTGAATATCGAAGGAGGATTGATTATTTAGTTGTATTCAATTGTATTATTGATCATACACGTTTGTCAAGTCATCAAATCGAATGTTGCTTTATAATTAGTCATATAATTGAGAAAAGAGTTACTCAGATGATGGATCCGTGACTCAGACTCTACTTCTTCTCAAAGGAAATGCGATTGATAGTGTGAATGCCATTGTGGGAACAGATAAATTTAATTAGGTGTATTTGTTATTATGGATGTATTTTCTGTGATTTGATTATATTGAATTTCGTTCGAGAATACAAGGAATCTTATTTTGTATCGTCACAATAAGGATATTTATATATTCTTCTTTTATGCGAGGACAATTTTTTTTATTGAATATCATTGCGAAATCTATTATGATTTCAGAACTCTATATAGTGTTCTTCGTACAATGATTTTGATATCAAAAGTTCTCTGGAATTTGAAAAATGTATAGTTTAAATTATGTTATAAGAATCAATCAATTTGTATTGAAAGATTTTGTACACTTTGTTTTTGGAAACAATGGAGGTGAGTGATGATGAACGAGTTTTCATTGATAATCCAAATACGAGGAATGATAATTATTTGTTATGGATAAAACTATATGATAATTCATGTTCTCGAAGTTTGAATCGTTAATAGAAACGAAATGGAAATTCAAATACAGAAAGTCAGATGAATTATCTCTGTGTTTGAACTCCTCGAATTGACTCTTTGGGGCCGATATCTCCCATTTGGAGGATGCATTGCAAGATTTTACATCCCCAATAGCTCCATAAACTTCAGCAACATGATAATTCATATATTTGAAGAAAAAATGATACCCAAGGACAGGATCAATATCAGAACAACAGTTACTCGAAGAAAGAGATACTCGAATTGACTTGTGTCAAATCGTGAATTCTTTCACAGCAAAATTGCTGATGTTGCTGAAGTTTGAGTCGTTGATTGAAACAAATTAACAATCGAATAACAAAATACTCAGTTCCATTGGAACTGTTCCCAGTTAAAAACTCAATCTCAAGGAGTTAATTCGAGAAGATGCATAAAGATAATGAATAAGGTTTTGTAAATTTGAATTTTCGTGTTGTTTTTATAAATGATTCAAACTTTTACAACATGATTGCTGTGTGTGCGATTATTGTTGTTTTATTTATAATTTATTTATCAATTTGAATTTAATTGAAATAATCATTGTGCGCAAATTTTTCTTTTCAATATTTCCTCGTTTTTTTTATGTAAGTTTCTTTGCGTATTGGAGAGAAGATTTGTTTATCATCGACAAACGACTAACCGAAACTTCATTCGAATTCCATACATTTCATCGAAGCTAATAATCAACGAACCATTTGGAACTTATATCTGTTTCTTTGTCACTAAATATTTGGTTTTGGCCTTGCCAATCAATATTCAGATATCTAAGTGATATTTTATAGCATTCTGGAGGATGTCTTGTGCAACATGATGAGAACAATTCAAAGACAATTTGTTTTCAAAGAATGCACTGTTCTTGAATTTTTCATATCATATTGCATAAAACATGTTCAAAAATTTGATAACATATATTTGAGATTCTTTGCCGAGACATTTTTGAGATACCTGAACCTTAGCTGGGTTGCTGTGATATCTCAATCATAACATATTGATCTGAACGAGAAAATGATAACCAAAGAAGATGCTAAAACTATCCATTACGTTCTTGGAAATTATTCACAGGAATATCGTTTATTGAATTTCTACTGTTCAATAAAGTAATTCAACGACCCAGTTTCTGAAAGTTGACCATCGTTTCGTGCATATTATTTGAATATCGAAATTAAATTGAGATCAGACCTCAGTGCGTTTCTTATTCAAACGTTCCATTGTTCAAACACTGTGTAATTCCGATAGAATATGTATAATATTTGTCCTCTGGTATCATAATTTATGTATTCAAAACAGAATTTACGTTTTTCTTGTATTGGTAAAAATAAGTTTCATATGTATATAAATTTATATATACATAAATATTCGTCATAAGTATTGTCATTCTGATTCCGTTGAAATGAAAACTAACAACATTATCATCTATAAACGGTCATGGAATATAGAATTATCAATAAATACTGACGTAAGGATTAAGAAAATGATATTGGATTCAATGTCGAGCGAAAATCAAGTCAGCATAATTATTCAATTTCATAAGGGGAACAAATTATTTCATCTCAATATCTTTAGCGTTTGTCCCAGGTGCCTCGGACCCAGGTATTCCGGTGCTTCTGAGGAACAAATCATATCAGATTTACTTCGATTTCATAGGGAGAACAAACAATTTGATTCCCAAAAGTTCTTCTTATGAATCTCCACGTTTCTTGATAAATAGGGAATATATATCCAATATGGGAATTAATATGCCTTGGAAGAATCTTTTTGTTTATAGTATACCATATTGATTTTTTTTTCTTTCATCTTTGACTTCATTATATCACATGCATTCTACACAATTCATTTATATCTTCGGGGCATGAAGAGAATCGATAAACTTTGTTTCCTGTTATTTTCTTCGAATGAACCCCATTACAATCATTTAGAGATCACAGTCGTTGAAAATCCAACATTTTGCGCTGAGGAATATCACTTAACATCATGGCTTTTGTGATTTCGGGAATTCGTTATAGAATATCAAAAGAGATATGTCCTGAATGTCCTGAATACGTCTCGAAAGTTCATTATTCCGACAATTTTTAATGGAATTTTCGTATATAATTCAAATGACATCAGGAACAGTAATGCAATTCAAAGTTGTCAGGTCAATGAAAGTTCGAGACGTATTTACTCGGGTCAACATCTTTTTGGAACATTAATTCAAGTGGAAAAATTGTGAAAATTATATATAATTTATATACAAATTATATCGAATTATATACAATTTTGAAAATTTTTCCACTTGGTAACTCTTCGGGACACTGAAGTTCCATAATACCGGGAATGTACTCTGAATTAAACTTGAAATCTGTATATCACATAATTATTCCTCATTGGCTCGAATCTTCTGTCTGGCCGTTGTAAAAACGAGGGTAGTCAGTCGGATGATTGAGGAGTTCAGTTGAAAAAGGCGACAGGCGCTCGAACAGCGGGAGAAATATTGTCCAAGCCCTGACGTCACACGTCAAAATCCAAAATTGGAATTTCGAGAAATGAATACAATTGTTCCTCCACAATTTTTTTTTATGATCAATAGTTTTCGAATCAAAAAATACAAAAGTCAAATTTTGTTTTGCTCCAAAACTCAATGTTTTTCGATGTATCACAATGAATCTCGCAAATTTTGATTCGTAAGACTTCCCTGATGACGAAAGTGTTTGCAAAATTTGATAACAAATTCCTGATTTTTTAATCCAAAGTTAAAAGCATGTTTTCCAAGCTTCTCGGTAAAAAACTGGTGGGGGAAATGTGAGGTACAAACAACTCCCATCGACAAAGTTGTTCACTAATGTATGGAAACACTTTTTGAAAAGTTTCAGATCGATTGGACTGACTGGTTTGAAAAATACAGAAAATACAGTACATTTTTCAGTATTATTTCGCGTCGTTCGTCGACTGAATATCAAGGTCCGCAGGAAAGATTCGCGTATTCGCTCGATTTCTCAACGTAGTTTCATGTTTTTTTGGGCCAGAGAATCTGAATATTGAATTATTTCTGCAAAATTGATTGCTTATTATAAACAATTCGATTGTACAAGACACTTTTACAGACCAACTATTGGTATTAGGGGAAAGTTTCTCATTTTTGAAAAATAAATTATGGACCGACCATTCCGTCAGGGACTCAATTATTTATTTAAATGGTTCGTTATCAGTTTTCATATTGAGTTGATTATTGCTGAGAGAAACAATCCAGACTGATTGAATCATTATTATACTTTCACTTAATTTGGCCAAGGGTGTACGTGGAAATTGGGATAATCGAATGCGTGATTAAATTGAATGAATAAGTACATCTTTGATTCCATTATTCAGGTAGTAAAATATCGCTTTAGGTATCCGTTCAATGTGCTCTGTTATTTGTGATCGATTCTAAGGTGAATTATGCTAAACACAAAAAAGATGTGATGCGTTTTGTGTTGTTTCGTGTTTCTCGTATTCACATGTGATGTTATTTTCGGAAATGTTTCACTTCAGATAATTTATTTTGTCAATTTTATCGTATTTCGCACTCGAAAAATATATTGATTGCATCTAGGAGAAAAAAGTCATAACCACTTTCTTAAACATCATTCATTTTTTTTCTCCTAATTTTATTATTACATCAAATTGTATAGTAATCATTCAATATATTGGATACGCAATACATAAAGTTTCACGCATCTTTTATATTTGGGGTTACGGTTGTTAGTTGATAATCAAACGGTAACTTCAAAACCTCGTAAGATATCTTATCCATTTTCACATATTTTATATTTCTTGCACTGCAATCAATTGCTAAGTAGTTATTGAATTTCATAATTCAGTCCACTTGATTAGACATTGTTACTGTCATACATGCAACAATCTACTGAATTTTAAAATGAAAATATCATACAGATCATATTTCGCAAATGACTTTTCACCAACACTCGATTGATGCTTCTTACAACGTGTATGAAACGTGCAGCATTTTCACACGTTTTCAACGGGAAGAGTGAATTGGCGCTGACCACCCTATTTTCACGATGTTTGTACTCCAGTTTCCCACTAAGAGCACGTTTTTTTTCCATCGGGAAAGATTTATCATGAACAGTGAGTCGATGAAAATTCTCACGCTAATTTGAAGAAAAAAATGAAAGTTTGGATTTCGCTATAGTATCTTAAATAATCTGTGTGCACATTTTGATTATTATTGTTTTTGTTATTCAAAGATAAATTTCTCTCGTTCATTCGAATCAAAACAGCAAGGGTTGGCAATGACACAGTAATAATAAAAACAAGTTTTTATAAATACAAAACTGTATTATGTGTTTTATACTCAGTGGTGGAATACCATGAGATAAGAACTATGTAATAATTTCGATGATAATAATACATCGAGATAGCTTCCCGATGTGTTTACAAACTTAACGCTAAGTAAAAAAGTCAAGTTCACCATTTGATGATCGTATTGGAGTGTGGTTTAGTTCTATATCAGAGTGAGATAACTCGAATCTAATGGAATAAATCTCGTAAAATATGTATGACGATAATTCTTTGGTTCTTACTTCATCGTATGTTTTGGAACAAGGCTATGAATAAAAATGTAAAAAGTACTTGTCACTCGCGCGTGGAGAGGAAAATGATGCAGTCAGGTCCGGTCCGATACGAACGAAAAACAATCTGTTACTTTTTGAACTGTAAACTTACTGTTGAATGCTCAAAAGAAGATGTCTTATGCAACACTTTTCGAGGTCTCTGAAAAGACGAGTCCAATATTTTGCATACTGTTCCCATTAGTTTTAAAATTTGAATAATTTTTACAATATCAGTGACTATTACAAATGTTTTCTCACCGTACAAAAGATCTCTATAGAATAATCTATTCAAATTCATATTATCTGTGTTTCCTTCATTGAGTTGTCGAACTCACATTGGTTGCATCAAATTCGATTTTGACAAAATTTCAAAGTCTCATCCGTTAAAAGCATGTTCCATATCTTTTATCGTTCTCTGAGCATAGTTTGAATAATTTTGATTGCTGATAACTTTCACATTCATTGGTCAATGAACCCTGAACTGGAATCGCGCGTTTGTGAAACAGATAATAACTTGTCACGTTCCGTACATTTTTTAAAACTCATGTTAAAAAACACTTCATTGGAGTAATACCGATGTTCTGCGGTGCAATGACAAAACCAGTCTCCAAAACAGTTTCATAAAAAAAAACGGAAAAAGTTTATTCATGTCTCACGTAACGGTATCGAAGTCAAGAATATCTCTATTCGCTACCTTCAGTTTTCATTCATAGGGCATTGTTCTCTCCCAATTCAACTCATTCGTTTTATTTTTTCAGTGTCAACAGCTATCGTCATCATCAATGCGAACGATGGCACCGATAAGTTCCCTCACCTTTTGGGAAGGGACGCATGTACATGGGGGCCCACTTTCTGGTGTCACAACATCACGTGAGTTCAATTTGAAATGACGCACATGTTGTTTATTTGGTATATTTTTTGTTTTGATTCACCAACACTTGATAATGAACGACATTCCACGATTAGAGATCGAAAGTGATTTCACAAGCTACAAGACTCGTTTATTCAAATTATTATTCTTGTACTCAAAAACAAGAGCAAACGTGCTGCTCGCATTTATTCGAAAAAGTACTCCTTTTTATTATTTTTCGAGTCTACGGAAATTTGAATATTTTTCACAAGCGTCGCAATGCGTTTATCATTGAATGCTTCAACCTTACGTGTCTAAATAGATATGCTCAAACACGTGGTTATTATACACTCCCAAGGTTGAAAGTGAATGTACACGAATATTTAATAGTAATAAAGTAGATTAATCTAAAATATAATTACTGTTTGCACATACGTAGAGATTTAATGAATATTCTTGTCACATAATATAATTTTGATTATCATATATCGAATTCAGTTAGAATGTAAGTATATTTTTTATGAAAATTATTTCAGTACATCTGCTACTTGTGATTTGACCCATCACTGTATAAGAGAGGTTTGGGAGAAAATGGAGGTGCCTGAGGATACCGACGATGTATGCACCATATGTAAAAATATGGTGAAGGAAGCACGTGATCAACTGGAGAGCAACGAAACTCAAAATGACATTAAGATGGTTATGGAAGGAAGTTGTGATTTAATTCCTGTAAACTTGATCGCTGACGAATGTAAACGCTTGGTCGATGAATTCATCCCTCAACTGGTGGAAACATTGGCATCGCAAATGAACCCATCTGTGGTTTGTTCCGTCGCGGGTCTGTGCAATTCCGCCAGGATAGATAGATTACTTGCCGAAGAAGCAGCGAAGAAATTTTTGGTAAGAATTATTTTTGCAAGATTGATCCGTTGACTGCAATCCGTTCCCCTGGGTTTTATTGTATAATATTTTCATCATTAAGAAGATATTTGACCTCTTGACACATTAACGCTCTATTTATAACGTATTTGAACATTCTTCCACATTTTTCTTGATAAGATAAGTGTACTTGATGTAGAATTGCGAATTGCATTAGCATAATTTCATCTTCTTTTTTTTTTTTCATTGTTTACTGTACCAATTCTAATTCTTATGATTTTTTAGGTCGACAAAGAAAAATTCATGTTAGCGAATGATGAATTGGAACCTAACGAATGCGTGAAATGTCACACTATCATGGCTCATGCGAAAAACAAAATCGATGGTATGCCTAATGACGAAATATACTTGCGAATGTTGGGAGCTTGCGGAGAATTAAGTTCTTTTTCGGATGCTTGTGCGGCTATCGTTACAAGATATTTCAAAAATATTGTCAGTCATGTAAGATCGGAGTTCAATGGTGAGAATATTTGTCATTTGTCTGGTCAATGTGCCGCGAAATATCACCAACACGAGGGTGACGATGAAAAGGTGTTTATTCAGAATTATTCTTAATCGAAATATTCGGTAAGAAATGAATCCTTATACAATTTTTTTTCATTCAAGGCTCTAAAAGTGGATATTCGACCGTTATCCAGTGTTGGAATGGTTGACGTCGGTGACGATCTTCCATGCAAATTGTGTGAACAATTAGTGGGACACATGAGGGATGTGTTGATCGCTAACACCACAGTAATAGAATTCAAAGACATACTTGAGGGTTTCTGTTCCCAAACTCAATCCTTCGCTACTGAAGTGAGTTTTAAATATGATACCTGTGATTTTGACTTTTCAGAATACACATATAAATTAAACTGCATGATTCATTTGTTTCCAGTGTAAACAAATTGTGGATAAATATTATTATGAAATTTACACGTACTTGATCAAAGGATTGAATAGCAACGCTGTTTGTACTATGTGTGGATTATGTCCTGCTCCAGGCAAAACAGAACAAGTAAGAATTTTTATTTGACTGTCTTGAATTCATTGAACAGAAATAAATTTGATTCATGAGAATTTTTCTACTTGCAACAAATAGAAAAGAATCTCACCTCTGCTTCCTTCCGAACAACATCGAATGGCGATCCAAATTATGGAAAACGCTAAAAAACAGAGCGATAGAGCTCTCAATATGGGGAGGGACTTTGAAAGTTTGAAGCCGGAAGAAAAGCAATTGCCGATCGAAAGACTCATACCTCCTTTCTATGGCTTATCGTTCCCACGAAAAGACGTGAACGGCAATAATTTATGCTATTTGTGCGAATTTGTGGTACATGACGTACAAGAGACCTTGACGAATCCCAAAACGATAGTAAGAATCTTTATTCGGGATGCTAATCGTCTATGACTGCAACAAAATGTAATAACAAATCTAATTCTTTTACAGGACAAAATAGAAAAATTAGTTAAAAATGTGTGCCATAGATTGCCAATTGTAATCAACAATTGTGATGAATTTATCGATCAATATGGTGCCGCTTTGATTAGTTTGTTAGTTCACGAAGCTGATCCAGCTAAAGTAAGTTTATAGGGGTTCATAGGACTGTAATGGAATTCATCACGTACTAACTGATGTATTTTATAGGTCTGTCCGGAATTAGCTTTATGTGCTCCAGAAACATTATTGCAAGTTTTGGAAACATTACCTCAAGAGAAAATGCTTCATTCCAAAATTGAGAAAAAAGGAAGCTGTCCACTTTGCTTACTGGCTGTAACAGATCTAGAAAATCAAATAAAGAATAACAAGACTAGGGTAAGATTTTACATACATGGTGATATAATCAAATTTTCCCATTCTCACATCTGATTCTTCCAGGCCAATATCGAGGCAGCGTTGAATAAGTTATGTTCTCATCTGAATCCAAGTCTAAAAGAGGGATGCAAAGATTTCGTTGATAGTTACAGTAATGAATTGATAGATATGTTAATAGCAGATTTTTCGCCCGAAGAAGTATGCGTTTACTTGAAATTGTGTGATCCAAAGAAACATGTTGGACCACCACCAACGATTATGTTCCCTATGAATAAAGATGGAGAAATAAGTGAGTGTATTGAAAAATCTACAATAACCCAGCTGTTTCTACTATGAATTCATACTATTAATCACTATTTTTGCCATATGATGCAGTTTCAAACGAAATCCCGGAATACCCTTTACATCCAATCAAGAGAAAAAAGTTCATGGACGGCCCAGTCTGTACGGTTTGTGAGCTCGTGATGGGGTATGTCGATAAAGAAATGCGTGAAGAGTCAACTAGAGAAGAATTCGAAAAACTGTTGCATGGAGCATGCCGCGTTCTTCCCAAAAAAATGTCCAAAGAATGCAATGATTACGTGCAACAATATGGTGACATGATAATCGATATTTTATCTGAAGATATCAGTCCCAAGGAAGTATGTCAAATGATGGGTGTTTGTAAATATAGTATGAAATATCTTGAAGGTAACTTGAATTTGCATTAAATTCAAAGTGCAGTTTAGAAATCATACGATAGGAGGGTTATTGATTTTCAATATGTTTTATAGAGGAGATCACAGAATGCACCGTATGTAATATGATTATATCAACCATCGATCACATGCTCGATAATCCAAAAATTGATGAGGATATCGAACAAACTGTAGCTAAAGTATGTGCTTTTGTGCCTTCCAATATTCGTAGTAAGGTAAAGTTCATATATTCAATATATTCTTTGTGCATGAAGTGATCCAATAATGTCCACGTAATTTATTTCGTCATTGATCTTACAGTGCGTAATGAAAGTTGAAATTTACGGACAAACTATGATTAATTTATTCAAATCACACGTCGATCCACAAAAAATGTGTAGTAAAATGGATCTTTGTGCCGGAATAACGAACTTCCCGATGAAAACCTCTCGTAATGGTCGATCTACCACCGATTTCGGAACAAGAAGTTGTACCTGGGGGCAATCGTACTGGTGCGCCAGTGAACAAAATGCCATCAAGTGTGGGGTATGTTTAACATACTTACATGAGAACTTTTAATTTCCTGAAATTCACGTGCCTTTTATGAGTGATACGAACTGTGAAAATAAAACCTCATATTCTCTGTTCTCAATTTCAGATGTTGACAGCGTGTCAAGAATTGTGGAAAAGTAAATCTGCCCCCACATCAGAAACAATTCCAACTGTTACTTCTGTCGTTAATAATTCGGACTGAATAGTCCAATAATGACTTCATGTTATCCTCCGTGAAGTGAAATCATCATTGTAATAAGTAATCTATTAGATCTTTTATAGTACATATTGATATCGATCATTCATATTATTTTTGTGTGCTTGTTTTTTTTTCTAACAACAGTGTACTTTAATGTATCATAATAAATGATAAGATTCGGAAGAGATTTTCATATAAGTTCGAACCAAAAATGAACGATTCAATAAATTTTGAGAAAACTACGATTCATATTTTAATTTTTCAAACAGAGCTGCACGTAAAATATGCCTTGATAGGGAGTGATTATGTTCATTTTCTTCATGTTTGAACAAAATCTCTCGTTGAATGTTATGATTTTCAAACGACTGTAATAAATGTAAATGATTATCGTTTCCTTAAAATATCTCATACAGAATGTTGTAATTAAAGTTTCGATTGAGTTGTTCGCAACTTTACTGTGATAATGGTGGAATAAAATGCAATTGAATTTTCGTTTACTATAACAGATACTGGTCATTACTTCTCTCAATTTGATGTTCCTTTGAAAACTTTGAAAGTGAAAAGAATGGCGGATGAAGTGTAGGGTGAAGTCCTTCTCTTCTTTTTTTAGAATATATTATTATTTGATTATAATGAGCGGAGAATTCGGTGATTCAATCGATTTAATGAATCTGTATTTCTTCATGGTGCATTAAAAACCAAAGTATAACAGAGAACTCGATATATCGGACATTTGTGAGTTCTTTTTCAATTTTTCTAAGAATTTTTGGATGATTTCGAAAGAATTTGCGAATGTCTGATGAATTGAATTCTTTTTGGAACTCTTGAGAAATTCTTTGTATTCTGAAAGAATTCAAAGAGAGTTCTCTTTCTAGAATTCATTAGTGATTCTTGTGTGTTATCTGGTTAGCAATATCTTTCACACAAAATTGTGATATTTTACGCAAAGTAGTTTCAGATATCTTTGAAAGACGTTCATCACGAGCTTCAATATGTGAAACTTTTATACCCATAAAGTACATCAGATCAGAGAAAGTTTATGAAGAACTTGGCTGCAATTTGAAGGATTCTTTTTGAATTTCTGTGTTGTGTGAGGGTATTCCACATATATTTGCATATTTTCCATGAACAGGAGAAAATTCTATATAAATTTTATATAAATTATGTATAATTTCAAAAATCAGATGTCCAATATGCTTTCAATGAGCATGAATGTACATCCCTGTTACAAATAATCCATAAAATCTCATTGACGAATGGGAAAATGAATAGGTTCCAATGATATTCAATCAGAAATTTTACCATTCGCAATAGGATTCAATGGAATATTTCTACCTGGGATGTTCTTGAATCGTTAATAGAAACGAAACGAAAGTTCAAATTCACAAAGTCTGATAAATTATTGGTGTTCATCTTCTGGAATAAATTCCTTGAAACTGGAAACATCGTTCAAAGGATGTACCGTGTGGTTTTTGGTCTTGATTAGCCGAGTATTTTGTCATCCGATTGCCAATTTGTTTCAAAAAACGATTCAAACCTCAGCAACATTGAATTTACCCACATTTGATATAAATTTATTTAATTCGCAGTGAATTTAATCAAATTAAATGCGCATTCAACGTATAAATAAAATTTCTAAAATTCAATAACAACATTGATGCAATCATTGCTTTTCCTCCTTATCAGATGGGGAGCTTCAAATGCGTTCTAAGATACACAGCGGCAACAGATAACGTAACACTCGGGGTCATGGAGGAACTATCGTATCGATCGTTGACTGAATGAGTAGGAGTTTCGAATGGAAGTTCAGAGATGGAGACAACTGTTTCAGAAGTTTATTTATTCATTTTCGTTTTTGATTTTCTCTATCGTTCGTGATTGCCACGTAATTTGAAATCAAGTGGTATAGAGATACATTTTTTTATAAATTTATATTAGATTGGATGAAGTAGTAATTAATTTTCATGAATAGTACAGCTAATACATAGAGAGCTCATGTATTCATATGAAACTCCAATATTACCAGCGTTCCTATTAGTTAACGCAGATTATTAAAAATTGTATGCTGCGCTGCTCAAAATTTTTTCTTGGAAACTATTGGACAAATGAATAGTTTGCAATGAGTGTTTCAAATCGGGAATTTACTATCCCAAGTAGAGAAACTTTCTGAATTATGTACAATTTATATATAATTAAATAAATTTTATATATAAGTTATATACAATTATGTAGAAAACTTTTGAAAATTTTTCTACTCGGCATTGTCTGGAGTTTCAAATTGGTAATCCACTGTTATTCTACGCTTCCTAATAGTATGCGTAATTATTAATGTAAAATTTGATTTTGAAAAGTTACATTATAATTGAAAACCACACGAACTATTGAAAATTACAGGTTTAACAGTAAATGACCGATCCAAAACGCTCATTAATAACAATTTCTTTTTCTAGTGAATAGTGCTGGCTCTTAGCAAAAAGGGGCCTGGGGCTAAATTTTACAGGAGGCTCTTTTACGGGATTCAAAAATTTAAATCATAATTCATTTGGATAATAATCTCAGAAAAAGGGGCCCCCCTGCCAGTACTCGTAGTGAATTGTTTTTTCTTCCTTCATGAATATAGTATTCTTCGTTCCAGGCGAAATAAGGCAGTCGATGCAACGATGTAATGGAAAAATACTTTGAAGAATGAGATGTATTCAACGTGTGAATTATTTAGATACTTGTTCTTCCTCAATTCGCAGTTGACAAAATTTTCAAAGATTATCCCTGGTGGAAATATTTCTCTGAGATCTCCTGAAAATCTCTGAAAACTTCTTCAAATTGGAATTTCCACCAGGCGGATCCGGATAAAAAATAGTTGTCAGGCTTTGAACGATCTTTGTATTTTGAAATTCAAATGTTTGGCAGTCAAATTTTATACTTCAGCTAATGGATTTAGATTTTCATTTGAATATAAAATATTGAAATTTTTCTTTAAAAACGTTTTGCAGTGTAATCGTACCGGGAAAATATTCACTCAATCTTAAGCTGTCAGCTAGAGGTGTTTGATATTTCATGGTATCAATATTTCTTTTAGAAACTCTGTCGAGTTCATATTGAATTTTATAAAATGCCGATAAAAACTTTATAAAAAAATTGTATAGAAAATATCAACATCGTAAAATATCTTTTACCTCCATTGCCAGCTAAAAGAATTTCATGTTCGGGAAGTTTCACCAAGTTCTAGAACTGGTACTCACTGTAAGAAACTTTTACTGAAAAATTTCAATATTTTACTCGAAACACTTCATTTTTCTGCCAATTTTTTGGAGGAAAAATGAAACATTTCCGTCAAAATGTTTGAAATTTTCTTGAGGATTTCAACACATTTGCAGAGGTATCTCAGTACGTTAACTGAACTTTTACTGTGAAAATTGGAATTTTGTGATACAAAAACCAGAAGTCGAACGTACTGAAATTTTTCAGTACGAAGACAAGTAGACTTCTAATTTTCTCACAGAGATAATAGAAATCGAAGCAGTAATATTGGTTTCTTGTTTCAGATTTGAAGAGGAATGGAATGTGATGATTTCCATGTATAAATAACGATAATTGAGAGACAGCTTTACAATTTCCGTGACACATACTGTCTACGTTGATGAGAATCGTTACTATTTACATAAACATTGATACCAAGTAATGTAGTCGCCATCTGGTAGTTGTCATTCAACTACCAGAGGTGCAACAATGAAGGGTTCTAGGGTGTCAAGGCCACTCAATTATGATGGGCACCTTCTGAATTGTGATGATATATAAACTACATTACACAAAAAAGAAAAAATATCCAAACAAGCCAAGCTATAGCAGTCGAATGCGTTCAAGTTTATTTTGTTTTAGCCATCGATAGTTAGCTTCTTTGGGTAACTATCCATAGTATTAGATTGTTGTGCTTCTGTCAACTACTATTTTCACATGACAATGGTTCCACTCCTCATCCACTCAATGGATGGTACATTTTGAAGTATACAGCTTCAATTTGCTACAAAGCCAAGCTTCAACTCATTGGCAAAACCTAAAGTCTGGACTTCCACTTGATGCAGCACGATCATACATTTGCAATCGAATTGTAGACTTTCAACTCAAAGAAAAATATTACGCAAGTGAGAATCGCAAACAAGTTTAAAATTTGAAGGTCAATCTCTAATGGTCCACATCTAGCGATCAGTTGTACATCCAGTTGAGTTTGAGCGTGCTTCACTGCATGTTTATCTAGATTCAGCTCAAAGTCCATCTTTTCACTTCGAATGAACTTGAACTTGAGCTGTAAATATAATACAAAATATCGTTACGAGTTGTGAATTAAACTTCCAATCGTTGATGCCATCTTCACTATCCGTGAAACCCGGTTTTGCTTGTCTGGAACTTGATTTTATTTTGCAAATGGCATTATATCAACAGCTGGATTCTCAACTTGATTATAAATAAATTACAGACGGATTCGTTCGATTTGGGATGGAATAAATATTTTGAAAAATTGTTTATTCCCTAGTATTTATTCATTCATTCAATCCTCAGAGCACTAACTTATTCACAGGATAGGTACACGGAGAAAAAATGGTTTGCTACTATAGCGCGTTGTCCTTGCAAAAATATTCACTCGAGCAGCTAAGACGTTAGCTCTGTTAACGAATTTCTTTATGCCAGCAAAAAAATGAAGCTGTGTCAATTATTTTTCTTGCTCTTTCAGCTACTCTTTCTTGTAGGCGCTATAGTAACAAACCTGTTTGTTATGCCAGCAATACTTTCTTCTCCAATTGTACTCCAAATTTTGAGATTTTATACTTTTGCGTGGAAGAAATTTTCTTATATACCACGAGTTCTTTATTTGACAGTATCACAGTATCTACCATGTGTAATCTAATACCGGTTGATATCCTTATATTCCACAATTTATGATATAGGATCGATATTAAAATATTACAGCAATATGCAGGAATATCATGTATCAAGTTTCGTTCGATGTCTTATAAACGGTGAAATGAAATTCAAGCGAACATCAAAATCAAACATTCATGTCATTCTGAATGGGAGAATCGATGAAATCGTTGTACAGTTACTTTATTTTCACCATTACGTTGAGCTTAAACACAGTTTGATCAACTTCAAACCTCGGATAGTAATTCGTACTAGTTTTACTTTCATTTGAAGCGCCCGTGTCAATCGGATGATAGTGTGGGTGTGAAGACTTATCTTATTGCTCTAAGAAACGTGTTGTGTCGTATTTCTGGTGCGTTCGTTGATCCTTATGGGTGATTTGGCGCTTAAATTTATTCGGTCTGTGTTCTCCGTTGTTGAGATTTTGCGATATCGATTGGACAATACAACTCGAGCGGTAGTCTAATGTAGACTGTGTGGGTTCAAAACGTTCTCTTCTGTAGTGACTCTAAATAAGAATCAACGAGGAGTTCCATTGATTCGAATGATCAAAATAGTAAATCAGCATTAGAAGAAAAATAAGTATTATCGATATATTATTTTTTGAAGAATAAATACTTTTTCTTTGAATAATATACCTACTACAGCAAATGTTCTGGCGATCCACGACAATCTACACGCCATCTATCTGAAATCATCTATCCGAAGAATTTAGATTTTATATCCAGCGGATAATTGAAAAGCAATTTGTGATTTCTTTTTACCTTTCCTTTGAAATTGACAGGATTGATGTCATTGTTCCGTCCTTAAATATTACACCAGAAATAGAGACATAATCTCGTATGAGAACAAACAGCTCCGACTAGTGTTTTATCCATCTCCATTACATTGTGGTATATTATAATCAGCGAAATTAGGCATATTATTTATCATTTTCAATTGCTTGGAGTCTCGGTACGTGCACCTCGTCGTCGTACATACGGTTTTTTCTTCCTTATCCTCTTCCCTTGTCATCCATCCATCTATCCGCTCTGGACAGTCTTTTCTCTACGCCGTGAATATAAGAGGGTCCAAAGTGTCCGCACCACACGCGCAGAGGCGTGACGAGCTCTCAGCAGGGAAGACATAAACCTGCCGCCTAAGTCGCTTGCACAATGATGATGAGAAGAAACTTTTGCGTATTCCGTGCGTCGTTGAAGAAAGATCATGAGAGAGAAGACCGATGATGCTGTGCAAAGCGCGCAGATGCGTCGTCTCGCTGCTTATGTGCACGATGATTGCTGGGTATTTACGAGCTCATTACCACCCAGAAGAAATAATGCCTAGAGAGACAGAGGGAATGGGCGTGGGGAAGAAATCGAAAAGGAAACCGTGATGGAGACGTGCCTCGTCGATATCGTGGGACGAAAATCTCCTAGTAATATTATGCTCAGATATATAAGAGAGTTGGTATCAAGTTACTTTGAGGCAAAATAAGACCATTGTTGGATACCTAAGTATTGTCTCTACCTTTTGGAGCTATAATTTTCGCGTCGGGTTTTTTTGAGGTTTTTTGTTGTAGATTGAAATTCAATGTTCATGCTTCGATTGAGGGGATAGATAGCGTTTGACAAGTTTCTTCTCTCCTCCAGTGTGCTGAAAAACTTCCGTATCCAGGAAATGGAATTCTCACATGTTCGTTTGTTTTATCAATGCGATTAAATATCTCATATAACAATGTTTTCCACAAACCTGAAATTGTACGCTATAAATTTCCAAGTTTTTAAATGTCATCTCTCATGATTCTGAGCAGTCAAGTGCAGAAAGCAGTAAAGAATTATCTGTTTCTTCGAGTTCATTAAGGCAATTCCACTCAGCGTTCGTCGTGAGAAAAACAGCAACTAGTTCACCTTGCGCAAAAATAGATACCCCTGAAAACATTTGTGATACTCATTTTCTAGAAAAATAACAGTTTTCTTTGCTCTCTTCGTTCCAAGAATGTTATTGTGAGGTTCCACCTCATCCGAAAGATGAGATTCTCCCTGATATTGGGAGGAAACTTTGATTGGATGATAATTAAGAGCAGAAATTGTATAATATAAGCATATAAGTTTAAAAGTTTGACAACTGTAGCGAAAACGCGTATCGATATAATTTGTCTTTGCTAACGATATAATAAGACGCTGTCGCACACGTCCACAAAAAGATCGTTCGAGTTATTGTTATGAACGCAATCAACGCAATCTTATTTCATCAAGGAACGACTTTCTCAAAGGGGAGAAAAAATACTCGAATACGAAATATTATACCGTCATTCGTCTTTATGTCATTTCATTCCTTTCTACCACCAACTGTATATGACCTGTCTTCGATTACCATTTCATTGATTTATCTGTGTTTTTATGTTCTTTGACGTAATCGATCGATTTCCATGGTATACTTAAGTACGTACCTATATTCGCCCACACAGATATACCTACATATCTAGGTAATTCTTGGTTGTTTTCGATTTTCCTCTTCCCATACGAGAGAACGAGACGAGTAAATAAATGCAAGTAAAGTGGTTTGCCCTCCGTGCATATGCGAGGAGGAATACAGAATGTTTCAGAATCAATGTCTGGAATAAAGAGAATCGCGAAACTAATATCTCTTGTGAAAGAATATTGCGAAACACCTATACTTGGCGATCGGTTTCCGTTTTATTCATTCATTCTTTCATTTCCATCACTCTCATGAAAGTCATTTGATTACCTATTTCCATCGAATTAACGTTCATATCGTACCGATTTGCATACGAAGTTTATCAATATTTAGAAAATAATTGTCAATTGATGAGAAGAGAGCACCTGTGATGAATGTTCCAAGTAAATTTGCTCAAAGTCAAAGTTGTTGCTAATTTTCCTTATAATAGTCAATAATGAGGAAGAATTTTCTTCTGTATCAGCATTCTTTGAAAAATGAACCACTCTTCCGCTGGCCGCGAGGGTAGAATTTCCAGCTCTGGGTCCTCATCTTTTCTGTTGAACTTTGCAAACTTTGCAATGTTTCAGCAAAGAAGACTATAAAATGAAAAGCTCTTCGGCGGTAATTCATCAGAACCATCTCAAAGTTCGAAAAGTTGGATAGAATATGCCAATTTTTATCCTAATGAGAACTCAAAATCTCAAAACGTGATTGGAATGCGTATACTGATTCGTTAAAGGAATGGTGTTCCAATTTCAGAACACGTTGAATCCAAATATTCGAAATCCAAAGGATCATGAGAGTTGAGGGAAATGAATTTATAATTTCAGATTAGGGATTCATACTAAGTAATTTGAACTTCAAAGTAGAGAGAAGAGTTAGATTCCTCTCAGAGCGGGAGTGTAATACATCCTGTTCGTCGTAAACGAACTTCTTCACCACTCGAGTACTTCATGCTTCCCTCTTTCTCTGCTAATGAAATTAATTATGTGAGAAGAGAATTTTGATTTTTAATAATACCGTTCTCAAAAACATGATCGTTATTAAAACCTCAATATAGATATAAATTTCCACTTTTCACGATAAAAATAATAGTTCAATATTACACAAGAATCAAATTCCAATCCTAAAAGAGATGTCAATAAAAATTGATTTATACAGAACCCCTTCATTTCGAAACATCAACCATGTGCATCATCGATGAAATAACACCACGCAATTGATATTTTTCATCTTTTTTCAAACCGTGTGTATAGCAACGTGCGTGGCACTCAGCATCATTTCACCTTGTCCGTATGCGGGTGTTGTGTTGGCCCACGCACGTGCGAGGAACCCACGCATCTCTTAATACGATGAGGAGCGTCAGCTGCGTAAAGAGCCGTCGGCACGAAATCACGTGTTTCTTCTTACCTATTTGATCCACACAACATAGTTTACGTGTGTATGTATAGGTGTGGACGTAAACCATCACGTTACATTACATTTCATTACATATTACACCCCCGTAAGCCTTTGTCCGGTCAAGATAATTGTCTCCGTTTGCGCGCACGCGTTCACGAGAGCATCGGAATTGCATCGGTATCAGATTTTGCCACACCTTCGAGACTATTGTAAATCAATTGATGGTCTTCTTTCAAAAAGGGAGGTACTTTCTCTTTCATACTTCGTGCCATCCAAAATCTCTGTAGGATTCATGAAGGAATGTGAGAAAACATATGTAAGAAGTTTAATATTTATATCCCCTGACGTTGACCTGTAATTACGAGCAATTGAATATCTCATCAATATTCAAAGAATTCATGATTTGTGTTTCGAACGTTTGTAATTATCTTTTGCGAGTATGAATTTTTTGAGTAATAAATTCTATGAATTCCGTTTGGTTCTACACTGAACTCCAGAAGAAGACGAGAAGGATAGATCAATTTTGGATCGATTTGAAATGGATGTGCAAATGTTCATAAGAATGTTGGAATTTCAGACCCATTTTATCCAAATATCCTCCACGCAATTAAAAACATTCAAATCCCCTTTATACATATTCTTTTATATCGCATATGGATATAAAGGAAGTTTTATACTGTCTCAGGTTTTTTTTCCTGTACGTTAATGAGACATTTTCAGCGAATTCAGAGAATTTTTCCTATACATGTATATTTTAACAACTTTATATATAAATGTAATTGAAATTTCGTATTCAAGTTTCTTACAATGTACAAATAGCTTAACAGAAACTTTATAAGAAGTCTCAAATTGTCACATCCCTGTTATAAAAATCCAGCTGGGATTCCACGTGGATTCCAGATTCAAAATTTACCTGCGTTGCCAGCTAAGACTCCACCTGGGATCAGAAATTCTAACTGAAATCCCACGTTCGAGTTGAAATTCTAGCTGGAAATAAGGAATCCCAGCTGGAAACGCAGGTAAATTTCGGAGCAGGAATCCACGTCATGCTTTTTAGAAAACAGCAGAGTTCACTATTTAATATAGCAACACATGTTTCTAATATATATTCTCAGTAGAATGAGCTATATAACTCACTGATTGAGTGATGCAAAATATTACAAAGTGCAATGCCACGTAGTATCTTTGTAAATCACAAAGAGGATTAACAGTTCCTGTAATTTCCATCGCTGAATTTAAATTTTATGTGCCAACAAATCAAAATGTGACATAATACAATTTACTATTATATTTCACATATCGGGTCTGGCTATTTTTTGGAGATCTCTTTTTCCTCCGTGAAGTTGCAGATATCACATTTATCGAGTGTGCATATGATTTTTTTGTTTATGCAAAATGATGCAATTCAATTCGGAGCATTAACTCGTGCATGATCGAAGATGTATCATGGATGGAGGAATATGTTGTCCGAATGAAGATATAATTAATTGTGAAAGACATTTCATTGCTGAGATAAAAGTTCCACGCGGGCATCGAACTGCGAAACAAAGGAATTCATTCTAAAAAATAAGAACGTTAAGACTCGGAGCGAAACAATTGAGCGCGTGAGGGAATTTTATCTTGATTTCAATGTAGATGATTCAGTGGTGATTCAGTGACGATTCTTGTGATAATCGATTCAATATTCTTTGTCAGAGAATTACAGATATGATATGAAATTTCTGATCGATCATCGAACAGATGAAAGTGAGAAAAAATATAAAATTGAACAATTCACTATGAATAATATAATGGTAATTATTAGTTTCATACATCGGAAAATATGTTGCAAAAATAGTAGAGTTGCGTGGGTATTGGATTTTTTATTTGATAGATTCTATATTTCTATAGTTATGAGTTTTTTAGCTAGACAGGGGAATGAAAAGCGCCAAAAGTGGTGAGAATTCATTGGAAAAAGTTTGATAAATTATGAAGAAAAATATAATAATCAGAAGCCTCGCTGCTCCTTTTTCCATTATTCTTCAAATGATAAAATCAAATCATTTATAATTTTGAAAGGTAAAAGGAAAATAAATTTGATTCCAAATAAGAAAACAGAACAACCAGTGGGATTCAATGTTAATGCTCCTGAATTCTTCTAATTCAATAGCACCGAATAATCCGAAGAAAATCTGCCACTGTATCAAGTTCCGATCAATCAAATCATACTGAACTTCAAAAGCTGGTTGGATCTGATATCATCTTTCATAAATTCAATAATATGTTACCAAGACGTGTTCGATCAGGATAGATATTATTTTTCACTGGCGCATAATGCATTAATCGAATAATTGGTGAACTATGTCTGATCAAGACTGTTATCTTCTACTTATCTGACACTAATTCATAGTCAATCTATCACTTTTCAATGACATGTGGTTTGCTTATGAACGTATTTCCAAGAGTGTCTGCGTTTTTGAATTCAAATGAAGTAATCGAATTGAACCCTGAACCCCAAATTTCCCAGCTTGACACAGAGATGGCGCAAATAGCATTATATCACCGCCAGATTTGACAGTTTTAATCTTTGAATTTTGAATACAATATTTCAAAATTATGATCAACATCTCATTCCCACCCCCATTCATTTCGTTTTGACGGGACTTGGAAGTTTTCAAACGGAACAAGCAGAGAGAATACATTTTTCAAAATCATAATAAATCCTCTGTCAATCTCGATATCATTAATAATCTATCCGTATTCCATTTCGAAGTTTTTTGATGTCATAGAAGGGATCGTTGTTTCTCTGTATTCCATTTATATTCTTATGAGGCTACAGATGGGGTGTTATCGTCACTTCAAACCGAATTTCACAGAGTGATTCCACGATATCAATGCAAAACAAATTCTGCTTCACACACGAAACTACACCGGCATTGAAAAGGATTCGGAATGAAAGGGATGGAGATGAAGCATCAGATTATTTGCAAATGATCCCACTGAAATCAGAAGTTCTGAAGGGCATTTCCGCGAGCTCTTTCTTCCATTGAAATTTGAAATTATGATCCGGGTTGTTCGCATCAGATGGCTTTATGAACTTCGCATTCAAATTTTTGCATCAATTTTTACATTATTTATGACAATGAAGACATCATTTTTTTGTGGGTTGTGGAGAGAATTTGTTAGGCATTATACTGAATTACTTACTGATTTTGAAACAGTTATTTGTTCTTTCGATGAATAGGGAATAAATGATTCACTGAAATTCAGTAATTCATCGATTAATCAGATACAATTGGCGATTTCGATTGATTAGCCACATGTTCCTAATGTTGATATCCTAGGAGATGTAGAATATTTTTATTTCCTTTTTCAGTGTCAAGATAATGGCGGATGGATTTTCCATTTATCTATACGTTATCAAAGTAGTTCCTAATATGAAAGAAGAAGAGACTGGTTTTCAATTTCATCCACTGAGAGAAATTTTTGTAGTCACTGTAACTAAAACATCTCTACTAAACATTCCTCATGAGAGCTACTAAAAATATTTGGTTGAGGCGTTTCAGTTACAGTGAACTCAAAAATTTCTTTCACTGTCCCAAATAATTGAGTATTCCAGATCAAATTGAATACTTCCCATGGTTTTTTGATACTTAACTCTATGTGCGACTTAGAAAAGTTAATACTTCATCATTATCATTCACTATTCCGCGAAGGAAAGATATTTAATTCAACATTGTCGTGCAAGTTCAGAGCGAGAAGGGACAAAAATCACACATGCTTCCTATTAAATTTGAATATAAAATCAAACAAGCGAAAGATATCCAGCTCATAAATTTCGCAGTACGTTTGGGGAATGTCTTACACAGTCCCTAGTAGGAATAATGCATGGGAAATGTTCCCCACATGCATCGAATGGATATAATTGATTTCTACTTGAGACTGAATCTTCCAAACATAAGATACCATATTACATTCAAAAAACAAATATTCACCTTCACACCATGTCCTTCCGAGAAAAACTTCTTCTACGCAATGGTCATAGTTCGTCTCCAGCCGAAATGTCCAAAGTGGAAGGGACGTGTTATAAATTCATAGACCGATCGTGGAGTTGAAAACTTGTACGTGCCAAGAGCCGAAGCGCCCAAGCAAGCAAGCAAGCAAGCAAGCAAGCAAGCAGGCAGGCAGACAAGCAAGGAAACTGTGAAACTGAAACGGAATTGCTCGTTATATCCGTATTGGTAGAGAACATTATTTGCTCTCTTGATTATCTGTCTTCACTGTCGTCGTTAATTAGTTTTTACCATCTAGCGAAATTTCCAGGGAGTTAAAATTTCACGAATTAGAATTTGCTCGTGCTTATATATGGATGGAGATGTTAAAAGCCGGGTTACTTCTCTTCCCTCTACACAGGGAAAAGCATTAAATTTTCATCATCTCTCGAATGACCGTCTGACGAGGAGGAAACCGGGATTTAAGTATACATATACGTAGGAAAACGTACGTACGTAACGTACGTAACGTACATACCAGTTACAGACGACGTCGTCGCCTGTTCAATTATCAAGTGATTGCTCGCAGATTATAGGAAATGCATTTCCCTCGAATGGAAGAGGTGTGCAAAGCAGTGGTTCATATCGCACATCTCATTCGGTCTTTCCACTTGCCCCCTCCTCGTGACCTCTCTCTCTCTCTCCCCCCTTTCTCTTCGGCAATTCGTGTGCCTTCGTCAATTGGTTATCGACAATTGCATGTGCCTACACAAACGATATTCGAATCTGCTCCGGACGTATGAAAAGGTTTTTCTCTCAACACTGATGATTCTTGTTTCGTTTCTTGTTTCTTCTCTTTGATTGAGATTATAATCGATAGGACACAACTTGTTTCGTCTCTTCCTCGAATTCCTGTAAACTGTGGAAATGGAAATTTCAAGATTAAAACGTTGTTGATGGATAAGGTACCGCTGATTGGGAACTGTAACACATTTCATCGGATTTTCATTCTCTTTCTTCTGTCGCTCGTTACTCGTTTCGAACGATCAATCCATAATTGTGTGAAGTAGTTATCGATGACGAAATAACGTTTAATAGTTACTACTCTCACAATCATTCTCACTTTGTATAATACATAGTTGATTTTGTAAAGAAAAGTCATTGTCAAAACATATTCCTTAGGACGAATCGAAGAAACGTGAGAGGTGGTAACATTTTCTATTCATCGCTTTATCGAATCATCAAAAATCTTCAGAAAAAACAACGTTACACACCGTGCAATGAGAATGTTACAAATTATACAATCACTGAGCTCATCCTTGTATTAGAACAAATAGGATTATACACATCGTTTTCACAGATCATTGAATAGAGAAATTGGAAGTCACAATACATAGGCGTATTCAATATTGGAATTTCCGATGTTATCGCGAAATACAACGAATAAGAAAACGATGGAAAAGATAATATTGGATAGGAAGTTATGCTTAGAGTTTGAAGCATGGTGTCTGTTTAGCGAGTAAACAAGAACTGTACAATATTTTCTATAGCATTTTCTAATCGTTGATGCTTTTTCTTGAGGATTTTGGACAGTTCATGGTGAGATATTTGATTTGAGAATCCACTGTAAAACAAATGAGAATTTTTACATGCCACGATCTATTAAATCTTATAATATGAATTCAATTTCAACAATATAATTCTCAATTTTAAGAATTTTCATAAGATAAAAATTCTAAAATTTGAGAACAAGGAGTTAAAAAATTTAACTTATCTGAAAAATTTCACTTCTTCAACCCAACTCAATTCGATCGAAGTTTTCAATTTTGCCAAACTTGTCAAGCTACGTAAAAATAAATTCTAATGATAAAATAAAGTCCTACGATCGAATTATCAAATAATCTAGGGTTTTACGGTAATGATGAGATTCCTAAATGCATTTTCTTCAATCTGAACATAGCACAACAAACACTAAGGCAAACTTTGTGTGACTATACTACCACTGTGCACTTTCATTTCACCTCTTGAATAATCAGTACCATATTGGACTAATAATTCACTCCTGCAATAGTGATTGAGTTGTTCACGTGATGAGGATACTCCAATCACATTCCTTCTTGTAATTTTCATTCGAAAGACGCTGTAGTGGACATGGTACGTGTAGTAACTCCTTCCCTTTGTCTTTCTCGTTAACAACTCGCAACAATACCATATGAGTCTGATGGACACGTGAGTTCTTGATTACCTATGAATCATAATTTCAAAATTGTGGTTCCACTTTAAAAGTTCTAAAAACTTGTTTGGTCCACTTAAATTCTGTTCACATTATAGAATTTTGTATTGGAGGATCCTTGGCAACAAGTCAACATGATATAAACATTAAACATACAACGCTGTACGCCAGAAGCTGTCAAGAACGAATAACGTGTCTGAGGGATGGCATGAATCGTTTCCAAATCGTTGTATGGCGTTATCATCCAAGTTTATATAATTTTTTAACTGAATTCCAAAAAGAGCAAGCAGATAGTGAGAGTATGTTGCGACAACTGGGCCTCGGCCAGAAAATCAAGAAGAATTTTCAACATAGTTTCTAATTATGAAGAATATGAGATCTTTGTCTATTTAAGAACGATTGGATATAATTTGCATTCCTGGCTACTAATCTTCTTTTGGACCTGGTTTATTTTGAATCTTTTATAGTGTTCTTAAAGTTTTCTTGTAGGTCCGTCGTTTCAAATACTTCTGTAGATCGGAGTGGAAAATTACGGTGCGTCGATATTAATTAAAAAACTACCACTTTTTACGATTTATCGAAGATCGTCACGATTATTAGAAGACCTATACAGAATTGTATCACTCGATAAATGAAATCTCAATAATTCAACGCTAGAGTATTTCCTTCAATACCGCGTTCAGAACCATCCACTTCACTTTTGGCATTCAACCTTAAAACCGCTAACCTTATACACGATAAAATACTCCACATTACTTCACTTCCTTCACTTGAATAATGTATAAATGATTCTCAGGTGTTCGTGAAATCAAGTTCAAGATCTTCTACAAATCGATTATACGATGATGAGAAGAATCGAATGTTTGTTGAAGTGAATAAAGAAGAAGTTTTTACGCTTGCTCAGAAAGATCCTGAGCGAGGTAAGTATTCACCCTTACAAGTATGAATTTATTCGTGTTTACGAATGTGGTTATAGGGTGTTGCTGAAACTCCCATTGAGGAAACTTTGGAACACAAATGTCCTCTGTGTAACTAGGATATGCTAAAATGTAAGATACCTTCGTACATATATGCATACATACATACGTATGTATTCACAGTTACACCACGTTAATGTTCAAATTCTTGGTAAACCCATAAAGACTTGGCGAGAAAGAGAGAGAGAGAGAGGAAAGTTCAAAGTTCAATTGGTCACTGACCTGTTCCAGTCAAATCGTATTTACCTTCTGAAAATACAACTCGAAACTTGTTATCAGGAAATTTGTCTATTTTTGAAGTTTCGAACAAACATATTGCGAATGATGGACAGTTTCCTATGAAATAATGAAACCTTTGTAAAATATCTCTTCCGATGAACATTTTTTATTCGGAAGTTGAAAGAATATCAATTAAATTCAAATTTGATTGAAAAAGTTATTTTAAAAGCATTTTGTTTATCGTTTACTATTTTAATTCAGTTCGAATACGTTTCGTGCTGTAGATAATTGTACGATAATATGAAGTATATTCTATTCAAGTAGCACGTAACGTTCCAATGGACGTCCGAATAGGTTGAATTCGAAGGAGTTTCCATGAGGAGGTATATCGAACATTCATTCTTAATGAGCGTTTGGAGAAGCTCTATAGGACCTGTCACGTACTCTCAACGCATGGAATATACACCAAGTTCTGGGATATGATGTATTGAATTATCTAGTGGAGAATGTTTTTGAAACGATAATGACTGATTTTTTATTCATTGCTTCTGTTGCGAAAATCATATATAAAGAACATTATTTGAAATTATGTGATCTGTGTGGAACTTTAGTTTGAAGACTGACTCTGAAACGAAAATATATACAACAATACAATGATGGATTCTGTAGAGTACTAGTTATGATAATTATAAAGCTTTTTTTGAAAATCTCGATTTGATAGTTTCTCCAATCCTGCCAGGGGAAAAATAATTTGTTAACCTAAATAAATTTTGAGCGTCCGGAATGGAGCTGTGTCTTGTATCGGTTGGTTGCCGAGGTTTCGCTATCATTGCAGCTGGCTTCTTCAGGGCGTTAATGATGGTGAAACGTCGGCAACCAACCGATACAAGACGCGGTTCCAGTCCGGAAGCTCAAAATCTATTTAATTTTGCAAGCCGTGAGAGACCACACAGCGAATCTTTGCTGAACATATCAACAAAATATCGCTGTGTACAGACCTTCTTCGATCAATAAAGATGGTCTGTACAAAGCGATATTTTCTGCTTCATTTTGGAATAATTTGTCAAAAAAGATTTAGCTTGGGCTGCATCGTCAGGGATACATTCCCCCCACAAATACCTCACAAGAATCTAGTGAAATTTTACGTGACCTAGAGAATTACTAGAGTGAATTCTACTTGGGAACATCTTTCCAAAAAAATCTTAACGCCTTTCATTATTACTGCAGAACTCCAGGGCTGGAACTTTATAAATGGGATTCACCCTAGTAAAAATGATTATAGCGGTCGCCTAACATCTTTCAAGGTGCTCGCAGTGAAGCAAGTCGCTAGAAAGGACCTTGACATCAACTATAAGAGGGCTAGAGTCATTTCTGCTCCGGCTTCAGACCCAAGACCATGTCTCGGGCTAAGTTGTAGTGGCCTGGGCCGAAATGGGGCCTTAGATGGTCCAATTATTGTCTAACAGATCCATCAGAATCAGTCAATCAGTTGATTTACCGATCGACTACTCGGCCTCACCCTGATGCTCAAGTAAATGCATGTAGATTATGTAAAGGACCTAAGCAAACCGAGTTATCGGTTACATAACGACGAAGAGGATGTAACTCCAACCTGATAACTTCAATGAACTTTGTGAAGCACAGACACAGAAGGACCAGTTGAATCAGTTACGAGCTAGCATTCCAAGAACTTATGACATATCTTCATGTACTCATAGGAATGGTTTAATTAATTGAGTGGAGAAATTTTCAAAATCATATATAATTCATATTTAATTTAATATAGTTTATATAAAATTATAATATATTTAAATTATACATAATTGAAAAATCGGTCCACTTTGATAATCGAATGCTGTACGTTTATCAGGAATCATTTCAATTCTTGTAAAATCCACACTATTTGAGAGGAGTTGGGATGCATTTTTGAGCTCGGCATACAAATGCCCAGAACAGAATAATTGTGAATTATTTTTGTACAGCATTATCAACGATGGGGTACATTGCTTAGATGTAGAATCGATGGACAGGCGAGATCGATGGAGTACCAACGTGGAAGCGACGAAGAACTATCCGCATGAAAATCAAAGCTGAAAAAAGTCCTTCTACCGATTTTCGACCTCAATTCTATGTGAAAGCAACGTATCCCATTGGTAACAGCGCTACCACAGATACGGTATGTATTTGAACTTGTACCCAATCGTCAAAGAATGATAAATATCAATTCATAAAAATTCGGGATCTATAAAGAATTGATTTAGAAATAAGGTAATGAAGAAAAGTTCCCATTAAAAGAGCTCATTCAACTAAAAGTGCTGGTACGATAAACGAAAAGTTGTAATAAGTTTGCAATAGTTGAACTAAAATGTGAAATAAATTTATACAGAAATGATGCATGCAGGAGAAGTCCTAAAAAATTCTCCATATCAATCACATTAAATCGGTGCTTTTGAATTCAACGAATGACAGATTTATTGTCTCCAATTAATTCAACACAATCACGCTTTGAGAGGAAAAAATCACTTCTTCGAGTATCAAGCGTGTAATGCATTATGAAACATTCGGCATGTATAATGTATCACTTTACATACATTATTCCATCTACTGAAATGATAATCTCGAGTCCCACAAATAGTTTTGCTGAACATTCAAATGATATGCGTATAATTTGCCTTCAGATTTCGAATTCTCAACGCGAGTATTAAAGGTCTATTGCAAATTCATTTTTCATTCGATTTTGTATGAATCTCCCATTAATTTTTTGGATAAGTGAATTTAGGGGTTTTGTTTTTTTGGGGTAAAAGAACAAGAATGGGAATGAAGAATCACCAACTTGTTTTTCACGAGCTGAAAAACGAAACGACTGAATTTCGAATTCCACACCTGTATACTTTGTTTCTCATATTTGTTCTTCGACGAGCACGTTGTTTCACCGAGTATGCTCAAAATCATGAGTCCAATGATACATCGTTAGATCTTCTTAGAGAGAAGGTTAAGGGTCGAAACCGGAAGTGGAGGAAAGAGGAAGAGGAGGAAGTGGCGGTGGTGGTGTTGGAAAACGACGAACGCGTTCACCACATTGACGTTGTCGTCTTCGTCGTCATTGCAACGGTTGAAGGGGGGTATAAGGGGTGCAAAACGAACGAACGAACGAACGAACGAACAGTTGTGTGATAGGGAGAAGAGGAGGAAAGGCAAGGCAAGCAGGCAAGCAGGCAGGCAGGCAGGCTCGTCGTCGAGGTGGTTGAAACACAGTGCGGCGGTTCGGGGGACGCGGAAGGGTGAAATGCGGGACGAGTTGAGGAGTATGAGATGGGGTGGACGGTAAGGGATGAGGGTTGAAAACCGGCACTATAGCTTTGAGACACGGGGGATGAGAGAAGGCAGGCTGGCAAGACCACCACATCGTCTCTCCTCTCCTCTCTATTTCTCTCTCTTTCTCTCTCACCTCTTTGCTACGCCACGCCTCGCCTCACAATGCACCGGATTAGCGATTGTATTGATCCGCCCTCGTGCTAGGTCCCTAGACCCCCTTTCGTCGTAGTCGTAGTCATAGTAGTTGTTTTCGTCGTCCTCGAGGCAAAGAGAAAGAGAGGAGGAAATAAAGGACAAGGACAAACCGAGGTCCTGCAAGAAAGAACCGCACATTTTACTTCGCTCTCTTGACGCATTCGTTCCCTTTGAGGAATCACAGGTTGTTCCATTGTCTGCTTTATACTGATGATGCTCGGTCCTTATCAAACATACCCGTCGTGATCTTATTTGAAAATCTCCGACAATTCTGAAATTTTCAGGAGAGTTCGTTTATCTCTTCATTTATCTTCCCTCATTTATCTTGGAAAAAGAGAGACGATGTAACGTGGAGTTCGTAGAGGATATCAAAAATTCTTGAATTGCATGGAATTTAAGGGAGATTCGTATGGTGCGAGAATCGAGAAGTGAATAACGTCTTCAATGACGGGGAAACTAGAAGACGAATCAGTTTCTGACTCAGTAATATAGTTATCACCTTTAATTCCCTCATTTCATAGGCACATTTATTATTCAAGTGATAACATTAGGGAGAGTTGTATGATACGAGCAAATGAATGTTCAAAGGTATAAAGCCGCATGTCTTCTCGCATTGAAATAATCAGTTCCCACTGATTGACAGTAATGGGAGTCTTATAAATTACCCGTTGCCCTGACAGTAGTGTTGCATTTAAGATACCTCTAAGATATCTCACATGCAATGCTGGTATTATTGTTTTATTGCAATCTATACTTCATATACTTCACATAACAATTCACTCTAATGCAAAAGTCGAGTATAGCGCATCCCTGAATCGTATGTGGATCATGTATATTCCATAAATGTATCACTCGAATCATTTTAATTCATTTTTTCACTTCGGTAAATCGAGTTTCATGATTTTCATCAAAATAAAGAATTCTGTATTTCAGGAGGAACATAGAGCGTTCTGGGATTAAATTGATCGAAAATAATTTAAAGAAGTATAGAATCATCAGTTTTCTTAGTTTCGAAATTATATTTTGAAAGTTTAGTGAAATTTGTTCAAAAATTACAGAAACATCTTATAAAATTTTGAGTCAGAAGTCTGTACACGGAGAGAAATTTGTAGTTATTATAAATTTACTATGTTATTATTGTTCCCGAGGAACAGACTGAACAACTATGACGGGTTCCCCCATAAAACATAGTAAATATGATCAGCATTCTATTGTTGTACCATAGTAAAAATATGCCCTTCATAGTAAAATCCGACAGAATTCAGTCTGTTCCTCGGAAACAATAATAACATAGTAAATTTAACTACAAATTTCTCTCCGTGTAGCAACTCATTCTTGAATTTATTGGTGCTCTTCATTGGAATCGATCGAAAATTTTCAATAGAATGGTATAGTTACGAGGGAAAGGTATTGGCAATATTATGTAATAACAATGATAACTATTTTCGGGTGACGAACTATGAAAGGATATCTCATTTATGTAGATAAATCTTGCTTCTAGAATTTTTACAATCGATCCGTTGTTTGCATTGATGCGAAGCTGGAAGGTACACAGAGCGAAATAATTACTATCATCAACAATATATCTTCTAGTTCATTTTCTCTTGATTCAAGAAAATTTCTTCTGGCTCCACACCATATAAGCTGCATTCAAGAATATATATTCTTGGTATTAGTAATTATTTTTCTCAGTTTATATCGAACAATATTATTAATTTTTCTAAAATTCTTTCTTTTGAATCTTAGATGTCCAGGAATTTTGAAAAACAAAATATTCATGTTCCATGAACAATTCTCCATTCCTGTCGAAATGAGGGAGAAAAGGATTAATAAATCAACTGAAACACATTGAAGAAGAACACTGTATAGCTCTTCGCGGTATCTCGATATGGAGATAATGAACAATGACGACGAATTTGTGCCAATTTTGTAAAGAATATGTCCTTGGCGTTGAACCAAAAAGATTCTTCCATTAGTCGAATGCTGTACCATTTATTGATCAGTGAGGATGATTCTTATGTTATTGAATTGATTCAACGCGTTATAAACAAATTTCACTGAGATTTCAAAGAATAATTTCAAGATATCGGAAAAACGTTACTCTCAAAACACAGTAAAAGTTGTCCAGAAATTCATAAAAGTATTGTTATAGAAAAAACCAATGTGAACAAATTTTCAGAATTGTATATTGTGATTGTTCAAACTTTTTTCATAAATATGGGAATTTATTGGAATGAAAAGTCCTATTTTTGAGTGACTCAAACACAAATCCCAGTCAAGAACTAGTCAATTTTCATTTCATATTGTTTATTTTAGCTTTGAAGACATAACCTTTAACGCTGACACTTTCAGTATATCTGCATAAATACGTGCGATGGTGGCTAGGTATGGAAGAGCATAATATACAAGTGAAACACAAGAATCTCATTCACCCATCCGCGGTTTATAAGCCAATATGTATAATAATGCAAAATAAATGGATAAAATTTTGTCATTATATTTGTAAATATCATCACATCGCGTTTTTTCAATAATCGATGAATCTAATTAAGATGGTTCAATGCTTTAGCTATAGGAGTTGAATTAATTGAAATTCATGTCAGCACAGTTGATTCAATTGACTTTGCTGGAATAGCTGAATTTCTTGTTCGTGGTGTATTAAATGCAAGTTCACTTGCGTTCTGCAAAAAGTTTATTCAAATGGACGTTCTGAAAATGTTTGGAAAGATCACTTCACTTTGCTATTTATCGCATCAAATTCTAACAACAAGGATACAGAATCAATGTTGATGAACTTCGAATCGTTTACCGATAGGAATTGATAATCGAATAACAAAATACTCAATTCATTCTTCAAATAATGCTTCCAGTTCCGAATAGTTGATTCGATAATCAACATGATTCCTCAAATTTTGCGAGTTTGAATTCACAGAATCACTCCTATTTTTTGAAAGAGTACCCAATTCATAGTTCAATTTCATATGAATTTTGAATTCATACGTGTTCAATAGAAAGTCCGTTAGAAATTTGAATATTCGCGTGCTTAATTGACGATTATGGAACGTTTGTTTTTAGAGTTCTTTGTTCTTTTGGAGCAGAGATATGTAGTAGTTATATCGCTAGTTCGACTATGAATGTTCTGGAGGAAAATTCCAACAGAAAAATAACTTGGAAAATTACATTTGGCGCACTCTGTGAATCTGAATCAGTGAAAAGTACTGAGTGCAAAGTGAAAAGTGCAAAGTCTTTCACTGGTTGAATCGATGGAAGATTCAGTACCGCTTTTCACGAATCCCTATTAGTCAATTCCACGCTCCATTAACCAGGTCAAGCACTTCGAAGAACTTTTCTGTGAAATTATACTGATTTTCAGTGAATTTCACTGCCCTAGTTTACAATGTCGATTCAATCCCATTGATGATTGAGATTCATTGCCAACTTTGCAAAGGTTTAACCCATTTAAGCTTGTTAAAATCCGTTGAAATACATTGGAACCGGTTAAATCAAAGAGATTTAATGGGAATTTAATAGGTTTGATTGGTCATTCACCGTTGCAAAGTTTGCACTGAATTCCATGAATTATCGGGTTTCAATAGATCTTGTTTCATGCTCCATGAACTCCATGTTTTATGTCAGTAATGCACGCTATTTCACGATATCAATATTATATATCATATCACGATACAATATTGCATATTTTTATAACTATTCGATTGATAAGGCCGTGGTATTTTATCATTTCATTCATTTTCTAATGAATTGCAACACTACTGAACGGAAACTGGGAGCTGATGATGATTCATAACGATATTCAAAACTATGCACCTTCCGGGACTGTGGGCTTTCAAGACCATGGAGTGTTATCTAATTTGACAGCTCTTTGTTGATGATTAGATCGTATTAGTTGACTACGGATTCATTACATTATTATGAGAATTCAGGTATGTTTAATTTCGATCCCTAAAGTGAATGAGTATTTCAAATGTCCGAATACTACTAAAGGAAGATGATATGAAGTGGTTCTGAACAAGAACTCCATATGATTTCTGAAATCAACGCATTAGATGACTGTGAATCTCTTCAAGACGTCATCGTATTAATGTTCACTGAAAAAATACAAAATGCCATTCATAAAAGAGCCTAAATGGATTCCCATACATATCGATTCATTGAAAATCAATGCATCTTAATTTGTCTCGATGGAATTAGAATGAAATATTTGATAGTCATTTGGGTCGAGAAGAAATGAAAATAGGCCAGATCGTGTGTCGGAAATATCGAGATGAAACGAGATAATGTATCAAAAATATCGGAATGCAATGATATAAAACCTATTCTTGTCGTGTTTCGAGCATCTTTCAGAATTCTTCAAAAATAATTGGAAATTTTATGCGAGTGATACCCTCCAACTTAATTTTCGCGAGCGTAAATGAAGGATACAAAATAAGTTCACCTGATGAAAATTAAAAATGCAGCGGTGACAAATGAAATCTATTCTAAATTCTAAGACTAAATTCCCCAGTTGTATAATATTCAACAATACCCTGCTCCTCACCGCAGAAATATTACAGAATATGACCAAGATATGACTGAGAAATTGGAATATTATTGAGAAAAATTTCAGATATCACTTGGATGTTCAGTGTTGTATGGATCCGTTCGTATGTTCAAGATCCTATTCAGTTAGAGCCCTTGAATTTGATGAGTATTGTTGTTATGAGTTTGAAGCTTCAACCTCAAGGACTTTTATGATCTCAATTTGATTTTTCCTCCACATCGTTAAACGAATAAAACTTCTCATCAGAAACTTGAATAAAAGTTCGCCTCTTTTCGATTTAACAATTGGTTTTACAACCATATGAATCGTGTCTAGTTATCACAAGATGTTTGGATGTTTTATGATATTGAAAATTGAACTTTCAACGGTATTTTGCGAGATAGAAAAATTTCAAAATTCAATATGTGCAGATGATATTAAATTGCATTTTTAAAATCAATCTTGAGAATAGTATTTTAACACTTAGGAGTTTTCCTGTGAGATATTTTTAGTGTATTTGAAAACAAAATCTGATAGGCTCAACAACTAAGAAAAATTCAGAATCATTCAAGTGTGCGACGATAATTTTATGAATTAGAAGTATTTTCATCGTGATATAAAAAGAAATGTTAAAGAAGTTTACTCGAGTATCTCAAAACTATTTCCTCGGATGGAGTAATGGGTCGAATCTTCGAGGAAATGATTTTTTCCGATATAATAGCGTTGAAGAGCAGCAAAATGAAATTTGAACGATCAGTTAAATTCGCTGCTTAAAACTGAAACTGCTGAAGAAATAATTATTGACGAGTCAGGAGGTTTGAAAATATTTCTTCAAATATATTCGTGAGAATGATTTTTTCAATAAAATTGTTTGCTTCTGAACCACTACATCATTGTGTTGTCATTTTCGTGATCAATCGCGCCAGTATCTTTCACATCTTACCAACAGATTTTCATCTTTAAAGCTACCATGAAAGGATAAGATTTCAGGTTTCAACTATTTGACGGTTGTTGTGAGATGAAGAATGTACGGATCCTATACAATATAGAAGACGCGATTCACGGAACAACAAAGTCTTTAGTAAACTTTTTGAAATCCCTTTAGGGCATTAGTAGCAGCGTTAGTTCTTTTCCCTCGTTTTCTTTATATCTTCTTTCCCTCTTTCTTTATTTCCCCTTACCATGAATTTTGAGCAAAGACAGAAGAGAGTAGAATTACGTATCACGATAGTCAAAGACAAAACTAGACGACTGTCGGATCTCTTCAACTGCACACAGAATAAGAAACGTACAGATCCGAGGAATATATGTTTTCTTTGGACAATATTTGATCCGGCGGTACTCGTAGAATGACAATGCCTCATCATTTCGTATTTCTACCTTCGTCCGTTGCTAGTATTATTACTATTATCGTCATCATCGTCGCGATCCTCACAACAAGAAAGAAAATGCAGTTGCAAGTAGAATTCACCTCACACCGTGATCAACGAACAAGCGACGTCCCGAGCTTTTCCCGCTTCTCTCCGCAATTTTATGACGTAGGGGGATTTTAGGTGCGTTTTCATGGAATTAATACAGAGTTTAGTTTTGCGACCATAAACCAGATCCAGACGACAGTAAAAGCGAGCGTAACGGCCGGGAACAGTGGCGCAGTCGTCTGGTCCATCCCTCTTTTCCCAATACCGCATCCACGCCTTTGGCCATTAATGGGTCACGAGACGTGGGCTAAGTATAAATTGATAAGAGTAAGGAAGCTCGAACCGCTCCATTAGGGAAGAGTAAAAGTTAAAGGCGGTGAATTTACTTCTCCTCTTCGTCTTCGTCTCTCCAACTTCTTTTCTCGTTTTCCTTTTTTCCTCTCCTTCTCTTCCTCTTCGCCCAACTTGTACCGGCTTCATCCACTCAATAGAGAGTTTCGTCTTGAAAGTCGTCAAAAATAATGTTCGTCATCCAACGAAATTGCCAACTTTTAATAACATCATCGTCTCCGATCTTTCTCCTCCAAGAGGACGTCATGTAAAAATTTGTTAAATGTCTTATCGTTTCCAGATACTCGTTAGAGTTTAAAAATGAAACTCTTGGCATTTGGAAATATCTCAACCTTAAGGAATAAAGTTTGTAATAATTAATCCCCCTCGAAATGGAATTTATAAATCGATTCTTAGTTTTGTATCCCAATTGTGATAACGCTTTATTCATCTATCCAACGATTTTCAAAATTTTCAATCTTCTCACACATATTTTCTATTTACTTCTTTCAACCCGACTTGATCTCATTTTCCCAACTCTCGTAATGCTGTAATTCTTTTTCACTCGTACGATTTGTTTTTATTTTCCTTTCTCTTCACCGGGTCCAAGATTTCTTCGGGAACCCAAGAATTTTTCACTCTTACACTTTTTGTTCCTCATAGCTGTCTTGTTACAGTTTCCAGACAACCCATTTTTCGTTTTATTTGTTGCACTTATGTATTGTTTTTTGTTTGCGTTTTCCCGATCGTTCTGGTTCATGCTTTTTTGATAGTATAAACGAATTGACAAATCGGATAACCGAGGTCACGTTTCAATGAGAACAACTGTGATCTTCGTCATAGAGAGAATGTATTGATGTCATCATGCTTTGGATATTGTTAGTGATGGAAGATCGATTGATTATTTGAAATATCAAGTGACTAGTCTTTCGTACCACTCTGAGCTGGGAATTACTCATGGGTTGATCGAGATAGAATTTCACAGAACTCGGAACACCTAGAGAGGTGAAATTTCAGATCATTCTCATGCGGAACAATGTCTTGCGAAAGTAAACAAAAATCAGGAACTTTGCTTGTACAGGTATTTTCTCTGGAGTGTGCGAAGTCGACAAAGTGAAGTACTCATATGGTTTTGTTTGAATGGACACACGTTGCTCAAACAGAGGTACTCTTGGAAATACTATTCACCCTTGAGATCACGCTTCACGGCTCGTTCGTGTTATTATCGTCGAGTGATTAGATTTGAGATTACGTTACGTTACGAGAAGGATTTCGAGCTTTACATCGGAGAGGGATGAAAAGATTGTTCATCATTCTTTATTGAAATGATCCAAATTTTCGAAATATTTTGTATCTCCTCACTCAGAAAAAGGTTTTCTTCTGACAAATCAACGCATTTGGTTGAACAAATCATTTATCTGATTCGAACTGATCGAAATTGATTTGAATGAATTGACTTCTTCTCAAATTTAGATTTATCGAATTCTCATCGGTATGAATTTGACTGTCCAACTATCCAATTTATTTACTATAAACAAATCTTATTTGAGTCGACGAATCTTTTTCCTCAGTGCTGACGCAAAATTGATGAAAATTCTCATCATTCTATGTTTATTCATGAGAAAATCGAATGAAGATAAGAAATATTTTAGATCACATAAATTTTTGAAGTATGGCAATTCTACGAGGAGTTTATATATTTCCTTCGATTTAATATAAAACGTATATGAGAATAATCATTCGAGCATTTCCAACTGTTTTTGTTATCATGACAATAATCCAACTCACGAAGCGCAATGAAAATGAATGGATAACCGAATACATTTCCGCAAAAATCGTAAAGAATTTCAAGTAAAAATCCTCATTTTGCTCACATTGCAGTTTTTCATTATTGTTCAAATACTTGATAATAAGCATGCTGAAAACCAAGCAAAGAATAACTGACCCGGTCGGAATGTTTCTCGGTTTCTTAAGAGCTTTCTTTCAATTGTAGAGAGTTTTCTTTTTCTGACTTCACTCATTGGAAGGAGACTTACGACCAGAATGGGGCGTATATTCTTGAATAGAACGAATGTGCAAAATAAACGAAGCGAAATCGGAATGGTCGATGTAACATCGATGTTACGTACATAGATACTTTTTATTCGGTGTATCGATTCTAACATGGAGGTCTCTTTTCTTAATGTATTGACGTGTCGGGGCTTTTTCTTTTTCATCCAACTTCGGTGAACAGTGATGTTCGACTCTCATCCATCATATTTCTATATGTTTTTTAGAATCTTGGAAATCTGTAATCATCAGAATTTTGTATTTCCTGCATTTCATCTCATTGTTTTTTTATTATCTGAAAAAAATGAATTTGGCTTTCCCAAAGTTCACAACTATTCGAATCAAACATTGAATGGTCATAGTCAGTCATTTAGAAACGGTGAGGAATATTTGATGATGACGACTAGAGGCTTAGGGCAAACCTTTGAAAGTTTAAACCGAGTCAAATCCACGCACGAGTTATCGCGTCAGTCAACTGCTTTCATTCTTTATCCATTTGTGGATGAAATTTTTAAAACCTTTTCCATCGAACAGTGTTTTCAAGATTCCATAAATAATTGATCACATTTTTTTGAAGTTCTCAAACGATTTCCTCACCAAGATTTTCCATATATTTCCTGCTTGATTTTCTTGCGAAACTTTTGACTGGGTTTAAAGAAATTGATAAAATGTTCATCCATGCTTCGTTGAACATTAATCAAGTTTGAAAAATGCAATCGAATTAGATGTTGTACAAGGGAAAAGATATTCAAGAGTGTAGCGCACACCGCATTTTGAATCCAAAATATATTTCAAGACAAGAAAAAGTTGATTACCTCTCGAATAACCTATTTTGATTTGAATTGCATTTTCCTTCCCACATACGATGTATAGTATGATTATAAACATAATACTCAAACGATTGAAAAAGATATAATATCGTTGCAAAAGTGATCAATACTGTACGATATCGTACGAACTTTGAAACGAATTTTGTGGTAAATTTCAATTCACTTCATATATTTTCACGCTGCGTGTAGAGTGAAAAATGTGTGAAGAGAAAATGAATGTATTATACAATCTCGAAAAGATAAATATTTCAAATTCACCAAAGTTATGCGGATATTGATTGTATAAATATTCGAAAGTTGAAATTCAGGATAAAAGTGAATATGAAATACAACTTCTATTGTACCTACGTTAATTGGATTCGTTACATACGTTGAAATGAATAGGGTTCTTCGATAAGTACATGTCGATGTTGGCATAATCAGTATTGATTCTTTTGTTCTCTCAAATGATCCAACCGATTCATTCATAGTAGTTTTGTGGAAGTAGTGAAACCAACTATGTAGTTGGTTTTGTGTGTTTTTCAGGTCTGTACGAAACGCGACTGATGAAGTCTGACACATGCGTGCTTTTACTACTGGTTTCACGTCCATGTTCTTCTTTTTATCCTCGTCCGTACTTCTTTTTCGGTCATTTTTAATTTGTATGAATATTCCTAACGCGAGAGAACAATTTTTGTTTTCCGTCTGATAGAATGCCATTGGCGAAAGGAGAATTCGAAGGAAAGTTAGAGGTGATGGATAGCAGAATTTTGAGGAATTCTTTTACAAGTTTGGAATATTACATTAATAGGAATGTTGTTAATAATTTTATTTATAACGGGAACATCGCCGAGTGGAGCTCAATATGCTGTGAAATGAGAGACCGATAATCGTTCGCTATCCTTTGTTTTCCACTTCGAAAATTAATGAAACTCAGTTATTCTCGGGTGAATTTTGAGTATCTTCGTTCTCAAATTCTGAACTAAAGATTATAGATCGATTTTGGTGAGATTTGTGATATGGAGGATCTTATGGATCAAAGGTTAGTTCTTGCAGAATTGTTCCAGTAGAAATATTACACGAGAATACTCGAAGGAGGAAAATTAATTGCGCGAGGCAGAAAAATTTCTCTCAACAAAAATTTGAGAGGATCGTTTGTGTGAGAGATTTTACATTGTCTGACTCATGAAATTTTGGATTTGAAAAATTTTGATGAGCACAAATTTGACTGCAACAGGGTTTTCATCATTGATGAGAATTTTCCGGAAAAATCGATAAAAATTAAATTTCATAGTTGAAATTCATTGCATTTATAACTGAATAAAAATATTTGGATGTTCATAATTCCCCAGACAAATGCTCTTCGAGCCATATAAGATTCATCGTACGAAAAGTACATAGAATAACATGTATCGATAAATTCGGTGCCTTGCCAAACTATTTCTTCGAGAAATGAAATTCGTGTTTCGGTCGCATAGGAGTCACACAGAGGGAGAATTTAGAGGCTGGCACACGTGGTACCTACCACCACCTTGGGTGTTGATGAAAGTACTCTCTTCATCCATATCTTTTGTGAGTTTACACAAATACATTCTGAAAGATACGTACAAGGTAACAGACACCTTCCTGAAATTAAACGATACATATTCTCATGATACATACACTATACGTAGAAAGCTACCTCCGCCCAAGCTACGAACCCAAACCAAACCAACCAAGCGATGGCGTGCGTGCGTGTCAGACGGACGATGAGAAAGAGCTGCTGCATTTGGGGTATATCTAGACTTTGCGAGAGACAGAGACATACAACCTTGCCTCCAGGTACGAAGAAAAGAGAAATGAATATGATTTCTGAGGGTAAGAGATGGAGTACCGTAATGGGGATAAAGCATACAAATATATGAGAAAATAGATACATGCACGGTAAAGATATTTGCGAATTCATTCAGCGCTTCGGATATCTCAGAAAAATATAGGCATGAAACAATCGCGTTCAAAAAATTATATACAATTTTGATATCCGGATACATGAATTAATTCTTACAATGATATAGGGATAGAGCAACAATTCGATATTTCATGTCCCAAGATACGAAATTGTGTACGTCGTTTGTCATCTAAAATTGAGTTTTCACGAATCACGTTTACTTTATACACGCCTATCATCCAGTTTGCATTTATTCGATATTCCATTGTATTGAAATGAAGCATCGTCGATGACCTCAATTTTTAAGATATATCTACACGATATCGTAATGACGTTCAATTCATATTAAAATTGGACACAGAACTCTTATGCGGCACAGCATCTGTTTAAGTGTGAAATGATCAATTTGAGTGGAAAATCACAATTCTATCATGTCATGTATAATTTCCATATATCTAGTAAATCAAAGGCATGATAATATCGAAGACAAGACGTGTACACGTAGGATGGTGAAATCGGAGTTCGTGCGTATATAATATTCGTATTAGACAAGAGCAATGATTATGGTATTCTAGAGGCCAACTTCTCAGTTCAAAAAGATGCTCTGATTTGAATTGCAAATGAGCATTGGTCAATGGGAATACGTAAAGAGCTACACAATGCATCTGGAATTCGCTGAGCCTGTGTATAAAATTATTGGAAATTAGCGAAAATTTCAAGTGAATGAGTACTCACGTGATGATACAGGGATTAGGAAATGTTATTGGTAAACTATGAACATTCCTCGGAGCTATTCCTGGTATTGAGTACTCATCGGCATTCTTGGATTATTTCTTGTCAGAAGATCTTGTTTTTACATTAATCAATTTTATATGATATTGAATATTCGAATGGCGTACCATGGATTCCAGAGTTTCCAGTACTGAGAACACAAGGATGTGAAGATATTTCAGCTTCTATTAGAATATTTGGCCAATCGCATGCAGAAAAATCAGCCGCTGCACAGAAAATAAAGGCAACTCTCAGCAATTCTCTTCAGTCCAAATATTAAAACCCAACATTTTGACATTTTATTGTTCAGGTGATGAGGGATCTTTCATTAGATTTCTCTTGAATTTCATTCATTTCTAAGTATCTATCTTATCTTCGAAGATGAATCATTGTATTCTGGTGTAATATTGGGTACCAAGCCTGGCATGGGGTTCCAAGCTTGTCAAACTTAGTCAAACTTGGGCGATTTGTGGATTCCTATCTGGTTCATTGATTCACATAAATATACACGATTTTCCCATAAAAATTTTTCACTGTGCATTTCCAGAGGATCCATCAAATTGGTCGATTTTCAATCAGCAACTTTTGAACCTCTCCAGTGGTAACATTCCATATTGGATGGAATTGTTTCAAATTCCAGAATTTCTCTTGGTGATTCGAAAATTCTTCAAATGAGGAATTCCAAGCTCATTTATTAGATGCGATATTTTCAAATTTCATATTTGATTGATAGATTCTTAACCAGCGGATCAAAAGTTTCGAGAACATAGCTCGATCCGAGGCTGACTGCCAAATCTTGGCGAACTATGTGGAGTCAATGTTGATCAGAACATGACAAAATGATGTATATATATCATCAATGATAATCAGTGGAATGTCAATCTTGAGACAAGCTGTCGCCAATCCTTAGCCCAATATGAACTGGATGGAATAGATAAGTATTGCGCCAAGCATTGACAATGGTAACTCTAGCGTGTGTGAACTCTGGCCTACTCTGGCCCCATTCTGGCCCAGTCTTAGGCCCATATTGGCAGGATGGGGCCCATGCTGGGCCGGGGTGGCTATAAATACATGCTAGGAAAGGTTCAATTTTGGCTGAACTGTCAGACTTGGTCAAAATTAACGTGCTCCACTGTTTTATCAACATTGGATATTTTGTTGAAAAAAGAATTGGCGGAGCGTGAAATGATGTTATCGTTTCACGGTTGCGCCATCCTAATTCTGCAGATCACCCAACTTTGAGCTAACCCAATCAGAAAAAATCCGAATTATGCCAATGTTGACAACAGGTGCAATACAGTGCCAGTATTGGGTCTTCAACACTTGGCCAACACGTACGGGATCAGTGCTGAATACATAGAAATACAATACTATGCCTGTACTGATAAACCAGTACTGAGAGCTTAATACCGGCCAGGTGCTGATCCAGTACAGGCACTGCACTGATTGCGAATAATATTATTAGTACTCAGTCCCCAGTTCAGAAAAGCGTTATCATCCCAGACAAATGCCAGGAACCTGCCAGTCTTGGCCAGTACTGGTGCAGTACTGCGCCTGTTGTAAATTTCTGGGGGGACCTCGCGCTATCTTAGGAACCCATGGTTAATTTTGATTTGGGATTTTGAACCTACCTTCTTGTACAAGTACCAATGTACAATCATCAATGAGCGAGATCTGATTTATAAATAAGAGTTTATCAACTTGGTCTCCCTTAAAAATATCTCTTGAATCCAAGTACTGTCTGAAGCAAGAAAAATTTGAGAATATACGTAGAGTTACTCGAGTCTTATATTTTTCTTCATCCGCATATACAATCTTCATGACTTGTGACTCTTTAATGAAACACAGCGAGAGGGAGGAACGGAAAAAGTAGTTCCCAGCGGATTCATCCCACTGTTCTTTTGAATTTCCGTCTCCTTACCTTAATTGCATTCATTAGATTTCAAATTGTTTGTTATTTCATTTCAATTTCGAATTCGAGCAATATTGAAGAAAGAAAAATTACTTGAACTACATCGTTACAGGTGTAGTATAATTTCCCACATGTTTACACGTTTCATGACCGTAATAAGTGGCTTGATTTGAATTTTTAACGGTTTTTGAGTCATGATGTATATAGATGTGCAATACGTAGAGAGACAGGGAAAGAGAAGGGTGCAGGTTTACGACTTTGGTGTGTGCTAGTCTGGTCGAAAGGAGGAGAGGACAAGGGGTTTGGAAGGTCGTATAAGCGGGTGGCTACTTCTACCCCCTTTCCCGCCGTTTGAGGGTGGCAGCGATGGAAGCAGCAGCAGCAGCGTCGGAAAGAGGCAAGGGGATGGGGTTGGGATAGCCGGGGGGCGGCTAGACTTCCGAAACAGTAAAACCACGTCGTCCTGTCTACGTTGGTATACGTGTATAGATTCGGTCGGGTATACGTATGTGTGTATATGCGTTCCCGTAACCACCATCGACTTCAACCCGTGTGCCACCGCTCACCCTGCTTTCTGTATCCTTCTATCCTTTCCTCGATCCTTCTACCCTTTGCCGCACACCCTCAGTCGTGCCACCAAGCAACCCTATAAACCCTGGTCGTCCGTTTCTCTCGCGTGTATGTGTTTACGTCCATGTGTATGTTTTCGTTCAGGCTTTTGCTATAGAGCTCGTTTTCTACTCGAACGATGTATCCAGACGTAAGCGGAGGTCGTAATTTCGCAAGTGTCTGCGTGTGTTCCTCCTCTCTCTCTCTCTCTCTCTCTCTTTCTCCTTTCGTAAAGTCCTGGACTACGTACAGACACATGGACACACAAGACCCCCAGGGCTTGTGTGCAACGGTGGGTTTAAGTTTCATGGGAAGTTAGGAGGGTACGTGTCCGGAAGATATCCACCAATGACGGTACCTGATCAATCGAAAGCAACCGTCACTCTGTGTTTGTCTATGTACACGCGTGCGTGTGTGTGTGTGTGTGTGTGTGGGATCGACATGGGAGAGGTCGTTCGTCTCAAGCAAAGTTCGTAGAACGGATAGGACATTTTCATCCTTTTTCGCAACCGGGAATTCGGTTAAGGGATTTAATAATGCAAACGTATTTTATAATGAAATCGAGCTGTATCTCATTGTTGCATTCTTTAATTGAAATTCAACGATCTCGTTCTTTCAGGGATTACGTAAAATGTGTCTCACGTATACGCTGGAACATGAATTTTCAGGAAGAATTTCTTGTATCACGAGAAATGCGTTATTCCTCCACCCAGGCTGAATAGTTTTAATCGATATCACGTGTGCATACTTGATTAAACGATATCTGGATTTCATAACCCAGAGCTTTTTTGCCGATTCAATTTTAAATTATATTCTTCATTTTGAGCATCCATTCGCAGGTATTCATTCAACTTCGCTTTGTAATTCTAAATTCTCCTTTTTCTTCTTGCAATTACAATTCCACAGGAAAAATTCAAAATTTTCATGAATATGGTTTGAACATTACCTTCCGTGACTATAATGAATATCTATTAAAAAACCTTAGATATCTTGAACGATATGACCATTTCATATTTATTATTGGCCTTCATTTGAATACCTCGTGGATGTCCTTGCGTTGTGTGGGTATGGGTCTTTTTATACACGTCGCGATTCAATTTCGTTGGCTTTTTTGTACCTCCCGTTTTCCTAATAACTCTCCACATACATATCGATACATGCAATAGATCAACAATTTCACGATAAAGTACAGAGTAGAAATTCTTACCGGCCTGGCAATATTTTACACATCAATGGGGAAGATGACAGGTAACGGGCTATTTCATTTGAATTTCAAAAACTCAGGTACAAGGCTGTGGGTATAAGATAAAACAAGCGATATGTATGTATAATCGTTTTAATAAAGCCTCGACTGGATACTCTCTTTTTTTCCCTTCTTTTTCTATTGCACAATGGCGATTAGAAGTCTTGGTTTTTTTTTCCTCACGGGATAAACATAGCCGAGCGTGACGACGTTCCACACCACTTGACAATAAAGAACTACTTCCTTGTTCTCTTATTCATCAGCAATTTTTAGTAACTCCCTAGTATACGCTCCGTCACTTTGATCACAGAATCTATCGGTGAAAAATAGTATGGAAGCAGCTCATTGATTGAGGGGAAAAAACATTTGCGGTATGTGGGAACCGACATTCGTTGCAATCGATCTCCATTTAGAACGAATATTCGATTTATATTTGATTATTCGTTACATCACTCGATCTATTCGGAACATCTTCATCCTCTGAAACGTCTACATTTCATAATCATAAACATCTATGGGATGGTACTTGTGGTAAGGATTTGATTCTTCGAAACTTCTCCTTGAACTGACCAAAAGGATCTCTTCAACTTCCATTTTTCTTATTTAACATTGCTGGTTCCAACGTCAGTTAGATTTTTCTTCATTTCTGCTCAGTTACATTCCACGTTTGCATCTTCCTTATTTCTCATATTTCAAGATTTCACACCATCATACGTCTTCCAAATGTTTCTTTCATATTCTCTCTTCCCTATTGATCCACAGTCTATCTCTGCGATTGTTTCCTCATTCTTTTCCAGTTTTTGAATTCCATTCATACTAAATTGCGCTCGCTTATCAACACGGTTTCCGGAAAGATCTTGCATCCATTTACTTTATCGTCAAATCCTTGTTGCACTCCTTACATGATGGATCGAAGAGCATTTTTCCTTTCCTCAACATCTCGCGGGAGTAAATTCTCCCCTCTTGATAATCGGGAAGTTATTTCTTTTTCATTTTATTCGATATTTTCGAACGCATAGGATAGGAATGAGATTTCTCATAATTGAAATACATTATCAAATTCCGGTTATGTTATATAAAAACAAAAAATGCAAATCAGATAAATTGAACCGAACATATCGTATTTTCATATAAAACTCAGTGTAGCTTGGGATTTTGAATGTATATGTGTGAGTGATGAGAATGCACTTTCTCGTAGCTTTATGGCGAAGGAAAGTTTTTAATCTGCTTTTCATTATGCTTGTGGAAGAGACTGCTATCATCCATTCTATCTCCATGTCTTGTTCTCTCTGTCTCTCTATCTCCCTCTATTTCCGTTCGTCGTGATGCGTCCTGTCTTGGTAGCTCTTCTTCTTCTTCTTCTTCTTCTTCTATTTTAACTCATGCTACTTCATCGATGTATCTCGTCGTCCTCGTCGTTGTCGTGCTGGGGCATCGACGCGCCATAAGTGCACATTTCTCTCTGCCACCATGCTCTCCTTTCTCGCAGTAACCCCTCTGGCTTCTATCCACGTGTGTGCGCGAGTTTACGGCCGGTATGTTTATGCGAGTGTACGTGTTCGAGGGTAGTACGTGGCGCGGCATTAACCGTCGTCGTCGGCGGAGGGTAGTAAATTCCTGTCTGTGTGGAAGAATGTGTATGTGAGTATATGGGGCGAATGGTTATGGATACACATATATGTATGAATGCGTGCGAGGATCGTTCGTGTGAGAAAGAGTGCGTCTAGACTGGGGAGAGACTGCGTCACAACCCTGGCCTGGTATCGCGAGGGTATTTCCCTCCACCCCTTTCCACCTTCGTTTAACGACAGACACCATCGAGGGATGGGAGAATTCACCTGGCTTTCTCTTTCTCTTCACTCTTGCACCCGGTGCAACAACAACGGCGTTAACTGCCTCGTTTTAACGACGATGCAATGCTCCAACTGCTACTACCACTGTTACCACTATTACCCCTTCTAATACTTCTTCCTGTGGTCTCGCCTTCGGACGTAAAGAGAGAAAACGTGGGGAGGCGGGGGAGATGAGATAACTCGCTTGAAACGACCAGTATCAAGATTCGGCGATAACCTGGAGAAGCGGTTTATGGGAAGAGTCATGTCTGTTATGTATTATGTCTGGGTCGAGTGGGTTTGGAAAGTACCTCTCTTCTTGAAATAACACGCTTCAATTCCTGACGTCGATGATAGTTAATTCATCAAATTTCGGGATTGTTTTCGTCGATGAACTCGCTTCGATCCATAAAGTTATGCGACGTTTGTGAATTGGCGCCCAGTGAATATTAGATTAGCAACGTATACCATCCAAATTTGGAGTAGGTCAAGTCTCGATCTGGCGGATGACGATTGTCAATTACTTGAATGATTTAATGGGCTTTTGGAAGACAGAAATTCACAGAGATGAGATTGCAATGATGAACGAGGTTGAAGGAATTATGAGATATCGCTGCAGCATGTGGTCTTGATTCTCAATACGATTATTTAGATTCCTCTTCCTTAGAATATAGAAGCATCTATGTGATTCATATTTTGATATTCGAATATCAAGAACAACAGTTAAAAAAAACATTGTCATAAATACCTCACGGATGAAACATGTTTACCGTGAGACTCCGAAACATGCAGCGTTGATGATTGATTTTCACTGTAGGGTGCAACTAAGAGTGAAATTTGAACGGTGGTTTTGTTTTTTTCACAATTGCGAACTGTATGTGTCTCCATAGTACTATCAAACAAATTCAAGGTACGAATTTCATGTAACGTAACTGTGAATGGAAATATCCTCTGGTGGTTCCATAAGTGGATACCTACTTTCATATGCAGACAGAAAATTGTCTCGAGTCTCTTTACAGCAATAAATCATTCCTGTTGTGCTGCGTATGACATAATATGCATATTTTTCAAAGTCACCAGCAAAATTGGATGTCATTGAATGGTTGTTTATAAAAACACAAAACCATCGCAACAGAATACACAATTCATGTTAAAGTTGAACAAAATAAACACCGGAGAACGGAATATTTTCAAATTCTTCTCAGAGTACGATATCTTACTGTTCGCTACAGGGATTGAATTTCGTATGAAGATTTTTTTAAAAACACTTGTTGAGTTCGATGTATATACCATAAATCACAATTTATCAATTATCAAGAAAATTCATCTCATGTCAATTGTATAATTCATAACTCGTTACAGAGAATTATATTTCAATTCTTCCTGAACTTCTTCACAACTTTGATGTTTGATAAGTAATGTTCCGAACTAAAAATGATTTCTTAATTTCTACCAAAGACACAGTTTCTCGTTCCTCGGTTCAAGAGAATCTCTCATTCACCATATCGCTGATTCTATCTTCTATTTTATGCATGTAATCATGAATTTATCGTGGTTCAAATGTGATTGACGGAAACAAGGATTATAATTCCCCCGATGGATTCAATCATTAATGAATGATAAATATTTGATCAGCGCATGAAGTTACCATACGTGAGTATCTACATGTATATATATATATATATGATCCTCTAAAATAAGCATTTGTTTTTTTACACTTCGGCTTGAATTCGGAATTTACCGTAGAATCGAGGTCGACTGTCTTGTTGCTTGAAATATTGAAAATGCATCGGAATGTCACTTGAAATATCATTGATCGAATTCAGATTGGCTGACAACATTCGGAAATCGATACTGCTTTTCTTAAAATACATTCAGAGTTTGTGGTTTGATTGTAAAATAATTTGGAATTCATTTCATCAGGAATTTTAAATTCCTAAAATACGAGAAGTTGTTCATGACATTTCGAACACCCTTTCAATACCCTTCTTCGAACACAAAATCTCTCGTTCTATGAGTAATACCTGATGTGAAACGTTGAGTGAATCATCAACGACGCGAGAACATCGTCGGTTCGATACACGGAATGTTACATCACCCATTTTCACGATTTTTCAAAACCGTTCCGACACCCTCATGCACGCTCAGCGGTCTTTCAGTACGTCTTAGAAGTTTGACAATTTCATTTCAACGTTCTTAGTTCTATTTCAATGCATTTTCGACGACTTCAATGAGTAACCCTCATTCTAGAGACCTGATAAAATTTTAAGACCTTCAAAGGCTTCGCAAATTAGGCATTCAACGAAAGTATTCCAACTTTTCTCTTTTCATGCTTTCACGAGGAATTTGGTATGCGATTAAAACTGACAAGAATTTTGTACTTCAATGCTCGTGAAATATTTATTGTTCACACGTTATATATCTTGAATCCGTAGTGATGATATCGGTGCAAGGAAGATGAGTATTCAGACTTTTTCGATAATGAGGAGAAGAAATTTTTAGGCACAAAATGAATGAAGAGAATAAAAAGTCTCGCTTCATGAAATTCATTAGTCGAAAGGAGGTTTCTACCCACGTTCAAGGATTGTGTCGGAATACAAATCAATCAGATTGATTCGATGGATTTTTCCAGAATCTGGCACATTGTTGACAAAAATATGTGTGAGTCTCATAAAAGAAGTTTAGAAAGAAGTTTCAAATTCACCACAGATTTTATGAAAATTCTAATGAAATTTCGCGTGAAAACCATTTCAGGATACCTAGGATTGTGTTTGGATTTCAATAGAAATGGAAAATCCAAAATTAGGTATATTGTATTAAAATCAATATAAGTATTGCAGAATTTGCTGCAGAAGTTTCTAACAGGGAATAATTTTCATGGATATACCATGATTCGATCAGAAACATAATCTTCAAGCTCATCAATCCTAAAATTCTCTGTCCGCTCCTCAAACATAATTTGAGAAGGTTCTTTACTTCCCTTTAGATCGGTTTCTCAAAAAACGACTGCCTAGTTTTGAAGGATCTTCCTCTATTCTCTTCTCATTTCCCACCCCTGTGCTATCAAGGTTTGAGTATTGAGGGAGAGCATTTGTTGCTTTTATACAGAAAGGAGCTCATCGTCCACTACCTGGAAAAATGTCGACGTATCGATTTTACGATGTCATCAGGATTTATATCTTTGAGTTGAAATGTCAGCGCCACCCTATGCATCTCTCACCAGGCATATGTGGAGAAGGGGTTTTCGAAGTCGTTCCTTGCACCAGGGCCATAATAGAGATATCCGGAGAACTTGATCAATAAGTAGCTCTCCAGACTTGCAGTTTGTTCACAGAGATGAGAGGATAAAAATTTCTTCCCTTCTCAGAATGTCTGTCAGGTGAGTACCATGTGGATGGTTGCTCTCAGTTTCTCAGCCAGCCTCGCATTGTCAGTGCATGTCTTGTCGTCTTTTTGTGAAAAATGCAACAAGAACGATATCAGCGATTATGAGAAATCGTAGAGCACCCAGCTCAAAACCAGGCTCTGTATAGGAGTGTCTGATTCACCATGAATATTTCAGTCTGCGTCTCTTTGACGTAGAACCGTTGACTGTTTTTACAATCCTCCTCAGAGCGGTTTCACTCTGAATGGCTTTGTTGGTGACCACCCAGAGTGGTACAGAAACCTGGTTCTCAGGATCCATGCCGCATGATATCCAACTTTATTTCCCAGTGAAAATTATTATAGCGGTTGTCTAACTCCTTTCACAGCGCTTGCAGTGGAACTAGTTACTAGAAACGGCCTTGGCATCAACTATAAGATTGCTAAAATCATTTTTGCTACGATCACTCTCTGACTCATCTACAAAGGGTAAGCAGCGGTAATTCACTTTTTCATAAGGACCCTGAGTCCTGTTTTGCCAAGAGGTGAGGAAAAGCCCATGATCATCCCAGAATTTGATGGATCGCATTGCTGGGATGAGTTTTAAATGGGCACAAAAAACCACTGCAGGTTACGATGACCTCAACGACGTTTGATGCGTATCCATTTGCAGTGGAATCTGCATATTCCCAGCCCCAGCCGAGTGTCGTGGATAGTGTTTCAAAAATTTGGGTTGACCTTTATGCTGTAAATGAATTGCATTTTGCCTTTCTTTTCCAACTTGTCTCCGTCTCGTACTCGAGCAGGAATTCATATTGAGTGTTCGGTCAGGACCAGATCTGGAAAGCCTTATTTCAAATCAGGCCCTGATATGGAATGTAACACATCGTTGTATCAAAGCCCGAAGTAACGAACTGAGGTAGGGTATGCCAAATTACAAACCTATCAGGACCAGGTCTGGTTAACCCTAATCTGGCGTACCAAATCATGGCCTCACCAGGACCAGATCAGGTATCCCTGCCCGATCGGACTCATATTGAACATGAGGCTGGCCATAACATTTTTCTGCTCAGGTAAATTACAACCAGCCGATGCTGTTCCTACGGATAATTGAATTTTCTATCAGCATGTGGGGTGGAAAACCATTCATTTATAAATTGGAGAATACTTGTCCCCAATTAATCTCAGTAGTCACAGGAATCAATAGGATACTTTTATCAAAGAAATTCAAGAAATATTCCATACAACGTTTAAAGATACTTTTGAGGAATTTGGTTCATCGGGATCTTCATTTGTTAATCAATTCTTTTATTTATCATGCCATAGAAATTGATTTAAATGCCCATCTGGGGACAGTTAATTTCACCAGCTAGTGAATACACAATGATGTGAGAAAACTAAAGGGGCCTGTACAAAATCCTCGTCCCATTTCCCAATTGCCCTAAACAAAATTTTCACTTGGACATTAAGACATGTGAATAAATTTTAAGCTTCCGGACTGGAGCCGCGTCTTGTATCGGTTGATTGACGACGTTTCGCAATCATTGCAGCTGGCTTCTTCAGGGCGTTAATGATGGTGAAACGTCGTCAATCAACCGATACAAGACGCGGCTCCAGTCCGGAAGCTCAAAATTTATTCAATGTTGCAAGCCGCGGAAGATCGCACAGCGAATCTTCGCTGAAGCAACTGATAAAGCAATATACACACTGTTCCTATCTCTTAGGAAATTTGACGCCATTTCGACCAAAACGCTTCATTTTTTTCTCAAAACAAATGCCAGAATGAAGTGAATGCCCCTGAGGGATGGTTTCTCACATAAATAATGTGAAATTGAAGAAATATGTATTGACAAACCTTTGTTGATTGAATGAATTGGATGAATTTTGATGTTTTTGCATTCAATGGATAAACTTTTGTGAAATATAGAAGAGAAGAAGTATGCGTCTATTAATTCTTGAATTTGGGAATTTTATGTAACATGACCAAAGCATTTAACTATCGGTGAATAAAAAGCAAAGAAATCAATTTGAATGCATTTGGTGGCGATAGCTTAGCTTTTTTGGATGTGTTTTCTGGTTTAAGGAACAATTTTAAAAATTATATATAATTTTTATACAATCAAATATAGGTTGTATATAATTTATATACAATTTTTTGAAAATTGCACCCTGGTGCTCTTGGATTCCCCCGTTATTACGCTTCTAAACATGATAGTTCACTGGTCAACAGAAATTTTATATCTTGGGACTAGAACACTAATTCGAAGTGATTATGATGTGCTAAAAACGGAAATGTATCATGAGTTCTTGAATCGGTTCATACATAAAACTTATCCATTATGTAGATATTGTATAAAAAATATATGAATGACTATGAAAATCGAACTAATTCAAGAAACCTGACATTGATCTGGTATATAGCACATCGAAACCACTCCGAATCAGTTCCCAAACCTCAGGATACAGAAAAAACCGTTTATTTTTCAGCAGTATATTCCAAGATATTGAGCTCAAGCGGTACTAGTGTTTCGGAATCGTTAATTAAATCCTGGGTATTATGAATCAAAATCTCATGTTGATATTTAATTGACTCTGGTAGCGTGCGAGGCAATGAAAAATCTCACCTTGTATAATAATTCATAAAGAGTTGGAGATACAGTGAATCCTCTCAATAGTGCCGAATGGTATCTTTATCGCTCTATCGAAGAAAAACATTTGAGCAAGAGACAAGTCCTGCGGCAATATAGAGAAGGTTTACTGTAATAGGGTTCTTCAAATTTCCAATTCAATTAAATGTTGAATCAATTCAAGGAAATCAACTTTTATGAAACAAAGCAAATTTCAAAGTGACTTCCAACCCAAAATAAATGAAATCCGTTTCTATTCCACAGATTGCTTTTGGGATGGAATAAGCCATCTAACACCTACCTCCTATTATATTGAAGGTTAATATGATATTCCACTTCCAATTCATAACTTTCTACCATTCGTGAAACTGATCTTCAATATACTATCTCCCAAGCAAACTCAGTTACATATTCATAGCGTAACCTGGTATGTATCATGTTTATATCGGGATCATGTATCGTACCAAACTCAAATAATCTATGTATGAATGTATAAAATGAAGACTCACACGTGAACTGAAACAATCCCTTCTTCTTCTATCTATGTGTACCATCAAATTTAACATCATTATAATGAATCATGCAGTGGTGGATTGGTTTCTAAATTATGGTATGGAAAACCATAAAAAACAACAAAATCCGACAACATGGGTTCTATGTGAAATTTTTCATGCCACCATTCTGCTCCTGGTAACATCTTATCCTCTAATAAGAGATGATTGAAACAATCTGAATGAATGAATGTATATGGTATAATAAATCCGTTTTGAACAATCGTCTTCATCGAGCGATCAGGTTACGTATACTTTCACTTCAAAGTACATAGATACACAGTCAGGTATCATTGGAAATGATACGGTGTTACGAATGATTCAAGTATGTTTCAGATACAATATGTTGGGCAATTATTTTTCTGCATGGTGTGAGAATATCATCTCATATTCGTTCACAACTTCCCTTCAACATTATTAACCGGAGCTTCGTTCAAGTAGCCTGATACAGCAACCTATAAAACTAAACATACATAATGAACACTTCTCCATATTAGTAGTAAGTTTAGAATGTATGTGTACACGATCACATACATACATACATAAAACCAAAGAGCGTCAGTAAACTGGGCGCTCACTAAACTTGGTGAGAAACGTGCACGAAGTCGTTTACGAGGATCCTCGACAATGTCGTGTTCAATATTGGTGTGTATGTGAGCGTGCTCGCGCGTGTGAGCTCTTACGACACATCTCTTTTATGTGGTCGTGTACAGACGAATGTATATATGTGTATAAATGCGTGGCTGAGTGGGTGCATGCGTGCGTACGAACGAACGAAAGGCAAGACGAGGTGCAGTGTGGTAGTGGGGCAACGACGATGTGACCGGGTAGAGGGGAGTGCTATTGGAGGGGTGAAACAGGCAACAGCGGTGGCGGCGTTAGAGAGTAGCGTGTGAGGCAGGTCCGGGCGGTCGATACCATCGTCTGTGCGCGCCTTCTCCACGGATTTCCACTTCCCTTCCGTTACGCCACCTAGGTCCGGGTCTGTAAGACGACGCAGACTTATATGCCTCTTCTCTTCTTTGTCCCGTTGTTAGGAAGAAAATTTAAGGCATGCCTGTTTCATTGGTCAACAACATTTTTATACTTATTACAGTCTTTCTATGAAGTGCACCATGCATGGACACTTTCTTAGACTTTCACGAAAGACACGCTTTTGATTCAAATATCTGTATATACATCAAAATCGGATCCCACTATCCGTAAAATGTGAAGGTTAGAAGATTTGGCCGGAGGTGTGCCTGCCGTTTTTTCCCATATTAATGATATCCAGCAAAACTTGAGGTATATTCACAATACAGGATTTGATTTGCTGACTTGAGACTAAAAACGAATAGAGAAGTTCACAAGTCACCAGTTCAAATTTGACTACCCTGAGCATCCCTGTCACGAAAATCCATGTGTTTCCAGCTGGAATTCCAACTCCAACGTGGGATTTCAGTTGGAGTTTCTGATCCAAGGTGGAATCCTAGTTGGAATTGGAAATCCCACATGGAATCCAGGTGGAGTCTTAGCTGGCAACGCAGGCAAATTTCGGATCTGGAATCCACGTGGAATATCAGCTAGATTTTTGTAACAGGGATGCTTATAAGTTCGGTTATGATTTCTTTGAGGATGGAGAAGGATTAGATGAGTTTCATCTCGAATATGCAAATAGAGATCATATCAACATAGTTTATCGTTCATGAATTTTTTCTAGGTGAAACAGGAGAAGAAATTCTTATCAGAAGTGGAGTCCTGTGGAAAATCTATAAATCTTCAGAACTATTGCCAGAAGTATCTGACTTTTCGGCGTTGTTGAAAAATTTCATAAGAGCAGACAAGATTTCCATCAGAGACTTCTCAAGAATTTCAAAGCTCTAAACGAGGGGAATTTTCTTTCAGAACGTCTTTGATCTGGAGCGGTATATCTTATCATCTTTTAATTCTATTCCATGTTGAGAGGCAACCCACTACATTGGAGAAGGATAGTAGAGATTAGCAGCTCGAATTTTCTTAAGAATAGGCTGGTTTGAATTGCATCCAGGTTGGAATGAATTGATGTTTGATTGGACGAGAATTCAAAGCAGTACTACGGTGATATTCGTTTTTCGCATTTGAGTGATTCCAAATTGGTATCATACCGAGATAAGTGAGAGTAAATTGAATCACACAACACAATTGGTAACTGGATCAATTCAAATTAGGAGAATGAAACTCGTTTGAAAATTTCCTGATTGATCGAAAATTGGGTACTCATGTGGTGAAAGAGTAAAAAGATCTCGGTCCAATAACTTTCCTGTCTGAGAAGGATGTATTAACGCAGGAGAAGAATCTCGGCTTGTTAGTTTGTTCCCATTGTGAGGAAGACCCAGCAGTCTCAGGCTGGTGGACGCCTTGTTGTTTTTTCAAGAAGTATTAATGGGAAAATTTTGAAGTGGAGGAAGTGATTTTAGTGACATATTTTCGTATTCAATCGGGCAAATTGGATTCTCCATCCTAAAAAAAATACCCCATCCTCGGAGGACGAGCGTAAATCTTTTGCTTTTCTTGACCAAATCAGGAAAACTAAATTTTGTTTTCAAAAAATGGATCAGGCGATTCAAGGGGGAATTGGAGAAGGTATTTTGATAAATTCGAGGGTGAAATAATTGCTACAAACAATTTTATTAAAAAAAACAGAGTAAAAAATCAGGCGCTTTTGGTCACAATGTTGTTGGCTGTATTCGAACTTGATGTTTTCCATGTCTCATGAAATTTTTTATGGAACAAATATTTGTATAAGGATTAATCGAAACAAATAACCGAAGTCATGAAAAATATAAATTTCCCCAAAAAATTGCGTTCCAACAATTGCAAAATCGACGTCAAAATAAATTGAAATTCATAAACAACAACTCTGATCATTTATGCGCCAGTTGCAACAATATCTAAGAAGCATAGAAAATGGTGACCCAAGTCATTCGCCACAAAGGGTGTCTTGAGCCGGATGACAACTAATTTCCAAGTTGAATTAACACACGCATAAATTTTTCGGGAAACCGAAAGAAAACAATTCCATAATGAAGTCGAAGAATTGTACTTTGAGAAAAATTTATGTATTTCTGGGTTTTTTATTGTTTACTGAATAAAATAGGTACTGCAAAGTAGTTTCTCCCGAAAATTCAGAAAATGTGACTGTAATTTCTCACAGCCACTTTATTCCGAATTTTCAGGAAAATTTTGCTCAGTTTTGAGAACACTTCCTGAAATGCAGTTGAAATTCCTCAAAATTCAATAAATTTTATCTGCAAATTTGGGAATAAGTAGCAGTAAAAAATTATTTGTCACATTGTCTGAGTTTTCAGAAGGAATAATTGTTTTACAGTGAAAACAAAAAAAATGGCTCAAACTTGCCGATTTTTCCTTCCATTGAGGCAATCGCTTTGTGGTACCCGCTGATACATTGTTTTATTGTATGCCCAGGCAAAATTTTTTGTTGACATAACTAACAATTTAGCAGGTCTCACGAAAATTCGGCTGCACCAAGCAAATCATCTTACCAAATCGCGTCTAATTCCCTGAACCAAAAGTGATTTAATAGGATCTTCTTAGTGGTTATGACCAAAGCATTTTTTTTTGGCATTTATCAACCAAATCTTTTCTCTCAGTTTTCATTTAAGACCCCTGAACTGTAGAAATCTCTAACAATAGGCGCTCCACAAGATTCCCAGAAAAAAATCCTCAAAGATATTCAATGTTTAATTCTCTCAAAGTCCAGAATATGGATGGTTGGTTAGATCAGAATGTCTACTCCGGCAATTTAGCTACGGATTCAGAATAAAGAATCAGGATAAAAATTGCCGAATTCACACTAAAATGATAGAAGAGAGGCATTGAGACCTGAGATCATTGAGATACTAGATAAATAATATAGAGGTAACCTTGAATCGAATATACAGAGCTGGATGAGGAGATAGAACAAGAACTTGGATGCGGATGGTTTTAGCAAAGAATATTTCGAAATATAGGTCAGAAATATATGGATAGGAAGAAAGAAAACGAATGGAGAGGCTGTCCGTGGGAGACGTGTAGGTTGGTGCCTTAAATTGAATTTGAGAACATCGGAGTGAATTGGACGTTTAGTTACAGTGAAGTTCAGAAGGAAAGAATTAGAAACCAGGCTGTTGGAGACTGCATTGAAATATGAAAAAAATTTGGGAGAAGGACTTGTAAGGGAAGTAGCATGCGGATGCTACAGAGGGAAATGAAAGAGAGAAAAGAGAAAGCACTGGTGGAGCGAGTTGGGAATCAGAGCAGGAAATGTGCATGAAGCGGCTAGGATTCGAAATCACTGCGGAGTTGATGGAGAATATAACAGTGAGAAGAAAAATTGTAGGGAGAGAATCATCAAATTAAAATACATAATATAAGAAGAGTTTTGTAGATCAAGTACTAATATACTTGAGAAGGAATGAGAAAATGGGAATGGGAGTATCAATATTGATATTCAGATTGAGAACAACGTAGTTCATGCAGGATAGTAAATCATAATAGAGAGAAGAGAGCCCTGGTTGAGGAGTACTATTGATTCCACTTAATTTTTACCAAATCTGCAGATTTCCGATTCAAATTCAATGGATATTAATCGGTTCCAATTAGAAATTCCCACATTTGATCGGAATGGATGGGATTTTCAAAATAAGGAGGCCTCCTGATACCATAAGTTCAATCCAACTTGGGTGTGAAAAATGCGCACGATTTCAGAATCCATTCGAAATATGACGAATGAGACTTACAGTTTTAAAATAGATTCAGAAGATAATATGTACTTTCGACACTCCAATTCGGATCTGAAGTTCGGTATCGAGAAGCAACAGGGAATATGTTTTTAAAAGATGTCAAATGAGGTGCAGAAACCCTCCAAAATAAAATTGAGTTTTAGATGAAGATGCGTGGAAATAAAATGAATGAGAACATCGTTAATTCTTTTCATCCACCAATGAGAATTGCTGAGAGCATGTTTTGAAAGTTCCATGAAAATTCTCAAGAATGTTGTAGTTTTCTGACGAATGTATCCAAAATAATATGATTCTCACATTCAGCGAACAGTCATAAAAGAATCATAACGTGTTTTCGAAATTTGTGGCTTACCCGAACGGCATCTACGTGATATGAAATTCCCCATAACAATCCAGTTGCACGCGGATGTGCGATTTTGAGCGTTCTCCTTTCTTCCGCGTGAAGATTTTCCTTCGCAGGAATCAAATTGATATGGTCGTTGTATCCGATCCAACTATTATAATCCACTTTTATTTGACATGAGAAATCAGAAAAGTTTATATGTAAATTCACAAGATACGTAGCAGTTTAAGAAATAATTTCCGATACACCGTAAAACTGGTGATTTCAGGTTAGTCCATCGAACGAATTAAATATCTCCACGTCCATGACAAATCGTCTCCATCTTCCAAGATGTAAATCCTTCCTGCATTAAAATCCGCTCAACATGCGAGAGAAAAATCATCACCGTAAGACGATGTACCCATATCTTACGTATCGTGGAAGAAATTTACGATGTTGCGCAAAGGAAATAATACATACTTATCTGCGTAGTTTGCGACGTATAGATCTCAATATACTCATGTATAACGTGTATATGCATATACATATATCGTATTCTGACGCAGACCGTTCATTAGAAACGATTCGCTGGCTTTAAGCATCGAGCTTCTAGACTCTGGGTTCGTCTCAACTGGTATCCGTGTAACATACGTGTATATCAGCGCCAGGGTGGTTGAGTGTATTTAGCTTTGTAGACGTAGTCTATAGGAGCGGATAGATCTGCTTTCTACTTTACTAAGCGTGAGGCCACATGCATATCGTGCTTCGGTATATAACCTACGTGTATATTTTCGAGTATGCATACACGTAGACCCACAAGCATGGAATGAGAATGAGAAACCAAGTCCACGGGGGTTGATTGTGGCGCTCTCCAAGTACATTACGCAATTATCTTATGAACGCAGCGCGTATACGAGTATACGCTTCGCTTAGAGTACAGAGATGATAGCTGCTCTCTCTGCGCGAAAGAGGTATATTCGCCTATACGTACACAACGTACATTTACGTACGGAACCGTATACATCGGTGTACGCACATACCTGTATGTGTATGTTTATAGTCAAGGGCTCTGGCTTTCTTATAGGTTTGTATCCACTCTTACATCCATGCCAAAAAAAAAAGAAAAAAAGAACATTTCTCTTAAATTGCCGGCATTACGCAATTATCCGTCCGTCTAGTCCCAACCCAGAGCCAGTCTATAGCTGAGCGCTGCCCCGTGACCCAAGCCCGCGTAACCCTCAATAAATGAGTACTCTTCTCTCTTTCTTTTACTCTCTCTTCTTCTCCCTCTTGTTCCTGATACGTACCTTGCGACCACGAACCAGTGCGTTGCGTGTTTTTCTTTTCTCCTATACTCTTACATCGCTTCCTTGTTTCGACGTGGATTTGTATTCGAATGAATTGCTTCTTGAATTTATGAATTTCGGTATAAGATTTTGGGAGCTAGCAAGTTTTCGGGTGATGGATCGGTTAATGCGAGAATTACAGTTCAGTTAACCCTTAGTGTGCACATGGGGTCATTTTTACCCCAAAATTTCAATCTACCATGAGTATTTTTCCTTTATGTGGCTTCAATTTCAGACATGGTCTTCAGAGGGAAACAATTTTTCTGTTCTGAAATATCACAAAACAACTAACATGATATTCTATGAATGACAACTTCATGATATTCAGAGCATGTTTTTCTTCTATCTGGATAGTGGTTTATTGAAATCCCGTACAGCACCGGAAATTTCTACGTTGCCTCCACGTGGAATCTTCGTTCATCCACGTCCACCATTTATCCACGTAGATTCCACGGAGATGCCACATAAAAATCGGTGGATGTGCTGTTTGGGATGTCAGTAATCAACATTTGTTGGGCAGTATTTTAAGGATGGAAAATACACGGTGCTTTATCCAATATCACAAAACTGGTGGAAATTTCCATACCACATTTTTTGAAGGCAGTTTTAGAGTCAATGAACATTGATGTGTATCGCATCTCTCTATCGGACTTTCTTCAAATAACCATGAAGGCACTCAACGTAACGTTCTAAATCAATTTCTTTTTATTTCAAGTGAAATATATTCAAATTCACGTAGCGTTGATAACTAGGTCACAATCATATTCCAGTATCTTGTGACACTAATTCGCAATTTCTGTGCATACATGATAAATTAAATGTGCATTGGGGTGGAATTAATGAATAATCTAGTGATAATACTCAAGTGAAAATTGTGGTAATTACGTAGGGTCTGGCATAGGTGCGTGATTCCTAATAATCAATCCCTCAACTAGCCAAAAACTGGACGCTTGCAAGTGCCTCGTAGGGTTCTGGTGAGGTGACTTGGAAGTGTCTAGTATCTGGCTAGTTGAGCGTTACAAAACTCGTCAATAACTAGAGCATTCCTACTTGGGATGATCTTGAACTCGAACCAACGAGTTCATGTTGTCCTTCTCGCGTAATTATCACCAATGATCCTTCAGAATCCCTCTGAGGAACAGTTTTGTTCTTTCTTATTTTTTATTCATCTCCATCAATCGATTTGCATATCTTCGAATTATGTTTTGGGACTTTATTTTCATACTACTCTGTGCTTAAGATATGAAAATACAACCACAGCTATTTGAGTGACGGAATTGATAATTCAGAAAAGACTCTTTTGATGAATCGTTCGCTGCCTGGATACAATGATATACTCAAAGCCGCAGAATTCGGCGTGGAATCGTGAGAAGCACTTGAATCGATTTCCAAAAATTTTGCCAGGAGGAATCAAACCAAAGAAAGTATTCGGTGAAACATTTTTTCTCTTTGATTCGACAGTACAAAATTCTACAGAGCAAGGTAGAAAGAGAGATATGAAATGGACTTTTTCCATTCGGTATCCCGTGAAATATTGTACGAATATTTCTATCCAAGTATATTCCATAACATTAGGCTTCGGTACTTTTTGGGTCATAGATTATCCTTTGCCTGGTTGAAAACGAATGGTGCGACTCCACTAAAAGATTTTTGTGATATTTATTTAATTTTAGGTTTCAATCCAATGTGTGAGTATAATCAATAAAAAGAACTAATTAATGAAATGAGAATGATGTGGATCAACTAGTCACATGGGATCCTTCTAGAACAAGCGTATCGATACACGTGTTGAGCATATAATACGAGATTTGAATTTATATTTTAGTTCACTAAAATATATCACAGGTGTTTTTGGGAGATAAAGTACATAATGTGTTTGATCTTTTGAAAATCGTCGTTGAATGACTTTGTGTGATAGATATGGTTGTTGATCTTCATTATCCCGCTAGGTTGGTCTAACAAGTTAACGATAAAAACTCAATTCAAAAGTTATCAAGATGTAGTTTCGTGATACATTATAACTTCGCAATATATTTGAGAAGAGTTTCCGTTTTGTCACGACTCTCAAAAGCAAGGAGGATGGTTTGGAAACCTCCTCGAATCAACAGTGGGAAATATAAATTTTCTGAAATAGCGAATGTTGAAAATTAGTTTTGCTGACATGACAAATTCTTTTGCTAAATTAGCAAAAAGTTGGCGTTTACAGCAAAAATCTTGCTTTCTTAGCAAGCGCTTGCTGATTCAGCAATTCAGCATTGTAGATATACGAACTGCTAGAATATTTGCAGAGATAGCAAATGTTTTGCTGAAACAAAAGCAAACATTTTGTCAATTCAGGAAATCTGATTTTCGCGGCAGAAAATCGCTATTTCGGCAAGAATTTCTACTGCGTGCTGCATGTAATCGGAACGAAACTGATGGAAGTTTCTAATTCGATTGTTATAGATACATAACTAAATCTGATTCGAGCTTGAATTTTTCATGAATGCGTTTATAACATCCGAAGCTTCTTACTATGCAGTCGAACCTTTACAAACGAGGTCTCTCCAGAAGTCGTACTTTTCTTTCATAAGAATTTTACAATAACAATATAACATACTTTTCATGATACAATTTGTAGAATACAATAAGAAACGATGAAGTTCTATCGGTTGATAACGATATGACATTGTACATTTTGTATTCAGGAACCTTATTACAATGAATTTCTTATGAAAATGATAGAATGTATCATTTTATATCTTTCTTCATTGGGAACCTTTAGCACGGCGGGGATGTGAATACATTCATTATATTTATACAAAAATAATGGAAATTCCCAATGTTGACTCAATTTCAGAAATAAAAAATTTATTCCCCATAAAACAAAACATGTTGAACCCATCATTTTATATATGTATATATACATAGGTTTTAAAATAAACGATCACGTCATATCCTGATTGTTCCAATACAATGTTTTCGGATTATATTTGGTGGACTTGAGAGAAGAGATAAGATATTCTCATTAGGGTCTATTGTAACAGATTTTGTGATTGAATGTTTACACATTATTTTGTCATTATAATTCTATTCGAACAAAGGTGACGGACTTGTGACAAATGGGGAACACATTCATATCACAATTTACATATTTATAATAAACGATGGAAGAATTATATCACATCAAGTATACAGATTGATTCTTTTATTATCAGAAAATTGATTGATCCCCGAGAAATCATAGTAATTTTCCTTCACTATAGGTATGTGAAAACTCGATTTCACTTCATGCATGTTTGGGAAACCCCAAACATTTGTAACGATATGGGAAAATCAATTTTTTTCTCTCAAGACATTCTTCAAGAGAATATAGATCTTCGAGTTCATAGTTATAGAATAGGACATGTTTGGAATTCATCATGTTACAGATAGGAATGGAATCTCATTGCAAGTACAGTAAAACATTTTGTATTAGAAACGGTCCACTCACGGTTCAAAATCAACTGTCAAATTCAGAGATTTTCACCCAAGCGTGTATTAACGGTGGGCCCAATTTAAGCCCAGGGTGAGTGCCCATGCTGCCCAACGTAGGGCCAAGCCTGAGAGGATAACATCGTTCCCAGGTTGGCTGTATTGCTTCATTGCTTAATCCAGTCCAGGCAATCAATAATGCCCCTTCTTTTTTTTGAAATTGGAAAATTGCTTTGAATTCTACCCCAGCAGGCATGAGTTCAAGCCCCACTTTGGCCCAGGCTTGGGTCTAGTGTTGAGTCCCATCGTGCCTATATGGACCCAAGACTGGACCAAAGTGAGATCAAAGTTCATACACGCTGAGAATTGTACACAAATGCTCGGGATATAAATTCCCCCCAATGTTGGCCTAACGGTGGTTCAAATTGGGGCCCGCACTAAGATTTATTATTTCCATTTTTCACCAACCAATATCGTATGGGAAAGCACAACAGGGCCAAAATTGAGCAAACATGGATCCCATCGTCATTCCCCAATACTGGGTTGAAAAGGATGAACCCAGCCTGGGGCCCATTGTCATCATAGGCAATACACGCTTGGGCAATGTAAATTCAACACTTTTGTGTTAATTCCTCACATCTTCTGTATCAATATTTATCAGAAATTTTGAATGGACCGTTTGGGACATGCGCGTGTATTAAAGATACACAAAAAGCTTGTGGCAAAAAGGTTCTTAGTTGATATACCATAAGAATGTAACTGATGAAAATCTAGCATGAAACTTGTCACAATTTTTCAATGACTAGGTCATCATTATCTAACTGAAAGAAACCAAATGCTGTCTGGGGTGCAGTTGAGATGATTGGACGGTTTTCTGACTGTAATCTACAGATAATGTCGTGATTCGACTGTCATTACTGTGGATTCATGTTCATCTATTTATGGTGACTTCTACCTGTAGTTTTTTTATTCAAGATATACTGCATAAGGAACCCGATGTCGACATTGGTCCGAGACCTGTATAATATGAACGACAGGTTTCGTGGGTACTTAAGATTTTGTCAACTTTCTCCATATCGTTACCACTCAATCCTGTGATTTTTTGAATCCAGTCATTAAAAGATTGGACTAAAGTGAAAACACCGTTGATTCCGTAAGGTCTGCCACATATTTTAGCTGATTTTGAAGTTATACCGACGAGTTCATGTCGTCCCTCTGGCGTAATCACCACCAAGGGACCTCCAGAATCCCCCTGGGAAACAAAAAATAAAGTTTGATCCGATGTATTGGTTGTTATGGAATGAGATGTGAATAGAAATACTGTTTCTACCAGATCAAATTTCCTGAGTCGAAAAATTCGAACGGTTTTCGTTCTATTGATTTTCAATCAATCAATAATTGATTGACAGTCTGAAAATCAAATATGAAGACAAAAGCTCTGGAATATCGGACGTTTCACTCCACTAAGTGTCAGAAGTGAGCCTGTCCGCTTCCAGTGGGATTTTCACTCGTTTCGAGTGACCTCGCACCCTTTTGGAGTGAAACATTCACTCTAGCATCGGGGTGATTGTGAGTTTCTAGCCTCAAACCTTAGAATATCACTCCAAAAGAGTGGAAATTTCACTCGAAAATTCGACAGGCTCACTTCTGGCTGGCTAAAGAGTGAAATCTCACTCCAAAGATTTTAGAGAGCAGTCTGGGTTTGAAACAGAAAATAAAACAACAGCTATTCCAGCGAGGACTCTGATAATTCAGCAACAAGCTTCCTTATACTCCTAGAGCTCTCCGATTCAAAAGTTCAAAATTATTTACCCTGCAAGGACCTTGGAGTTTCTTCGAAGGCAGGCTGCATATCGTGTGATTTTGAAAATAATAAGATTCGCGATATAATCCTCCAGCTAGCTGACATATCAACCTGTTGCCAATATTCAACTGCACATAGCGTAAAATGAATGGTTGATTGTCCAAATTCGTGTTACGCCCCCAACCGATGAGGGTTCCTTTGAAAATTTGGGGCACCTTACGTTGTGGAAAGGCAATGGGTAGTACATAATCGTAAAATTTCAATTCTTCGGCTAGTTCCAATAATGCGATATCATTCTCCACTGAACTCCTGTATTTCAACCAACACAGAAGAATAAGTGTTATATTTCCGAATCTTAAATTGTGCATGTTACTCACGATGAATATTCAGGATGAATGATTGCTCGTAAAACTGGTATTCGTTGTGAGCAGCATGGCGGAGAATTTCGTATTCCGTGATCGGTAGAAACGGTTCCGAGTCCGGCACTCTTTCCTATGCAATGTGCGGCAGTTAGTACCCATTTTTTATCTATTATGGTTCCCGAACAAGTACGTGGACCATTTTTTATCAGTGCTACATACGGGAATTGAGCCACCGTTGTAGGATCTCCCCCAACAACTCGTTTCTGGCGGGATATCGGTTGCGAATAATCAGCTGTGGAGTTGAAAATTTGTATAATGATGATGTCGAGGGAACAGAATATTTCCCATGGATAGATTTCAAGTAGCACGTGATTATGATTGTGATATTTGAATCGATTAAAAATGAATCTGTCAGTACCTGATCATGAATACCATTCAATCAAGCTGAAAGAATCTAATGTAAACATTTCCGTTAGACGGTTTAATTGATTTTCTTTGTTTGTATACCTAATGTGGTTATTGAATACCGTAATCTTTGGAGCCAAGCATCTAGAGATATCAACGCCTAAAACTCTCCTGTACTGTAGAACTTAGTCTGAAATTTTCTATTTTACACTCACAGAAAAGATTTCTTGAAATGAGAAAATTTTTCTTATCGCTGGGACAAAATTCATTCTCCTCTTGGGCTTCGAAAACTTCGTTTTGATTTTCTCATTTCAAGAAATCCTTTCTGTGAGTCTAGATGAATTCGATCATGAATTCATGAAATCAACTGCAAAATGTATTAAAATTCATATAAAAATCATAATTCTGTATGAGATATCATGAAATTTCTATATGACATAGCAGAAAAGTTTGGAAAATTGATATAAAAATTATATGTTAATTGTTTCACATGAATTTATATGGAATTTAGGAAGCAATTTTTCACAGTGTGCTGATAATATTTACCTGATAAATTTAAGCATGAATTCTTCGAGCATTCGGGAACAAGATGAATTTTTAAATCTGTTCAAGATCTCTAAATGTTATTCGAAATCAACAAAAATTATTCCTCATGATTAGATACATTCGAAGAATTCACAAAATATTCAGGAAAAGGAGAACCCCTCCTATCTACATTTTCAGAGATACAACATTGTCGAAGATCAATCTGAAGAACTCCATAGTAATATTCTATTCCCCTATTATCTTGTTGACTTATGATACTCGATTGTTTAAAAATCAGCTTACCATTCGTGATTGTTAAACCAAGTAAAATTGAAAAAATTATCGGCTTCAAGAACATTGTTGAAAATGATGGAATTGGTGAAGGAAGCCTGCGATATATACGGATGATTTGTTTGCTGGAACATCTGTGTGTATATTACGAACGGAATCTCAAACACAATAGCCAGTGTGTTATATATATAACTTTCCAGTGAGTCAACTAAAGTATGCCTATATAATCAGTCGATTGATTTTCCGTGCTCTAGAAACTGTTCATTGATTATTAGTCATCTTCCGAATTCCCCCAATTCAAACTTCGAGTGGGTTTCGTAATTTTGATTTAAGCGTCACCCACATGAAATTAGGTCAATTAGGACCACGATATTCTCACGCGTTTCCACAATGAGCCTTCGGTATGTTAATAATAATGACTTGTTCGATTTATTTGATCCAAATTTTAATTGTATTATCTCTCTTCTTTTATCCTTCCTATCAATGTTTTATCGCCATTGTGAGGGATGTTTCCATTGAAAATCATTAAATCTATTCTTGCGAATGACTGTTGGCGGAATTTTACATAAATTGTTCACAGCGCGTATGTAAATATTCTGTTCATAGATAAACTTTTGTATTGCTCCAAAAATGTTATCGATATTACTGAAGGTTACGCTGCTGTTACCGATTTGAAGTTACTGGTCTCACCACATTTTGTGCGATCTATTTCTATTTGCGTAATTTTATTTGTTGTATTATTCAAAACTCATTTCTACAAGCAATTTTAATTCATTATTTGGGATAAATTATTCCCTTTCCGCACAGAAACAAAACCAATCGTCGGGCATGTTCGTTTGTCATAGTAAATTTCATTGTAAATTCAGTCTGTCCCTCGGTTACAAAATAGCATCCCATGTGTGTATGCACCAAGCCTGGCACAAGACCTGCCGAGACTTGTCTTGAACAATTTATCAAACTTGGCTCAGGCTTGGGAATGATGAGATCAGGACAAGCTTGGGCCAGTGGTTTTGCCAGGCCCGGTCCAATTCATTTATCAAGCATCAATCAATGCTTCTTTGATCGCAGGGATGGATCAAAAGAGTAATTGATTCATGTTGCAGTTCATGACTTTCTCCCTCAGAATACCGTACATGAATTATCTTAAAACGACAGCAAAAATGTGACAAGACTGGGACAAGCTTGTATGATCATTGGAAAATTTGCGTTCTTTGATATTTCAATCAATTTTGATTCTATTGTTGAATTATGCTCAAACTAAACTAATAACATCTCACTAAAATACCATAATATAAATCTTATAATGATCTGATCCCGTAAGGAATCCAACATAGGAATCCCCCGAGTCACCCGAAAAACTGATGGTTCAAATCATCAGTTTACGCTATAGTGTGTAGGATTAATTATGCCAGGAAGATCGGGCCAGCCCTGGCTTCAGCCATTGTAAATTCAAAATTCAGTCAATATTTATAAACATTGTACCACTCATGTGGGCAATATTGGTACAATTGTTCTCAAAAAATATGAACAAGTGTACCATGACTGACTTTGGATAGTCATCCATTGGGAACAACGGGACAATCATGGAACAATACTGGGCCAATTGTCCCAACGGGCCTCCTTCACGGAAGTTTGTTTCTGACACATGTGCCAACCTTGGCACAAGTTTAGGTTTTTTTCAGTCTTGGCAATACCTACATGGGATAGTAAATTGAACTCTAAATTTCTCTCCGTGTACAGGTAAATAATATTCTTATTGAACCAATACCCTTTTCTGAATGTAAGATAATAATCCATTAGAAAAAGTGTTGTGGAACGTATCTGAAACATTTCATAGACTGCTGCTGCCCTACGATGCCCATCATGATGTTCATGAAGCTTACAAAGTCAACACTGGATTGTGGCGCTCCTGCTATAAAATGTAGTCCCACGTCAAGACTACTCGAGAAAACGTTTGTAAGCTACTATACCAATTGATTTGCTCAATTTGGTGGCTGATTCGCAAGTTTGATGACGAGCAGCCGGTGTAACTTTCAAGCCCGGCTTTTCTTATAGCGCAGCGTAGCATACTAAAGCTAGGACGTCCCCAGTAGGGAATAGAGGGGGCACTACTCCGCGCCCGAAGTTGAATTTTGCATTTTATTCTCATGCATCATTTGCCGTCCCATATTTCTAATTCTGGATAGGTACATTCTTGCACTTGACCATGCGAATTTGATTTGGAAGATCATCACCTCGCAAGGACCTTTTCTGTGAGGAGAAGATGGACTGCATACAATGTTTGTTGAAATCCTGAAACTCACGTTATCGCGTGATGTGAAAGCTCGACAGCTGGTGCGATTGCAAACTTTGTGGATTCCCAAATAATTTGAAAATTCACGAATCCATAAGTTTTTCACCATACTTTTCCTTCTTCAAAATTTACAATTATCTTTCACAGTGTAGAAAGTTGGAGAAGAAAGGAATATAATTGGATAACAAGGAATTTTACTCAACGAAAAATGAAAATTTATTGTGATACAGGGATATAACAAAAAAATATGTGAAATTTGCTGTACAACAATCTGATGATAACAGCAGAGAAACTTAACGATCTCTTGCACCAAATATGTACTTTGAATCAATAACATAATCAACATTCATTGAAAATAATAAAAACTCCAGGTGTGTAAATATCCTAAACAAGTGGAATAGTAACTTCAAAGCCCCTTTTATTCTATAAAGTCTAATCCGCATTCTTCATATCACTGTTCACACCGTGTTGTTATTGATACTTTCCCAATTTTGTTGTATCACTATATTATCTTATGATCGAAATGTTGTCACGGCAACTAAAATTTTAATGCACATGTCAACGTAAATATTAATGTTCTATGTGGAACGTGTATGCGCCATCACAAATTTGATATTTGTCGGAGATACTGGGAGGAGGAATTAATTATCCGACAGATGGTTTTTCAATGAATAATCCCAGATTCGATTCGCTTAGTATATCACGAGATCTATTTTTGTAGAAAAATCATTTAAATGGTTCCAGAACACGTCTTTGGAATTTTGATAGATTTCTCATCAACATTTGACGTAGTATGACGTATTGTTGGAGTGTAGGTTTTATGACTCATTATCCGAACAATGCTCGAATTCCTTAAAGATGATTCAAAGAATCCGAGAGTTCATAACCTTTGGAATCATGTGTATTTGAAATCGAACTAGGAAGTTTGAAAGTTTCATTCAAATTCAATGAAAATCAAATGAAATGATAGAATGTTATACAGAAACAATCATTCCCATGATCCACACAACTTCATCAACATTTTTCTCTGCAATATATCGGGAATTCATCCTTCAAAACATTAAAAAGTTCTCCAATGTGTGAATTGATGATTGGACGTTATCAGATACTTGAGAGTTAGCTTCCTGATAATCTCTGAATATGATGAGAACCAATAATTCATGACTGATTGCATTTTCATTTAATCCATTCCACGGTACTTAGTGATTACAACATAGTGGTAGTCACCGTTATGTTGATTTTGCTCCATGATAATACCATCGACCTGCTCAACCTCCTGTGGCAAGGACAGAGTGAGAGCATTTTTTTTTCAACTAATAGTAAAACGATGTTACTTTTCGCCCTTGTACATCAAAAATTGGTGAATCGTTCAATTAACTGATGTTTTCCTGACGAATAGATGAACTTCTCCCATATATATCCGTCAGAATCGTCGATAACTGCAAATCGATTGCTGATTTTCGGAACTCGAAACGCATGTCTTTGGGGATTCATGAACGTTGCTAAGTTTTCTAAAATCACTGTCAGTCAATCCAGTGACATTATAGATCCAAGAAAGATACAAAGGCACGAACGTATAAGTAGTCACGATCATAGGAAAGGTACGGCATGGGGCACGTGATTGCGAAGTAATACCGATAAGTTCATGATGTCCTGCTTTATTGACGTGGACTAAAGGCCCACCAGAATCTCCCTGGAATCATAGAAAGAATTTCTTGATAAGATCCTGGTGTAAGAGAACAATGCAAATCCAAACTTCATTGGATAATTCCACATACGTAACAAGGTCCTTGATTTCGATCCCCCGGTAGGCTGCATACTAGGTTTGCCGGAACCTCTTTCCGGTACCCAAACCATCGCGCAAATTGTTGACACGCCATTTTCCCAATGACATTCACTTGTGTATAACGTAAATTTGGTACTTCAGCCAAATCATCGGTCACGGTACTCCAACCGATCACAGTTGCAGGGCCTAATTTCTTATCATTCGGATTTGGGAGTCGAATGGGCAACACATAGTCATAGAATTCCAAGGTGTTATTTAATTCCAGCAGAGCTATGTCGAAACCTTGATGGTCCTTCCTGCGCAAAGTAATGCAGAGAATATGATTACAAATGTGCTCTATGATCGGAAGGAGAAACGAGAAGTTGAATATCAATACATAAATGTGGAAATCAAATTTATTCATATAATTACCACTGAAAGCCCGAATGAATAATCGTTCCAGCAACACTTATGTTTTGCGAACAGCATGGTTCAGTCCCACTTGCTCCATGATCGGTGAGGATGTATTCAACTGTGCAGTTGACAGCACAATGTGCTGCAGTCAATATCCATTTTGGATGTATAATTGTACCTGAACAATTCCATTTGTCCATTTTGACCAGTACTACAAACGGGAATTGTCCTGTGTGCGCTACAATCCCCTTCATCATACGCTTTTCGCGTATCGAATGGGTTTTAGAATATCCATTGATTCCAGCTGCAAATAATGAATAATCATGCACAGAGAAAAATTTGACTCCAAGTGGCAAGTTCTTGCAACTCAATTTTAATTATTACAGCAAATAATTCGCATTTTTAGCTGATATATTTGCTGTAACAGCTGAATTAATGGCTATTGTATTTCCGTGCGGTGTGGTTTTGATTGTCCTTATTTGATACATTTACATGGACACAAATAATTGGCCAACATTTGAATAGCTAAAAATGAGCTACGGAGAAATGTAGCTGCCACGGTAAACATTCCACAGTCGAATCATTTAGTCAACCCAATATCAACCAAAGAACTTGTACAGTCACAGCTACGACTTTCTAATGTAGTAACTAATGGATAGCTGCAATTTTTTCAGCTTGAGCAGTGAAAAAGGGGAGCTAAAGAAGTGGGTAGCTGCCATGTAGAGCTTGAAAACAATATCGTTCCGACTCTAAAATGATTCCATGTGCGAAGAAGAAAGAGGAAACTTATGTTTGTTATTTTCAGGGTTGAAATAACTCATGGAATTCCTCAGGTGTTATGAGGGCCTGATCAAGACTGAGTCAGGTCTCGTCAGCTCCTGTCAAGGGCTAGAAATCATTACGAATTATTTCTACTTGGATTTATATTTCACCATAATCAGTGAATGTTGTGAAACATTTCTAAAACGTTCAGGAGATCTCTGATCCCTGATGACGATGTTACACCGTGTTTTTTTGGTATAAATTTGGTGTCAGTCCAAATCAAGTGGGAAATCAATGGTATTTCGGTATTTCGCCATAGAAAAACACGGTGTATTTGTGAATTTTTGACACCAATATCTTTTGGTTATTTTTCAGTAGAAAATAAGTGTGAATTCGGTAAAAATTCGGTGTCACTGTACTCCAACTGGGAATATTCAGGTAACTCTGGTGTCATTTGTGATGTGAAAAATTCAGAAATATACCAGAAAACCACGGTGTCCAATCCGTGTATTTGATCCCATTAAGGATATTCTACCTCTGTATCGTGAAAAACGAAAGAATTTATAAGAAATTTTACGAAGGGCATCAGCAGTATATGGAATGATTCTGATACGTTCCACAACATTTTAGTTAGTTGATTATCATCTTACAATGAGAAAAGAATATTGGTTTCATAATTATTATAGAATATTACTAAGATTTTGATCCTAGTAAATGAATCTACACTTTTCATACTTCACACTTTGTGCATTTCTTCCGAAAGTGTGAACTTCATCACGCACTTCACTAGAAAGTCAATTCCTATGCAATGAATTGAAAATATTCAATCAACCAACCTTGCACGATAGTCAAGAGGAGTAAAACGGGGTAAGGTATTGATTTCAGATTCATTTCGACTAATGTGGAGGTGGTATTATGATTCCTATTTATATACAAAATTCTGATGAAAACTGGGAACAACGATGTGCTGGATTATCTGTATCAATAAAAAATTCAAATCAATACGTCAAATTTGATGACTTCTACTACATGAACATATATTTGCTATTAATCATTCCCAAAGTATCATTTTGTTCTATTTTCTTATTTTTTCACGATAAAATGATGAGGATGTTGATTTTGTTTGAGTGTTATTCACTGGATACAAATGGAAATTGAAAAACTCTACCGCTTTGTTATTCATGATAAAATATTCGAATAGCTTATCGAACATCGACATGTTGTCTTATGTCAATATAAATTTCAATGACTCGATTCGGTATAGAAGCAGAATAGGATCCATCAGAAATATTCAATTCAATCGAATTACACGTATGACTTCCATTTGTACTCGCGCAGAGCAAAAAAATGTTTCAAAACTTATTACATTTTTATTGAATTGACAGGATTAGTCAAAGTATCACCGGTGAAAATGTGTGCTTGATCTCCCGAGCAATATCTGCTGAAGAATTACATATTTTTACTACACTATCCTATTAGTAATATTTTCACTTTTTTTGCTACATTTTACTTATATTACTTTTCTTATCAAAATCATTTGAAAGCTTGTGAATTTTCATGTAGATATAGTATAATATGAATGAAATTTCATAACCGTAATTTAATACATAATTTATCCGACTGACACTAATATTTTGAAGAGAATTATCATGGTATGTTTCAATGCGATCACATATTGTTGTACTTTGAATACGAGAAAACAAACAGCATAAAATAATTCAGTGAATATCCCAACCAGAAATTCACAACAGGCGGAGTACTGCACCGGTACTTTCCAAGACTGGCAGGGTACTGTTATTTGTCTGGGATGATAACGCTTTTCTGTACTGGGGATTGAGTACTAACACTATTGTTTGCAATCCGTGCAGTGCCTGTACTGGATCAGTACCTGGCCGGCATTAAGCTCTCAGTATTGGTTTATCAGTACAGGCATAGGTACTGCATTTCTATGTATCCAGTACTGATCCCGTATGTATTGACCCAGTGTTGAAGACCCAATACCGGCATTGTACTGCACCTTTTGTCAACATTGGCATTATTCGGATTTTTCTGATTGGGATGACCCACATGCCCGTGTGGAAATCAATTCTTGGCGGCAGTTAGAGCACAGTAAAAAGTAAATCTTAATCCCATAATCGACTGATTTTCAGATGAGGGTTGACATCAGCAATGTTAAGATTTCGGCCGTAATATGAAACAAAAAAGAGTTAGGGCCGTATGAAATTCAATTTAATCGGATAACGTGTTGATTACCAGCAATGCATATCTTATAGTAAGCCATGTACAGTTTGATAGATAATTCAGTCTAAAATATCTGAAAATAAGATTAAAATTCTTTCATTTTCCCAGTGTCACAATTGTTCATACGTACACATATTTCAGGTTTTTTATTTATCATTCGAGGTGCCTAACAAATTCGGTAACAATTTGTAATAGGAACTTCGTAAAAGCAACATTCTAGCATACAATTCTAACCCTGGATACCTAATATAGGATCTGTATTCGATACAACATGCCCGGAAAAATGTCCACATGGTTGTTCAGTGGAAATTTGATTGGAGACAAAGGGATACCAAGAACAGAAATATGACATCAAGTGATAACAATTCCGCCCTTACCTTAATTCTTTCTAAACACAAATGGGTAGGAGAAAAGAAGTGAATCTCTTCTATTTTTATCCGAGGAAACTCTGGGAAATGAAGCCAAAGAGGATAAAGCTTGTGTCTTTGGTTGGTAGCACCTGAGTACCAAGCCAGCCGGAACACAATCGAACCTCCTGCTTTCGGTGTGACGATAATGAGAACGACCGACTACCGATGCTCGAAATCGTCGACGCGAGTCGAGTCGAGAGTGCATTTTCTTTTCTTTTCACATTTTTTCTTCTTGGTCTTCTTCTTATTTTCCTTTCAAAGTTCCTTTTTCTCGTTGGAGAAAACGAACATACCAAGACATCGATGTTGTCGTCGTAAGAGGTAAAGATGTCTTTTACGAGAACATTGCACTGGGTAACGAAAAGCCCTCTTTCCAGGTTTTTTTCCCTCACGTCAGTGTGTATGGATCTTCATCGGTAGCGTGGTGGAAGTGTGCATAGACTACTACTGTACATCCATTTTTTTCGGCCAAAGGAAAAGTTCTTCATACCGTACGTAATGCAGGAAGAAGCGAAAAGAAAACATGATGAAAAATAGAAAGATAAAATAAATGTGCATGTTGTTCGGTTGAATGAAAATAGTTTTTTCAAACAACGAACTCTCTATTTCTATGGGAAATGCTTCGATTCGTATTTGTATCTTGCGGTCCATTCATATGCCTTATACGTGGAATGGACAATGTTTTTATATCCCTAGCATGTATGTACAATGGGGCCCACACTGGGCCAGCATGGGGACAAGACTGGGCTGAAGTGGGGACGAAATGGATACGCACGTTGGGGATGATTTGTTAGGCTGATAGTGCGACTAATACTGTATTCGCTGAATGATCAAAAATCATTATTCATTATCAACACCATGGAGTACATACGGGAAAAAAGGAATAGTTGCAGCAACTACTTGAATAGTGGATTTTCTAACATCTACTTGAGTAGTTGCTGCAGCTACTTAGTAGTCAGGACAAGTAACTCAATAGTTGCACTAACTAACGTAAATACTTGAGGTATTTTGAATTATTTGAGACAGTTAACGTGTTACTTGTCCTGACTACTAAGTAGCTGCAGCAACTACTTAAGTAGATGTTAGAAAATTGACTATTTAAGTAGTTGTTGCACCTTTTTTTCTCTCATGCAATTTTATTGTATTCCAGATCTGCGTTGCAATGCACATGAGAATATATCGCGCATAAACTACGTCTGAGGGAAACGTAACTTATTCAGAACTCGATAGACACAGACCGTAAAACCTTGCAAGAACATGCGACACCGTTACCAGCGTGTATCTATGCCACATGTATATGATGTACATGGAGAAGCGTCGGAGAATACTCCAACGGATCGATTTCAATCAGGATGATATTCTTACTTGACAGGAGCAGTTTATGAGATCGTTATGGAATAAAAAGATGAAATACTAATAACCATCCGTTGATTCCAACGAATTCAGTCTGACCGAAATTCTACCGCAGAATGATCATTTATCGTTTGTTTTATTTTCATACACTCTGGATTTCAAAAATGTTATAGGGCTTTTATCGTTGATCTGTGGCTTTTGGCAATTCAAAAGTATCGAAAATTCCATTGGTCATTCTATTAAAGTGAAGTTTGTTTCTGGTGAAGCTTGATTTTTGTTCAATCAGAACAAAATCAAGTGACGAATTATTAATGTTTGTGAATGGTGTAGTATTAAAAAAGTTATCAAGTTCAAACTATTTTTTTTGCTCAAAATCCTGCTTAAATGTGGATCATTATTTGAATCATACAATCACTAACAAAAGTTGTGCGCTTGAAGAAATAATTCCTGAGAGATTGACGAGTGTCCATCTTACAAATATGGCGTTTCATTTCAGGATTTTGAATCCATATTACTTCAAATGTTCAACCGTATTTCCACAAGATATACACATTGACCGAATTCAGATTCGCCATGTCTCTTCTATGGAACTGTTCCATCACGAAGAATACCAATTTCTTTTCACTCATTTATTGTACACTGAGGACAATACAGAGTCACAATTGCCAATTGACTACGAAAATTAGATTCACTTTTTTCACTGCTATAGGGAAAATAATCGCAACTGCAACGATTTTTCTGACCATTAATCAGTTTCTGTCCAATTGAGGGGTGATATCACTTTGTGGACGGAAAAATTCACGTTATTTTCAAAGTGTTGCCATGAAGTAAAAAAAAATTATAAATGTATGGGGTCTTTTGCATATGAAAGTACTAGTCTTTGGATACAAAGAATACTTTTTATTCAATCTTTTAATCCAAAATGGCGGCATTTTTCTGTCCACAAAGTGATATTACCCCTTAAATTATTCCAAAATTTTCCTCCGAATACTTTAGACCAGCCAAGTGTTGTCCATGTGAAGCTGAAGTGAAAACAACTATTATAAGGATTCAAAAACCGGTTGGTTACCGACCCCAGCAACACGCTCAGTAACCCCGACATCACAGTGACACACTATGTCACTGTTCAACAATTAACAGCCATAATTTGTCTACCGAAACTGGCCAATTACCAATCGAATTGTGGTGTAGTTCCTGCTCATAAAAGTTGAGCAGGATATGGCTACCCAAGGTAGGAATGCTCTAGTTATTGACGAGTTTTGTAACGTTCAACTAGCAAGATACTGGACCCTGGCAAGTACCTCACTAGAACCCTACGAGGCACTTGAAAACGTCTAGTTTTTGGGTAGTCGAGCGTTACAAAACTTGTCAATCGCTAGAACATTTCTACTAGGGTAATTCAGCAGCATATCACTGTCCAAAGAACAACCATCATTGTTACCTAATTTCTTGGCAAGTCCCACGAAAAATGACTGATTTTTGGGTGATAATTGCCTACTTTCCCCACCAAGGTAGCTCTGACGGTATCATTCTAATGGTTCATAGTCGGATTTTGCTGTCAGATTTTTTCTGTGGCAATTACATTTATAGTTATGATGGCTGGAATTTTTTCCCGATGATTCCTGTTGCTTTATAATTTAGCCAGATGAAAAGGCAAACAAAATTATAACGCTGTGAACATTCGCTCGTTCAGATGTTACGTAAAGTAACCAAAATACGTGAATGTGAAGTGTAATAACTTTCTCAACAATTCATATTCGGATTGTTTGAATGACACAAGCAAAATAATTAACATCAGAGTCTGATTTCTGAGATTCAATGTTCGAAATTCGAGTACCTACACCTTTGTTCTCTCTTTACCTCTTCCCCTCTTACATCAATTTCATAAAAAAAACTCGTGAATGTTCTGAGACGAATGGGTGAATCGGAAAAATATCGTTCAAATGATTCGAAACGAATCATGTCCATTGTATATCCGATCTTCCATTAATCTATATGTGACAAGAGTAGGATTGTTTGAATACTGTCTGTACGTTTGATCGTTTTACATCACTCCAATCACGAATGAAGTCCATGGGTCCAAATTGCGTAGAGACTGAAGTTCACGATATTCGATCGTGCGTGAGAAGCTTCGTAGTAGTACGATTGTGAAAAAAAGCGAGATCCAGATATAAATCTCGTTGGATAGGTGTTGTTTTCAAATAAAAAAATCCGGAAATGCTATTTTCGAAAGTCCAGGATTTGTATGCGATCTACCTGTCCGCTTGCGTGAAGGGTTTTTTTCGTCAATTGTCTAGGGAATGGGAACAGCTCTTGTTCGAACTTCACTATCATGACAAGTGTTTGCACCAGAACAACTACACGTCCGATTTCCATCCGTACTCGATTGTGATAAATGGATAATTCTTCGGGGAAGATCGATAAATGATTCTCCTTTTTTTCCCTCTCTCTCTCTCTCTCTCTCTGCATTTTTGCCTGAACTTGAGAATTATTTTCTGTGATATTATTTTTGTTTGTGATTTTGTAGTCCGATGGAAGGGATTACAGCGAAGGTACTATGCTCTGTCATGTACATCCCACTTCGTTGGGAATTCTCATTTGGTTCGGAGTATCATCGTTTCATTATGAACTCCAGATTGTGAGGAGTCTCCTAAGGAAATAATGATGCAGTGGTACGAGTGGGATTATTCTTAATCCATGTCATTCAAAAATGCTTTGATGAAATCGAAATATCACCATGTATAGATATTTATAATAAGAAAAATACTTCATGAGACATTTTTAATACAATTTTATGTCCGTTTCGCAGGATGTGAGGAGCGGAGAGAAGAAGAAAATACCACTGCAAACGAGAATAATAGAAAAGGAATGGAGTAAGAAAGACTCTTTTCTTACCTCTATTCTTTCTGCGAATCTCTCTTCTCCCCTCGACCGAATGGCCCTAGCTTTGAGCTTCCAGCTTTTTGCGAGGGGTTCAACTACCTCTTGGGCTTCGAAGTATCGAGACTCACGCAGAGCTGAACGCACGCAAGCAACCCTGCCAAAACATACTGCTATAGGACTTTGGTGCCTTTTTGCTCTAAGGTACCTCTTGCTTCCCTCTGATGTTTCTTTTCCACTTACCCGTTCTCTTTCTTTGGAAGAGACCAACTATACTCCTATTCATATATACTTGCATCCATCCATCCTTCCATTCCTACGAGTGTCTATGTACACATCCATCCATCTATCCATTCGACTGTTCACCCAACCTCGCGAGGAGGCCATTTTTTTGCTGTATGAATTTCTCCGCTTGGAACTGAATAGACCTCGCATGGGGAAATAAAATTCAAAAAGCTCATAAATATTTTTCTCCAGTCATCCATTTTCAGAAGAATTGATCTTATCGAATGAGGACATATTTCGTTGATTTCTCTCCTTTCAACACAAGATGGTATTGTACCAGGCCGTGATTCAAGATAAGTGGGAATGATTATTATCACAAATTCCGAGTCAACGAGTACTTCAAGTGCAAGGGAGGATTGAATTTTAGGTTTGTTTATGAGAATTGAGTTCGTTTTCTTCGTTTGAATGTACTTTACGAGTAAGGGTTGGTTTTGCCTTGAAAATATTTCCTCGCGAAAAGTTTGGGAGGAAAAAACCTTAAAATACATGATGTTTCTGGGATGAGGGATGATAATGTGCATTCAGAAGGAATTCGCCAAGAGTTCTCCAGGAATTTTATTGATGATAATCCATAGAAAATTCTTCAAACGTGTTTTGTCATTTTAAATAAACCTTCACTTAGTTTGGAAAGTTTGTGAAGAATTGATTCTGAACTTTCGTAACTCCGTTCATTCTCGGAACTTCAGCAAATTTTTGCAGTTTATAGGGTACTAATGAGGACAAGTCAAAATGATATTGAATCATCATATGATACAGTTCTTCTCATATCTCTCTGTTCTTTTGAAAGAGTTTCCAAAAGGGCTATTAAATTACAAAATAACCCAAAATTGATGAAGTACTTTGCTCGGAAATCATGAGAAATTTGATTCTTTTTCCTGGTTGTCCCTGGAACATTCACATAAAAGTATTATGAATCCCCAATGCCTTTTTATAAGAATCGAAAATTGTATATATTCCTCTTTTCTTTTAACAAAAATGTGATACTTGGTGCATAAAAATTCAAAAAATACGTTTGTGATGTGTATGAGAGTCGAGTGGCTCATCATCGATAACAGAACATTATATTCCTCGATAAAGTTTCCGATTCTTTTTATCGCAAGTGTGACTAGAAATGAAACGTTTCCCCAAATGTCTCACAAAGTTCAAAAAACGACTCAATGTCTCCTCTGAGTTCACTTACAACACTTTACGAGCGAATAAGTCTCGATTTATCTGCTCACCGAGTCTCTCCAGTTTACATAGTTCCTTGCGATCTTCGTGCCACATTTCATGTACTTTATCGAATGGAATCAAAGAAATTTTCACTATTTACTGTTACGTACCTGTAGAATGCTGTTTTTGATACTCTCAAATTGAAGAAAATCGAAATTCCATTAGGAATGATTTCTTTCTTTCAATTATCAATCATGATACATGGAAGAAAAATAATAGTTGCAGCAACTACTGAAATAGTAGATTTTCGACCATCCACTTGAGTAGTTTCTGCAGCTACTTAGTAGTCAGGACAAGTAACACGTTAGCTGTCTCAACTAATTCACAAAACCCCAAATATTTACGTTAGTTGGTGCAACTATCGAGTTACTTGTCCTGACTGCTAAGTAGCTGCAGCAACTACTTAGGTGAGGGGTCGAAAATCGATTATTTAAGTAGTTGCTGCAACTCTAATATATACTACCTCAGTTCGACTTCATTCCTTTTGTCTGATTCTCATTGACATTCTCTGATTTCAGATATCATGAAAAATACTTGAGGATTTATAAGCAGAAAAGCTAAAAATAAAAGAAGATCGATACGAAATGGAAGAAATTTGAGAGGATGAAATAATTTGATCCTATTGCATTTATGAGGTAGGAATAAAAGCGAGCAAGGAGAGTCAACGACAATCGAAACAAAAGAATTGCATTCTCAATAATGATAATTCTACAAAATAAACACGCGAAACGGAAGTGCATTCGAAGCAAAGAAATTCGTGCGGCAAATCGGTGACCGTCCTTGTGTTGCAACGCATATTTGGTGTGCGTGCAAAAGGGAGATCCTCAAGGGAGTGTGAGGGGGTGAACACGTTGGGTCCTGTACGGACGGACGGGCTATAACTGGGAAGGGGGTGGGTGGATGGGTAGCCTGAGAAGGTTGAAGGCAGAGAAGGTTGAAAGCGGAGAAAGGTTGTTGTAGTAGTATGGGCATAGGTTTGGGTAGGAGAAAGAGGAAAAGGAGGAAGAGATGGCGAAGGGGTAGGTCGTCTGGATGATGAGGGGTAAGGAGGGTTGTGCGGGTTTCGTCTGGTGGCGCGACTTGACCCCGGTTGACCCGAGACTCCTCTTTCCTCTACCTCTATATATATATCCCTCTTTCCTCTCTACCTCAGCTTTCTACTCTCCTCTTCTACCCGCACCTCAGTCACTTCCATTCCCTCCCTTCTTGCGTCTTGCTTGCCATCCCCCGCCCTGCCACGGGTAATTATTGATGTGTCCGCCACCGTCGCTGCTGCCGCCTACAGCCTGCAAGAGAGGCAGATAGAAAGAGGGATCGGTGAGGTGGATGAGGGAGCGAGTGAGTAAGTTGACGGGTGGATGGGTGGGTGGGTGACTGCCTGCCTGACAGACGAGGCACGAGAAAATGTGTGCGTGCGCTGTTTTTGTACAACGCACTATACGCAACGTAATGGGATGAATGGGGAGGAGGTTTATCCGAGGGAAACGGGTGTCGTACAATTCCTTGTTATCGCAATTCTTTTTCCCAACTTCCTCGTTTCTCCAGTCTTGAAGGGATTTTCCAAACATTTAAAACATTGGATTCGACTCTTTTCACATATCGATTCAATCGATAGATCTTATCGCTTTTTTTTTCTTTTACGTAATGAGTCAGCGGGTTTCTCCACACAGGGTAGAAATTACAACGACTTTATAAAATATTCGTGGTAATTACTTCATATATGGAGGAAATCTAAATGCCACAGTCCTGTGCATGAGCTTTGACGAGAGTTTCTTGGAAACTTTGAAGCTTTGTAAGATATTTCAATTAGTATGTTGTGAGATATTGAGCCATGCCTGGGGACGTTTAGAATTTTTAATGCTTTTGAAAAACTACTTTTCATAACACAAGACAAAAATTGCATACATTTCAGTGGAATGGTTGTACGTTTGATGATTATGTGGATTTTCTTTCTTATTCTCTGACGGTTGACAAAGTATTAAATTCTCAACGATAATTACCTCATTTTGTGGCGATTCAACGAATGGAGCTTACAATGAATTTGGATTATCGCAAATTCTTTTGAAAAACTTTTATCACGATTTTTCATTCTTTCACATTCGATGTTTGTATTTTTTTTTGTTTTCAAAGCTATCTCAGATCGAATAAAATCCTGGAAGAAATTTTAGTTATTTTCATCGCCGAGGAATGCCTTCAACATAATTGAGATGAGACATACCGCCATAGCGTAGATCGCATCAACAATTTACCATACGAACAAAGGTCAAATTACCAAGATTGTCTCATTTGTAGCGAAGATCAAAGAGAACATCGCGGAAGCAGAAATTTTCATCCCCATGAATTTCATTCGCAATTCGAGTGATAGTTGTCATCATCAGCTTTTTTACAGTTGAAATTTCAAGATAACGAAATGAATATTCGGAATAGCCTTTAAGAGGAAAGTATTGAATAATTTCTTTCAAAATAGATATTTAATTCTCTTGCTGTTTTTTATCTGTGATGATCAACGAAACAAGAAAAATTAAAATTGAAAATTTGAGTCACATACAATCGATAAGAGCCTATTATTAGATGTGGAATTTTTATATGAGACATGAGTGTTCCTATATATATTAAATCACAGTCTCTTGAAGTATTTTGAAATTCGTCTGACAGGTGTGACGGATTTGTTTTATTATTCAAATACGAATTGTCCTACATTTCATAATTCCGCTTATTCTTTTCCCTCCACGACTGCTTCCATCGATTCAGAAAATTCATATCGATGAATATTGATGATTGATGTTATGTAAGGTTCATTATCCCTGATATTTGGTAGTTTATTGATTATGTTGACATTCGATTATCCATTACTGAGTATTGATCCGCTTAGCATCGACTGATTTGCGTTAATATTTGCGATTCCTCATTTTGTGAATAATCTAGTGAAGACGTTGAGTAATGTTTTCCAAAATTCTCCAGCTTCTAAGAGCAATTCTCAAATATCTCCCTCGTTTCACTCTTGTGGAAAATTGAAAATGATAACAACTCTTTATAATTCTGTGTGATTTGACCCTGAACTGGAGATATAAAAATGTGTGAGAGTTTGAAAGTGTTTTGTAATCTCTTATTATATAATGCACCTTCAAAATTCACGTTGCTAATGAAAGAGCGACAAATTTTGAAATAATTTGTGGTATTTTAATAAAGAAAACTGTATATAGAATATCACTGTAAAATTCAAGATTTGCCACTCACTAAGCGATATTATTTTTTAAGCAATGAATCAATTCTATCAACTCGACTTATCCTTTGGAAGGAGGTATATTTTCATTCCACGAATACACGTCTACCTCCATTACTTACTCACCCAGCACATGTGACAGAAACAGTTCTTGACGGTGTCAGAAAGCCATTTTAATAATTCCAGGACCTCGCTCGGAGCTGTTTTTGAAAATGTGTATGGTGAGGGTACTAGACAATTACCATTCGAAGTGTCGTACACAAATCACGCAGGACACTTTAGAATTCCTCTCTTTTTCTCCACTAATTTTCAAGCGACATAGAATGATAAGGAGGTAATGATAAAGTACATTCTCAACCTTAGAACCTACTTAAATGGATTAAACACATTATCACCAGCTGCGCACGCATCGAATAATCCATTCGAATCACGTAACTTTTGAACTAACGCATCACCCTCAAACGAGATTATAAATATTTATCAATTTAATTTTATATACGTCGAGTTAACGTTGTACGCGTTATCCCTCTCGATCTCCGCGCATGAAGACTCAATTATTACGTTTCACGTATTTATTTTTTTGAATTGTGAATTTCTTGAATCAAGGAATGATAATTAATTGCAGCTGACACGTAAAAGTGTGGTAACATACACGCATATGTATCGCCATGCTGGACTCGATAAACAAGAGTCAGACATGCGTCCATTCATCGCCTTGAATTGCTACGTTTACATGCACAATGGTGATGGTGGGTGATATAATGCGTTTACCACGTCGAGGCGGAAAGAATTATGCTGCTGTTTAAAAAGAGCAGTTTCCCTAGCAATAGACAAAGGAGAGAAACTGAAAAGAGGAGAGAGATGAAAGAAGTAGAATGGGATGAAAATGTTGGAAAATATGTTCTAGTGTGTGAAGGGGTGGTAGAAGAGGGTCGTGGGTGACAGGAGGAGAGGAGGGCGTTAAATACTCACCTCTTGGCGCGACCTACTGACACATTGTTTCCATGCAAATTCTGTTTACTCTCGTCCCCTTCATGTATTTATATTCATGTGTGCGGTGCGCTCCAGAATTCACTAATAAGCTTTTTACGGAAGATTGATAAAAAAAAAATGAATTCAAACTCACTTTACGAGGAAATTCGTTGCATCGGTTTCGATTGGTTGTGAAATACTGTAAGGTGGATTCAATACAACATCATTCAATATTCATATTTAGTAATGATTTTATTCTGATGCGCTGCATTAGCTGATATTGAAACCCACATGCTTCGTACAAAGTTCAGCAATATAAACAACTCGAATTAATGGAAGTGCATACAATATTAGTTCTAGGAAATTATCTTAATACGTGAATAAGAGGAGTGATTTAATTAGAAATCACCATTACCAGAGACATTTTGCGAAGGACTATAATTTGACAATTAAGTTTTCAAAATAGCTTCGAGTGTAATAAATATCGTTGACACTCCAAAGGGAAGAAGAATTAAGTTTTAAATACCTTCATTCATTAAAGATACTTGGGTATAAAGTCACAACGGAGAACGGAGGTAGAGGTTGGACGCATTGTTGGTGTTGATGATTAATCGGTAGGTATCACGCACTGAGAACAAATATTCCCGACTAGGATTCTTTGTGTCTCCAATTCATGCAAAGTAGTATTACGATAAGGTAGAATTAACTGATTGTAAAGTTACTGTATAATTATTCCTTTGAGGATTTGTATAATTTTTTTTATACATTACATTATTGTGTGCTGGGATAATTATTCGATATTCTAATTTATAATATTCTAAAAGACATTTTTTGATTGAATCAAGTGACAGAGATTTCAGATATATCTTAATTCTCAAACGGTAACATCTTTTTTAGTACTCGTTGATGGTAACCATGGGTTATTCATGTTCTGCGTATTATAAACTGTTTTAATATATTGAACGAATTGCAAACATTCATGAACGTGGTTTGAGCAGTTTATTTAGAGTGTCTACAATTTAAATTGTCAACATATATCATTTGGACATGTATTTTTCAAAATTCAAACTAAGAAAAAAGTGTTATTTCTAGGGATTTTTGAGGACTCTAGGATTTTAGAAAAAAATAGAATGCAGCATGATATTTGGAAGAAGGAGAAAATCGTGTTTTTCCAAGCTCTATTTCGAATGCTTCAACCTTCATAGGTTGATTTCCTTCATAAGAGGGGAGAGAACACACTAAAATGACACGATAGATGCTTCTAGATGATTATTACATTGAAATGCAAAATTATGAACCTTGAAATCAACCAATCCATTTGAACCAAATTCTTATTTTGGTTACTGTTTGAGGATTGATCTAATAATGTGTGTCACCCTACTTCCAGATTCGTTTGGAATTTTAAATACAATACAGAATGTTGCTACAATATTACAATGACTCATTGACGTCGCAGCAATATTCTGAGACATCATTGAAACATTCGATGCTAGAAGAGTCAAGTGTTTTCATAAATTTTGATGTAAATAAATCACTCTTTCTCCATTCTGAAGCATTAGAAACAATAAGTTGAATTTGTGTGAATGTCAATTAACTAGCTTCAAAATATCTTGGTTTTGTTTTGATCAATTTCTGCTAACCCAGTCCTTATACGTTGCCAGGGCTACTTAGAACGAGGAAGATGGACCCTTCAATCCACTCCAATCTAACCTACTCGGTTGAGACAAGATTCCCTGACTTATCAACCACTGTCTCTTTATACGGTGTGGTATTCACTTTTGAAGTAACTTTGGTTGCCGCACCGACCGCCTTTCCCTCTTTTGTGGTATTACCATTAGAAAGAAAGGTGAACTAATTAGTCAGGAATTCGAACCTCTAACCCGAGTCGAAAAATTGTCATACTTTTCAAAGCCTGATCAACTCCGTAATACGCATCGAATCAGAGCTAAATCAGGTTCCACTTTTTGACTTGGGAAGTCTGTCGGACATCTATTTCTGAAAGTTAATGCGTCAACCAGTCAGCCATGGAGCCGCTACTTCGAAACATTTCAATAAATCGATAAATATATTTGAATATGAGCAAACACCAAACGCTAACACTATGTCATCCTTTGAAAGGAGAATATTAAATCAAAAGTTCAATTGTTTTTGCGAATTTTTTCGATGATCCAGTTGACGTAAGCAGACACCCTAGTGTACACACTTGGCGCGTGATCGCGGCCACAGGGTTTTGGGGTCCAAGACGCGATGCCAATTAATTCGACGGATTTATCTGCTTTTTTCAAGACCAAGGAACCACCAGAATCTCCCTGAAATTGATTCAAGCATTTGTTAATATTCGGAAGAAGGATGTAACTCCAATTTTGAATGGATGAGAGAATTTTATTTTGACGAGAAGGGAAACCTTTCATCAAACTCAAGTGAGTGTTGAATATGGAACCGAAATACGAAAAATGTTATTCCAAAGACTTGTGTTGTACTTACATTGCATACACTTCGTCCACCAGATAATGGCCCAGTGCAAATCATTTTCTCCGTCAATAAATTTTCGTATGTTTTATCTATGCTCGCTAGGGATCTTTTACAAGTGTTATAGTCCACGATTGGAAAGTCTGAACATTGAAGTAGATCAGAAGGTGTGACTGATTCCAATGATGTCAATCCCCATCCACAAAATTTCACAGAAGTTTGTGCTATATTGCCAGATTTCGGTAGAGCAATTGGTTGTACCATTTTATTGTAACGAAACGGAGTTTTTAGTTTCCATAGAGCGATATCATTTCCTAAATTTATCCTACACAAGTAAGAAAAGTTCCAGCTAATTGAGAAATTGTAAGAGCGATTTCATTCAATTTCAAGCAGTTCTGCACTTGGAAAAGTGAAGATTTCCGGATCAAACACTGTGAAAAAAATCTGTCTTGAGTTTCAAAAAAGTATGATGATACTTTTCCAAAGAGACAATTCATTGAATTTCATAAGATTGTATTAATTTCGATAATGTAATTGTTGATTTCAAAAATTTTATATTAAATTCAATATATGAATATCAACTTCAACAAGAAATTTTCTATTCAATTTACGAACTTTTCTAACAGTGAATGCAATAGGTATTCACTGAGAAAAAAGGAAGTGGTAAAATTTGCATCAAAAATAGCGCGTACCACCATAATTTAAGTTCATTCTGCAACATCGAATTTGAGACATGCTACAGCTGCTGTAAATCTCACATTCCCCGCTATAAAACTCAAATTGTGGTGGCTCAAACTATTCGTTGGAACCGTTCAAATATTGACCCATAAGATTCCAATTGGATTTTTATACAGTTAACAGGAAGAAATGTGATTTCCTAATCAGAAAACTTAATCGTTTGACTCCAAAATATTGGCTAAATGGAATTGCATTCCAGTATTATTCTCAAACTATCGTTCCTCTCGTCTGCAACTTTGAATGAAATCACCCGACAGATTCATCGGTTGAAACTGAGAAAATATCTTACATATTATAATTTCCATGCACAAATATATTATCGACTTGAGCTACTTGTTCTGTGCTCTCACGAACCGTCAAATCGTGTTTGCCCGCTTTAACGGTGACTGCCAATGAGTAGTGAATGGAGCAATGAGCTGCTGTAAGGATCCATCGCTTATTCAGTATACTACCAGCACAAAAATGCGTATTCAAGTCTTGCAATGATACTTCATAAGGGAATTCTCCTTTGTTTGCTTCATATCCACCTAGAATACGAGGTTCCATGGACATGGACTGTTGTGCTCCCACTAAAAAATTCTCAATGATTGTCAAATATAGAAAATAAACTAACCATTACAGTCTAGTTAAAATCAACAATTATTCAGATCACTATATAAATTTAGCCCAAGATAATATTTTAGGCATTTCCGAGTCCTAATTTCAAGTCAAAAGAATGCAAGTGTAAAATAATACCATATTCGATATTCACAAAAACTCACCTGTGAGAATAATTATTTGAGAAAATGTGATGATGATTTTTAGAAACATTTTGATATCGAGTGTTCATGGATGTCAGGGTTTGAATATTCTTCGTCAATGTTGGTAACAATCGAAACCTAAGAAAAGAATCAAATTTCAAAAAAGTAATAATCATTCTCTTTGAATATCATGCCAATCGTCATCTCTCATTCGATGGTTTCCATTTTAGATCCATCGGCAGTCTAAAAAATGCTAGAATTACAATAATTATCAAGTAAATAAGTTGAATCGTCAATATTTAAACTAGCTAATATCGTTTATCGAAAGTGAGAAATCGTGATAGACGTTCAATTGATCTTTTTGTCCATATCTATTTAGAATGAGAAGGGTATGAAAAGTATTCCAGTTTTCACGTACTTGGCGTCGATACACTGCCATACTTTTTTTGTATGATGATGCGTGAATCGAGAGAACTATACGGTACCGATTATGAGAAAGAATGGTAATTCGATGACAGGTACTTCATAACTTGTTGACGTTACCATGAAAACGATAAATTGAAATATAATGACTATCATCAGATCGCAATGTCATCACTCAACTCCTCGACTGGAAATTATCATCCGGTTAACCCGACATATGATGAGGACCTAACAAGGTCATCCGAAATCTGGTATTCTTGTTGAGGACCCAATCAGAATCAGATGTGAATGGCCTAAGTGAAGATAAGCCCATTTGGTCCTAATTAGGATTTCCTCGCATTATCCTAGAAGGTTGAGATAGGTTTTTCTCGCTGTATTCCCATCAAGACCTTGTTAATTTATTCTAAGATCACGGACATAGTTTGATAAAGTGAATACAAAAAAGTACAGTCTTGAATTTGAATTGAAATGCTAATAATCGAAGGACAAGTGAAAACTCTTCAGAAAATTACTGTGCAGCTTGAAGTTGAAGGTGATATTTTCTATAAGTTCTACAAAATCCACAATAATATATTTTTACAAATTCCTACTTGTCCCTTGATCATTGGAATTTCAAGATAATTTTTCAAATTCTTTCAGCGTATACTTGTTGGTAAAATAAATCTTCTTTGAATCAGGAAAAGATTTCTAAACGAATGCCAAATACATCATTTTTGAGTTGTAGATTTCTTCTTCACGCCTTAATTTGGGTTCATTCCGGAGGTCCTGGTCTGGAACTCCTCACCCAATCCTAACAAGTTTTGTCTAGTAAGGTCCTCGCCATAGCGGAACGTGAAATCACTTGTCAGGTCCTAACGGGGTTGCCTTACCAGGATCCTGGTATATAGGATAAATTTCTGATTGGGTCTCATTCTAACATTGCAATAAAAGTCAGAATAAATAGTAATGAATCCCACACACTTTTCTCCTCGCATAAAATCAGGATTGGGCTTTACAATTATTTTCTTGTATTTAAAATCTCTTGTTTTATCATCTAATTTGAACTAATGATGTTCAATAAGTTCATTTACATAGAACTGAAAAGTATTTGAGATTTCAAGTGTAATTGAGACTGTTGATTCCTCTACAGAATGTTAAAAATCTCTCTTTGATATTGTACATGCTACAGATTCTGCATGTTGCATGAACATAAATATTCATCTCATTGAATTAGATAGAAAATTCAAGATGTTCACTGGGGAAATTGAAGTTCTTCGTACACGTAGGTGTGAAATACTAATTAACGCGGGATTAGATTTTCCACTGATACAAAGTTAGGGAGTATGAAATGGAACCTAGTTTGATGCTTCTTATCTTGAACTTCTTCAAGATCACAATTCAACGTGGCTTTGGCAAATATGAAAGAGGATATCAAATTTCACACCCAACCCAGATGAAAATCCATCCAAATCCTCAATAAATTATTAAGGTTTCATATCCGTAGAATCAGAGATACGCGGACAAAGGAGTTCAATAGAAATTCATCTGTCAAAACTGGAGGAATACTTCTTTCTCGAATACTTCCGCGATTGAAAAAATTATCAGAAGTTGTTTACAAATCAATGGATTCCTTTTATACTCGACTTTCAATGAACATAATTTCTTATCCATATTCCCACCACTGATATTCAAATGTGATATGTTTTGTCTGATCTTTTTGTAGCAGATTTATCGCTACCCATCATCACCCACAATTTCTATGAAACTCACAAAATTTCAACTTTCAGGTACCTCCATGAATTGTCTTTATTTGATTTATCTCTTTTGATATGTACATCGAAGTTTATTTTCCGTTCTAGAACGTGCGCAATATAATTGGTACCTTGTACACTTTTGAATAAATGAATTACAAATATTTCTTGGAAAATAATGAATTACTTGTCTGGCCCCAACTTTGGAAGATTGAGGTAATCGAAGTTCCATTACGTATCGTTGTTTTTCTTTGTACCAAGAAATGGAGGAAAATATATCTTTCCTCATTTCTCAACTAATTTGTCGTTAGTATAAATACAAAGAAAAAAACCGCAGAGTTTGAGCGCTGATTTAAAAAAAATCAAACTCGCATCTTCCGAAGCTCACAATAAGCAACGCTCCTTTCAATTGAATTGATATAAATTTTGTAAGTTTCGATATAAACCTGTATATTGATGAATAATAGTGACAAACTATGTTTGGTAGAATCAATTCAAACCCTCCCACAAAATTTGGAAACTTGTTTGAAAATAAGCTTCCCTCGATACAAAGGAAAACAGACCACTGTAGTTAAAGGATTAATTATTTTATGAAATTCAATGCGTTTCACATGACAAAATTTACACGTTGACTATTTTTTGCGATTCTCGCTCATGTTTATTTTTTACGGTTCACACTCATTGAAAGGATATCGCGCACGGATGACGCTGAATATCCATCTAACCACGAATATCTGACGACGACAACGAACTTTGGGTTAGTAAGAGACGGGAAAGAGGAAGGGGCTGGACAAACTATCATCCCCTTTACCCAGCTACAGAGTTCATTCACACCGACCCTCGTCAGACGACGAACCCAGAGGGATGGCGATAATATTCGGGCATCGAACGTAACATGCGTCTCATCCGCAATGCAATGGACAGGAATATTATTGTTTTATCTTTCTTCCACTAAGTTTTTTTTCTCTTTATCCGTACGACGTTGGATCACATAGACTGACGCTTCAAGAATCGCCGAGTATGATCAAAGTTTATCATCCGTGAAATATCACTTGTGTTTTGAATCATCAGATACATTTGTGTATTGAGTTGTCTGGCGTGCGATCAATGACAGAAATAAATCCAATATTGCATTTTTGGAATACATACTAAAAGATCAAACTTCGTGTGAATTTTATTGATTATCATTCAGTTTGATAGGACAAATATTTGAGCAATCATCTTCTGACACTTAGAAAATTAAATTATTGAGGAAATGAAACGAATTCATTGTGTTCGTATGTTTGAACGAATTACTTCATATACTTTATTGGATAAAAGAATTGTACACATAAAATCTTCATCCGAAACGAAGATAACTCGATAACCTATACAGCACCAAAGATTTCATCAAGATTGCAGGAATCTAGCATTCGAAACATTGAAATATTTCTATAATATTGCTGTATGTCACACTGAGGTTTTAAAGTCCCTTCAGAAACAATGCGAAATCATACAATATTTCCAAGTTATAAAATACTTCATCGTGATATTTCTCTTGTGATGTATCTGGGACATTGCAAATGACTAACATTTTAGTTCATACATTTTTAACATATTTCTTCGAATAGATATTGAAACTTAATGAAGGTGAAAGATTGGAATGTAATTGGGATATCGATGAAATCGAAACGTTCCCTAGTTTTCACTTTTGGAAGATTCAATCCCTGCTTGAAGGATCTCATTGATTCCGATGCAGAAAACTGATTCAAACCCATTAAAAATTGATTCTCAATGAGATTCTTTAAGCAGGGATGGGTGTTTAAATCGGATGCTCTCGAAATTTGTGCAAATTGTGCAAACTCAGTGAGAAGAACGAGGACACATGTATTAAGGTTTGCACGAATATCGGAAGCATCCATTGAATAAGCATATTGAATCAAATCAAACCACAATGAGGGTATCGTGAAAAAGCTAGTTTTTTCAACTAGTTTACATAACTCATTCCATTCCTGAATTTTGTTGTGTATATTTTCTAATTAGGTACCGATTTCTTATAAATGATTGATTGTCTCTAAGTACACTGTGAGAATTTTGAGGAGTTTTTTTAAATAATTGTGGGAGGGATTGTTTTGTTATGTGAAATCTGGAACTTTTCTGAAGTTCTGAGGAATTATTTTGCATCTTAGGTATTAAATTCTCCAACAAGTGATTTGATGAAAGTTCAAGAAATCAGAAAATTCAACTCTTCTTCATGGAATATTGAAGAAATTACTTTTTACAGTGTGGTTTTGTGTTGTTTCCCCCCTCACAGCTATGGATGATTCATTTATAAAGATTTCCTTAGAAAACAGAAATTTCTCACTCCTCATAACGTAGCGGAGCATTTTGAAACGTGAAAGATCTTCAATTCAGTTTAATTATCTTAAGTTCCTGCAACCCACTTGAAAATTGTGCAAAGTTTGTGCGATCGAATTTTTCTTGCGTCATACAATGATTCATATCGTTTCTTAAAGAACAGTAGCAATTTTTTCTATCTTTTTTTTTTCACTCAACTACCAGAGTGGAACGAGTTTCTGCGGGTGGAAGGCTCGAAGAAGAATGAGAGTGCAGAAGGAAGAAGAAAAGGATGGAGAAAGAGAGTAATGGAAGAAGCAGAAGAAGAAGAAGAAGAAGAAGAAAAAGGGTGGGAAGGTGGAGGGATACTAGTTGGTTTGGTGCACGACAGACTGGGTGGAGGTCGAAGGGATGGTAGACGGGTCGTTGCCCGAAAACGTGGCTGTTATTGTCCCCCTACTCACCACCATCTCTTTCGTTTCCTTTAACTCTCAGCTTTCACATATACAACCACACGTACGCACTTTATGCAAACACGCAAACTCATGTATTTCACATAGCAGATACGCATCTTCGTATACGTGCAAGGAACCAACACTCGTACAAGTTATGCCCGACGACGCCAACTGTGTTTCGGCTCAAACAAATCTACCTCACGCACTACTCTTTACTCATCACACAGACACAAGGACGACCTTTTTACTTCAAATTCGTATTCCCGTGTGTGCGTGTTGAAATGTCTGGTGGGCGTATCATATACCGTGTGTTTTTTGTGTTACCACGCATTAAGAAGAGATGTCACTCGCTCTCTTATACCCTTCAACCCTGTAATGTAAAAGCACCGCACGAATTTCCACATCCTTAATTTACAATATTTGAAACCCTTTAATTCAAACTGCAGAATTTACATTTTTAAATATACCTCTGGAATTTCATCTTCAACACAATTAACTTGCGCGTGATGTAATATTAACAAAAATTTAAACAAGATCCATTTCGTGTGCACCGTCATTAATGCGTTTTTTCTTCCTCTTTTTCAGCTTAAGGATTTCTAATTAGAATGGAAGAATTCTAATTTCAGTTTCCTCGCTCTGGATGTTGGGGATTCACAATGGAGAATTTATCACAATCTCTTTGAGTTGTTTTAATAATTTTCTAAACTCTTATCTATATTGAGACAACAAATTCCAACTCCATAAATTAATATAGTTGTTATTTGAATTCCAATGTAAACGTTTTTCACGTGTTTACTGTCTTAAGGGAATTATCTGGAGCTAGTCTTGGATGACTTCCTTTAAATGTGTACAAGGAGACTCCCCAATAATCTCCTCAAAGTGAAACTTTGGAACGACTTCTGTTTCAGAGAGCAGGGATGGAGTGAACCATCGGAACACCGAAAATTCTTTCTCTCCGCCTTCCTCAGCACCCTGTCTTGTTTTCTTTTTGCAGTGGATTCTCGATTTAAGCACTATCTGTGTTTTTGTTTCTCATATAAGATTGGATATTGAGTGGAATAAAGACACGGATGGTGCTCCAATCGAGAGTTTTCTGTATTCGTAAAATAGAGCCTGACGCTCTCGCTGTGTCAGTCCATCCCTGTTGGAGAAAGAAGAAAAGAACATGCTAAATAAAATTCTTCTTGATAGAGTGCAAAGAGTTGGACTCCACCTTATTTTCCAAGTATGAATTTGAAATGTGTGTTACGACATTGGAGGGAAAAAGAGAAGGTTTAATCGTAATCCCTTGTTCTCATTGCAGAAAAGAGATTGTTCTTGAAATTGAATATAACAGTATTTGGCTCTGAGCCTATCATAGAATGCTGGAAGATTATCAGCTTCTAAATTCTCTTACATGAGCTGAAATTTTCTCAAAGAAATGTGCTGAGGATAAACAAATTTTCATCACAACTATTCCCGATTTATAACAATTTTTCCCACAACTAATATTATAACTTACCAGGGTGTGAAAGTTTCACTAAACTATAGGATACAAATATACACAAACAGTACTCAATATGGATTCAACCACTAAATGCTGTTGAAATCTTCGTAGATAAATTTTAAAGAGTATAATTGATGGAAAAACAGTGTCTTCGATCAAAATTTTCTTCCAATGATTTATATTTCAATCCGATCTTTCATTGTCAGAGATCAATTTGAAGAGGAAGTGGGTGATTCGATATGGAGAAAGTACTAGGTGCTGAGGAATCAATTGAAAATATGCCTAAATACAATTTGAAAATACTAGGCAGAATTGAATGACACCTCCCTTTTGCTTGGCTTTTGTTAGAATTCTCAGAAGGATGGATTCCATAAATGGAACGTGTAATAAAATTTAAGAACATATTATTATCTAAAGTCATATTGAGTTACAAAATTCCCGCATGATGTCCACATGAATGATTTCATAATCTTTCTTGTAGAACTTATTTTTGAAATTTTTTTCTAAGGTTGGATATATCCTGGGTCGACAAATTTGGACGGATTTTGTCATCATTTTTTATTTTTGGACTGATTTGTTGAATAATGAGGACTAAAACAGGACTTTTTTAAGATCTTAGTCTGAATTTCTACTCAATCAATTTTTTTCGTTGGAGGAGAAATCCAAACTAATATCTTAAAAGAGTCCTGTTTTAGTCCTCATTATTCAACAATCAGGATAAAACCAGTCTAGAGATCAAACATGAGCACAAAAACCGTCCAAATTCTTAGACTTGGGATTTCTGAATTCAGGTCCAAACCTGATAAGTCCTTTCTTGGTATTATCATTTCGAGAAACGTGATCACAAATGGATATTATCAGAACATAGAGGCACGTAATAATGATAAACAGATATAATTATTGTAATGAATTTTGTTTATCTTCCAAATACTATTGGTTGAATCCAATATAGGTGAATCATTGATTGAACTTAATGGTTTGATATTGTTAAATTTTATCTTACGCAAGATGTTCAATTACAGAACAATCAGTTCTCTACTGTTTCAAAGTAAATGTAGGTATTCCTTCCCAAGTAGAATAGGTCAGTTGAGAAAAATGTAATTTTGATGTAATTTCAAAGTCATCAAAAACAGTACATCTGCAAGCACTAAATTGTGATGTCATTTCATGTGAATCATTCCATTCATACCTTCTTTTTATCTTGGAAGATAACGATTATTGCATAATCATTGTAAAATTTGAAAATGATGTAACATTCATGTATTTCTAAATAAGCAATGAAATTCAACATTCTCCTCACGTGGTTATATATGCAATGTTCAATGTCATTGAAATTTACACATTTCTCATACAACAAAAATTTTGCTTTGTCTAAAAGATTTCTTATGCACCAGCTTTCACTGTATCCAACATGTCTTAGTTTGAGAAATCTAAAAGACATCTAAACGAGATCTAAAAACATCTTTTAGATTCCTTAAACGAAGACATCTTGAAGACAATAAACACTGTTGTATAAGAAATCTTTTAGACATCTTCTAAAAGAAATCTTTTAGACAAAGCAGAATTTTTGCTTGGATGGGTTTCTGGATCAAAAAATTTGACGTCAAAATTAAGTCATCTCTGATAAAAATTTGGACGGTAATTTGGTAAAAATGACGTTATTCCGACTAATATGTTTTACTTAGGTTATTGTGAGAAGATACAAAATATAATGGATGAGTATTCAAATGTACCCAGATAACAGCAAGTTTAGGACTCGATTATTCTCGAATCGTTCATGAATTCTTAGATTTTGTAACAGATTTCAATCTACGTTTTCAATTCAACGTTTCACCTTTATCTTCCGAACTTTGCTTTTCTTTTTCTTTTATTCCGGGAAGAAAACGGTCGGCTTTATATTACATACGTTTGCAACAAAGCTACAAAAGTTTCATACTCCCACCATCGTCCTTTAACGTTACAGTAAATCAATGCATTGCACCGTGGGCAGTCATAGCGCAGACCTGTCTGTTTCCGTCTGATCTGAAACAGTCAAGAGAATCGTCATTGGTCTCCAACAAGAAAATGATCAAATTCGATTCTCAAAGAACTTCCAAAGATTTCCAATTTGTAACTTCCTCAGGTTACGATACTACTCTCTCTCCACATTTTCCTATAACGTAGGTACACTTTGTATATTGCCTTTTGCAAAAGCTTTTTTGAAGTATTCCTCCCGTTCTATGCTTCACGATATCTTCACGCATCAATTGTTCCAATTACCGTTTCTCGCTTACGTTTGTCCCTTTTGAAATTATTTCTCTCTTTTCCTTTTCCAAGGTTTTGTTTACTCTGTACTTTGTTTTCAAGTTCTTGTATGATTTTCACTTTGTACCATTCGCTTCCCTTATTCTATCATTTATTTTTCCGCTTGCTGTAACTTTCTTTCACTTCGCTAAATTGCTTATATTCCAAGTCCATTTCTTTTTTTAGAGACTGGAATTTTTTTTTCTTCCCATTTTGTTTTTGATTGCACACATTTTCGATAGATTATGCGATGAATTGGAAGTTTTCTTCTGAGGATTGGAATTGGTGTAACAGATTGTTAAAACACTTGTCGCTAGGAATTATAGTAGATTCATGGTAAGTTGCTCATAGAGACAAGTGATAGTTCTTGGTTTTGTACAATAAATTGTATTGGAGTATACCACAATAGAAATCATCACTTATCCCTATCAAAGGAGGGAACCTTACGTAAACGATTCAATTCATTATAAAAAACTGAGAGCATTTATTGAAATGAGAGAAAGTACGTAATATAATTGACGTTCTGAAGTGTGGAAAACGATCTTTTTATCGATGAAACAAAACAAAATGGTGGTGCTGCAGCTGCTCGAACTGTCCTTGCTGGTTTTGCTTCGTGGAACGCCCAGGTTCGATCACGCATATGCTTTGATATACGTAGATGAGAGATGTTTCAGATTTGGAATCTAGGTATTCATGAATTCCTCAAATATATCTTAGTAGAAATTATGATTGGGAATGAGATGGGCCCCAGCTAGTTTTCCCAGATGTTAGGTTGGTTTCTAGCTAGTTTTGTAACGCACTTTCTAACCTGTGCCTAAGTGTTTTCTGTAAAAGCACACCTATGAATATGCAACGTTGGGGCTTCCTTTCATTCTTCTGACCACGTTGATGGACTATAAATGTTAGAATTGCCCCCACGTAGGTCCCATCTAGTACGTGGATTGTAAAAGGGACGCCCAGACAGATTTCTACCAGGGTACAGACCTTCCAAAGTGACAAAGCAAACTTTTGAATACTCTGGAAATTATGACATCCAATGGTATTCAATAGTATTTCCACGATTCCTATTAGAACCATGGAGTATGGATTTCATCATTAAAAATCAAAAAGTATTGCAGTAGTAATGAGGACAGTATCGTTAAAATTCTAGACCCGACAGTTCAGAATTTGACGATCCTTAAGAGGGGTTTTTCGAGGTGTTCTTTTGATTGACATCTCAAGACGATGTACCTAAATCCTGTCTTGTTTTCTCCGTACCTATATTAAACCGAGTACAGTTGGAATGATACTTTCCATCAAACTATTCCAGAGGAAGACGATGATGATACTCGTATATTATACATACATAGATAGAAAGTTACGTGTCGTAAGAAGTTTTAATATCTCCATTATGGTAGAAACGTACAAGAAACTTAAAGAGAGGCTTGAGGCTCTCGGATGAGTGTGAGGCGGCTTAAAATTCATGACGATCGTTACGCATGCGTGATTATATGGACATGTACGTTTATGGATACGTACGTGGAAGTATTGGTATCTATATGAATGTGGTTGGTGGTGCCAAAGGGGCAAGAAAGAGAATGAGAAGGGAGGAAAAGTGCAGCACATGCACGCATATACCACCATCACCATCATGATTGTCGGCGTCGTTGCCGTGGCCTCGCACTTTTTGCTGTACGAGCCCATATTCCAACGGATCCATGGAGATGGAAATATTTCACGGTTGATGCATAATCGGTGTTTCTGCTTTCGCTCGCGTAAAATCTGCCTGGCGCTTATACTTCTCGTATCCCGCCTTCTCTCCTTCTTTCTTCAACCTCCCTCGATCGATATATAGTTAAACCGCGCGTGTGTGAGGTAGGTAATACCACTTGATGCGTAAAGGACAGCGGCCATATATTTGATGGATATTACAAAGGGGATTGAATATTTTCTCAACTTAAAACCCACTCGACGTTCAACGGATACGAATGAAAAACGCTTTTTTTCCTTCTTAGAGAAAAACCGAGAAAAAATGAAAGTGAAACTGCTCTTGAGATTTCACATAACCCCTGGAGATAATAATCTCCGATAATCATTGTCATCTGACTTGATCTCTTTTAATCCTTCGTGATCACTCGTTTTCTTTAGAAATTTCTCTCAGTCACTTTGTAAGTCTTTGATCAACGTTAAACGATTTCTCTTGTAATCTCCAATGATTGATTTCGATATTCACTATATTGGGAAGCGGATGCATGATTCATCGCAACACGAGCTAGAATGTTTCCATGTTTTGAATTCCAACCAGCGTGTTTACTTCGAAAGGATATTAGCTGGACTGGAAATACTGAAGTTTTTTGTTCCCTTTCGATGTGCGGAAGATGCAGTTCATAACCATCTATTCGCTCCTGATTCAATGATTAATAATATCAATTCTCAGGTTGATGCCAGAGGGACATAAAATGAACGCTGGTGAGAGGTAAGTTGTTTGTGCAGTTAATTCTCTGCTGATGGAACAATTTCACGCCACTTTTAGATAAAATCTTCCCTGGAAGCATATTTTTACGCCGTGAAAAAATTCTGTTGGAGAGGTTCGTGATATTGATAGCCATCGACCTTCACCATGAGGATAAATTTTAATCCAAACTATTCAATCAGGTGTAATTTTTACGAAATATTTCAAGATTCTAAATACGAGCGGTGATGTTCAAAATATATCTCCTGAATAATTCAAATAATGAGCTATGTAGGGATTAACATCCCTCCAATGATTGGGACAATTGACAATCTCAATTTATGTGTAAAGGATGATACAAAAAATATCTATGTAATGCAATTTGTATGGAAATTTTTATGAAAAGTATTAGATTCTGTGGAGTATAAGGAAAAGTTCAGATCCACACCGTTTGAATTTCTTGAAGGGTTTCCATGAATCGAAGGAGTGTTGCGGATGAGAAGAACGAGAACCGTATCAAATTTAATATCTCGTTAAAATCGAATAGACTGTATATTGAACTCATTAAATGGATAGTGTATTTGGAATATTGGTTCCTCCGGCGTATTATCCTCTATTATTATTCTGTATTCTGCAATTTAGATACATGTTTATCTGAATACCGTCCACAGCGTGCTTGTTCGGAAATATTTTGCACTGCTAGTACATCATTGCCGCAGCGAAAGATGCAGATGTTGTAATGGTGATGGATAGAGTGGTCATAAGGATCTCAAGGATGTAATTATCAGGAAGATATATGTGTATATGTAGGACTTGTATACAAAGAGCTCTAATTTTTCTCTCCCAGAAATTCAACCTCACAGAAAATATTCAATCTTTTATACAGAGCTAAATCTTTTCAATCTAATTTTGTAACTGGTCCACGGTTTCAGGAGGAAGTCAAGGATTAGATTCTTTTTTTGACATTTTCATTTTAGCTCGCATTTAGCAAAAATTGGGGAAAGGGGTTTAATACACGCTTAATCTGGGGATTTGGAAACCCAGATAGTTGTGTGCTGGAAAAGTCACGAATATGGACAAAAAAGTACACCCGGGTACTGATTGAAACCTGTCAACGAGATACCATACTTGAAACTTCACTGACCTTGAATAAATCTTATTATCTAACATACCTTACGAACAATTCCTCAAAATAACATCTGTTTCAAAAATATTCTTTACCGCTTCTATTCTCTACTCATTTCATATTGTAATCAAAAACTACGACGTTCAACGCATCGTTTCTAGCTGTACTCATCAACACCGATCACAATGTCGTACGAACTTTCATCAACAGTTTACTCGAAGAATGCAGCCTGGAACTTTTATATCCGTACTACACCCCTAGGACGAGGAGAAAAAACTTTCCAGCGACTTGGGTTATCTGGATGGAAAGTCGCAACCCACTATCAAGAGAGATACGTTCATAACTACTCGCGCGTTGTATCAAGCGGTATGTCGGATCACCTCACATGGCACTATTCCCTATTCAGCGCGTTCTTCTCAATCCGTTGTACACACGCGAGCACATAAATAGCATGCGACTGTATGGACTGTATATATCCATTTGATTCTCATCAGGTCATTTCATCGATCGTAGTTTTTGATACACGATGATATAGGGAATATTGTTGTAATGTAAGGACGTTGCAAAAAATGTTCACCGTTAGGGAGACTACGGAAGTTCATAACGTATCGCTGACTTGTACATGGGATACGAGAAAACACCACTTCGCACCGATTTCTCGTTGGTCATGTTGTTACACGTCCGATCGTCATAAATCGAAGGGACCGCGCTAGTTGAGAGCAATATAGAACAACATCGCGTAAAGAGCGAGGAAGATGTAACGAAAACATCGTGTGTGCTGTCGCTTGATTACATGTAGACAAAAAAACAACACTTAACAGGTGTTCTCTGAGTGTCACGTAACGAAAACTTGAACATTACCGTGGGAGTCTGATGAAAATTGTGAAAAATTATAGATCGTAAATTGTGGGAACTCATCGATTTATGTTGTCCTGAAAATTAATTATCGGATTTTAATCGTGATTATTCATAGGTTCTATCGATAATGGTGAAATATCGTAGCATGGATTTGGTTTGATTTTCATTATTCATGAAAGATGGGAAAAAAGGACATCCATAAAGATTTGGTCAAACAATATCGTTGCACGTGAACCGTATTCGTGTCACGCTTATGCACATGCGGCAATGAAATGAAGTAGGTCACGAAGGTTAGATTGACTTGTCTCGATTACATGTATGTAACGTTATCGATTGATGGAAATATTTTTTGTAGAATGAAGGTTACAGGATTATTAATTCATGTGGAGGAAACTGAGTGTGGAGTTTCAAAGTTGAAAATTCTGAATTTTCTTTATCTTCAAGGAATCTTCTCGTATGAAAATGGTGAGTTGAATAAAAAGATGAGTTTTGAAGACGAGGAATGGACTGGAAATGGGATTGAGATGGAGTTTGATGGGACAAAAACCAGAGAGTTCCGTTTTCGAAGTCAAATAATCATTAAGAGTGAAGAGATTGTGGGAGCTATAAAAGACAATGCACAACAAGCCAAATACAGTCTCTTTATGGAAGAAAACAGAAACGTCTACTGTGTTTGGCTAACATGTGGATAGACATTAGAAAGAAGCCATCAAGAACATATGTTTGAAGATCTGCACTTTGTGGATGCACATTTTCAACAATACCCGCACAAAATCACGAGAAGACTCCCCACGTTCCTGATATCCCGTAATGGTTCAATGAAACATCTCGCTATGAAACAATTTGTTGGTCTCCTTTATCTTGGAATTTTGAAATCTTTGGATCATTCCATATATTCGATAAAGGATTAGTACATACATTGTTCTCCGAGGGTAAATCTACAAACGAATGAAAATAATGCCTTTCTGAAGTCTAAATTTAGTGATGAACAATTTTTCATTGGGCCAATATTGCCCCATGATTGCCTCGTTATCTCTGATGCTGTGTCGATCTTTCAGGAATTGATGCGTCACTTGGTGCGAGCTTGAGACAAGCATTAGTTACGAACAATTCTGTCAATGTTGTCCACATGAGTCGCTCAAAGCTGTCACGATTGGATCCAGCATGACCCAAGATTGGCTCAATAGTTTTCCGGACTTACATCGAATATAATCTATCGATTAATGATAGAATCAATTTCTAGCAACAACCAAAACTGAGCTATTTAAATCCAAAATTGAGTCTTTGAAGTAGAACATGCCATTGATTATTTCAGACCTGAATTGCATTTGAAGTTTCTGACAACTCTTTCAAGACGGAACCTGCACTCCCAGGTGAAAATTTACCATAGACGTTAAGCTGGCATGAGGCTCGCCGTGATGGGCCGAGCCTAGGTTACCAAACATGGCGCAACTCTGAAATGATACCATCCCACATGGAAAAGGGAAACACGGGCCGATACTGACTCAATACTGCTGCCAGTACTGGTAGATCCAAAGCTGGCAAGAATTTGGCATGATAAGATCATTTTACATAAGAGCCTGTGTAACATCTACAACCGCGTCGACTATGGTAGAATTCTGGCATTCCAACCTTTTCCAAACAGTATTGATTCAATACTGGCCAAAGACTATCTGTCCAAGCAAATCAATACCGTTTGAAATCCATCGGATAGGTCGTGCCAATTGAAGAATAAGATTGTTCCCGTCAAAGTTTGCAAAAATATACTCTTGCCAGTATCAGGGTTTTTCTCAATATTTCTGATCAGTTCAAACTGATGAATGCCACGAATCCGATGATTCGGGTATGAAGTTGACACGTCCGCAAAGAAAAAGGAAGAATCCTTTGTATCATGGAATCTTCCGAGGGGACTTATATATGCATTGAATGCTTAGTTCGCCACTCGCAAGAAACAAGCAACACCTTGATGAGGGTCATTGTAATTTGCCACTTGGAAAGGGAGTTTCGCTTTGAGCCAAGCTATCGCTTCAGTTGATTCCCACTCAAGTTGAGCAAAACTATTGCCCATGCTGAGCCAAGGTATTTTCTGAGCTGGTTCAAGCTAACATCCAGCTCTTGGGTGAAATCGTTTTTTGTTCCTCCAGGCAATGTTGGGTGAAGGACAGGCCAGGCGTGGTGCAGCCTATGATCAATGATGGATCAACCGTGGCCCGTCTTGGTTAACCAACCCTTGATAGTGCCTTCAATACCAATGCTGGGACCGATCATATTTTGCCGTGTTGGCTTCCCCATGTATTAGAAAGCTGGCGTGCTGAATAGAGAACATTATCATCTTCCTAAACATTAATCTAGCTTGGTAACATTGATTGGCAAGCAAGCTACAGATGACTGGTATCGATTCAAATGTAAATATTCAATCAAACTTGAATGCCAATAAAATATGTATCCTACTCATTCAGCTTGAATTATATTTGATATAGTATTGTATATCAATCATATCACCAATATCGATTGCAAGCATAAGAACAATATTGAATTGTAATATTGAACCAAGTTCAGATATCAAATATTGAACATTGTTATCATCCTATGTCCACATGAACCTAGTTTGGTGCCCAGCAAAGCCCGGTTTTGGCTAGCATTGGCATAAGCTTGGTACATTTGTCAAAGCATATCTGGGGGCTGAACCTAACTAATTTTCCCATTCCCATTCATATAACACTACCGATATCTATGTTCAAAATTTTTAATTAAATATAATTGAATATTCATAGGGAAGATTTAAGGAGTATAATCAAATACTTATACGATCTGATTTGTGTTACGTACAATACAATTAAACAGTATGAACAATAAATGTTGATATATTGAAATCCAGGGCATTTAACAACGCATTCCAATACATCATTGTAATGCAATAAAGGCGTTTGAAGGAATCATTATTTTATATTCGAATTGTATGTATGTCAGGATTCGTCGTGTAAATCAAGGTTTAGTTCTATTGTTATTCAGTTGATACGGGAATACGGACACGTTCGTTTACTGCCGTATGGACGTGTCAATCCCACACTAAGTTTTACGAGCGATGTGTAAATTCTATGTCGGCCGTTGAGTTGTTGTTACTACCAAACGGCGTCGCGACGCAGCGACCTTGCCTGCTTTCTGTTATATACAGCCTCACATCTCATCCTCATCCTGGACGACGACAAATGCATTAGACTTTATGACTGCATGCTCGTTACATCCCCTTCTGCGGGCCTGTGTCTCCTCCTTTCCTCGAGCTCACATTCCAATCGAATGTCCAGACTCGAAGCAGACGACATAACAGCGTTCCGTTGAAAATGAATCTCTGTATGTATGTACATATATATACATATTTATGTAAAATAAATCTCACAATAAAGACATCGGGAATATATAGAAATGTTTGTCTCTATTCAGCGTTGATATTGACAAATTATTGCAATACACTGATACCACTCTGTGTAGAAGTCACAAATTGTGAAAAATTTTGAAAGCATATTGAAGACTTCCGCAAAAAAAAAAAACTGTAATACATTGTGGGGAATTTCAAGTTGCGTTGTGAAGAGAATTCCGTGTACTCCATTAAGAGGGTAGCAAGTTTTTTTTGAATTTCTCTTTCTGTCGTATAGGTCTGTCCTTTTCTGGCTGATGTGTTCGGGTGGTGACACTCGTCTCCTCTTAAGGCCAGGTTGAGGGCAGCGAATCTCAGGATGTAGTGGAGTTAATTAATGTAGCATGTTGGAGTCAACCACATTGAATTGAATGAACTGCAAATGTAGTTGATGCATTACACCCATTTTTGTGATGACCAGTAAAATTTCGAATACGTTCTTTTTCATTGAAAAAATGATGTCATCCAGATTGATAGTTTTATAGATCGAAAGCTCGAAGACTTCGCTGATGATGTGACAATTTCAAAAAATCTTCGATCCTTAGAAACAACATGAATTAATAATTTGCAATCATAAAACCATCATCCTCAACGAATTATAAATTTTTTTTTACAGAATAACTGAATGTTTGAACAATGATTTACCTCGGAAGACGAACGATGACTCCCATGAAAGATACTTTACGCCTCCCTCTCGTCCATAAGAAATTTCTTCCATGTTAGAGTAATGATAAGCAATCATGGATGCAGGAAATTAATAGAGTACGAGTAAAAACAATCAACTTGGACGTAACCTATAAACCGCCGACTACAAGCTTACTCGAAGAGTTGTACGAGTGTGGTAGAACTCGTACACCGACAACACTATTTCCGTTAATATACACAAACGAAGAAAGTGCAAGGTAGTTTATGGATACATTCAAAACCGTACAGTGGAGCAATTTTCTTCAAAAGCTCGCAAAAAGTATATATAATTTTACCTTGGCCTTTGAAAGAGAGGTCGAGGATGTATAAGAATGGGATCGAGGTACATATGTATGAGTTTCGTCGCGTCCGGAAATTGTTCGACTAAGAGTATAAAGTAGCGGAAATACCGTGAAAAACTTAGTTGGTACAGCTAAACTAGTGGTGGGGAGAAGCGGTTGGTGAAATGTAATACCCTGTGATTAGGCGGCAAGAAAAATGAAACGCGACATTAATAGACCTTTTCTGAAGGAGCTGTGAGATGCTTGAGGTTTTCATGCCCTTTTTTCTTTACCCTCAGCCTTTGAGTGTTTGGCTTTTTCGAGGAATGACAAATGTTACCTCGTTAAGGTTTTGCCTCACGATCGATAGATTACATTTTTCTTTCATCTTGCTACGAGAACGCCAAGTATTCAAGGTTCACTTCGAGTGGTCGTGATTGAAATATAGTTCACTCGAAGGAACATTATGATGTAATTGTTTGATAATTAATTCTGTTAGCAAAGGTCAAAGTTTCACCATCGATATTAAATTGAAGTCTGTGAGGGAGTCGAGGGATTCGTCAATCATCGCAAACTTTTCTATTCCGATAATTGAGAAATGATAATTGATGTGAGTGAAAATTTGACGGACGATTTTTGAAGTTGAAATATTACTTCATTTTTCTTTCCATTCGAATTTAGGGACTTCGAAAATCTGGAATGTTCTTAAATGGTATGCACTGCATAATCCTATCTCCTTTGTTGCACGGCAAAGGAATTCATGTATGTCAAACTCTCTTTGATTTTCACAGAAATAATTACTGTTCATTAATACCGATGACGACAAGCATCTTGTCGTTCTTATTAATATTCTGTGGAGGGATGAATCCTTTTACAATTAGTATACAATGTTGGTATATAAAACTTTTGTTTTTTATTCTTATTCTTCTCAGTAAGTTCTCCAATTCTGAATCATCGAATTGTTATCAATTCACGAGGAAGAAATATCAAATATTAAACAAAATAAGAGGGGTTTTCATAATCAACACACAACAGAATGTTATTCGTTATAATGGAAGAATATACTCCTCGGCTCTCATTTTCATTGAATTATTCTCCTGAACGTACAGGGAAGATAACACTCCAGAATTATCTTGTCATATACGAAGGGATACTTCAATTAATAATTTACATCTGTACGTGAATACATAATTCGTACGGTTAATCGCAAATGGTGAATCCAGCGAACCACTTCATCCGATATTCCATCTAGCGGAAATTGAGTTTTTCATTCAATGACGATGCTGTCAGGTTCAAACAAGATGTAGTTATATATGACAAATCTTCACAAGAACAGTTACCAAAAGTAATGTTTGTTACATGTTACTCTCACGTAACAGGAGATTAATTAAATTTCTGGTACGATGTACGTATTTGGTTATCTTGGTTACACAGAATGCATTTTCCAATAATAGTAGAAATGTGAATTTGATGTTCAAAGATTGAGTAACCGATTCTCGTATGATGGAATTAATGCTGGGGTATTGTTCCTTCCTGAATACAAGGACGTTCAGCAAATTATTTCCGTATTCGAAGTGACATCTTTTCGGATAGTATCTGAGTTATTGGATTGCGTGGTCTGAAAATTTCCTTTGAAGATTCTTGAATTCTTCAGGAATAACAAGATTTTGCACATCATTGTGTATTGTATAGGCAACTTTAGGAGAAAACATACTGGAATATTGGGTGTTCGGTCAGAATCAGCTCTGGAAAGCCTCATTTCAAATCAGTCCCTGATATGGAATGTAAAGCACCATTGTCAAATTACAAACCCGTCAGGGCCAGGTCTGGTTAATCAGACGTGCCAAATTATGACCTCGCCAGGACCACATCAGGTGTGCCAAAATTGGGTGAGCCCTATCACTGCTCGATCGGACCCATATTGAACATAAGGCAGGGCATACAATCTGTTTGCTCGGGTTGTTGTTACAATCATTATGTCTCCCACGCTGTGAAGTTCAATAAATAATAACGTTGGATTTATGGAATGAACAAAGATATTTATTTCTTATTCCTGGCCAAATGTAAAAGGCGCTAAGTTAGAACACCATCAGTATCAACGCCTTGGTTAAAACATAATAGAAACACAATCTAATATCAGCTATTCTTACCACTATCGTCAACCATAGACTCCAAACTTTCTTCACTGTCAGGACTAGGTGAGTCAATAAATCCTGCATTGTAGGCTACACTATCCGAATCCACTTTTTTGTTCTGAATACGACACAGCAAGCCAGTTTTGAACCAACTAACTTTGATATATGAGTTCCGCATAGCACAACAAATTCTTCAAGAAGCATTTCGTTTCTGAGTTCTAGAATTCTGTATTAGAAGACACAGTGTCCTAAATACTGGTAATCATCTCTTTTTATCTACCCGAAAGATTTTTAGATTTTTCACGAGACGACAAAAATGCAGTAAAAAGGATAGAAGAGTTCACGAACCTTGACGTTTTGCCTTATTTCATGAGAATTGATGGGCACTTCGTTTGGCCGTCTGCCAATGTCACGGATGACAAACATGTCGACTCATTGTTTTCCCCCAAAACACAAACGTAAAACGACAACCGATTTACCTAATGTTCTTTGTTTTCATTAAGTGTCCTTTTCTTCTTCTCTTCCTCTCTGGTCATCACAATACCGAATCAGACCATTTATCATCTGTAACATTTCGGGAAGGTCTACAATTTCGGTCCACAAACCCATAATTTATTATCTCTATTCTTGGAATATTTTCAACAATTATACTACAAATCTTAAAAGATTTGAATAATTTTTGTATAATTTATTAGCGGATGATCATTCTGCACCATGAACATAAAATATTTTCGAGACATGCAAAAGATTCGAATTTGAAAATTTTTCATACGCTTTTGAATTTTGTGTTTGAAGAATAATCTAATGAACACTGCGATAATCGAATAGTTGAATGCAATACATATATTCAGAATCCACATCGTCAATGTAATAAAATTTCATATTCGAAATAGAAACATAGTATTCAGTTTAAAACGACTATCAATATTCCGTCGAAATATATTCCTATACCATTGAAGTCTGGACTAGTTGTCAGAGAGGTGTAAGTTATCCCACTGCTTTTCCTGCGACTGCTGCTGCGGCTGCTGCTGGCGACATTTGTCAATAACAACGTGAATGTAAGCGGTTGACTCCTCTTGAATTATTTCATGTACATTCACACATCATTCAGAAAACTATCTTGTCATAACAATGGAACTATACGTCACAACAATGAAACTGTGAGTTCCAAGTATTCTGGGATAACTTTTGCTTTTTGATTCTCCGCTTTGGGGAGGTATTTGAATATTGGAATTCCATGTCATGTTATATAGGATCTTCCCTCAAATGATATATCTTAAAACCTTTGAGTATTTTGGATACTCAAATTTCCAGAACAATAATAATTCTTCAGCCATGAAAGATAACGAAATTTACAAACCAGATTCGAGACAGTCGCATCGCAATATTCCTATGAATTTCGGCAGTGTATCGATAAATACACATACATAAATAACAACCATTCGCTTCCAATTGATTCTGTGCAAGAAACGTTGATTCTCTGAATTAATGTGATTATAAATCATTGATCCAATATTATGCGTTCGAGTTACATTTCTCTCGGTACCAAAGAACAATTCACTTGATACCGAATAGTATAAATACGCATCAAGCTTGTATGTACCACTCACACATATGCGCCTTTAACACGTTTGCATCGCGGTGTCAATTACCTATACAAAGAAGTATCCCATGATACTTCTCTTTCTCTCAAGAGTGGGTCGATATCGTGTTGAAGGAGGAAGGAGAGGAAGAGGAGTAGGCAGCGCGAACCTTTAATTGACTGTAATTTGCGTGTGCAGGAACGTGAGCTGTCGGTGTAACAGAGAAGAAAGTCATTATCAATGTGTACGGGAATATATATGCGTGTTACTTGCAGTTGTGAAGGAAGAAAGGGAGAGAGAGAAATACTGAGGGAAACTGTAAACAACCGTGTCTTTTCCTATTGAGAAAAAGAGGAGAGAGAAGATAGATGGGCAGGAGAAGGAGTAGGAGGAGAGAGAGAGAGAGAGAAAGAGAAGAAGGTAGCAAAGTCTTTGCTATCGGGGTCGGCAACCTTTCATATGCGCACGCGTGTTTGGCCTAGGGATCCACGAAAAATTGATAATTTCGTGGAGTCCGGTAGGATACAACCTTAACCTTGAATCATTTATCATACATCGATGATCTACGAGTATTCGAAGGGTCTAATTGATGATTCTTATTGTTTGTAATTGAATTTTTATTCAAGAAGAAAATAATAACAATGGTTGTGCGTAGAAGAATCTCACCTAGGAATTTTCAGCATTCCAACTCGGCGTATCGAGCGAATTTTGGGGGTCTGTTTATTCGATTTCTACTGAGGTAACTGAATTTTGATTTTATTCGTTTAACTGCGTGTACTACATAAACATCAAATTATGCTCCTTCAGCTAGTTTATCACTACAATTATTATTTTCAAGGATTATTCGAGTCTTAGGTTGATTCGAATGTGGAATTAGGTGGAATCAATCCTCCGAATGTGATATGTGGGTTTTTGGGAAGAATAGCACAAGTTCACTGAACAGCAGTGTAAAAATATATTCTAATCTCTGTTACAAAAATCCAGCTAGGATTCCACGTGCATTCCAGATCCGAAATTTACCTGTGTTGCCAACTATAAGAATCCACCTGGAATCAATCCATGTGGCATTTTCAATTCCAACTAGAATTCCACCTGGAAATAGGAATCCCAGCTGGAAACGCAGGTAAATTTCGGAGCTAGAATCCACGTCGAATCCCAGCTGGATTTTCGTGTCAGGGATAACTTGCTTTCCATGCATCCTCACAATTTGAACGATGTTTGTTACACTCGCATGTTTATAATTCAAAAATAGTACTCGCTTTGCTCGTCTTTTTATCGACCAACCAGCGAATGCTGATATTGTACACATAAAATGTTGACAATTACTTATTAAATTACAAGTTACAGGGACTAGCATACTCTGAAGGACTAATTGTTCCATTCTAGAAAAGAATCCAATGAAACAAGGATGATGAGGACAGTGCCAAATGATTCTCAAAAGAAATTTTAATGGAAATTCAACTCAACAAACTCAATTAATTTCCAATGGATATTTTAGTCAATTTGAACCAGGCAAATTAATATCTTGGAAGGAATAAAACAGTCCGTAAATTTCAGAATTATCGATACTTGTCATCAAATTACGAACATGTAATAAACAATTAACAAAATTGAAGAATATTAATTCAAATGATCGTAATATCGTTCAATGAATTGCCATAGCCCTCTGCGATCCATGTCTTTGTCATTTCAATTTAGTGATTGTTTAAAACTTCTCCGCTGTTTGCGCAGAGTATCCAGTTACAGCGATAAATCACAAACTGCTGTAATGAAATTTCTTGTCCCTGCATGTATGACACATGAATTTGCTACAACAGGTCATTTTTGCTTCATGAGTATTTCATTAAATCACCAAGTTGATTCAATGTATACGGTGATAAAATTATCCATTATTGTTATAAAAAAATATATCCAGGAAGAATAGAAATTTACATTAAATACTTCAGTTAGACCTTTTTCACTTCTTTCTTTGAATACAAGAACACGCATCGATGTGAGAAAAATTCCATATTACAATGAACAAGACAACTGTAGGTCACTCACAAAATGTCCATACTTCTCGATAATAAGGATTGTTCCCAAAACGATATCACCTGTCCCATGTTGAAAAATGTTTCATTCGCACAATATTTTCTGGCCCTCCTATGTCCAATAGTGGCAACCTTGTTGAACATGGAATATCGAATGAAGGCATCTAAACTTCCACACCTGATAGTACCCATGGGATTCTCACGTTAATTTTATCGTCGTTCTGTTGACGAGAAAGATGATTTCGGAAAATGAATTCTGTCGGAACTCAAGAATAATTCTTTCATGAAAAATTTATTCATGAGGATAGAATTAACGACATCCAATCTGCGGAGGGGAATTAGATAGACGTGGTATTTTGAAGTAACTATTCTCTAGAATTGTTAGAGTGGTATTTCCTCTTCAGCCAGCCAAAAGTGAACCTGTCGAAATTTCGAGTGAAATTTCAACTCTTCTAGAGTAATAATCTAAGGTTTGAGGCTATAAACTCACAGCCACTCCAATTCTAAAGTGATTTTTTCAGTCTAAAAGAGTGACTCAAAGGGATGAACTCAAAGTTCATACTTTTATATAATTTATGTTTCATGTGAGTTTTTTGTGATTGTTTTACCAGGTGCAGCACAGCTTGGAGTTCATATCATGATTCATCAATTAGTCACCACTGCAACTAAATGGATATCACAACATTAACTGTTATGCATCAAAGTGAATAGATTTATCTCTCCAAGACAAATTATCTGAACAGGGATCATTCTATTCATTCTCTGAACTCTCTTTAGTTCAATGAGCTGCAAGTTCATTGAATCTTCTCTTCACCCTCCAAAAATCCACCTCACGCGTCTTCTGAAGCAGATCTACAATTATGAGACATAGTCAATCGAAAATCAACAAGCGAATCAAATTATTCGCTCAGCTAATTCATCTAATCGTATTCAGTTGTCGACTGGGAAACTTGTATATGATGATTCTAGCGATCTGAAGTGTCATTAGAGTAGATCTGTACCGTGGAACTATTCGTTTAGTTATGGCAGGAATACTGATATTTCTACATTCAAGATATCTGTAACAACTGTAATAACTGAACAGTATTGTTATGAGAACAATATATATTTTCTTCAGTGTTCCATATTGTTTATCTGGGTATTCGAATAATAATCGAATCTCGTTGTATTTCATTCTTGGACATATCGATATCCAATCGAACCATTTGAGATTTCCTATTGAAATCAGTAATATCCATTCTGCATTCGCTGATATTCCACCAATACTAAAAACGAATCCCGTCAAAACGTTCACTCTTGCAGACAATTGCGCGTCGTTTGATAAATCTTGATAGAAATCAATCTAGAGAGGCATACATCTTGGATCCGCGTAGAGTAGATTCGCCTTCGTATAGCACATATAAGATAAGGTGAGGTACCTACGGGTACTTGACGGTAGTAGCATCCTCTTCGCTAGAAGAGGACCGTGGAATATAATTGCGAAGAGGACCAGTGAAGAGGCAATATATGTATATACTACTACATATTGTACGTGCGTGTGGATTGCACGAGGAAGAGGAAAGCGCGCGCGCACATGCGGAGGAGATGTTCTCGTCGGGTCAGCGTAGGGTCACGCTTGGAATCCAGAGCAAACTATATCCCTTCTCTGTTTCTCTTGTGGCTTCTTTTCTCCTTTTGGTGCCAGTTCACCTCCCTCGACAAGGGAGAAAAGAGTAAGAGAAGCTGTTTGCCTGCCTGCCTACCTACCTACCTACCTACCTACCTATCTACCTACCTACCTACCTGTTCGTCTTTCTTCTCTCCTACCTTCATCTTTTCTTCTCATTCTCCTTCTTCTTCTTCTTCTTCTTCGCCGATGTATCCCAAGTTAAAGACGCTTCCATAGATTACATTCGTCCTTCTCTCATCCGCGAACTGCCTTACTTCTCTCAACTTCTATCCGGGTTTGTGTATCATCTTCTCTTCATGCATTTTTCACCAACTGCTGCAACAACAAGAACAATAATACCATTTTCACACGCTGTAATTATCTTTTCTTTCAAATACCATCAAACCATGAACGTTCTCAAATTACATTCTTCATAAATTATTTTTTAGCTAAATGTGTACTTCATTCAGGGGTCGTATAATCGTTTTTCAAAACGTGAATGCCCTTCTCATCTCTCTCAGCCCACAATTCCGAATTGATTCAAGTTCAAAGTATATACAACATATGTGGAATATCGGAGAACGATGAACGATGTTTCCTCTTGATAACGTTCTTGATTTCATCAGTTTATCAGGTATTTGAGTAACACAGCGTTTACTAGTGCAAATGAAACGAAATGAGTCTTGAGATCGGAAAATACACTGGTGGTTGAGGAATGAATTCTCATTGGCCAACTTGTAGTACCTGAGGCTACAGGCTCTTGCAAGCGTAAGGATAATCTATAAAGAGTATACACTTTGAATTTATTTGACCCTTTATTCACCTTTATAAACTTTATTCCAATCTCAGCTGCACAATCATGAATTGTTCACTCCCTTTTTTCGGGGGAATCGAATGGTACTTTATTTTGGATGTTTGACGTTTTGTTGTCGAAAGTCCAAAATTAAGCGCATCGAACTTCGTTTCAATTTTCAATTGTTTTCACATATTCTGTTGAAAATGCATTTTTGCAAAATATTATTGTTGGGCTGGAATGATTTTTGACTCCGGAAATCTGGTTGAAAACTCATAGCAAATGTTAATAAAGTATTGTTGGGAATCTGCAACTGTTGCTTCAGCTTTGCTGCGCCGATTCATGTTTTTTTGTTTGAACATTGTTTGATCTCACGTGCCAATCACAACTTTCAATTCAGCTCCATATTGTTACGCACTTGGCGATGCAGCTCCCAGCAGTTTATCAACAACAGTTGCTTCGTTTTGTTACGAAGTTGTTGCTAGTTGTTCCAGAAAATTGACGGGAATTCCCTCGCCTGGATTTGATAGAATATTCCAATTTGGTCATTTCAGACAAAAGGGTAGAAAAATTTTCACTTTTTGACCAGATTTTCAAAGATTGCGCGATTCTTTCTAACAGATATGCTTAGCAGGATACATCTTCGGGTATGTAACATTCCACTCCTGAATGCAATCAGTAGTTTTGAAGGAAATATAAACCGCAAAATATAATTTATTCTCCTTGCTTCCTTCGAACCAACGCGTGATAGAAATTTGTAATACACCGGAACATACATCGATGATTAGAAATCGTACGAATCACCGCACATATATTTTTCAAAGTGCAAACACAGTATACCGCGGGATAAAAGAGGATAGCCGGTTCATATACACGGAAACATACCCATTGGTCGTTTTTAAATTACATAATGATCAGGAAAAAAAGATATCGCAGTATATGGAATTGACTCCACGACTGAAACTGTTCCATGATCCGTAGGATTGTCGTTGATTATCGTCTGGCCGACGAGTATTGCTGTGGTACGAATAACATAAGATATAAAGGATAAAGAGAAGTTATCGAGAAGGGAGAGGATAGCCATACGGAACATCGATGAGTGCATCGAGAAATTGCTTCATACATCTGAATTGGAATTTAACCACTGATAAATAAGATATAATATGAGAATATTATATTCTATGATATATCAAGCGGAATCTAAAGTTAAAATGAGTTCAAGGGAGAGTTTACTTCTACTCGCAAATCATCTTGTCACATATTATCGATGTCTAGGATAAAAGAAATCATTCTCATATTTCCTTACTGAGATAAATATATGAAGTTTGTATTCAGATCAAATTTAGTGGAATTTTGCGAGAAAGTTATAGAAAGTTTTCAATGAGGTTCCACAAGATTTGAAGAGGCTAATTGAATCCAACTAAATGTGATCAGGAATTTTTGAATTGATTTTCAATAGTACGTCGCACGGAATTATGTCTGCGTGACAGGGCATATTATAAGAGTCAGTTCTCATCGAAAAGTTAGTTGTAAAAGAAAACGATCAGTTGTAGAACGTAAAAACGGTTAGTTCACAATGAATTACCTACTTCTTAGTAGAATGAGTATCCAATGTTAAACAAACTGGTTAATTCTCGCCAAATCTCATTGAATCTTGCACAATGTTCAATCTTCTAATTGAATCCCATTAAATTTGATTTCTATGGATTTTCTTAACCAGGGCTGTTACAGAATGAGCCTTTCGCCTCATATAAAGGGTTATAGTGAGTTCAGAAGCGATAGTCGTTGTGAGAGAATAAAACTTCTGCCAAAAGTGAAATTAAGGAAGTGATAAATAATTCAACAAATACTTGCCACACAATTTTTTTTTTTTAAATTAAGTGTCCACCGTTTCGGTTAGTTCTTAAATTTCTTTAGAATATCCCCTGCTGCGTGGACCAGAAATTTGGTCAATGTTGTCAACTATCTGTTTATTTGGCAGCCATAAGCTCAAGGTTACCTAACCCTGTCTAAAATACCATGCAGAACAGGACAAAAAATTGTTCTCAGGCATTGAACGATTTCTTTCTCACGTAATCCAGGCAAAAACTGACAAACTTTGTATCCGATTTGGTCCGGGAGTAACAGTTCGGAATATCGTGTCATCGGATGATCGGATGGAATGATCACAAACTGACGAAAATCTCCTGCGAGATTTTGAGAGGATGTTACAGTTTTTGCCTGGATTAACTGAGACAAAGACCGTTCGAAGTCTAACAACACTGAGAAAACGTTTGTTTTGGTGGAACCAAATTTTGGTTGAAATGAACCCAAAGAAACTTTTTGGTTGGCTGAAATAAAATTTATTTGTCTGTATGGAAGCCTTAATTATTGTGAACCAAATTTTGTTCACCCCAAATAAATTTCATTCCAGCCAACCAAAAAGTTTTTTTGCGTTCATTTCGACCAAAATTTTGTTTGACTGGAACAAATTGTGCCTGGAAATTCATTTTCAGCAGAAAAATACAGTCTCAAACTATTACATTCTTTGGATATGATCGCCGTTTGGTTGGATTTGTTGAATATTTCACACAAAAATTCTTAATTAATCGATAAATGACTCACCCTATTTGATTCCTCGCCATTCCAATCACTGTGATGTTGATTATTTCTTATATGTGTAATATGCATGTACGTACATACATATTTACACACCTACTTAAAACGACGTTCGGCACATTGTCCTTCTATTTCCACGATTGGACACGCGGACGACAGATGGAGATTCATGATTCCACATGCGGAGTTGTCAAGTCGAGCGCACGTATTATTACCGGGGGGTCGTGGCGTGTTAGGGACGAGTCGGGTGTCAATTAAGTGGCTCTGACCGGTGAGATACGGACAGACGATGGGTCGCTCCTTTCCATACGGATATGCATACGTCCAGTACACAGAGAAACGCACGCGTCTTGCATACACACTCAATAACATTACAAACACGTATAGATGCATGCAAATGTACAGGGTGGCTTGAATTTTTGGGATGCTGTGTTATCGAAAATTCATAACTATCGATTTTAACTACACAATTTGCTGCAAAAATATGGAATATGAATAAAACTTTCTGAAGATATCAGATGATATCGTCCTGTATTCTGGTATTGAATAATAATTAAGATTACTGATTATGATGGTCATTAATCAATGAGTAATGGAGGATATAATGAAGAATTTATCTATCAAAATACTATATCAAGAAAAGGTATCACATCAATTACGCATAGTATACATACGAATACAAACTGTTCCATTCATTTAAAATTTGACATAAAACATAAAATATATATATATATATATTCAATCCATGTGAGTGATTTTCTTATTCGAATAAAAATAGAACGTAATTGACGCATCAGTTGAATTTACAATTCAGAAAATTGAGAAAGATTGAAACAACTGACGATTCCAAGACACCCTTTATATACATACATATACATTCCACATGTACGTGCGAGTAGATGTCCATCCTTCATTGTGGTACATCCCCAGAGTAGAATATGTATAATGCTCCAAGTAGTGGAACACGCTCATCTTCTTCTTATGGGGTCCCCATTACGAAACTACCTCCTACCTGACATTCACCTTCTTCCTCCTTCAACTCTTCTACGTTTGCTTTCTTTTTGTTTCATTCCTCTTTTTCTTATTCTTCTTCTTTTGCCTCTTATCCTCTTTCTTCTTCTCCTTCTCCTCCTCCTTCTTCTTCCTCAACTTTTGTTCATCGAGGTCTCTGCGCGTGACACAAGACCTCGTTATGATGACCCCCGCGCGCGCGTTCAGAAAGACGCTCACGGAGGCCAACAACCAGCCGCGTGTATCTATATCGCGATAGCAAGTCGATCCTTCCTGTTGTATTCACTCTCCAACATGGTTGTCTTCCTTTTCCCTGATCCACGACCTCGCTATTACATTCGTTGCAGTCTTTTTTTATCTTAATATCGGTACATTTTTCCCGACTGTAGATACAGATGTGATCCTATACGCTGATATCGATCACAAGATTGTTCGACAAATTTTACTTTATCGGGAAGCAAATATCCTGTACATTTTTAAATACATGGTACGAGAAATCTATGTGAGATTCAGAGACCGGGAAAGTAAATTTTATATCAGTTATGGTATGAGAATGGAATTCACAAAAGTCATTCGCAATCAAAATGAAGCGTTTAGGTGAGGATGAATTGAATTACCCTAAGGGTCATCTCAACATGATTTTCAGCTGTATTGTTTCTGATTACATTGTTGCAATGGTTTAGATTCTTCTACACAGTAAAAAGTAAAACTCACTTCCAACCTCAGTATCGGTTTATTTTAAGATGTAGCCAAAACTAGCCCTATTTCAGCTGAAAGTAAGCTTCCAAAACAAATGCCGACACAATAGAAAAGACTGAATTTCAGTCAAGTTTTCAAGATGCAGCCACTTTCAGTCATACTTTTTACAATGTATTATTCATAAACTGTTATTTTAAATCAAACCATCTTGTTCATCATCAAGTTTTCACAACGAATGCATTAAGAAACTACCCAAGGAAAATAACTATCCTCCCAAAGAGATTCTGCCGATGAAGTCTTCGTAGAGGAATTTCGTCTACTTTGTTACATCATCTGTGATTAGTTTCATGCACTTACGAGACTCTCTCACTGTTCGTCGATACTCTATGCGATGATAATTTTCTATAACGAAGCTACTATTCTTAGTAGAATTCGATTGATTTTAACTCACTCAGTAGCAATTGTTTCTAGAGATTCTCTAATCAACGTTCATTCACGTCCACTTTCCGATCCTCCAATTTGAATTGAAATCATCAATGTAATTATAAACTTTGGCTAGTGGTGGTTCAACGTTGCACTTGGAGGTTAGGATCCGATAATGGCTCTACGAAATGCTTGCAGCCTTTTGAGCAGACCTCTATTTAGATGAAAAATGATTCTCAAGATCACATGAGGAAGTAGGAAAGGAAAGATCCTATTGAGAAACACCCATCAAAATCTCTTGAAAGTTTCAATTTCATGAGCATTCATGAGATCTGATTCTCAGCTCATTAATCCTCAAATAGCACAGGGAGCGCTATTTTGGGTGTAAAAATACGAGCACAGTGAACAATGTTTGAATGATAAAAATTCGAACGAAGAGAGCACAGGCTGTTGAAGTTTGAATCGTTGATAAGACCGAACCGAAAATTAAAACCCCCAAAATCTGACGGATTATTGTCTTCTATCCTCTCGAATTAAGCTCTTGACATCGGGAACGTCTGTTAAGAAATGTACTGCAAAATTTTACTGCAAAATAAACGATTCCGGCAAGTTTCATCTGGATTGTGAGAACAATGAAAAGTAAAACTTAATTGCATTCTGAATATGAGCTTATTTCAAAATGCCGCCAAATCAACCTTGCCTACATAACACAAATGTCTCAGTCATATTTCCAGGATATTCTGACAATATTACAATGTCTCCAGAATGTTGCAGAATAAAGACGTGAGCGCTGCTTGGGTTATGGAATCCTAGTAACATCTGATATCGAATTTTTGTGCTAACTGCAATCCAGTGATAGTCGGGCATTGTAATTGTTGTTGAAATCCAAGCTGCATTAAGCTCATGAGTTCAGGAATATCAATCTAAATATTTCCAATTGTTCTTCAGAAAGATTCTTTGTCAACCATATGAGGAATATTCACGAGTGGCGAGTCTTGAGTGGTTTCGATAGAATCCTGATACCTCTGATAGCAATTTTTTTGTTTAATCATCAGCTGAAACACCACTGTCGAAACCACTCCTAGAAATTCAATCCCATGAATTGAATATATTTCGCACAAAAAATTCTATACCAGGCCATTCCTTCAAATTTCCAAAATGAAATGAAAAACATGGAATCATAGTTCAATTTTTCAATATTTGCTTATTTGAAAATGTGTAGATGAACAGATGAATAGACATTTCCAAAAATTTTGAATATGTATGCTTGCTTTTTCATGTAACGCAAATCATCGTATTCGATCTTGAAGATTATTCTAAAAGCATACTGCAGGTTATTTTGAAAATACGAAATATACATCCCGATAACCCAAACTTTGAAGATGAATTCTCCTTTGTGAATTTTCGAAATGACCCTGCATGAAGGAAAGATGTCGCATTCGTGATTGAAAGGAAGATCTGTTCATCTGTTTACTTTTCTTGTTCGTCATTCAACAAAAATTCTTTATATGCATTCGCACGAATGTATCCGCTAGGATAAAATCCACGATGATATGAATGATCGAGGTCGTGGTCCCTTTTCCTTGTGGAAGGGTGCATACAAATTCGCAGGAGCTGTATCAAGATTCCCAGATTTTCAGAGCACGAAATGAATGTAGACACGTGTCTATGTCTGCATAATACTGTACCCAAACTTCAAAGGTTTCGGTATGCGAGGGACTCCTTTGTTTCACGCGAAACCTCATGAACCTACATTTCGCACGATATTTTCAAAAGATTACCAAGTTCCAAATTCTTTTGGCAGTATGCGATTAATCTTTTTTTTCCTCTCTCTTAACACGGTGACGATTTTGTCACCTCCCGAATGAGATTTATTTCATGTTTCGTTCATTTAATACATCTTTCAAACGTTGATCTATTCATTAGTGGGAGGATTGTTTTCAATGAAACGGTTGAAGATAATTATGTGTTAAAGTTTGTCAATGAATGGAAATAATGCCCTTTAGATTCGTTTCTTACTGCTTTGTGGTAATAATATGCGTCAGATCAAAGGATGATTCAACTTTGTTTGTTCAGTATTTTGCTCTCAATTGTCAGATTTTGAGAAAATTCAATTTCCCAAAATTAAGTACCCTGCTGATTTATGCTAAATTTTTTAGAATGATCAATTTTCTTCGATATCCAACGAAAATAACTGTCCTTCGTGAATGTCGTGGAAATTGCCTTTCAATAAAGTGCACAAAATAATTGTGGAATTTTTCACCATAATTTGGTGGATTTGTCCTTCATTTGTGGAGGATTCAATACTCAAAAAACAAAAGAATTCCTCAAAGTGGTGGGAAAATCCCTCATTTTTGATGGGAAAACCATTCCCCCGCGATGAAGGGGACGAAATCCATCAACATCGTGAAGAAAACCTCCTTACATTTTTTACAGTCTAACGCACTTTACGGTAGAATAAACATTATTTTCATGGTGATCATGGTGGATATAGGAATGAATACCATCCGATTGTTGAATAAAACTAGAGGATAGGTGAAAAATATGAAGAAGTATAATCATTTCACGGGTGAAAAATATACGAAATAAAGGTAATTTTCACATTCCATTTTTCTCAGTGAATTATTTAACCAAATTTGAGTCTTCATTAATCAAAGGAGGAACAAGGATAATCAATTCTCCGTTGTGTGTGAATATCTCATTCGTCTCGATAACTATTTCCACTAACCATAATGCATAAATCATATTGTTTTCAATCTGAAATATTATTGTGCTACTGTCCCATTAAGATATTATAATGCGTATAATAATCTATAATTGTGTACAATCTCATTGATCAATGTATGTATATATAATCACCTCATTCAATACGATGTCCTCCTCCTTGTCTCGTTGCGTAATTTGAACCATCGTCCATTATTCTGATAATTGTATTATAGGGCGCTGGATATATTATATTGCAATCTATTGTTCGGATCTTCATTCTATTATCATATCCAAATCTTGATACGCGTGAAATTGTTTTTAATTTATCATCGAAATGTTGTATGAGAGCTTTACAATTCTGTTACTATATTTGATAAAATTATGAAGAATTTTATTATGTGGATTAACGAATTTTATTATCATACACAATTTCAGACTTCAAATTAATAATCAAGAATGATTAATCATTTATCTTCGTTCAAATTTATTATTTATTACCCCTCATTGTGGATTTTATTATTTATTTTTATATTAACATAAAATTACAGGTTTGGTTGATTCTCTGGATGGTCATTACGTTGCATTGAGACGGGAGGATAAATTCACATTTGCAATACACATTCAGTCATCATTGAATCCTAGAAAGAGAATAAAATGTATAAAAAATTATTTATGATGAGAGTATACTCTGTGCATTCTTCATGCGTAAATTTTGTCTACAAGAAGCATCGTATTTTCCTGATAAGGATGGAACAGTTTTATAAGAGACTGTAAGGATTATCCTTGATAACTATACGGTACTATTTGATCTTGAAGGTAATGTCTCGAGAACGCTCTGGTAAGCTCATATTTCTTGTCAAATCTTGTTACGTAAGGGAAAAAATATGGATACGTTGATCTCCTGTTTCTAAGGTCATACCCTATGAACAGTTGAAAAATGATCATAAAGATGTTACGTCAACGTTTATGGAAGCAATATCTTTTGCAATATCCAACCATGGTAATTATAAAATGATCTATTCGATATTTCATATTGTTCTCGATACGATTACCTATAGTGAACGGAGAATACGAATTAGGAAGCCGGGTGAAATCATCAGAGCAAATGAATTAATAATGTAGAGATAACGGTGAAATCGTAATTCGTACATGTATTGAGTTTTAATTATTTTTCCTCATGAAAATAGCTGGTATTGGGATAGAATTTTTTCATCCGAAGGTTCACACATATCCTGAGGGTTTACATTCCCTCAGAGAAACATATATGAAATCCCATCAAAATAAAGAGACCCTGTACCGTTTCGACGCCAAGTACATGAGAAAATTAATATCAAATATGCATTTGTAATAACGCCATAGAGTTTACTCGAGTTTCTTTACAGCAAATTTCAAGATCACCTCTGTGACAATGATATCAGTAAACTGTATTAAAAACCCTCCCCTCATCGAATCATATTCAATGTATATATTGAGCTTTGAAATCGATATTATTCATCTGAACTCCACACGTACTTGGCGTCATTTCTTTACTCTTTCAGGAATTTCTTTTCCTTCAATTAAAATAATTCAAACTCGGGCCCTTCTCGTCATATATCAAAATACAAGTAATCATAAATAATAAAACTCCTCGCCATGCATAAATGAAACGTGAATTGATCAATTTTTCCCTCGTGAACTACACTGATTATTTAACATCCATAATTCAACGACCACGAGAAGCTATTCCAGGAGTACGCTTCCAATAAATGAATTCGTGTTTATGAATTCAATCATGACAACTATAATCGATCGAACGTTTATCCGTCTATTCATTAGTTTGATTGTCATAGATGATTTGTTGTTTTCCCAACTCCTGTCAAACCATTTCTCGACGGTTTGATTTTTATGAATTTCATACCTTTCAATCTTCATCAGTATCAATTGATCTCCGCTGAAGAAAATAAGCGCGCGGTGATGTATTCTATTTCTCGGACATATTTTTAAATCAGGATTCAAAGCGGAACCCCATCCCCATCGCTTTGATCGTTTTCAATGCAATTTTGATCGTCTTACGTTCATTAGACGTGTTCGTTATTCATTATTATTTTTCTATCACCATGTTCTCACGCGGTGTTTTCGTTCTAATAATGCATTCGTTATAATTAATGCGATATCGTCATTATTCGACGCTTCAAATCGAATGAATTTGATATGCGGTTATTGATCCACGGATTATGTATTCATGATGAGCGGAGTCCATGGGTTTTAAACGAGAAAACGTATGAACCGAATAAGAAGTGAATTGATCAACAATTTCTGTATAAATTGTTTTCGGTTCCTGGCTAATGAGATAATTAAATTGTTTTGTTTCAATCGTATGAAGAGAGGTTGAAAGGGTGAATTTAATTGTACAATTCGCGGTGGCACGGTGGAGTATCAGCTTCTCTTGGTAATCAAATTCACAAAAATCAGATTTTATGAAGAACAAATGTAGCAGTGACTTTTGAAAAAGTAACGTAACTAGACGTGTCTAATGAAGATAAAATTATTGACCATTGTATTGAGTTTTGTATGGCTTGGAGTCGGTGGATTTAAGTAATTAAACATTTTTGAAAATTTAAGTGACTGCCAAAGGTTCGAAGTACATAAATTTAGAAATCTTTGGTTGAAAAAATAACGAGATGCTGCTTTTCTCCTGAAACAAATTTCCTAATCTTGTATATTTCAAGAATCACTGAAAATCATTAGAATACAAAATTCATGATCCGTTCAAAACAAGTCACATTCTAAGAAACAATTTAATGTTTGTACGAGTTTGAAGAGAATTTGAAAGGAGTTGGTTCACTTACTTAAAAAAATTGACAGTGAAAATACAAGAGCCGAAAATGAAATCAATTCAATTCTTCAATAAAATTCTTCAATCACCAGCATTGTGCAAGTTTACTAGAAAAATATATTCAACTCTGTGATGACGAATTGGAATGAATGAGAATCTGATTAATAACTAATTGATGCATATTTATTGAGTAAACCATTGTTTTGAACTATCCAAATCAATTGCAACTGAACTAATATACAATCTTAAGTCCATAGTAGAATAAATATCATTAGGTTTTTAATATCAATTGACGTTTTCATTCAATTTTCTTTCCTTATTCTATTTTTTTTTCGCTTTTGTCCATTTCTCAAAATGAAGAAACTTATAAATAATATTGAAAGAAATATTTTTTGAATATCTCGTGAAATTATTACCATTCGGTACTTCATATTGATGCAATAATCCGTGTATTGTTTGGTTCACAGTGAAACTATTGCTTGAAATACAAACTGTCAATCGATTTATAAATTTTAAAGCTAAACATCAAGGACCTTATTGTCAATTCCAATTTTATTCAATAGTGAAATTAATTACTGCAAGTACTTATCACCAGTCAAATTAATCATCATGGGGCCAATTAGAGGCGGATGATTAATTAACACTCATACTAAAAATCAATGGATTCGAAACTTTGAATTCTAATTAAAGGTAAAATCATCAATTCTAGTATTGTAAATTCGCAGAATTATTTACAAATAACTTATGAAATCAGCAATTCTAGTACTAACGATTAGTGAAATTGCTCATCAAATTTTTTTCTATTCTATTAAATAGTAAATTCAAAAATACTTCAAATATTGATTATCAATAAAATCATTAATTTCAATTTGACTGGATAGTGAAATGATTCATTTCAGTATCAACTATCTGGAAATGACATATTTTCGTTCTAGTCCGTGGTTAAATTATTGATTTCAGTTCTAATTACCAGTTCGATTCTGTTGCAACACAAAGTGGGTCAGTATGGTTCAATATGAGTATAGCATAATTTCATTCATTTGTGATAATAGTACATAGCCGTGTCTGGGCATCGGTAATGAAATATAGATTCATAGATGTGTAATTATGTTCCTTTATTTCGTGCTGTCCTCTTAATATGTATCTTGTAACTTTTCCACCAAAGATTGGATCTTCTTGTTTCGTTTGATTCTGTTTTTGATATTCAGTGAGATTTTATAAGAGTGATTTATATGTTTTTCTATAAACTATATTCATTACTCGTGAATTTTCATATATTTCCAAAAATATGGAATTGTGATATCAGGAGAACAAGAAACACCGTGCTCACTGGATGATACGATTAACACGATAGTGAAGTGCTAAAGTTACATACGTTGCGGTCGATGTTCTTTTTCCTCCTGGTGGAAGACAACGTTTTAATGGTGGAATAAAGAAGAATGTGGGTGGCGGTGATGGTACAGAGTTTGAAGGATAGCAGCATAGAAGAGAGAATATGAGAGGGTTGAAAGACGAGGTTTGAAAACCGGAAGTGCGCGAGTATCAGTGTTGATACGGCCGTGAAGGAGGAAGAGAAACGGAAAGAGGGTGGTTTAACGCATTTCCGTAGAATATCAAGGATGAGGGATAGACAGAGGATGAAACATAGATGTACGCATTGAGGGAGGACCGTTTATCGCTTGTGTGTACCGTTGTGTGCCATGAGAGATAGAAGGAGAATGTACTTGTGTGTTCACATACGTAAGCGAACAAGGGTGAATGATGGAGAGAGTGGAAGCAACTTTCATGCCTGTAATGAACTGCTAAATACTTGTGAAGGCGTGTTCAGCTACAAGGAAATGGATCCGCACAATACTCGCTTCACAATTCTTATACATACATATAGAGTGTTGGAATTTTCCAGTATTATTCGAATTTTCTTTCAGAACACTCCAAATCCAATTCACATGTCTGAATTCATAACGTTTTTTATGCTCAAGTTTTTATCCCTAACAGACACAATTTATGTCCACTTATTTTCATACCTGAATTTAACATAAATTCAATAATATGGATCATGGGCTTTGATAAGAAAACCTTTGTTCTTGTTGCATGAGATACTCGGGTGAAAATTGAAATACATTTTCACGAGTCGAGTGGATTCCTCAGCACCCTGTTTAGCAGCGAAGCAAGTTTTTGACTAATCACATGGATAAACATTGATATCAATTGGAATTGAATCTCAAATCGAAACAAGTGTTCATGAGTTGAAATAATAAGCACGTAGTAAGAGAAAAGGAAATTTTCGAAATAGTAGGTAATTCAAGTTGAAAGAAAACAACATGATGTGAAAAAGTCAATCATGATTACAAAAGTCTCGAATGGTACTTGATACTCCTTTGGATGAGATTGTATATAAAAGGTCGGCTCATCCGCCCCTGGAGGCGGTGGGTAGGTACAGAGAAAGAGAGAGATGAGAAAAACGAGCACGATCTATCTGCGTACGTGTTCGTGACTTGGATCGGGTCTAACTTGGGCCACGCTGGACGTTGTTCTTGGTTTTCTTCTTTGCTCTCTCGTTCTGACCACTTCAACTACCACTGCTATCACTACTACTCCACTACTACCAATATCTATGCCATTATTGCTGCCATTACTGCACTAAGAGAACCGCTGTTCTCAAAGTATATCCTATAATGCTTTTTATTCCTTCACTCATCAATGAAATGTCTGTGGAAATATTTTCATGTACGTGCTTTTAAAACGCTCTTCATAGAATTTTATAAAATATAACTGTTGGTGATTCGAATGGAAGATTCTATTCTTCTCCGATTTCAGAAATTTGCATACAACAAATGCATTGAAAAACAACCGAGAGTCGATAGGATCAATTACAACGAGATTCGAGGCGGTGAAACCCATTGTGTTGTAATTAAGTCAATTCATCTACGTGCTGGAGTCAACCACGGTAAATTGACAGCACTGCGGCATTGTAGTTAATTCTGACACGTAGTCGATCTCCTTGCTTCAAATCACGTGCCAATCTACGGCTTCAAATATTTTGTCTGATGTAAAAGTTTCTGTTTTTGAGATCGGATGGTTGAAATTTTTTTATTTTATGGAAAAGTGAAAGAAGAAGAGAAGTCAATATATTCTACTGGAACGATAATATTCGATACCTTTATCACAATCAGAAACCAATGATCCATATCATTTCTCTCACACATAACTGTTGGCTCATCTGACGGGATATGTGATGAATGCACGATTTGGTGTGAGGGCGTTTGGCAATGCTATTTGGAACGTGGTCTAAAAAGAGGTGGGCTAGAGAAGGTTAGATAGCTGGTGGGAGGCAAAGACTGTCTGCAGGTCGATACTATCGCCAAGAGAAGCGACCAGGTTTAGATATCCTCCGCTTTTCCGTGAGAGAGGGAGAAACGGAACGAGGAAAGCTTACCCGTAATTATTCAGCAAGAAGGACCCCCGGGTCAAGTCAAGTTATCTTGGTGCTAGAATGTTGGGTTATCTACCCTTCTCTTCCATTCCCTCTCACCCTTCTATTCAACAGTAAGTTTAAGTTCAGGAAAGAGACCAGCATGCATCCCTTCTCACCACTCTCACGTCTTTCAGTCTCTTACCGAGCTTTTGATTTCGATGTCTGCTGTATTTAGATATATCGACTCGACGTATTTGAGGTTCGGAACAAACATCTTCTCTGGAGTATTCTTCTATTGCTGTCCAAAATTGCATTCGCATCTTCAGCATCGAGTATCGAGAAATCATAAAGATATTATCCCGGAGTTGATAAAAGGATTTCAAGAGAGAATCAATTGGTCAAGTTGGAATATGGAGTTGTATGAGAGTGTTTATATCTCTATATATCGTAATATGTTACGTGCAACGCATATGAGAGATGTTAGTCGGGTGGTTGCCAAGAGCCAGTCTGTATAACTTGTACAGACTGGTGCGACAATTGCGGTCTCGTCACATAGTGTATGCACGTGTCTCTAGTGTTTCGGTCATTCGGCGAGCAGGTATGCGAGCAAATCCAAAGTATCACGTGGATTCATCGTAGGTTGAGCATAGGCAGAGAGAAGAGATTGGAAGAGAGTAAGAGAGAGATTGGTCCATGTATCGAGAGACGCGATGCAACGCATATGGTACCGATAGAAGGCACGTAGGGTCCTCTATGCAGACTCCAGCTGTGCCATGTGCGTCGTTTGGCGCAGACGTGACACGTTGCTCGTCATACATTCGTGTCAGATATGCGAGGGAAGAAAAGAAGCACAAGATCTTTTTCTCTTTCAAGTGCAGTCCCTGTTTTATGGCGAAGCTTTCAACCGAAGTCTCGTATCTTCTCTCTGACGGAATGACGATGAGACACTTCTTTCTTCTTGCAAAAAATAGCGTGAGAAAAATGTTGGGGAAGCAAACCCCGGGGGTGCGGTGTTTGGATATTTCATATAAAATTATGAAATGGAAAAATATTCATTGAATTTCACGATGGAAATGAAATAAAATCATGAAAGACATTTCATTGTTCATGCATTTTTCGTTAACACAGTTACCAATGATTGAATAGAATCATATTCAATGTCTGTGTAAAGATACCAAACACTTTGATAAAATTCTCAAAAACATATACCAATTTGATACGGATAAATGAATAATTCTTCTTTAGGTCGGATTTGTTATACTTTTCCTATCTTCTTAACAATGCTGAATCATGATAACTTCCATTCGTGCAATTGTTTCGATTCGGCAAGTTTCCAAGAAGCGAGCAAAGTATAACAAAAGATTTGCCAACTCTCTATTTTATGTTTATTTGTTATATTCTTTTCATTTTTCGTGACGATGCTGAATTGACAAAATCCTTGTTGGTGGAGTCGACGATACACATTTAATACAATTTCCTATCGACGTTATAAACGATCGAGTGTATTTGAATTTTGGATTCATTTGTACATATATATTTTTTGTTTTATCAACAACCCTTGGGAATGAGAATTTTCAAATCAAGACCAGCAGAGTTCAGATCTTTCTTAACGTTGGATGATACTTGAATGCTCCTGAGCTTCCCCACTGGTTTTTCAACGAACCAGAGAAAGGACGAAAGAGAGGAAGAGGGAAAGAATAGCATTACTGAAGGAACAAAATACGTATATATAGTGAAAGAAAGGCAGAAAGAGAAAAAGATTGGTTGGTCTGATTTCACGCTCGGGCTGTTTAGCGATGGACGTAGATACGAGACACCTTCTTCAGAGCGTGCACCAACAGCGGGATACCAATCCACCGCGTTGGTCGGTCATGGATCGTGATCTTCCTCTTCCACAGAGAGCGGTTTTCTCGAAACACATAAGGGTGGCAGAAGGTCGAGTATCGAAAAACCGAACAAGTCCGTAAATGATGGGAGAGACAAAAAGAAAGGAAAAGAAGAATAAAAGTTTCATGCGTCTGAAGTTAAAAGGAATTAACGTGACATGCGTATTAATCCTTGTACGGGAAGAAACTCTCGCGTGTCGAGCAATGAAGATTATCGAAAATTCCTATACCAAGATTGGAGGAATTCAATTTTAAAGTTAGAAGCTTGTAATTAGAAGGTAACTGGGATATGATTCGGTATTTTCAGATGCAACATTTCGCAATCAGGTTTCAGTCCCAAATTTGCAAATTCGTCAAAATTCGCCTGAAGGTGGAAGAGGTATTTCAGTTACATGAATTCGTATGTACTCTCGAATATATTGATATAACTTCCCTTGCTACGAGAATATTGGAATTCCCACATTTGTGGAGAGGATTTGCGATTATAAGCAATTCAACTTTAGGAATTATCTTCATGTGGTCAAAATCACAACTCTAGTATGAAGTTTTAACCTGGAATTCCATTAATTCTGTAGCTTCTAATGTTATGCAATGTAGTCTTAGATTTCCGTTAGATGAAAAAAATTCAATAGATTGTGTTCCAATATCATTTCCTAATTTACATGACGATTTACCAATGCACGTGATGTCTACATAATGCTAGGCGTTATCCAAGGGATTAAAAGTAACTTCTGGGAAATTGAAGTCATGTAATTGGGTCCACAAGAAACATCCCTGATTTCTGTTCAAGGTTTGACTTAAGTATTTGATAAGGACCTGATTAAAATATAATGCAGGGAAGGGATCAGATCCTAGTCAAGGGAACTGAAGATTTTCCTCAAAACCTGCCCAGGCCTGGGAACAACTGCAGTAATATCTGCTAGAGAGTCTAGGAGTCTACAAATGTGTATTTTTGCTGGAAAGTAAAAGAATCGTTGTGCATTGCTAGTGGAAAAATTATATCCGCAAAGAACAATTCTCTTATCACGTTCTGATTGGAATACCTTTGCAGGTGGAAATGATTTGTGGCATTCACTAGGTTCTTTAAGACCTGAATCTAGTTCTGTATGTTTTAACAGTGATCACATGATTCAGATATGGATGATTCGAGGGCATCTGTATTAGGTTTTGATAGAAATACCAAGGAAGAATTACTGCAGAGGAAAACCGGGACCTTATGAGACTTTATGAGAACCAAGCGTTACATTGTTGTTGGATCCCGAATGATAGGAAATTCCATCTCAAGCTTCTACCTGGGAAAAATTCTCCTATCCTATCAAAACATTGAGAAATTGAGGAATGGTATTCAATTGATCTTCAGATGTCTTGCTATGTTTATGCGCAAAATTGTTGAACAGAAGTTATGACATTTTTTCCAGACTGTAAACCGCCTTATTCAAATCCAGAGGTTTTCGGTTTTTAGTTGGAATCAGAAATGGCCCGGCGAGTTTCGAAGAACGTAAACAGGCCGTTGTTAAATTTGCCATCTCGCACATGATCTCGGTTAAAATTACTACAGTTATCTTTGATCTTCCGAACATATAAATCCATGTGCGTGTAAAATTTTTATCATCTATTACATAAACCAGATTTTAAATGTTACCCAAAAGGATGAATCAACAGAACGAATCGACATTCTTTACAGTCATCCATCAAAATTTTTTCAAATATATTCTAACACTATTGTGATAAATGATCCTTCCTCCGTCCTTCAAACCTCATCGTTATCCAATCTTCATATTCAAAAATAAAATACATATAACTCAATAACATGATTCGAATCCAAAAATAATATCGTTTTATATTTGTATATAGCGTTTCGGTACGATTGATCTTTAATCTCGATCGGAGCTTCGCGGAGAAGGCCGCATTCTCGGAAACACTTCAATCGCGATCATCGGTGAGTCGAGCTACGTGGGAAATCTTGAACAGCCCGGCAATTTCTCCGGCCTGATTCTGCCAACGGTGCGAATTATCTGTAACAATCCACTTCAATGTATGTTCCACATCAAACAAAGTATGCATACTAGAATTAATCTTCATCGTGTGTTTTCAGAGTCAACAAATAATCGATCATGATCAGTAAATAAAAGAATATTGATAGATCACTGGTTAAAGCTAGTTTTCAATATTGATTTGAATTTCATAAAAAACTTTTTTCATTTGCTTCAAGTGATTGTCATTGAAAGTTGCAGCAGATGAAAATTAAAATCGTGGAGTTTTGCAGTGAATTTATATGATAATTGATTGAATGATTTAATTCAAGTGTTACTATAAATTTCATCTGCGAAATTGAGAACAATTCAAACATTTGAAATTGAGTACCAGAATAATTTTGTTGCAACAACAAAAACTTGGTTAAAGTGATGATTATAAATGACAAAAATCAAGCGTACTGTTCGCAACATTTTGTTCTCGTTCATTTATTTAATTTCTTTGTGGGTCGTTGGGAAGTGAGTCAATCAAAACGCGTTAGTTAACACTAACTTGATTCTCTAGATACCCGATGAAATTCTATTAAAGCATATCACGTCGGTCCATATCAAACAGTAAAAATTGAATCACTTTTTCATGATTCATGTTTGGTCAAAATTGTATACTCTTTTGAGTTTCAAAGATCCTCAATTCTTTCACGATAATTTAATAATTTTATCATTGTTCAATCCTCCACTATTGAACTGATGTTCGTCTAAACATACTTGTGAACTCACAAAATAAAGTTTTATAACTCAAGGCCTTGACTGATGAAATCATCAGAACTGGAGATCTGTAAGGAAAACTATATATCATTTAACCTATTTCCGTGAATTCCACTGATGTGGTGAATAATCAGGGACCTTATTATGTTAGAATCTACTGACCAAATAATTGTTTGAACTTCGACTATTCTCAGGCTTGGCCCCTATTCGGTTTGATTAAGCAAAAATCAACGTACAGAACTATGGCAATTGGCCAAAGGCTGAATGGTTCTGGTTCCCTATTCTACTGGGATTATTCCAACCAATTTGAAGTTTAGTCAGTTAAATGAACAAATTCACTATCAACGATTCCGAAATGAACTCTGAGATTATTGTAACGAAATTGAAGTCCAGCTAAAGTATATAGTTCGAATTTTTCTTATCAATTTCCACCCTTCCATCCCTGAGAAGCAATCTATTTGCTTTTTGAATAATATTCTCATTATAAATAAAATGTTTTATTCTAGTTATCACGAACGCGTCCGATTCCATCGGGATCCAATTTCATGAACAGAAGCGTGTTTAATGCTTTCGATCTTTTTACAAATTCATCGATCCTGTGTATCGTTAAATTCCTATCCATTCATAAACATTGAATGCAAATTTATTCGACCGAATGAAATTCTTGTATCTACTTAGGAACTTCCGAATAAATATTCACGAGCGAAAAATGATCCGTGTTTCGCTCCCTTGGTAATCGAATACATGTTCTTACCTCGGTAAAATGAGGTGCGACAGAGTAAGAGTGGTGTACACCAAAGTAACGCTACCACTACCACCAGCACCATCATTACTACCATTTCCACAGCGATGAATGTACATTCAATAATTTAGCGGTATCTTAACGTGTGTAATGCATACGTGCATCTCGTTTGTGTCTCAACGTCATTGAAGACAGTATGAGATGTACAAATGCATACACAGATAAATATATAAATACATGTAAAAGAGGAAGATACCTTGAAGGTAATGCGTCTGCGAAATTCGAACTCTACCCGAATGCAACGCAACCTGGTCTCTCTTTTCCTACTCCTTCCATCTCCATCCCTCCTCTCTCGTCTTTTTCCTCTTGTCCTATGTTGGATTCGCAGAATCCGACAAACAATGGAACAATACTTAGAATTTGCTGTAATTATTTCTTCGATGCTTCCGAACGGGGAATAAACAAAAGGTAGACTAAAACGGGACGACGCTCGCAATTATTTTGTATTATACGTGCTTGTATCGCTTGTTTGATTATTGCGCAAGTTGATATCGAAATAGATGTCTCATCCGTAATGATATATCGCAATTGGAATTTTCTGTTGTGTGTATCGGTGATTCCAGAGAAATAGAAAATATGATGTGGTGAATTTTAGTACATGTAGGATTCAGTACACGTCAGGATAAACTCCTTATTTTTGGATCAGAACTCTCATTTATTATTCAACATGAATTTGAATAGTTTTTGGAATTCAATTTGTCCCTACGCAAATTCTGAAGACTCACTAATTGAATCACGATGTGATGACGAATCGGTCTCAATTCAAAGAATCATATTCGACCATCAGAGAAATGTGTTCAATTATCATGATGGTTTTCCAAAGTATTTGAATTACTAGATATCAGATTGAGGAGTCTGCGATAAGAGATCTCACCTGCGTTAACGAAGATCTTTTTGGCAACTGTTTAAAATATCTTCAATAGCAAGCAATATATTTTGAAATACTGTCAAAAATCAAAGCAATTTTGAATGATTATGAAAGTGGTAAGTCAGTTGAAGATTTTAAGCGCATACAAAATCAAAATACAACACCGAGAAAACAGTAATGCTGGCATACAGGAGTTTGTTGATAGAACTAACGTTTCAGCTTCTGAAGTAAATATTTTTGCAGCAAGAACAAATTTTAGCAGCCTGAAGGACAACAAAGAATGGAAAAGGAACAAATATTCCGACAAAAATTGAATATCTGTATGAACATCGGTGTAAGATACAATGCCAAATCATATCTCACAACCGTCTCATAATCATAGTGTAATCTTTCACTAAAGTCGTCCTTACGTATGAGTCTTGTGCAGTACACGTGAAACTGTTGGATACAATCTTTCATTACCAGCTTGTGCTGACATTTTGACAAATTTTCGATACAAATGGTATACTTTTGGTACAAATCTCATATTTCCGTCCACTGAGGTGACAAAGCTCCATTTTTCCGTACTCACGAAATAATGTGGGGATTCAATTTCAGAAATTATATTCTCTTGTCCTTCATAACACAAGATATTCAAACCAGTTTAGTTCACATTAACCAATTGTTGAGGTACTGAATAAACGGTACTGAACATTTTGTTCTCTTCGCGACTGATGTATTAGAACCGTGAAAAAATTTATGATAACTATGATGATCAATATTAAAATATGGATATCATGAAAAATAAATAAGTTGATCATTGAAAAGAATGTCTTCTTCAAGAGAAAAAGTGAATCATGAATTTTCTCAAAAGAACAAGGTATTTATTTTTGTCGGAGGAATATTTATTCAGAGCTATTGAAATAACTATGATTCAGATTTGAAGAATTCGTTTTTTTCTGTGCAGGTTGGAAGACAATGGACTGTCGGATCCCTAACAGCTGTGTTTGCCAAATATCTAATAATAATATCTCATCAAGGTTCTGGATGTATCCCAGTAAACACACGCACGTTTGAAAAACGTCAAAAACAGGCAATAACCATACGTTGTGAATGAGTAATATTCTGACGTTGATTCAAGGTTTAAATGTTGCAATAGATCAACCATAAAACAACGGTTTAAAATTGGTTCTGAAGACGTCGAATACTGGCGTATCCTCATGATGGTTTTAAAACGTAAATTAAACCTAACAAATCATTTTTAGAATTCTCTCATCAATATCTAGAAAAATAGTATTCCTGAACATGAGAGAATTTGAAAAAAGAGCCACACCATTTACTATCTTGATCCCTGTTTGAATTTTGTACCTTAGTTGTTCAGTTTCGTTCAACATTTTTTGCAGAATATCTTCAATTACAGTCCAAACACAAGGTTTTATAAACCCATTCTAAATCCGTATTTCAAATTATACGTTATCAAAACGTAATTTCCGGACGTCCATTCCCGTATCAAATCCCAACCAAGAATCAACATTATTAGATCAATGACTGACTCCGTTTGACAATGTAACGTCTTATCAACGTTGAAATGACGTAGGTATGTTTATTTATTAGGGTGTTATGTTTGAACCTTGAAGAGTTGTTACAGGAAGAGAGATTCCTGAAACACATTGCTGCTGTTGAAGTACCTCATAACATTCTCTCCCCTTCGATATCAATTTGAAAACCACATATTTCAAAACCAAGAACCAAATCTCACTCCTTTGGTGTGTTCCCTTTTGGTTTCATTGCATCGCAATCGATTGATCACAACCCTTCGTGATGTTCGATACGAAGAAGATTCAAATATATTAATACAAAACACTCGTGATATCAGAATTCAATGCATCTGAAGGATCGTTATTCGATGCTCTTGGAACACTCTCAGAGCTCTCAGTATCAAATAACAACGCTTCAGATGCATTGAATTCAAGAATCTCGAGAGGAACGGATTAATGCATTTGAAGCATATTACGTATTACAGAGCGTTATAACCAATCAATTGGAATCCATACAAAAATGAGGCACGAAATGCCCTCTGATGAAATGAAGCGCAGAATATGTCATAAAAAAGTGTTCTTCTCGACAATCCATCATCAAAATCTATTGAAAACTATGGAATGACTCTTGTCATGGCAAACCAAATCACAGGTCGGCAAAAGGGAGAACGTAGAGAATTTCTCCAACTAAGTGATCAATTTTTAATATGTATGAAAGAGAGGATACATGTCGTGCCACGGCCATCCGTTACTACTTTCTCTCCCTTTTCCCATTATTGAATTTAAGCATTCATAGGAATCGGATTTATAACTGTTCGTCTGGATATACGCATTCACCTGGTGCTCCATTATTCGCATAACCTGGACGTGAACAACGTACATAGGGATACTTATTTGATAAAAGAGACTTGTTGCTCGCCGAAAACCCATAAAATTTCATTTTATTATACATGAGAATGAACGATTGTCATGAAATTTCAAGGGAATCTCTGTTTGGAGGTGAATAGCGGTGAATTTGGGTCATCAATATCGACGTATCAATCTATTATGTACTTTTGGTACCCAGTTTTTGTAGCTTTCTATTCAGATTCTACTTGAAACCATCGTTCGATCTTTTGGAATATAATAAAATACTATTTTTTTGTTCTCAATTGTTTTTATATGGGGAAAAGTATTCCTTTGAATCTAAAAATTATCAAAATAGATATCTTTTCGACAGGAATCAATATTTTGGTCAATTAAAAGAATTGATTATTTGGTCCATCATTCGATTCAAATTATTCATTTGTGTTGAAGAAATATTCATTTGAACCTATTCGAATGGCAATTTCTTAGATTCAAAGTGGTGGTCTTTTTCTATTCTCTGTATGCATTGGAGTAAAAAATTCCACCAGTGTTTATTACAGTTGGTTTTCACGAACAAGTTATTATAAATCTAATATCTATTTCATCATATTTTATCGTACATTGATTTTTCCATGAAATTTTCTGCGATTTGTTGAGATAGATTGTACAGGATATTGATTTCAAATTTTTATTCCTGATGACCATATTTCTTGGAGTTCTCTCATAATTTTAAAATAAAAATCATGTGCTGAGTATGAATTAAATCATTCCCGTCATTGCTTTTGCGTAAACGGCTGGTTTTGTGTCAAAATATGGATTGTCCTTCTCAAAAAACTCCATACTCATCGTTAATGTTTTAAATTTCAATACTCACTCTGTTAAATCATTCCAGCTGGATTCCTATCAATAAAACTACTCTTAATCATAGTGATGTATCGAAATATCTCAAAGCAAATACACCACCGAACGAATCTCTGGGTGGAAATCACAAAACGTTTTTCTCCTCCATAATAGATACTGTTTTGTGCTCACGTATTGCCTTCATAAGTCTACGTTCAGTTCAGCCCCTATGCAACGCACTGAATAGATCTCAAAGTTCTGGATTGATCAAACAACGGTGGTTTTGAATTCTTTATTGACTAGATAACCTAATGATATGAAGCCATTGAGTTCATTAGTAGGGCGTGTCAAATAAGACTTGAGCAAGTATTCTAATGAATAATTAATTGCTGCCATTTATGACGACACCTGTAGTTTTCCCTCATCATTGTCAAAGTGATTGACAGTGGTATTGTGTGATTACTATGCTTCAGTATTGAATCGAACGCATCAAGACTCACGGTAGGGTCTCGAGCTAAATGGATGGCAAAAAAGCTGTGAAGGAAAATCAAGGTGCTATCGGATGAAAGGCTACTTCCTAGTCATTTTTACTTCTTTCAATTCATATCTTTTCAATATCTTTGAGAGCTTTGAAATTTGTCTAAAAATCGTTATTTAGATAATAACACGTTGCATATATTCGGGAAATAATTAAATCTTCGTGATACAGCTATGTATGATATATTTAATATGAGCTTTCGATTGAGCACATTGCAATTTCGGTTGCTCAAAGTGTTATCAAGTGTTCTGCAGTTGGAAAACATCATTATACTGTTATTTGACTTTGTTGTAAAGTTAATTCTTCCAGATTATGGGTTCCAGGTTCATCAAAGCAACATCAGAGGCAATGATTGAGGATAACAAGAGGAGCGCAACGATCAACGATAAAGGAGAATAATCACTCTACATATTAGAAATCGAATTTTGTTGATTTTTCATGTATCCTTGAGAGATGTAATTTTTGATATAATTGAATTGAGAACACGAAACACATATAAATAGCGGAAAAAACGATTAGAAATTACATAAATCTCATTTCAACAAAATTACGTAGAAAAAATTGAGTCTCAAGGGAAGCGTCCTTGAGATTGAAATTCCCCAAACATCCCCATCGTTTGATGTCATCTATGTATTCCGCGGAGGAACTTCAATTATCGTGATAACTTTCTGGTCGATATTCGACTCCCGACAATTCTCGCGCACACACACAGATACGTTTATAATACAAACGCATAGGTATATTCGCAAAACGAATGAATACACGGTGTACACGGAGTTAAGAAATAAATCAGGGCAACGGTTTGGCATTAATTGAGCCGCATTGTGTAACGCGGCGTAAGTTACCTCCACACTGAAAGATGCGCGCCGATGAAATACGCTCTGTGCATCGATTTACGATAGATAAAATGTACTTTATGGGGATGTTTCCGAGGGCGAGCGAGCGCGATCGAGCGGAGTTGTTTACAGCTTTTGCGGCGGCGGCAGCAACACCGATGAAAAGGATGAAGAAGGAGGATGTAAGACAACAAGTTGCATGGTTGCACTTACGGATGCACTAGTGTTATATTTATACTGCACATATGTGTACACACTCCGCTATATGATATATATTCATGTGAAATCCCATTTCGGGACGAGCGCACGAGACTCGATTATATATGTATCGAGCAGCTAATTAACGTCGTGTGTAATTATCATACCCATCATCTTAACGTAACGAGGATGTGGGTGGTTCGTGGAAAGATAATTAATTACATAGAGTTACAGCTACATAATTGTAATAAGATCAACATTGTAAGACATGTTTCGGGTAAGAGGAAAGCGATTGTTGTTTGAACGATGAAAATATAATTCTTCCACCACATACCAAAGATTGTTTGATCAAGTAATTCTCTGTAGTTTTGATTCCCTTTCTCTTGAGAATCATTACAAACGTATTTTCCTGTACCGAACAGATTGATGAACAGTTCAACATGGTATTGTTCGTCACCTCCCTCTTCGTAATCCAGAAATATGAGAATTTCACAAAAAGATGCTTCTTTGAGAAATAAAATTTTCAGGAAACATTTTATCAAGATGAAACTCGAAGAATCTATTTCCTGAAATTCGTATTCAACATTTCTTGGGGTTGAATAAATTGAGTTGGAATTCTCTATCCCTTCACAGTACCACAGTGTCGTTCCTAGTCGAAGGAACCGGTAACAAGATATCATGTAACACGATAAGAGATAAGCAAAGGCAATTAATTGTCATTCCTCACAGCATCTATTAATTGAAACAAATAATTGGCTAGCGTTTCTAATGGAACGTAGCATCCGAAGACCGTACAGTTTTGCTACATAGTAAATAGAATATCTTATCTCTTCAACCTATCATGTATACGATCAAGATAATGTTTCATCTCATGTTCAAAGGAAAATTTGCCGTAATGGAAGTATTATGTGCTCATAAAAATTACTGAACTATATTCGAGGGAGATGAATCATGGTCCGTGAAGTACATGGACTGGAAAAAGAAATTTTATGTGGATTGAATGTAGAAGTCAACATTTAACTCTTCGATGAGTTGGATTCACAATCTATGTGCAGCATTATCTCTAAATTGAACCGAGTCTTATAATATATAATAATTATAATTCAAGCAAAGGAGAAAATAAGAGATCATAAAGCTTTGGTAGATTTAATTACATTTATCTCCAGTATAACGTGGAGGGTATTGAAAGATATATTAGGTTTTGCGTTTATTCTTCCGCCTCGCTGCGTAAAAAAAGCATTTTTTATCTGCATCTCATTTCCACATAAATCTTTCACGAATAACGCAAAATTGGATACCTACTACATGAATCGAATACGAGATGGGAGTACGTCGATAGTTGAGAGCTTTTTATTCAATTGCGAACCATTAGACGTCTTACGCTTGTTCTTTATGTCAATGTACGCGTAAATTTGAAACAGTACCATATGTTACGAGTTGGCAGATAGTAAGCAGAGTGTATACAAGGGGAGATATTGTTCCACCTACTGTGCATAAACTGTCACGATTTCTTCGTGATTTACGATAAACGGCCAACGTTCTATACCGAACTCCGTGTATAATGCGTTTATCATTCGATCACTCGTACAACGGGCTCTTCAAACACCAACAAAAAGTTCAAAATTTCGAAAGATGATCGGAATGTTGGAGTCAACTGGAAAAACATGAAGTTTCATCGTTACTTTTTTAAGGGTATGTTCAAGTATGTTTGCAAAGTTTAGGTAAGTAACTCATTGGGAAAGTACCGTTTAACAATTTATCCTTCACCGTACCATAGCTTTCTCCAAATTCTTTTCTTGTGCTGCGAGAGAATACAACGCGATTGGAATCCAATATTCTTGATTTCTAAAAATCAACAATACAAGCAAAATGAAAATGGAAAACTTCAAAGCTCCATGAAATCGATCTGGAACAACATCACACATCGAAGTAATCAAAAAAGGGAGTCGTTATTTTTATTGAGAATTCAAGTTTCAGAGGAGATGGTGACTGTTGATATGTGAAATACTTGCTTTTGATCAAAATTCATGAAGGATGGCATACCAATATATTTTTCCCATCGACAAAGATCTTATTTCAGATTTAACTCAAGTACAATTATTGCGTATTTTCTGGACTGTATTATTGAATTCAAATAGAAATTGCTTCTCAACCGCATTGAGATTATCATCAAAGATTTAGTGAGCAGAAGTACATTGAGAGGCGAAGAAAACCAATTAAGGGCGGAAATATATTCTTCTTTCTTCAACTATATCTTTGTCAAGCATCCAACCAACTCACTGATAATGCTGATAGGGTTGGTGGTTGGAAAAATCATTCAATCTTCAATCCGATTGGAATCTAAATGAATTCCTTCCGCCAACTCCATCCGTAAGATTTTTCAAACGAGTAGATATCGGTTTTGATTCTTGTTTCTGTTTTCCACGAGCTTCGATACATTTCACTATGGATGAATTTTTTGTACAAATCTTCAGGATAATTTTATAATTTTCACGTACACTTATCGAGTAAACGTGAATGTTCCATCAGAGAATAATCATGATTTACATCACCAGATCTGTCTTCCCATAAGTTGTATAAATTGTGATCATTTCCTCACTCATTCGCTAGATTTCACAACAACAATCATATCTCTATTCGTAGGGAAGATCTTACCAGACTCCAATACGCATGAAATAAGTCTCCCATTAGTCGTTTCTATAATCGTTACATCTTCCGCGACACCGGTATATCAGTGTCCCTGTATTTTAATGTAAACTCGGTAATGAATAAGACTCTTGGTTTTCACGGAACAGATGTTATCCATTTTTATTCTCGTATGTTTTATTATCAAGCATTTGTATTGCCGCTTCGAGGAGTATTATTAATGATCACGGAAATCACGTCAAAGATCTCTTGCACGTTCGGCGCGTGATCTATCCGCGTGTAGAAAATGCATTTTTGAATGATGCGTTGCGTATGTATATCATATGTACCTGCGGTCCCGTGCATACGCTATATGATGAATAGCCACGGCAATATTATGTTCTTCTGCGCTCTACGCGTAGAGTACTCTCGCGAAGGACCTTTTAAATCAAAACCTATTTATAACATCGTCTTTGCGTTAAATTTGCCGAATGATTCTTTTCTCTCGTTATCTCATTTCGATAACTTTCTATTGCGAGATCAAAGTTGAATCACGAAATGCGAATGCTCGCAGCACGAAACTCGTTGGATTGAGTCATTCTTCTCTTGCAAAGAAATCATCTCTTGAATTAGATTAATGACCCGGATTTGGTGCGAAGGTACTCATTCTAGATCCACTCTTCCCAAAGAGATTGTGCATTCTTTCCATTGATGTTTTGTGCAACAAATTTTTGAACTCAAACCTGAAGGGAATCCAGTACCATGAATACTTTTTTGCCGCGTCCTTTCAGTGCTAGTTTTCGGTAGATTTTTTTACACGATGAAAATTGTGATGTCTTTTAATATATCTTCGAATATTTTCACAATTGTCATAATAAATGATCATTGTTGCAATATTTCATCATCTCCGACATGCTTCGCTGAGTTGGTGGAATGTGCACTATGAGACCTTTGAGTCATTGAGTCATTGATAGTCCACTATGGGATTGTTTCTCTCTCTCTCTCTCCAAAGTAGACACTAATGATAACGATTAATTGTACTGTATCAACCAAATAACGGGTACGTGTACTACAACGTATGTATCTTGGGCACACATTCAACATCGAGTAATGGATCGATCAGTATCGTAGCTGAAGGGCTTGATTATCTCATGTGAAAGCAATTAAATATAACGATCAAATCATTCATCTTTTGGAATATCATGATTCATTGAACTACAAAGGGTTGGGCCGTTTGAGAATGAAACGAAGTGGGTAAATTCTTGTAGTTTTGTTCATCAAATTGATGGATTGAGCCAAAATCCTGTGCATATGCTTTCATTATACACGGAGAGAAATGTATAATAGAATTTATTAGATTTATAATAGCCCTTATTCAAAAATATGATGAAAATAGGGACAGTTATGTGATATAACACTGATCAATATTTACTTTTTTGTAATTTTGATTTTGTGGTATGAAACTGTCGATACAAAATATTACAAAACCACAGTGCAGAAACGGTAAGAATATTCCACTTAAAATAACTCTTGAGAAGAAACACCACAATTTTTATTATAATTTCCAACATGATCCGTAGATAGTGATTTACCACGATTATTCAGACGTGATATTTTCCACATGTAACGTGGAAACAAAAATTTGCGCATGATTTAACAGAATTTATAATACCTGAATAGAGAATCATACAAGACGTCCATTTTTTATCACTTCTTCGTTCACTCACTATTTCGGGGATCGAATTTTGTCGTAATTTCAAAATATTTTTCCAGATCAAAACCTTCTCTTCTCGATAATGGATTGTTAACCCTCGCACTATATTTGAAAACACGTTGGAATATTCGAAAATCTTCATCACAATGCACGCCAAGTGAATCGACAATTTCAAGGTCCTACTGCGCAGTATACGACGCGTCTTATGAATTCTTCAGAGTTCGAACTGTCATGAGCGCTGCCTCTAACGCGTTTAGGAAGTTTTTATTGAATTTCATTACGAATATTTTCTATCATGAGTCACATTAATGTGTATTATATCTTTCAGTAAATTTCAATGCAATCGTTTCATTATAAAAATATATTAGATTACATTAAATTAGGTTTTAAAATTGATTATAATTTTCAATACGTTGTATTAGAAAATTTTTACGATACGATTTTTATTATACATTTCTCTCTGTGTATCTGTCCAATGAATCATGAAAAATCAGCCTCCACTTTCAATTATTTGTTAATAGTTAACACACCTTATTTGATTGGAATGAATTTAGTATATTTTTTCTCTCAGAGAGAAAGTAAAACTCACTTTCATTCTGAATATTAGTTGATTAAATTCGTTTGTTATTATATGGACAGCAAGCAAGTTTGCTCAAATGAACGGCAATTCGTTGTTTCGGTGAATCATTAGTTTATTAACACAGTGAATTGTCATCGGTAGATCATTCTATGCACTTAGCGAAGACCAAGTCGTGAAATAGCGAATTTACTACATTTCAACTAAATTGACAGGAAAAAAGAAGCTTCGATTCTTTCATACTTCCAGCACTATCGATCATCGAATGTAAGCACTTTGTATTTCGTGAAAGAACTGAAAAATTCTGGATTTCATTGCCACAATAAAAACTTTCCAAATCTTGATAGTTTTTTACCCTATACAGAGATGCTTGTGTCAATAACTATGGATGAATATTCCGGCGTGATTTCTCAATATTACACACCAAAAGTATGGTATTTCAAAACATTTCAAATCTATTCACTGAGAAAAATCCAAACAAAAGTCATGCCAGAGTCCAATTATCGAATTTCCCCACAGGAAGAGTATAGAAATACAATTCCATCGTTATAATTCCACATTATTAGATTCTCAAAATAATTCAATGATACATGATGATGATGATGATGATGGAGTTTTTCATAAATAAAATGTAATGTAATAAATTCATAATGTATACATTGTTCGTACAGAAGACAGCACTGTTTAGCTTTTAACCCACTTACATCTTTTTCTCACGCATCCAACTAGTGTGATACAGTATAACGTAACGTCTTTGAAGTCACACGTAATTTTGCATGAATTCTTGTAGACGCACAAATGAATCGTCTGCTGTATAAACGAATCAGCGGTTCCCCATCTCTCCATGTCTTCCCTTTCATTAATATTATTCTATCTTGACTCTTTGTCAGACTTTGGCGACGTTGGACAACTGTTGCCAGTAGTAATTGTGCATCCATTATTACGCATCATTACGATTTAGCTTTGAGAGGATATAACGCATCTTCCGCACTTGGTTTACATCGGCGTGGACGCTATACGTACGAACAACACATGAATAACAACATGTGGGTTACACGCGTATACATATCAAAGATACGCATCTACATGAGCGGTATTCTTTTATGTATACGTGCACCACCCATTATATGCATACGTGGTGTGAGTATATTATTCTTGCTCGCACGAAAGTGACAAATGCACCGCGGGTGTTCGCGTATCGTCGCGTTTGTTCGTGAAAATTATAGTGCAATCGAAGTCCTCATCATCGTCGTATAGTTGCATCATTACGCCTGTGCGAGGCATAATATAACGTTATTTTATCGTGTACATCGTCGAGGGGAGGACGACTATAAAATTACTCTTTCAGGGAAAATTCAGGGGTATTCGTGGCATAAAATTGTCAACGACAGAATTTGTAATCCTCCCTGCCATCACTTCAGAATATTGTCTATTCATCCCTTATTGTTTACCCAGCAAGAATCAATGATTATAAAGCAGGTACAAATCGATTACATTCGCACAAGGCCTTGAAATGGAATTTTTCCTGCGGCGTTGTTCACGTAATCATCTACCTGTGTATATCTGTCATTTATTGGAAAATTCAAAAGCGACTGTAGGTAGCAGATAAATTTACATAAATTATACTATATGCAGGATCAAGTCTTTGAATTACAACTAAAAGTATTCTATTGATGTTCACAAGGTGAGTAGCATATCAGCAAGGAATAGTCGATACTTTCTTTCGAAAATTCATCATTCCTCGTTTCTTTATATCAGTCCTTTTTATCATACTGATCAAAAATGACCTGGTTGGAACATTCGTGGTCTCAATAACTTGAAATCTGATTCGATTCACCAGGAAATGTGATTGTGATGTCCAGAAGAAGTGGTTGAAGCGAAAATTAACTGCGAATTCTGGTTATCAGACCGAGAAAAACATCTGGTTTTTCTGGACATCGCAATCAGATTTCCTGGTGAATCGCACTAGATTTCAAGTTCTTGCGACCACGAATGTTCCAACCAGGTCATTTTTCTGTCAGTTTGAAGGCAAAAAAAACAGTTCTCCTTTCGCATACCGGAGTGGAGCCAGGAGAAAAAAATGAGAATATATTCCGCATCATAAGGTTCTGCCGCTCAGAAAAGGGAATATTTCGACGACAGGGGCTACCGCTGTTGCTATCGGATTGCGTTTTCCCTGGCGTGCATGCGTGCACGCACATACTTTGGCACGCACGCGATTCGTGGTGCGTTTTAAGAACGATGCTCGTGAACAGCGATAAAAGCGAGGATGCTCTTCTGATTGGGTAATTAGAATTCTTTGTTCGTTCTCTTATTTTTTCCCTCTGTTCTTGCTCTTGATCTTTTTTTCTTGATTCTTTTAAACTCCCTTGCGCCGACGTCCGTTAATACAATACTCTCGAAACCAGTTTACCAGCTCGAACGACACGAACGCACGTGATATCGGGACGAATAATTACATTTCAAAGTGTCACGGAGAATGCTCGTTTATGAATTTCAGATTAGAATCGTCTTCTTTTTTTCCTTCCAGAGAAAATTTTATTCAAATTTCTTGCACTTCTTCGATACCGATATCACGAGTCTTATTATTTGGATCATTCGAATGTTTGTTCATGTGAAAAGTGGATGACTCGTAACTGTTACTCGATAATATCGTTCATTACAACAACGTGATAAGTGTGATTATAGAATCGTAACTAACCGAATGGTTGCATGCGATATATATTCTGGAGTACGTGATCGGTGGATGATCTTGTACTCAAATTACCGTGTGCAATCCGCAGGCACTACCATTTCGGAACTCTTATAAAAATCTTGGTACAAATTTGTACATTCGGTGAGAGATATTACAAAAACCCTGGAGAAGAGTAATGAGCAATGTACGAGGTGAAAATTATGATTCTGAAAGAGAAATCCTTGGTTTCCTGGATCGAATGTTATTTTAATAAAAGAATTTGGATTTGTAAAAGTGGATGAATAGAGAATAAATTATAAGAAATTCTGGAGGAATTGAAGTACAGAGGGTGAAGTGTTCTTTGTTGATAGATTTATCCTCTTCTAAAGTGCACTCAATTATTATAATACAAGATGAGAAGAAGAAAGAGGGGATTTATGGATAAATTCCCTTCATCGAACTACTTTGTAATTTGTAAACCTTGTGAACAAAACACCTAAGCATAGCAATGCATAACATGGCATAGCATGGCATAGCATAGAGTTATAGCATAGTACACAGCTATTCATTAATATTCCTCCTTAAATGAAAAGGTCGAAGTGAATGAAACATTGATGTGCATCTGCTACTCACAGTAATTAGAAGTGAACTGACGAGCAGCAAGCATGTAAAGACAACGATGTTGTACATACGTCGTAAGTTGCACCTGTTTTCGAACTTCTAAGATATAGACGCTTTAGAAATTATCCACTTAGACTGTAGAGTATACAATACAAGGATCGTGCTGGAGTGATGATGGTTCTCCATCCATCGACTTTTATCACTTTTTTTTTTGTAGAACAAAGTATAGCAGCGAGTACAAATTAGTTCTTTCAAACCAGATATTGTGGGTAATTTACTTGTGAGATGTGATTTCTTCCTTAAAGATAACATGTTATCTTATATTCTGCAGTATTCTGTCTTCATATACCAAGGAATATAATGTTCTTTTCTGTCAAGTGGCCAATTACAATTACGAATCATAGACGTTATGATATACGCATATCCCATACATTGTGTGATATTCGCGATTAATCGTTCAACAATATGGTTTTATCGAGATCTCTTCCATGCTGTGTGAAAACTTCGAATGAGCAACCAAGTAATAACAGCCCCAGTAGAGTCGAAGCTGCTTTGAACAGTCAGCAATGCAAAAACGCAAGAATTGCCTGTAGGTGTATGAAATTAAGGGTTGCCGAAAAGTTCAGCTTCAAAGGGAGAAGATAAAACGTCAGAAAAAGGAATCAACTGAGAAGAGTGTTGGAAAATATTTTGCTGAAGGGCGCTGTCTGGTTTGAACTGACCCATACAACGAAAGTTACTGGAAATTCGCTACGCATGCAGTGATTGAGAAGCTAAAATCCTAGATTTTTGCTCAAACTCTTGCTGTCAGGGTAGTCGATGTCGAGAGTGAGAAAAATGAATTTGAAAAGAATATTTACCGATACTTTTGAGGTGAATTCTTCTCGCGTAGAGAATGAAATCTTAGCGTTTGGGCTGTACAACAGTATTATTTAGTATCCTCCGCTTGAAGCTAACATTGTATGACATGGCACGAGATAACGTATACAGGCTATGGTACAATGTTAGAGATTCTCGCGATATATGTGTAATGATCCAGTTCCCACGCGATGCGACGCGAGACGTGCAACGTAGTCATCGGCTTTACGAGGCTCTTTTTTTCCTCCACCATTTCTCGTTCCTCTCACGAGTGCATTCGACGTCACGAGTCGAGCGTGTCGGCTATTTATGCGCCTTGCACATGCATCCGGGCTATACGCACCCGTGCTACGCGTTGCTCGGTTGCATGCATGTACACTCTCTCTTGCTGAACGATGTAACATTTGATGTACGTGTATGCGGTTGTGTGTATAAATATACTGCAGGTTGGTATGGGTATGTAACGTACAGCCTCCCGGCGAGTAAAGAGCCAGAGTGCAGAAGAAGATCGCGGCTCGGCATCTCGCGAACCCGGAAACCCAGGTGGCAGCGGTGGCGTCGTGGACGTTGAATCCGGATTCCACCAACTCTCAACGCTCCTCCGTTCCCGGGCTTCTCAAGATTTTGAAACTTCCTCCCGAACAGCACAATGTACCATTCGGACGTTCACAGAATATTTACAATTGTTGTATCGTCATTGAATCAGTTAAATGATAAAATAATCAACCAGAAATTATCATCGAAGTGACTCAATGTGAAGAAATTATTCAATGTTGATCAAGATTGAATCATTCAACATCGCCAGAATTTATTTAGTATCAGAAGTGAGAAGAATTGAATGATTGAACAAAAAAAATTTGCAATTTTTCACAATGCTCGTATTTTTGTCATCCCAACAGAGATTTCAAAAGAGAGAAGGGTTGCGTCTTAGGGTGCTTTCCCATGACGGGTCAAATAATGAATCAGTTTATCATTGAATTAATAGTTTCCGAATCACTTCTTAATTCTCGGTTCCAGAAAACGTGGCTGGAGAGTTTTTATAAACACCAGAGAATGTTGCCTGGAAGCAACAGGAAATTGGAAAAGCGAAATATTCATTGATAAACAAAACCCTCAATTGATTTGGATGAATTTTTACTGAGTCGACTAAATATTTTTTCGATGCGAGTGGATATTTCATTGATTTGATAAAATTTTATTCAAATCAATTAGATATTTCGTTGCGACTATTCAATTGAATATTTTAGTTAACACAGAAATTTTATTTTCGGGGTAGATTTCAAAATTTTTCATGTACTCACCCTGGGGAAGAAGGTTTTTCATAATTTTCTACAGTTTTTCATGTTTTCTTATAATTCTAATGTAATAATAAATCTCCAGGAATCCGAATTGTCAGTGTGAGAAATATTTCTTTATTACAAGGCATAATATTGCATTAAACCTTGTCGTGAAAATAATATCTGTTTTTATTCTTTGAAGCATGTTCCTCGAATCAAGAAAATTTTTCTTGTTGGTCTGGACAAAAATATCTTGATTTTCTTATCAGAAGCAAACATTTTTGTGATTGGAGTTACGATTGAAATATGAAGGAATTGTGTTTCAGCATAAATAACACAATTTATTATAAAATTACATCTATGTTTTATATCTCGTTTGATGGATTCTATTTGTTTCACAGCAATAAATAATAGGATAATGATAATAATCACAATATCAAATATAATATTTTATGGAGAAATATTTATCATGGTGGTATCTGAATTTCTGAAGAAATCATGAGAGAAATTATAAAAATCCACAAGTTTTTATAAAACAATATAATTATCAAAAAAAAATTATGAGATCTCATGAGAATTTATGGAAAACAGTTCTAATTCCTGTAGAAATTATGATATTTCAAGATGAATTATGAAAAATTATTGGCCAATCAATTCCCTTTATCATAACCGCTCTGATCGAGTCTTAACCATCTTCAAAAGGAACTTCAGGATGCCTTTTTTATCCTATTGCAATTCATTGAATGCTATTCGTCAATCTATTCAATTTGTGTCAAACTCAGCTGTCCACAATTTGTACAGCATTTGATATATCAAATAATCCTGAACTAGGACACATTAGAACAAATTTAGTTGACGATTTCCAAAAGTATTTTCAAACAAAGACTCCTCCTACATTTCAACAAACAACTGATCTTGCATGAATCTCCTTCCACCCACAAATACATCATCAGAAGTTTGAAATTTATTCAACGTGGAGCCCATTCAAATACACGATGATGTTCCATAAGTTTACCAAAAGTTTGGTTCAAGTTCAACATATGTTAACATCGATTCTTTCAAATCATTTTCATTCATGTCGTAACTTGATATAAATACTCAAAGGAGGACTTGCTTTCAGCTGGATGCAAGTTTTATCCAGGAAGCTCGGCAAAACTTTCATGGAAGTTTATGATTAAAAATTCCCTTCAAATTAGAAAACTGATAGAATCGCTTGTGATTAATTTATATATGAATTTACGAACTGTAATTACAAAATACTACGTGCACTTGTTGATTAGAAATTCTCTTGAAAAACTCAAGGGCTGGTTATGATAGTTTGGTGAAGGTCCAACATGAACCAATGACGAGTGTTTTGAATCAACATGAATTGTAATACAATTAGATGTTTGTCAAATTTACATCTAACTTCTAATTTATTGAGGATTCAAAAATGAAGCATGCGGATGTTCCAATTACTTCTCAAATTACGCCTGAATGACTCTTGGTTTACTCTTTAATCGCGCTTGAACGCTTCATTTTTACCAGGGACGAATTAAGTTAGTATTGAATCAATTTTGAAGAACTTAAAACCACTACAAAGCATCTATAAATGATATTCGAGTTGATTTTGCGACAATCTTGCACGCTGGAGTACCACAAACAACAAACCCAGTGACTGAAAGACTGTTTAGTTCTCATCGTATCGCATAACAATTACCTTGAAGATTAGTTAAATTCTTTGATAAATGACCAAAGTTGCCTTCATATTGGCTAAAGTTTAATTTATTTGAAAATTCCTATCCAATTATCTATCAATTTTATGAGAATTGGGATGAGTTCCTCTGAACCCTCAACAAACTTCTGCGAAACTCCTTAAAGGAATTGAGGTGAGTTAATTTGCGACAAATCTGTAACTAATGTCAGTCGACGAATTGAACGATAATGTATTATAAATGTTCAAAGTATTCACAGTTTTCTAAAAGTCTGCATCAAGTAACTGTAAAAACTTCTGTTGCTGAAACGAGATTTATGCAGAACGAAATCGTGATCCTGTATGTTAACGAAGTCTTCCCATCGATCACATTGACTCAATCCATTTCCTTCCTTTTTCTTCCACAGATTGATGAACAACACATCATATAGATTAAAATATTCCGTTTCAACTCTTTCCCGTGACTTTTATCTCCAATTTTGAGAAAAAAACTACAAGGAAAAAAAGGTAGTTTAAGATGAAAAGCCTCGTAGTGAGCCTCGCGGCCGGCTGGAGTTTCGCCAAATAATATACCGGCACCCTATTCCATTGCGTCCACCTCTTCTCCCCGGTAGTGAACCAAACCCCTGACAAGGCATACCCAACGCGTTGCTGCTATCAGCTTCTCTCGAAGCTGCCGCCGGGGTACTTTTATATTTATTACGACGGCACAAGCAGAGATTGCAGGAAAAAAGGGAGACCATTGTATATAGATATATATGTTTATACGGTCGTGTGGGTGTGTGCAAGCAGACAGTAGCCGGTACGAATGATTCAACCTATATTTTGTCTTTTGTCATCGGTTATCCAGGACGTCGCTTTTCCATTTGTTTCCTATATCGAAGAACCTTCCTCTTGTACATTTTAATAGAAACATAGCCATATCCAACATTAGGGAGGATAGAACGTTGGTTCTCTCTCCCTCTCTATATCGCGAATCTATATCTAAATATCACAACTCGCAGTTGAAAGACCACCCACACATATCAACGTATCCTTATTTCAGGAGCAATGATAATAGCAATATTCTGCTGCAAAAAAATTTATGGAGTATCGTACGCGACATCGGTGGTGTGTCGATTCTTTTGTATTCGTATTTTTTTCTCCTTGCACCATTTCTTCCAATTGATTCTTCCTGGCGTGGTGGTACGACGAGATTCTTCATTTTTAATCTGCTGGGAGGCAAATATCTATATCAAAATTCTCATCCTCTGCAATAACTGTCTGCAGATATTAGTTATAAAAACTTGTATGTACAATGATTCAAATATAATACATTAATACTATTCGATATCATAGCTTTCCATATCAAAATTCAATAAATAAAGAAAGAAAAAATATACATATACTATATTGAGTATGACGAATGGGGAAATAATGAAACCTTTCTGAAATATCGAAATACGAGGTAATTTATTTCTTGTACTCTGTCTTCTTTGGAATAGACTTGCGTATTGTTAGTCATACTCTCCAAAGTCGTTCGATTTTTCTTTCCCGAAACCCCTTTTTCCTCTTCTCCTTTTTCACTTCTTCCTCTCTTTTACTTCCTTCTCACTTGACGTAATTTTAACTACGCGAGAAAGTAGATCGAGCCATGTACGAGCTGACTCTTTTGCGTGTAGTCAAGTTAAACCCGGCGTTTTAGTGATTGATGATCCTTTGGTGTAACGATCGATCCCCCCCAGGACTGCGATACTTGTAGATGGAGAGTTTGCACAAAGAAAGTGAGAAAGAAAATGGGCAAACGAGATGGACGGGATTGGCAAGAAAAGGAGCAAGTAAAAATCTAATAATGATATAACATTAACGCTTTATACGTAATAACTCGCTTGTCATGCTCGATTTCAAAAGAATTCAAGACTATTCAAATTACTCGAATGTTTAGATCTATGATTAATAAGCAAAGGGTGGGGAATGTCAATAATCGACGAGATTGAACTAATTGGAAGATTATTTTTACCTTCAAAAGACTACGGATATATTATATTCCTTTCTGGAACAAGTGCGATGATTTTACATTTGCTTTTATTTTTCATGGAATTCATCCATTCGTAATTCACAGCCACCCTCACATGTTCATACAACTGTATAACGTTAGCAGTGATCATTTATACATACACAATTCTTCTCAATGTATAACGAACACGGCATCCCGGTCCCAGACAAATTGTCATTCGTTTTATTTCTAAAGGAAGGGTGGTTTATAAGACACGGGGGATCGTCGAGACGTTTTCAAGAAGAGGTTGAAAGGCGAGGAAAGGGTATGCGGGTAACTAAAGCCATTAATCGTCACCGTACTAGCCTTCTCGTTGAGTCATTCCTCTTCGTACTCATACTCCAAGGACCGATTCCATAGATCTTTTAGCTCGAATCAAGTCGTCGTGTTAAAAATTACTCTTGTTCTCCATAGCCGTGCTTGAATTTGACTCGAGATATTTGGACTTTCGAATATCTCCGTTCTTTTGATGGATTGGTTCGTTGTAATACGGAACAATAGGGCCCAAAACATTCACTGTACTTCTGCCGTAATGGAGCCAAACTCTTGTACATTGTGTCTGAATTCTCAACCCCCTAACGTGAGTCAACTGATCTTTCCTCGCGCACTATTCTACCTGAAATTCCCTTTTTTCATAAAAAACAAGCGCGTACCGTGAAGTATACCGGATACGCTTTAACGCAAAGAAAATTGCCGTGCGTGAACGAAACGTCATTCCGTATGCCTAGGTGCGCGCTGCGAAAAATAATAGGTGGTAAAGGTACTTTTGCGTTATGATCGTGCGTCGTCGCGCGGTAGGCTTGTAATTTGCTGCTTAATTACACGCTCGTAGGTATGAATTGTTTTCTCTTTCCCTTCCTCACAAGCGTAGGCGCCGCGCAATATATTGCGTATATTGCTCTTTTCTTGCGTTACAGGAAATAAGGCGTGACGCGCTACACCTTAGATTTCAAGCCTTCCGTATTGAAAGGTTTATTATTTCATTCTAATCTTTCATTCGTCAACGTATTTCATGTTATGTTTAGCAACGCATAACTCGTTCCATTTGAACACGCCTGTTAAATACAGAGCTGCGATTATCACAATGAAACTTTTGAATTCAACGCGAAAGAATAATTTGTTTCCTCGCTGCACCTCGCAATTAACCGTCAAATAGTTTTCATAAAGAAATTTGATGAAAATTACCCAACCTTATGCGATCTTATAGAACTCGTTCAAAAAAATATGACGCGTTCATTCTCATCCAAGCCAAAGAGATTAGCCAGACTAACGGCTTGCGCTCTCGTATCTTGTGCACATTCCTGCCTTATCCAACGTTGTAACGTGTACAGCAGCAACGTATAATGAACTTATCCCGCGACTTCGTAAACAGGATTAAGATTTCGAGTGGACCGATATGCTGATCATCCGTTGAGAACTCAATTACCCGTCCTCGTACCGTCTTGACGCAAATGAGAACTCGCATAAGACACAGTGCATTATATGTAATACGGAACCTTCATTTAATTTCGGCGTTCTCGTTATGGTACTTCCACAGAAGTTATCTAATACCGATCGTCGAGTCGGAAAAGTGCAATGAGTATAACAGTGAAATTACGATAGCTCAACTGAAATTCGAAACCTTCGTCTATTGTTCTTTAGTTTAATATTCATGTTCCCACTTTGTTTAGTAATTTTTTTCCATTTTTAGAGTTAAGATAACGCAGGGAGAAAAAAGATCATGCAATGATCGCTAGAAAAGATAGTAAACTGGGGATAACTACGAATTTCTGTACACAGTCGCTCACAGAGATGCGTACCCTGCTTACAAAATCTCATTGAACCGATTGATTCTCATCGAGAATCAATTTTGAATCGGTTTTCTGCATTGGAATCAATGAGAATCAATCGGTGTACAGAAATTCGTAGTTGTCACCAGTTGACTATCTTTTCTAGTGATCATTCCATGATCTTTTTCCTCCGTGCGGATAATTTACATCCAATGATCTCGTGTCATCTGTTCCAACGTTCACAACATACCTTGTTGACATAAACTGCTTAGTAAACTTTAAAACAGGTGACACGAGACTATCGTCCGTTCATGATATCTTCATTGTTATCATCTAGGTCAACTAAATTACATCCATCAAATAAGTTTATACGCTCTACATGTAAAGCAAACATCTCTCAATTCACATCGATCTGAATTTGAACATCATTTCAATATATTCTTTCTCATGATTCTGTTAAATCCTGCAAAGTGGGATACACGAAAACACCGAAAACCTAATTAAAATGACAAAAGCGAGAGAAGAAATAGTAGTCGAAAATAACATCCTTCCAATTGCATTCAAAGGTCAAAGACGACAGAAAAGGGAAACGACGAAGAAATAAATCCAAGAAGGAAGTAAATACCTATTCGTACCAAGTTGGACGTGTTTCTACGGCGCCACGTCGCACACGTATCGCTTATGTGGACCGACAACGACGGCGACGCGTGAGTAAAGGATGGAAGAAGATGAGTCAAGATAGAGACCGACGGAGATGGAGATACGGAAAGAGTATCAGAAAGAAAGATAGCAGGAGAGGGCAATTATGCGCGCAACCGAGTATCTGCAATTACGCGCGAGCTGCAATGCGCGTACAGAAATCGGCTATTCCGCGAACTCTTCTCCAAACGAGTCATGTGTGAATGTTTTCACGTGAATGTATGCGTTTGTTCCTGTGTGCGCGTGCTCTGCCAGGATTGTGAGAGTTGAGCAAAACAAATCCAAGAAGTAACAAAAGGATTGCCAGAGTCTTTGAGATGGAAGAATCCAATATACACTGAAACAGTGTTTACTTGATATTGCGAGTTTTCAACTAGGATTTCTGTGCGATTTTACGTGGATGTGGGTCATTCTTGGAATTGAAACATACAAAAATTTGAAGAATCGTTTCAGATACCTTCGGAAGAGAATGTATCGATCGAAAAGAATAGTTGATGGAAATTATGATAAATTGGCTTCTATTCGCCAGAAGTTTAATCTTCTTTGTGAAAATCTTTTCTTTAACTTCGAATCAGTGAAATTATACCCTGAGCAAGATTTTTCATCGATCCATAAATATATACAGAGTTTTCTTTCGGTTCGACAAGAGAAATAAGTTCGTCAATTATTATGCTACATTTTCAGTACCCAAAGAAGTTCGTAGGTCACGAGGGATGTGGCTCGCTTCGTCTCTGACGATATTACATAGACCGGACAAAGGAATATCTATAGTCTCCGTCAACTCGTTCGATAATGACGAAGAAGAGAGAAGAGAAAAAAATGTATTGCCACGAATAGAGTGCGTGAATCCTCTTTTCTCTTCTGGAGCGGAGAGAGAAACGTTGTAACGAATAGAAACAGAATAAAACAAAGATGAGAAGGAAGAACAAGCGTGGTGGCCTCAGGGTGGCGTTGGTGGTCAAGTATACCGAGTACTCAGTACCAAGTACCAGCTAGTAGTCGGATAAGTATGTATGTATGTATGTATGTGTGTGTAGAGCGTTGTTCATGAGCCTTGATGTTTATATATACGTTCTTACACAAGTGCAGAGGATCTGCGTATAGAAGAGATAGGCAGGGGAAGTCTCGGTCAGCCAGGCAGGTATAAGTTGTACCCTCTTTTGCTCGCAATACGCGCACTCGTTTGGACTTAGGGCTTTCTTCTTTTCCTCCGCCTCACTCCGCTCCTTCTCTCCCTAATCCTTTCCTCTTGCTCTTCTTCTTCTTCTTCCTCCACTTCGATCTTCTCCTGTCCTTCTCTTCTTTCTCAACTCCGTGTGGATCTTCTGCAGCATGGGCTCACGCGGGACTCTGATCTGTGACCCGGATCCTCCCTACCTCGCAACCCCGGCTCCGGGTTTCACCTTAAACTCAGGACTCTCTCTCGTTCACCGACAAACATATATGCGCGCAAACGTACGTACACACGTGAAGAAAAGAGAGAAGCGTGCACCAGCATCGCACACGCATCTTTCTTAAAAAAGCAACGTGCACGGTTCGCTCACGAGTTTAGATGAGGGAGAGAAAGAAAAGAGGAAAGAAAAGAAGAAGGACAGGGGATAAAGGGTAGGGAGAAACTTTTTATCGAATACGTAATTCTACGGTCAGGGTTCAGCCAATAATCTGGTTCATTGCAAGAGAATGCGAGGAGCATGCGAGGAGGAGAGGTATGCGGTTGGATAAAAAAGAAATTTGTTCCCAATGTCTTTTGAATTCCTTTCCTTTTTTCAATATCGAATTATAATCGTTGGTACGTTCCTCGCTCTATCCATCCAGCACTCCCGTTTCCTAGATCAAGATATTCTATTTTTTCACGTCAAAATACTTTGGAGAACTCGCACTTTACAACTCGTTGCTTATGGCGTTTAACGAGTGAAACTCGAGAACTTGATGTGTTTCGTTTTTTCAACGCCTCGGGCATGCGACGAAAAAGTTGAGAGTGCAGGAAAAAATGTATCGTGGAACATGTGTCAAATCTCATCCGAGTGGAGTTTCTACTGCACATCCTGTTCGTAATTATACATTATGGTGGTTTGATACTAAAAGGTAGATGAGAGACAGAGAGAGAGGGGATTTTCTGCGAGGAGCAGAACAAAATTTTTCGACTTCGTTTGATATATAGAGAAGCAATATGCTAGATAAGAGCATCGGCTGAATGATAGGCTCCATTTCATCGAGAGTCTTATTCGTGACCTTTTCTGACATATACCTATATATGTAACCGTTACCTATTACGCATCGTGGTTGTTCGTTATTTCCCAATGGCGCACGATAATATAATGTAGATTCTAATATTACCTTCGAATAGATATCGCACGGAGGAGTCATTCGAGTGTACATGTGTACGTGATTGTCCATGTACCAACGGATTCGCTTAAAAGCGTTCTCAGTTAGAATGCGTTCTCGGATTCCATTGGAGTTCTGGACTTCTGGTAACGATAACGGTACGTCTTGTATGAGTTATGCTCGGTATGCCCTAACATTATACGCAATCTAAACAGTGAAACTATATGATCATTGTAAAGAAAGATTCCCTCTATTTACATGTGGTTTTGTTCTGAAATTGCATCCAATTATATTTTACCGGCACGTCTACGACACGAGTTTATCGTTCACGTTCGATCACAGCTGTTTCAAAACTGTGGAATTTCTTGATGAATGTATTTCACAAATTTGTAACATGAGCACTCGTGTTCGATTCACACATAAATATACAATATCCTTCCAAACGTCTCATTAAAGTCATTTCTTGATTTCAATCTTGAAATATTCTTCACGCTGAATGTGAATTTAATACGTTTCATTAGAAATCTCATGGAATCTGTCAAATTCGGGCAGTGGACCGGCTAGAAATGTGACTCTTTGGCATCTCAGACCCTGCTTTGGGTCACACGGAAACATGGACAGTCGTTTTTTTAATTCCTGTAGCTAAATTTGAACTGCTCCAGCAAAAATTTTAGCTGATACAGCTAAGTTGGAGCCTTCGATAGACTAATGTGGAGGAAGAGCAATTTCTAATTTGGGTATGATCGATTATGTGAAATTTTTTTCAAGTTCTGAATGGAGTTTTCATATCGATTCATCTGTCTTCTTATTATCTTACTTTATTATCAATGAAATTTGAGAAACTGTAAAGTAAACTGGCTCGTCCATACGGTTATCGAGGGATAGAATATTCGATTACATGTATTGACCCTATACTAAGGTGAATACGGGAGCATAAAACAGAGAGAAAGATTTCATAATTGGAGACAGATGTGCTGGCAGTCAATCAAAATAGATGGCAGAAAAGGGAGGAGAAGAATCTCGAATCGATTGAATACAATAACCCTCTTAATTGTTCTTTGGATAATACGTGAATGGAATCAGACAGACGTTGGGGATTCGATTTGAAATGATGTTTGAATAATACTGAATCTCATTGTGTAATTGACAATCGTGATTACTGTTCTCGATGCTCGCGAAGGAAATATTGGAAACCCGGAAGAAGAATTCACATTGAGTGATATCCAAATCGTACATGAACTCTACAATAATTGTATCAGAAGGGGAACTCTCTGGAAATTTTGTGAATACTCCATTGTCGAGTACTTTGATATGAGATTGAGCTGATTAATGCCAGAATCACACTCACTTTGATTGGAAAATCATTATCAGTTGTCCTAATAATCCATACCTGGTAGAAATTTTTCATAAAATCCCATTGGAAGTGTTCAAAAGTCTGATTGAATACCATTAAACTCCATTGAAACTCATTCAATTTCGCAATCGTCAATGAGACTGTATGAAATATTTTTAACAGGGATTCAAAGGATTTTGGGAATGTTATTCAATCTGCAGTGGAGCTAGAGGAGTAGCTTAGTTTGATCCTCAAATGATATGTCATTATCTTTAAGTCCAGTGTTTTTTTTTTCATTTCATTTATGCAGACGTAAGCAAATGCAACACGAATTCAGAAGCAGAATACAGAATTAGTTAATCTTCAAATACACGAAGAAATCAAGCTCTACGGATGGCTTTATACTCTATTTAGTGGATAAACTAAAAGAATGAAAAGAATATTATATTTATCATCAGAAAGAAAAACACAGTGCAGACTTCAAAGGAACCTTTTTGTTCTAAACTTAGAATCTGAGCTCAAAACAGCAGATGATGGAAGTTGAATTTTGAATCAATAGCATCCTCCCAAACGAGCATCGATCTTTCATCTTATAGAGGAGTTCAAATGTGACAATACTGTTGTCATTTAAACAAATTTGTTCCATATCCATTCTGCCTGACTTTGTACTCAAAAGTCATTTCATTCTTGTTTCAAATCAATTTGATTCATTCGAATGTTGTACGTCCATCAGTTGAGCTCACCGTACACTGAGAAAAATTTAGAGTCAAATTTACGATGGAATCATTGTAATGGAGGAACATACTGACTTCCCAATGAGATTTATTATAATATAGTGAAATTTACAATGTTTCACAATGAATTACATTAGAACTCAGTATGTTCCCACATTCTTATAATTCCATAGTGAATTTAACTCTAAATTTTGCTCAGTGTAGTGGCCAATTATTCCAATGATTCTTTTGTAACAAGAAACATAGCTTGTGCAGAGCTGCTGAAGTTTGGTTCAAAAATTCCCTGGGAAAAAGTTGTCCCTCCGCCCATGGAGGAAAGTTTGTTCACGAGGGACTAGAACTTTATGCAAAATACATCAGTTTTGATTTGTTTTACACGTTACCTACCCTGCACAATCATTTCGAAAATAAAATACACGAACGTGTAACTCCCGCTGAATGGATTCGAAACAAATTTAACGAAAATTTCACCATGGACGAATATCGAAAACAATACTTCACTAGCTAGACAATAACGAATATTTCATTACTATGTGTCTTCTTTTTCATATCGAAATGTATTTTTTATTCTAGATTCTACAATCTATATGGAAGATATATGTGGAATGTTTGATCGTATTCAGGATACACACGAGTTTTTAGAACAAATTGTACAGTTATGATAATTTTTATGGGAGCAAATAATTCTATTTTATCAATTCAGGAATATACTTTGAAGTTCCTTGCAGTGCAAAATATTTGAAATATTCGAGTGGAAAGATATTGAGTTGCAGTGGAGAAGAGTTTGAACAACCCGATTGCATTGCATGATTTTTCAAATTTCAGGATCAAAAATCTTGCAATTAATTCAGAGTTATCGAGAGGTTCAGTGCTGATGAATTTAGAGTCGTTAATTATTAGCTATTACAAACCTTACTTCACCCACTTTAAAGCACTTCAAAGTTTATTGAAAGAGATCTCCCTTTTTGACCAATAAAATTAACATCAAATTGTCATCAACATTCACAAATTTCCCACATCTCTGAACAATTTCGTGGTAAAAATTACTGAATTCATTCACAAATTAACAATCTCCAATAAAAAATTCAAGTAGCATGAGGGAAGAACTTCAATCATTTTGATGAATTCCATTTGATTAAATCGAATAGTTGTTTACAACAGTGATTATCATCAATCCAAAAAATCAAATTAGAGTACTGAAAATATAATTTCCAGGTTTGAATTCTGCTCCCAAAGAGATTTGAACAGGGAAGATAAGTATCGTCAGTTTACACTTCATCGATTCAGTGGAACTACGGAATTTATAAATTTCAATGCAGTCGTTGTTGATGAGTGAACATAATTTACAACGGAAAAAAAGCAGATGCTCTCTCAAGAGACGCGAGATTGTGCAGAAATTGAAAACAAATATTTTGAAGCAGGTGAAGTTTAAAAAATATCTGAATATCTGAATATCATCTCTGTTGGAAACTTCAGTCGAATTTGGAGAAGTCTCGCTTGTGGATAGAATAATTGTGAAATTTTAACTAAGAAATTATCACTCTCAATAGTTCAAATTTTCAAAAGTGAAAAAATGTCCTCTCTCTGATAAAGCTGGAGAGTGATTTTGGAAATTTGACATATCTCATTCATCTTTCAAAATTCCATCAAAAACTATGCGATATTCTTATCAAATCTCTTCAATGAGTTTTTCAGTAAAAAAACAACGTCGGTGATTATCAATCACGAGCGCCGTTTGTTATCAGTTCAAGAATACATGCATCTCTCAAAATTTATTCCCCATTAAATGATTCACAGATATTTATACCATCATCTGTATCGCACGATACCAATAATTTCTTTCAGAATACTGTATTTTCTCCGCGATTTAGTTACGTGTCAATTCGAACGTACTTTTATTGAGAAGCTACTGCCACCCATCTTCATAATTGGCTGGAATTCTCGCTGAGAACAAAGCGTTCGTTACCGAAGATTTTATAATTACAAGTGAGTAACAATGAGAGATCAGCGTTCTATGGTAGATGTGAGGTTAAGCTTAAGGCCTTGTCATACATTGTTCATCTTACAAAGTATTGCCCACACCGAGTCCACGTTTACGTCTGTGTCGTTAAGTGTATTGGTGTACGATCTAAGAGCGATGCGAGTGGAATATAAGGGGCCATCCTCGTGCCCTGCTTGGTTGGTCGCAACGTGGCGGCGGCGAATATATACCTTCAGAGTTCTCCCGGTATATAAGGCAGTACTGGCAAAGGTACGGGCAGATCATTAGCCATGATTTGTTGTCGAGCAGGCTGCCCAATGACCCCGCCGACCGGAGCGTGAACTCCGGGCGTGTCGGGAGATCTCCGCACGATGATCTTGTATATGCCTATAACTATCGACTGCGATGGTCAGAACTGCGTGTATGTACTTTGTGCTGCGTATATATATATGTACCTGTGTATATATATACATCATTCGAGATCATTGGAAGGTAGAAAGAATATTGTAAGAATCCAACGAAATGAAAACATTCGGGTAATTATTTTAACGTCATATTAACGATATGTGAAATATGAATGATTGAATTCTCAATGCTGCTAGATATCCTATGGGAGAGATTGAAATTGATTGTGGAATACGAATTTAAGATTGATGAAATTATTTGAAAACTCCTACCACATTTCCTCTTGACTGTGAAAATAAAGCCGAGATCTGTTAATTCATTCAACATTCGTGATATTTCTCCGTGTACAACTCTCAATTCGAATTCAGACCGGTGTTTCTTAGAAGGCACATTGTTTGTCTGAGAACTGTGTCCACCACGTCAACAAGTTCAAGAGGAACCTCCTCAAAGCGAAGTAGCGTTTCACAGGCTAATGCATTTCAAATTCGTGTCCTCTACAATCTATGTACTCTCCGAGCAAAGACAACACTCATTCATTCTCGCAGTATCTCCAGTGAATTCATGTATACTGTAAAAATACATCCCTTCAATTCTTGTAGATATATCTATCATAGAAGAAGGATAAATGATAATCGATCCAAGATATCCTGAGTTTTTCAAATCTACCAGAAATTGCAATATCTACATTCCGTGTCGCAATCGCGTACTAAAATTCCGGGAGAGAGAAAAGGAGATTTGGATCACCCCGTATACAGCACTACTAGGACACGCAAACAAGGAAAGTGGAGGTTAGAGCGACGGGGATAGAAGGAAAGGGGAAGGAAGGGGTGGTCTTGTGATGGCAACCTCGGTATCTTACCTCACGATCCTGATCATGATCACGATCACGATCACGATCACGCACGCATGCACGCTGAACCGCCCACTGCGTCCTGCATTTCTTCTTCCACAAATCCCTTCGTTCGGCTCTTAGTCGTACTTGTTCTTTGGCGCTGGAGTCGTCGGTGTAAATGCATGCACGCAAGAAAACACGCACGTGCGTGCAGCCCATACAGCCACGGAAATAATTTCACGCTCGTATATACATAAATTTATACGTGTGGGTGAGAGCCCTTGTGATCGTCCGGCATTTCTCTCGAACCGATTATAGTTGTTTTCTTTTTCGTGATCGATCCACTCATCTTGATCGACATTGAGGTCGCACAGATCCTACGCTCGACCAACAACCGCTTCTACAGCATGAAATTTTCTTTCTTCCTTTTTATGTTCCTCCGGATCTTGTATTGAATTAATTCAATGTATTTCTATGTCTGTTGATCATTCTGGTCGAGTAAATTATATTTGAAAGGAAATATCAATAAATACAATATTTTCAACGGATACCTTGTTTCTATTTCCAGGAAGAACAGAGATTCCTTTGCATGTAACTTGAACGTGTACGGATACGAACGCGTATAAATACGTATGTCGAGGTGCGTAAATATGCTTGAGATCACGCCACGAGTAACGGTCATCGGGAGTGTTTTTCTCCGCGCGTATGCATACACACATTTGTGGAGGGATAGTTGGGAACGGAGGAACTTCTGTAAACGAGTGGCTTTCCTTTTCCTGCGTAGGAGGAATAGCGTCGCCACTGACCTCCGATGAACCCCGGTAGAATGATATCTTAGATCGGTACGGTTCAGAATGTTCGATTAAGTGCCTCGAGAGATCGGTACCAAATGTACCAACATCTTCCATCAACATGTTCAGAATGGAACTTGTCTTTTTCTGCTACCATAATTTTTCTATCTTGAAAATTTGATTTCGAAACCGTTGTATCTTGCAGAAATTATTACATCAACGCCTCGTTTCGTGATACGTTGGATCTTAAGATTGGAATTGAATAATTATGTCGAATGATAATTATTGCTCTGCTTGATGTTGTTGATGATATATTACGAGTCAATGTAGATTGCTTTGGGAACAAATCAGATATGAGTTTTATCAACTCCTTCGAGGTGCAGAATGTTGAGAAATGTTATAAAAATATGAAGTTTTGTATATTATTTGAAATCATCGATAATTATGGTAACAAAATGATTTGTTGATTCCATAAACCAATCGGTGTCTTTATTTCATTTCTAATTGGGCTTCCAATGGAGAAGATTTGACTGAAATGAGTGTGATTACATTTCAAAAGAATTTATAAAAAACCAAGGGTTTTGAAAATAGCTGCTTTTATGATTGTGATTCGCTCAAATGTTTTTTTTTTTTCTGGGGAAGAAATCGATGAAGAGCATTTTAAGCTCGGTAGATTGGTAGGCAATATGATAGCGAAGGAGAGAGAGGAGCGAAACAAGAAAATGAGGAGCAGAGCAAAGGTGGAAAGAGAACAAGAAGAAGCTGCTGGAGAAGACGAGGGTATTGTTAAAGAGGACGGACGAAGGGCGGGTGGGTTCTGTCACGTTTCGCATTGCACGCACCAGAACTTTCTGCGGAGGTTACTAAGGATCCTCCTTCCTCTCCTTCCTTCGCTTCCTCTCACGCTCTTTCTGCTTTGAATCCCTCGCTAGCTGATCACAAGCGCGATCTTGCTGTCCCTGGTCGCTACGGAGGATCACGACTTCGACGTGATCCGTCGTGACGACTATATATTCTCCCTTGCTCTCCTCACCCTCTTATCCCACCACCTCTTTTCTTTTCTGCTATCATTATTATTATAGTTATTATTTTATCCTTGTTATGATTGTTATTATGTTATACCTAGGCGTTCTGTTCATGTTCAGAATGTAAGATTTTCTTGTCTTTCATCAAAACCGAATATCCATTGAATTTCTGTAATCGTGAATGCAGGGTATGAAGCTCAAGGTGAAATTATTCACAAGATTGTGTTCCGATAATGAAATATGGAGGAACTCTACATTTACAGTGGAATAAAACTTCAGAATCATGATTCGTATAAACTAGATAACAGATCTCCAGGCAAAGTTGATAATGTATTACAGCATTAAAATTCTCATAACTGAAATATTACTCGTTATATCCGTTTTCTGTATACATCTTGATCTTTGCGGGAGAATAATCACATGATCAATTCCAGCAATATGTTTCAACTTGAATCGAGGAAAGAGGATTCATTGATTATGAATTTATGGAGCTTCAAAGCGAAGCATTGCTTGAGTACAGCTTTTGTTGGTGCACTTCACTGATGTTACGAGATGACATTTCCATCATCATGGAAACAAACAGATTCTTCACAATTTCTGGACGAGTTTAGGATTTTGCGATACAGCGAAGAGCTTTTTCATTATATCCGCAAGTGGTATATCTCACGCTCTAATCGTGATGTATTCGTATTTCATCTTTTGAAAATATTGTGAATATCCAATGCGGTACATTCTAGAAACTCATTTATTTTATGAATCAAATTACTTTATTGCCGGTAAGTATAAATTTCTATCCCTTTATGTTCATGAATCATTATCGATGCTGGAGTTCTTGTAAATGCGTGTACATTTACTTTGGCGTGGGATACAAAGAAGTACAGAAGGGAGAGGAAACGTATGGGAGTGAACTCAGGTGAAAAGAGAAAGGTGCTGGCGGAACTCATAACTCACCAACCCTCTGTTATTCAGTTCCGATCGGGATATTATTAAGAGGACACCAATAATATTGCACGATACAGCTTTATTACTAAGCTCGCTTAATAGGCCTACAGTTAGTTTCAACTGTCGATTTCATCGGATGATTTATAATGTTTGCGAGTAAATCATTCGAATGTATTGGGATTTGCGGTTTATCGATATTCATTCGTTTATTCAACGCACTCGATACCTCTTGACACGTTCGATCTCATTGTCACATCACATTACAATTACGAGATAAAGATTTCCCATCATACTAACCAAAAAAGTGAGAATATGGTATTTTTTCATATAGATTTCATAACAAAATGAAGTCATGATACGATTCTACTATCCGTAACTCGTGTATCAATTGATACAAAAATCAAACCTTCGAGTAATAAATATTTCTTCCCGTCAATAATGGAATTGACACGTGGAAGGGGCACCACGTGAAAGAATTGAAACGAATAGAAAACTCGGAAAATAGCGAATCACTTGACTCAGCGAATCATGGGATCTACTAAAACACTTGAGGTGGAATACCACCTGAACCTTCTCTGTATTCCTTCTCTTCGCATGAAATATTCATTCTCACTCCGTTGCGTGTCCCGTAGAGGTAGGAAAATACTCTTGATAGTTTTCTGTAACTCGTATACACCTGAATAACTTGTCCATAAAATTAAAGTCATGAAAAATGGTTTCTCTTGCATATTTGGATACACCGATTAACCAATAAATTTTAAATCAGAAGTGCGGAATTGAATACTGTTCTTTTATTCTCCATCCTTGCATTCTAAATACCACGTGTTTCATATTGAATATGAAATCGATTTGCATATTGCGAGTGGAAGGAAAATTGAAACCAGACTGCGGGTGAGGGGAAATTGGGGGAAATAATGATTTGAGAAAGAAAGTGTAGCAAAACTGTGTAGAATCCATCCGCTTTTTTATCACAAAATATATGTCATTTCAGGTCCAACAAGAGCAATGTTCTCCATACTAGTTTAGATAATTAAGTCCTCAAAATCCATGATGATATTTATGGTCCTTATTTAAGGGTATTTTTAGCTTCAGCAGGAGAGTTTGAAATTTTGCGCAAACTGTTTCTATAAATCACATGATTGGTACAAGTTTGGAATAAATAAAGTACTAATTGAACATATATTTGAATTTAGACAAAATTATAGGAAGCTTTTGAAATTCGGAGGTTATAAGAAGAAGAAAAATCCGCCGTGACAACGAAAGCTGATTTTGTTAGGTACCTTTTGCTGTGATAGAAAAATTTTTCACCCTTCACTCTCAAAAATTCATACACATTCTACATTGCATTGAATGTACAAAAAACTATAGATTGTGCTATAGTTTACACTAAAATTAGCTAGAAATTTCTTTCAAAAATGTCAAATATAAACTGACAAATTTTCTACCCGATTCTGTCAAAAACTGACAAGAAAATTCCCGTTAGTTTTTGACTGGATATCACAGTCTGTGGATTCCAAGCTAAATCATCCTAAAAATTGTTGTCAGTTTCTGACAGGAGGTTTCAATTGGATAATTTCAGACGAAATCGGGTAGAAAGTTTGTCAGTTTCCACCTGGATTACCTGAAAAAGAAACCATTCAAACCCTGACAACAATGTTTTGTCCAATTCTGCCTGGCATTGATAACCTGGAGAATTACAAGAGTGCTCAGTACTAAGGTTTGTAAGCACTCCATTTTCGCCTGGATTATATTTTCCATACTTTGCTGTATAATTTTCTACGTTCATGGTTGATTGATATATACATTCCTCATTCCAAGAACTCACAGCTTAACGATATAATTCGCAACAAGGAAATTGATGAGATGAACGTATAAGCAAACGAAAAAGGTGTTACATTATGACTCCGATCGTAACAATATAAGGGGGAATAGTGTGAACGCGGTGCTATGTTTTCAGCATAACCGATCCATAAAATGAAATACCAGGTTAGCTGAACGTTTTGTATGGACAAGTTGAGATGAGCATGATCCACGCAACAACACTTTGAATCCGTCAAGAGTAAAAATGAACTATAATCCTTCGAACAAAGTTCTCAGTGCAGTCTGCACGATGGGAGTCTGCAGACGTGAACAAATGAGATGTAATCAGATCATTCCTTTTCAAACTCGCTCAATTGTGTTGATTAAAAAGAACATCGAGAAGTTCAGAGAAGCTTTTCAGGGAGAAGTTAATCTTTGAGAATAAAAGAATTCTACAATTCATCAACTGTTCCAATGCTACACCGAGAAAAAACTTTAGCTGAAAACAAGCCCAAGCACATTTTTGTAGTTGAAGTAGCTATGAGAAACGTTGGGGTAGCGAAAATAAAGTCATTGTGACTAAAAACTGTGTCTGGGCTCATTTCCAGCTACTGTAAATTTTTTCAGTATATTTTGCAATGCTTTTGAATTCTCCATGATGATTCTTGTTATATTAGCGATTTCACTAATCAATCAATGCTGAAATGATTTAATGAACCAGCAAACTTTCTCATACTTACAAAAATGATTGGATGAAATGGGTAAATAGACAAAACGAAGGACAACATATCTCTGCTCGATGTACCGGAATTTTCAACTACTGTAATCAACTTTTTGACTGATATAGCCATTTTTCACACTCTCCATGCAACAGCAAAGCCATTTCCTTTCGTATATCACTGACGAATACATAGAAATTCAGTTTAGAGCATTTTCCATTCACAGCACTTTATCGAGTTCCGTTATATCAATCACGAATGCATTTCTAATGCGTAATCCACTTATCCCGGTGTCATCGATCATTCCGCACCACTCGATACCGATGAATGATAAGAAAATATAAATACAAAAATCCAGTACCAATTCTCGGTCGTTCATAAACGTGGTGTCTTCTGGAGTGATTAAGACGGTACTATGTGAGCTGTATTAGATATCCATGGAAAAAAATTCTTCATGTACTCAAGAGGAGATCTCGAATGTTGCGCTATAGGCTGTATTATCACTGTCTCGTTTAATGCCGTATGATGTGCTAAGTGAATGAGAAGGATAGTCGTACCGTGTACCTTATAATACTAAGTTTGATATCCTCACGAGTTGTTCATCCATTTATGTATGTGAGATTTTCTTGAAGTATATACACATGATCCCATAAGCTGATCGTGCGAGACTTGTGCCGTCGAAGAAAAGGAGACAGATACGAAGTGGAAGAAGGAGAGGGACAGGAGAGGTCGTCCGCGTGCGAGTTCATCTTTACACGGCGATATTTAACCGTGTATTTATATATCGTTCAACGCAAACGAGCCGATAATATCGTAACAGACGATACCGTAAATCCCTTATCGGTACACAAGTGCGCTTGGTCGAACGATCGTCGGTCGTTCTTAAAAGGCGAGATATTCATGCGAGAGAAAGGTAGTATATGTATGTATGGATGCTCGAATGCGTGTATTTCTGTTCGTATGTATGTAAACGTGTACTGAGAAAATGGTTCCGCGTGAAGAAAAAACAAAGAAGATGTGTAAAAGGGAATCATCGATTAAGGTATGAAGTTGAAGGTCTAAATAAATGGATGATCAGGGGTAGGATGTAAAGTGTCTTAAGAGTATGCAGGATTTTATATTACGGTAGATCAAATTGGAATATAAGAAAATATTACTCTGACTATTCAGTACACTCAGAGAAATTTTGGAAGTTACTGTCACTGGAATGCAAATATTCTTAGTGAAAGCTACCGATCTCTAAAATTTTTACAGTGAGATTTCACTCTTCAGCCAGCCAAAAGTGAGTCTGTCGGAATTTTGAGTGAAATTTCCACTCTTTTAGAGTGATATTCTGAGGTTTGAGGTTTGAAACTCACAGCCACTCAAACTGACTGGCTCAGTTCTGAAACTTGGTGAAGTAAAACACGTGATTTGTCACTCTTTCGGATTTAGAGAGTGGGAATTTGATGAATCAACTATACTTTCTTGGCTGGATCAACCAATTTTGAGTAGCTCTCATTAGGAATGATTCATTCGATTTCAACTAGCGACTCACTAGCTTTCTGGCACCAGAATTCTTTTGAAAATATAAAAAAATGGTTCCAACATATCAGATATCACGCGAAGAAACTTTGCAAATTTTGTATAAATAGTTTTGAAGATCTGTGGTTCCGCGGAGAACTTCTTTGATCGCTGGAATACAGAAAATACGAGAAAATCTACATAAATGAATAGTTGCATCGATCGAATTTCTATAAAGTGTGGAAAAAACCTATCCCTAGCGGTCGATGGGGTACGATAAGGGCAGTAGACGGTACTCTGTAATATTGCATGCGTGTAGGATACATACGCGTGCGTATTCTCAGCTTCTAATAGGTGAGATCATAATGTGCAATTTGGGTACCGTAATGACAGCCCAACTGCAAGGGAACTAATGATTTCACAATTTCCCATAGACTTGGATGGGCGCTTGCATCGTGTTGCGGAATGGTGAAACTTTTATTACGATATTAAAGTACATAATACCTATACATAAATGTGAGCAGACCCTAAATGAGGAAGCATTGGAATATGATTTTTCAACAAGAATTGTAAACGAACAGAAAACTGATTTACAGTTTGAAAATTGAATTGTAGTTTTATAATAATCTCCACAAAGGCAGTCTTGTAAAGTCTATTTCAATTGAAAATTCACCGATGGTGCAAATTTGTTCGCAAACATCCGGATTATTGACCAGAAGCGATACCTATATGCAACTCTTGATTTATTCGCTCGACTGACTTTTATGGTGACCTTTACGTGCATGTGGATAGAAAGGGCATCTCCACAAACTTCTTTTCCACTAACAGTGGGATGTCGAGGAGGGATTGGAGTGAGCCACACACGTTAATATACAAACCCACGTTCCTCTGTATGTAGATTCACACAGAGAACACCATCATGCATCTCGTACATATCTAATGAGCTCGTGAACGTGTGGAAATCTTTATTTGTATAGTAAAGGCAATTAGTCAACTGTGCGAGCTTGTATTTCTATTCTCTCTGCCCTCTTCATCCATCTCGATCTCGTTCGCTAATGTGTAAGCATAAATAAAATGTCTTCTTATTTTACATTCGCTGTTCTGTTGATACGAATGATATATAGCAAAGAATGGTAGAGATATATTGTTGAAATATCTAATGTAGAAAGATAATCTCATTGTGGTGTGAGTCTTTCGAAATCAAATTCATGTAGAAAGGGAGTTTGTTTATTCGAATTGGATTGTTTTCTTGGAAGGAGATTCTTGGAGTTCAACCAATACAATTCAGAGATTCGAAAATAAGAATATTTCTTGTCATCGATGGGAATGATATCGTAGAATTGTTACAAGTGGGAACAGTTCTCAATCCTGTGAATAACAGAATTTATTCATATCCTGATTTTTTGGGTGTCAAAAACATTAATGAACAAATATATTACACGGAAAAAAATAATTTAGTCGCAGCAATTGAATTAGCTCCTGTAGCTAAATTTCAATTTTGGCAGCAAAAATATTCGCTTTCATAGCTAATTTATTCGCAGCTAAATTATTTTCTCCTTGTAAATTGCAAGTGAGATAGAGTGCTGTTACAATACAATGCTTATTACTGCCTAGAATATTTTGCTCACGCTTTGTTTGCAGCAGAGTAAAAGCGAGAAAGTTACAACAAGCCTATGTGGAACAAACTTTATCATAAAGCATTCAAGAACGGCGAAGGGCCACATGCTGGCCACCTTTTGACGTCTATGTGAGCACCAATATTGGTCCAATCAAGTACCGAACTTGAAAACTTAGCCGAAAATCGGACTGGAATGGGTTCTAGGTCCGTGCTAACATGAAGGTCTATAGATAGTTTGCACCACCTGGATGAACAGTAAACGTGGTTTCTCAAATCCAAGCACTCGATTGTTTGTGAAGAGATTACGTAACGCTTCTCAACTTCCCCTGCAGCCCAAGATTGATCTTTTGGTCAGTTTTGTGCCGCATGGCCAGGCTTTCGCTGTGCGGAACGTTAATGAGCAGATATATCACGAAATATAGATTCCTGTTCAGACAGAACTATTGCTATTACAGCAAAAGGTTTGGCTGCTTTAGCGAGATGTTTGCTGAATCAGTACATTTCTTAGCAGTCTGTTGATTCACAATGTTGAATTGCTGGATGAGCAAGCACTTGATGAAATAGCGAACTTTTTGATGGGATGGCGAATAAATTTCGCAAAGAGCCAAACGGGAAAAAATATTAATTGAAGTCGAAGAGTTATACTCTGATAGTAGTTTATGTAGATATTTTTTGATTCTTCATTGTTTCCTAACCCAAGAAGAAATAAACGGCGAAAAATGGTACAAGGCTTCCCGAACCCGAAGTAGATAGAAGATCTTCTCACTCAAAATCCTCAAAGAAACACCTCAACCAGCCAGACCTTGTGTCATATCAACGGAAAGTCTGGCGAGTTTTATCGCATTTTATCGAGTCATCGGGATACCCTTAATTGCAATCTTGAATAAAAATAAATAATTCTCGTGTCTCGAATATAATTGAATCAACCTTCCAGCTCGACTGTCCACGAGCTGATCATGTATTCCTGAAAATGAATATCCAATAATTCAATGTCTATGATTACTTAAAAATTGTCCTCGCGAAATTAATATTCAATTAAACTCGCGTAAGATCTCGATCGCGACATCAGATTACCGAGATATCAGAGCGCGTCGTGCATACACTATTTATATGATTCGGCTTGAGCGATTTTTTGCTTCTCGCCAATGACGCCATCAGCAACGCTTTTATGTCTCATGCTCTTCTAAGGTAATATAGATTCCTCTATTGATAATTGAATGTCAAGCATGCATTTTGGTTGGAGTGAAAGCCTTATTATCGTCGTGGAAGACAATGGACTGTTCACCGGAGATCCATTAGACGTCAATTAGTCTTAATTACATCGGGTCAGCCCGCAAGTGGTACTTTATTCTCCTGTCACTTCTTCAGTCTATAACTATTAATCTAATTAATGTGCTATAACAGACATTGGGAATCTCATATGAAATTTATTAAGATTACATTGTATCGTGTGTACATTGAGACAGATTTGGAGACCGAATGTGAAATTTTCTCCCAGACAAATTGTATTTGGAAGAATATGTTGGATTTTCATTTATAATAATGAAGTCTATGCAGGTATCAGGTAAATCACGTGTGATTTTGATCACCTCAAAAACATCTAATCGATATGTTTTGAAGATTTCAAGAGAATATACACATTCTCCATACCTAATTTTGCAATGTTCTTCATCATTGAATCCTCAAATTGTATAATTGTTAGTACTGGAACCGCTGGAGCTTTAGATTCAATTGTGGAAGATGATTTTGTGTTATAATGATATTCAGTTGTTTTTGATAATTAGTGACCAAAGCGATTATAACCGAACTCGCAGAACAACTCAGCTCCAAATGAGAACGATTCATCGCCAAGGTCTTTGCATCATTATCGTTCAGCTTTCATGTTGAATCTAATATTTATTCATTATATCACAAGTTAAAAAAATGTGCACAAGTGATTATATTTTGGTATAGATAATTGTAGAATGATGCATGAAATTTGGTAGAATTATCGCAAATGATGTATTCAGGTGTTGAAATTAGCTCCACGTTTTCCGTGCTTTGGATCGATGATTAGGTTCAAATATTGATAATATTATTAGTCCACATTCACTTCAAATATCGTACAAACGTTTACGTTGGACCCATGCAACTTTGATCCAAAATCATTCGTATACCGTATGCAAATATTAACTTAATCGCAATACTCGAGATTCGACTTCGACAATAGGGTGTACCAATCGGTATATCCAATATTGATCCAAACTTCATCGAGTAATTTTCAACGCCATGTGAAAACTATTGAAAGAATATGTCTCTTCGTCTCTAGTCATTTGAAGAAAGTAAGTGGCAATGTTTTTCCATGTTTTGAATAATAATCCTTCTTGATTCACATTGCATTCATACGACGCATGTATATGAAATGCGAAATGAAAACAAGATAGCTCTTACAACGCAACAAAATAGTTGACCTATGACACGCACGTAATAAACAATTTCGTAGCATTAAGTGGATGTACGAGCTCGTTACATACGGTATACCATGTTGAAAACTCAGCTAGCTACACTACTTTCCCTTTGCCCCTATTACGGTGTCTCTTGCAAAACGTTTATTGGATGCAAGCCATGCTTCCGTGCCAACACGATCGTCACTGCCGGTAAATATTTTTTCTACCGTCGGATAGATTTTTCGCGACAACGGAGACATCAGGGATTTCGCGAACCCGTAACGAATCTCCGAGGGATTCGTTTTGACTGACAGTTGGCTGGGATAGAAAACTGCCTTTTTCACTTTATTTACAATTTAAGCGGAAGCTGAAATTTCAAAAATTGTGAATAAAGGTACATGAAGACGATAACAACGTTGTTGTTGTTGCGATGAAGAGACGCATCATTGTACTCCCATACGCATATCCGATAATACACTTTGACCAAGATTGTTATTCGCTTTAAGCACAAGAAAGCTTTTCCAGAATATTCTAGGTTACAAGAGCTTTGTGGTGCACTTTTGGCGTATGAAGTCTCGACGTAAGATGATACACTCTCGCATGATGTATTCGAGACGGGAAACGTGGCACATTCGTGTTGTGTCGTGAAACTTTTGTTATTAAGATTCACGAGGATATCGCTGTTGATACAGACTCTGTGTAACCATGTATAGTAGGACTTCGTTACAATTTACAATTCAAACAAGTACATTTCATCACCTTCTCATGAATAATACTCCCACCTCGTTCAATTTTTCGAGATTTCAAATTGAAAAAAGAAAAAAGGGGATTGATCATGATAATGATGACTATTACGATGATCGAATGTAAACGACCTGGTACAAGGTTTGATGAATTGAATTCAAAAAGTCATTAGCGAAATAATTAGAATGCTATAAGGAAAATCCATTGGATGAGGCAAGAAACCGAAAAGAAATTAATAGCTCGTCCCGGATGCAGACTGCTTATACCGCAGAGTCTCACCGCAACATTAACCCCGAAGAAGAAAAAGGAAGAGAAAAAGGTCTATCTTCCTATCTAATACTCTCATGCGAGAGTGTATATTTATATATATATGCTCTTAGCACAAGAACATCGTATATTCCGCGATTTAAGCCCTGAGATTCGTGTATATAAACGTATACAAATATATGCAAAACTTCGTGCGTGATGCATGCGTGCACGGTGCGAAGAAGACGATTCAGTTGGGATGTGAGTTCCTAGAAATGCCGTGCGGTATCATCCCGTTCCATCCCACCTTACACCTATATTTGCCGTCAGCTGCGTAGGTAATACACTGCACGGTCAAAGAAGCCACCAACACGCATCATTTACACATACAAAAACTTGACTCAGTGCGTGCACGCACGCACGTCTTGGGAACGGAACGAGTAAAATAATGTTACGAATATTTTGTGCCGGGTATAAATTAATTCATGAGATTCGAAGAAACGTGCACGGAAACAATTTTAACAAAGTATTTTTCGTTTCTCCGATCTGATACAAAGAATACGGTGAGAAGGCTTATATTGAAATGAAGCATAACGCTTCATTCGATGATGATTATTCAATTTTCTTCTGGATAAAAATCTCAGTGAACACTTTTCGAGTGGAATTATTCAATTGAGGGTATGAAATATTCTGTACTCGACATTCATCACCAGAACGTAGAAAGTCCAACCTTTTGAATAGCACTCCAGTATTCGAAAACAAACTTGTGAAATTCTACATCGTGTTTTAAGGGACACATAAATTGATTTAATCTCCCTGATATCTAAGGTTAAATATCTTGTTAGCAGAATGGTTTATCGTGGAACGAATGTGCGAAAGTATCTACAACTCGTTTAACTGCATTGTATATTAACTTGGTTGCAAAGCCTACAAGTTTCACGGTAGATAATGCGGAATCTATTCACCAGGTATTAAGATTGAACATCGGAAGTATAAGAATAAGTATATATTTTCTACATATAACTGAATTTCCCTGCGAGAATTACAGTTGGAATGTCTCTAACTGAAAAATTCATAGACTACAGGGATACAGGATACTACCTTCTCCGGGACTTCAAAAACTAAATACATTGGTGCGATTGTATCTCATGTTTGCGTAATTCTATAGAAGTTTGACTTGGGATAAAGCGTTAAAGGAATTACATTTGTTCTTAACTCGAATCAAGATGTGACTTTGTCATGATATTTGTGTGTATTTTTTTTTATAAAAACACTTTTGTCGAGTACATTTCTGTGACAATATTCGAACTTTTGGGTCAATTTTGGGATTTCCTGGCTAGAAACTTATCTTTATTCAGAAAATAAAACTGTCGAATTTTCAGGAAACACAATGTTCGGTAGAAGTTTTTTTAACCTCAATTATGTGAATCTTGATTCCAGCTCATCACTCACCTCAACCAGGAACTGTTCATAGAAAAACCAGTGTGTCATCAAATTCTTCTTGCAATCATCATTCTTTGCTTTTTGTTCTTTCTTCTCCGTGGAAGGAACACCATTTTGATCTATCATAAAGAAAGGAAGATCCCCCTCGCATGAACGAGAATTCAATATATGAAAATTGAAAACCCCTGCTCCAGCTTGGCTACCCATATGAAAAACCATATTGAATTTTGGAGATTCTCCGAAGGCTGTTTCCCAGATTCATTTACACGCCGTTTCAAATGTTATCCTTCTGCAAACACCCTGTAGGCGATTGTCTCACACTTTGTACAATAATAACCTTCTTATACTAGGATTCATTTTCACGATACTTTAGGCATTCGTTGCGTAAGCCTCTCCACAAAAGGCCATCCTGGGCTCGATCAAGACGTGAGAGTGGTATCCGAATGGTACACCGACGTAATATCGTTTCCCTATACTTTATGTTACGGCTCATCGATAGACACATTATCGGTACCGAATGAGAAAGAGAGTTCACGGGAATCAGAAAGTGAGAGAACACGCAATAACCTTCTCAGGGGCACTGGTAATGCTATGCCATCATCTTCCTAGATTTTATTATCCGCATCTTGGAATCAGTAGCTGTTGGAAAGTACTTTGGAAACACGCTTTGGTGGGAAAATATTTTATCATCGTGGTTCAGTTACAGCTTCCATGATTGTTATAATATTATATTCCCTAGGATTCCGGATGGAGTCACGTGGATGGTTTCGATCACAGTATGCAACGTGTAATAAAATTCCATAAAATGTTAATCTTGATTTTATAATTTTGATAAATTTTTTGTCTGATCGTTATTCGTGTATTTCTACTTGGTTATTCAAAAAACGAGAATTTCAGGGATACATTCATCTCCCATATCCAAGAATTTAAATATTTCCCACATTCATTTTCTCGGCGTGTTATCTTAATTTTAAGCACGAATATTCCGATGTGAATAAGATCTCTCGCAGCTGGTATCTGTAGAATTTCCGTAACTTATCATCTTTCTTTTCATATTTAAATACAAATTCGAGCAATTTATTTTATCAATAATATACGATAATCGAGGATGAATTTTGTCAATAGTTGATGATTCAACTTGCATAGAATTCCCTTTTTTCTCATTGCTCTTCTCAAAATCCTCTTTGTTTCGACTCTACAAATCTTGATCTACATATCAAAGAATATTTGAGTAAAATAATTCAAGACATACCAAATGCCAATTGTGTTTGAAATTACAACTTCCGATTGTTCAGTCACCTTCAAATTTGACAAAAATTCCTTTTGATATGTAAATTCAAGGATTCGAAGCTGGAGCAGATAAAAAAGCAAACGACCATTCTGTAACGGATAGCGATGTCAGAAAATCTTGATACATTTGATCACGAAGATTTAGGATTCGTGTGACTGGGATGAAAGTTTTCTGAAGATTTTTCTTGGTATACAAAGAAACTAGCTCATACTTCGTAATTCATAGAATTTGAAAATGATCAATCGAAAGAATCATTATACTCTCGCAACTAGGACATTAAAAATACAAATTTTTATTGGGTATCCTACAATTTGTGAGATGTTACTATCCCTGATATATGAGTTCAAATGATTGAAATGAGTTTCATGATTAAGGAAAACGTATGATTTCAATATAATTCGCTGTGAACATAAAGGAATATAAGCGAGTTGAAGATGTAGTTGGTAATTAAGGTTACAAAACAAGAAAATATGTAGTTCGAGTAATGATATATGTACCATTCTTCTGGAATTCGATTTGTATAATAATCGAGGATATCGTAGAGGGGAGAGAGAGAAGATAATCTCAATTGATTAATAAATTAGACCATCGTTATGCAAAGTTTTATATATTTTTATATATTACTTAAACGACAATACCAAATTCATACAAGAAGCATTATGCCGTTGAGAGCAATTGGTTTCTGATTCTTGAAATTTCTCTTCAATAAATTTTCATACAAGTTTAATAAAAAGTTCGAGATAAGGAGAATTTATAAGCCAGCTGGAGTTTTGTATTACGAAGTCATACTTTGAACATAAAAGATACTTCATGGATTCATTAGCAGTAGGTAATTATTACATATTGCTGTCTTTAGTTAGTTATTTCTCACGCAAGTGAAAAGGGTACTCATTATTCTTTACAGAGTACTTTTCAGGAGAATTTATACATAATGAAAGCTTTTAAGATGAACTATAAAACATCGGTGAATTACTCTCCGTTTAGTGGTAGATGAGTTCATTGAAAAATGTTCGTAATTGCACAATGAATGTTATTGATATCAAATTCACCCTTGATCTGAAAACACCTCCAGCTTTTGTTATTTCTTCTTCTTCTTCTTCACCATATCTTTCTTTCGTCCAATTAGCGCGAGCTTGAGGTATATCCCGCAACACGTTTGCATTTGTGTCAGACACCGTACAGTATAGCTTGCCACGTAGCGAAGGAAGAGCAACGAGTATCATCAGGAAACGCAGAGGAGAATCGCTTTGGCATCAACAGTAACATATACATGTAACTGGTACCCACATTCGTGGAATCCGGACTCCCTTTTTTCTTCTTTCTTGGCTTCTCCTTGGAGCGGCAAAGCGTCTCAAGCGGTGCATCTCCACCTAATCGGCATTACCTAACCTAACCGCAAAGATTTACGTGATCGCCTACCACACTTTTACGAGCTCTCAAACGTTTCTTCGTTCCTCTCGCACTTCTTCCTTCTATTCCTCCTGTACTCTATCTTATGCTCGCATGGACTCTCCTTTTCCCCTACCTTCCACCCACTCAACCACCTGCCTTCGTCCTTTTGGTGGTAGCGTACAAATATATATTCCCTCGATTACCACGTAATACGATGAAGAATGTTTTGCATGGCTTCGTATCGTTTTATTAGATACAAAAACTATAACTCTTCAATTCATTGTTTATAACAGCATTCAAAGTATTGAGAAGAACAGAGATGAATAGCCTCGATGAATGTTATGTTCTAGCGATTCTTGTAATTATTCAATACAAGACGTGTTTGGATCCATCTATTGTTTTTACAACGTGAACCGTTAAGTATACGTGCGAATAAATATGTTGTATATTGTTTGAGATTGGCACTGTGTATATGAAGATATTTTGTGTTATGTTCTGAAACCTGTAATTTCATGTATGTGCCTAGAAGCAAAGTATGTTACGGAAACAATACAAGTCTCAATTTGCATTTACCGCAAGGAAGAGTCACTTGGAATGTTCTTCATATAAATTTCAAAAACTCTCAGCAAAACATAATTGGTTACAAACTTTTGATTGGGATTTTGCATGAAGGAGGAAGAAAATTATTAAAATTTATTCATTTTCTAAAATTGTAATCGTTGTAGACTTTTTTGGGGAGATTATTTAGGTATTTCAATTTAAACAATGTGAGAGCGCGACTCCTTCTTTTCATTGAGAAAGGTGAAATTCTGTATTCTACAACCGTAGCCCTAGCAATTACAAAGTGACCAATTTTTTTTCTTTGTTTTTTTACTATATAATGACCTATTTGTGATCAAAAACTAAAGGTTGCTTTGAACAAATCGGCCACCAAAAGATCACCAAAAATTGTGGTACATTTTTGGAATCTTTTTGGTATTTTGAAGGTAAAAACCTAGGAAATCAACACAAAATAACCGATAAATCACCAAATTGAGATTGGTTGACTTTTTGTTGGATTTTGGTCAATTTTTGTTGAAAAAAGTGTCCAGAACCAAGATTTTCCACCAAAATGTAACCGAAATGTTCAGTCGCTTGTCGGTTCACCCAGATCCGCATTTCGAATTCAGTTTTGCAAGTAAAAACATCTTATTCCCAGTACGACGAGTTTCAAATAATAAAATGCAACGAAGTTATATCGATTCAATCTCGAATTCAATTTTAAACGCAATCAGTAATGAGAGAAGTAACGATAAATGAATTTCAAATGACGGAACCCCACAAACTCCACGATTTCCCAAGATATTGAGGTATTGAATTTATAAACGTTTGTAATTTCTATAACGAGTAGTTTGAATCATCCTCGATTTAATGTTAATCCTCCTTCATTCAATTCCGCAAATAATCGATCAACGTCTACTCAAAAAGAAGAAAGTCTTCCAACAGCTGTGAGATGATAAGGACAGGAACCATTGCAAAACCCTAAAAGTATATTACGTTCCCAGCTCTTTGAACATCAGAAATACAAACATTCTGCACTTCATCATTCATACGAACCGTTTGCACAATGATAATTTATATTGATCGAAGTATTCCGTTTGCTCATACGCTTATTCACGAAGATGATCAAGTAAACGTTGTTACGCCAGTGGAAGAACATGCGTCTGATGAGAACGAGAGGAAGGAAAGATGAGAGAAACGTGAAATCATTCCGGCAACAAAACGATACTGATATAGGAGCAAAAGAGAACGCATTAATCTTGCGGTAATCTAATTTCAGCGTGCAGAGGGGTTCTTAGAACGCAGCGTGACATTAGCGAGAACCACCTTCTCTTAATATTCTCATTTCTTCGCAGAAGACTTAGAAGATGAAACAAGGAATATTTTTTTTCATGTGAATCTTGTCTGTCTCCTATTCCCTCTACTTTTCATTGCGTTGAAATTTGGAAAAAAGGAAAGGAAAAACTCGATCAGGTGATATTTGTTGAGTGCTCTGGTTTGTAAAACCCATTGAAATTGACACTGTAAAAAATATTTGTGACTTTCCAAAGAATTTTGGCAGTTGACATCGATGAGGCATCAGATCATTGATTGAAGGATCGCTGTTTGATATTAATGAGATCTGACTTTGAAACGTGATTTCACCTATACAGCGACAAATTCGATAGCCAAGATATTTGAAAAATTGCCAAATCTGGTCACCCTAATAACCCTAAAAGATTCATAAAATGTATATTCACAACTTCCACCAAAAAATTTGAGAATCAAAATTGGTGGTAATATTTATATAATTCAAATAATTAGGAAATCAGTAATGAATCTGTAACGAAAATAGAGTATCCAGCCGTATACGAAGCGTCATTTCGCACCGTCAACCGTGTATAGAATCCAATGCACATCACAGATTTATGTTTTATTCTCGCCGAGGATGTTTAACAACATATTTCCAGTAAATATAACGACATATCGAAGCTGATCCACCACGTTCCACAGTTCGTTCATTTCCAAAATCCATGATATATTCCATTCATCGCATGATTTGCTCACCGTTAAACTCGACCTTTCCCGAACATATCACCACGATGTAATCTTCGTAGAAGCAATAAACTCGATCCCCTCGCTTGGTGCATTTACTTATTCAACGATCCACAAAATGAAATCAACAGTACCTTGAAATACACATGTAATAGTTTATCAGTCCTCCGTGACAATTGATATCTCAATTGGTGATTGAATTTCATAATGAAAAGTCGAGATGAAACCTTTGATTTTGATCGATCACGATGCATTGAATCTGTATTATTGAAAGAAAAGTTGTAGAGGAGTTATGAAAGAATGAATAAAATAAATCATAATGGATTCACTTTTGTTCTTTCTCAGTTTCTCCAATCGAAGATTGCGCAATCCTCACGAGGTTTGAATATTCAGAACTCTGAGAATTGCCGTGGAAAAGGATTCTCAAAGAGAATATAGTGGTTGGAAGAGAGGAGCAAATCTGTTGGAAAGATTCGACAACTCCTTTCATCGAATCGATTAAAACAGCGAAATAGAAGTCTTTTTAGAGGGGTTAGAAGAATTCAAGAGGTTCTAAAGGGAATTTAATTCAACATCGAGAGTGGTAGTATTCGATCCGATGAAATGTGGTGAGAAAATAATCTTGAATTTTAATTAGAATTGTTAACTATAGTTTCGCATTAGGACTCAAATAGGTCCAACAAATCGCTGTGTTGGCAGTCCCAAGTTCTCTCCCAAAGAGAGTGTTTATCACATCAAACCACATTATATTTCGCTCATTATTAATTACCTGTTTCTGTGTACCAGTGGATTGAATGATCTAGAATCAATGTAGAATTCCAACTCTTTCGCTGAATTTAAAATTGAAAAGCAGTCATAAATGTCATCTGTTACTACATTGTGCATACATGAATAATGATGTGCTTCAACTCCATATATTTGAACTTCTTTCATGTAAAATATATCAATGTAAAGAGCGTGTATACAAATTCCAACCATTCGTCGCAGAAATTTTCATTTTCGAATGAAAAATTAATTTCAACGATGAAAGAAAAGATATTCATGATTTTATAACCTTTCATGCACATATTTGTTTTCTATTAAACACAAATTTGTATGGTGCATGGTACTTCATCGCGTTTTCACAGAGGTCATGTAAGACTACAACCATGATTCATAAGTATGACGACCATCTTGTTCAACCATGAAACATCGCAGAGAGAATTTATCTACATACATTATGTACACTATATCCATCAAAAATTATTCTGAAGGCAACAGTGTTGTGTCTCTTATTTGCCCTTCGTGGCTGATCTCAGAGAATGAGACGCCACAACATTGCGTATGGGACAATTTGTGGCGAACACGTTGTATATGAAGAGTAATTTATTGGAGCCGGGGGCGGTCAACGTTTTTCTCTATAGACTCTCGGAGAACAGGCATGAGATTTGTGAAAGGGCGCGTACAGGGAGTAGGACGTAAATGTCGATGATCACGAGAGTTCTCTATAGGTCTTCGAAAATCCTTTTAATCACAAAATTCATATATTTTTATCGATTCTATTGTATTCATAATACATATATTTTGAAACTGTACAAGAGAAGATAAAACTATCCCTCTTTTTCCATTTGATTTTCCAAATGGAGTTTTGCATTTTGCATGAGTTCAAAGAAGAATCGTCAAGAAAACCTCCACCACGAGAAGAGTGAATATTTAAAACCCTTGGAGTTTATATAATATTTATACGAGGAATGCAACGTTTTGTTTACGTACCAAACAAAAAACACGAAAATTGATGTATTATTCTTGAAGCTAATAATCCGAACCTCACGAGTTATTACACTTCGACAACATCCGAATAAAGTGAAAATCCGTTATCGATGAGGGATTGTATTTGAAGAAAAAAAGCCATTATGAAGTATATGATTAGATACTGAAAACCAACATGTTTGAAACAACCGGTCTTCGAATAATTATAGGGGCAACGCTGATGTCTACTTACGGCACTGTGGTAGCCGTGGGTGCAGATCTCGTTACGCGCAAGAGTTCACGGGTCACGCGAGAATCGTGAACCTCCGGTATTGCAAGCAACCGACCAACGACCAACCGTAACCATCTAAACAAGACACACACGGATTCAACTCATACAATTTCTCTCCAATAAGCCGGCTTGTACTATCCATACACTGTCTTCTCCAGATCATCGACACGGTAATAATATCAACAGAAAAACATTAACGATGATCAAATTTCATCGCAATAATCAAATCGTGTACATACATTATATTATATTCAAAACAACCATCAAAGTCAACTTGTAGAAATGGTGACTGCTGTTAAACGAATGGATGGAAACGATAACTCGCTTTATAAACTGGATCGTGAGAACGGTTTATCTCTCTGTTATTATTATTATCGTGGATCATGGGAAGAATCGTGACTTAAGAATTTTTGAGGTTTTTCATTTAAGAACGTTTACGAGGCGAAGAAAATTCTTGAATAAACAATTCTCGGTTTTCGTTTACGTTCAACTCGAAGAGTTTCAGCGAATCAACTTTTTTTCCACACAGTCATGAATTGGAGTTGAAAGCTCAGAAATACTCTTCTCTTTTCTCCAACTATTCAAGTTCGTGATTCCAAATCAACAGTAGTGTTGAGAAAATATCGTTAAGGAAGAAAAATGATGGATGAAAATTCATTGCGTTCACACAGCATCCTGAAATATCATAAACACGATGAAGGATATGAATTGATTCGTCATACATTGGATTTAATACGGATATATCAATAAAAATCGATCCTGCTTCAACGACGTGGTATAAATTCTTCAACGACACGTTTCCCTGCTATTTTCGCATTCGGAGGAATTTATTTGAATATGAAATTACATTTCTGACGAAACAAATCATCCAACGATGATGCGACGATGATGAGATTTATTTGGCAATTGAACGGAAAGCATGCAAGTTATGATTGCAAGTACCTGCAAGAATTTGACTGATGTTGGCTAAATAAACACGTATTACACCATCGACTGGATAGTATTGCAAAACGCATCTATATCCAGGGAGGAAAAAGATTGAGTTGCCGTTAGAGGAAAGAGAACATCGACTATTGAATTGTGTAGAAGAAGTATTGTGGGAGGAGTGGAAGTAAAGTGAAGCAAAGAGTATGGGGGAGGAGAAGCTGTACGGTCTGGGGAAGTATATGCTAATGCAAAGAAGCCCTCTTGGCCCTTCGACTCGGAGGCAACACGCGTTCCTGACCTAGCGTTGTCACGACTCGAGAACAATGGCGCCGATATACATGTCTCATTTATATACACGTATTCCCCGCGATACAATATGCGAAGTAGCGGAAGAGGGACGAAGAGGCGGTCGAGGAGAATAAGAGATAAATGAATGGAAAGGATTGTCGAAAGAGAGATGGAAACGCGAAGAACGCCAAGAGATTGGAAAATAAAAGAGAGATAAAATGGAAAAGAATTGACAATGGGGGGAAAAAAGAGAAGAGCGAGAATGGAATAGGGAAGAAGGATCGAGGAGAGGAAGACCGAGCCGGTCTCGGGAACGAGAAATAGATTAGGGGAATAGGAGAAAGACGAACAAAGATGAAAGCCACGAGATCGTGAGGGCAAGGTCCCTTGAGGCGATAAAATCCCTGAGAATGGAAATCAATTCGATGGACATGAGATCATCCATCACTTTGACGCACACTGTTTACACCACCCTTTGCGATAGAACGAACGGAAGAAGAGGGAGAGCAAGAGACCACCGATTCTTCGTTAATTCATTCCATCTTTCTCTTAACGATGACTTAACGTGTCCTTCATCAATCACCACCGTTGCACGTATAACATGACAATGTCAATTTAAATACAAAACCGTGATAACGAATGTCACTTTCCATTACTTTCTTTTTGCATTATACATTATAACGAACGAAGTGTTACAAACTCTATTACATTGTCATTTCTTTTCTCCTTAGAATAATTCATTCGCTTTTCATTGAAAATTTTAATTGCAAAGTACTGTACTATATACGCTCTTTTCATATATGACTTTCAATGAAAATTCAGTTTTAGTTTACGGATCTGTCAAACGACTAGTATTTCGCGCACGGAATTCATTCCGAAACCGATACGAAGCAGCTCATTCGATTGAATCTTCAATATTTTTGAAATAACTACGGCAAGAATCACAAACTGCGAGAAGAGAGGATGGCAGCGAATGACACGCTGGTTTGTCTTCATATCATGTCCCATATGGTACAATGGGACTTTGAAACAATAGGGAAAGCGTTTAACCCCACAGGGTAGTAGTTTTACTCCGCCTTCTCTTCTCCCACATCGATTACACGCGTATAACAGTTTTATGAGCACGTGAGCCCTTCGTATATCAACCGCAATGTAAACACCGTTCTTTCCTTTTTGTTTTTTCCTCTCACATACATCGGGTGCTGTATATCCGTGTACATTACATTTACATAACTATGAGTTTTATGGATCGAAGCGTTGAATAAAGCAGTTTAATCCAATGGGATTGTCTTGCTTTCCAGGGCCAACAATGTACTTTCGTGGAATGATGAACCAACCATTTCTCGAATGTTTTAACATTGAATATTGAACTTGAATTTATGAATTTTTGGTGATTCTCTTTGTCTCATTTTTCCACACAACTTAAATTTGAGTTCAAAGATATTGAGGTTACGTCATTCATCTTACAGTTTACGAATAGAGAATTCTACGTGGAATTTCAAATAATTTCTAATAAATTTTAGTACCAATCGATCTCGGGATATGGATTTTAAAAACTGGTTGCATTCTCTTGTGAATTTCAACAACGATAATCGAAGTTTACTATTGGAGGAGATATGAACATATTCGAAGAACATAATCCATCTTATTTTCTGGAGAAGAAGGTAAGCAATCTTCCAGCAAATCTCCAATAAGATAGGATATAAGAATCCACTTGTTGAATAATCTTATCTTCGGAGTCTTTCGATCTTGCATGACAATATCTGCCAAGACTCGAAATTTGGGAAGGAGTCGTTGGGAATAAGGAAATCAAAAAATTTACACAAGGTGTACTTAAGCCTGGATACAGGCTCAAAGTTCCTGACCAGGGTGCCTAGATTCGACAATTTCTCGCCAAAATGGGGATTTATTATTTAGCAAGTTTCTGTTAAGCATGTGGTGATTGATGGTGACAAAAAATTTCATTTCATCGCTGTAGGTGAAACCATATTCCAAAACTAAATCTCATTAAAATCAAACAGAAATCCGTCAATCGACGATCCGATGCTCCATTTACCGACTGAAAATGACGAAATCGTCGAGAACACACTGAGACATGCCATATATTTCAAATATCCAAAAGATGCGCTCCAACTTTGACGTCCGTCAATGCTCCTGAGGGTGTTCCTCAAATGCGAATGGAAGCAGTTTCAGTTTGCAAATCCCCGATAATCACCGTGGAGGATAATGATGCTAATTCATGGACCGTTCAGCGTCAAGCGCCAAAACTGGAAAAGAAGCGGAAGACTGCGTGATCTCTTTTTGTTCACACGTTGACGTTTGATGTTTGATGCTTCACGAATTGACACCTAGACTGTCGAATATAATGAATGTTTAATATACTCATTTATTATTATCGATTCACTTCATTGCATTTTTTGTGCAGTGCATGAGAACATATGAAACTACAAATTTTACAATTATTTCATGTGGGATAATTTTTAATCCGTGCTCAACATTTTTTTTCTAATACTGTGAAGTGAAAATTTGATTTTTGAGGATTTTTTTGAAAATATTGTCGACAACTCCACAGCCGACGGTAGGTACTACTCAAGAACGATCTGTTCACCTCCGTGGAAAGTGGGTACTTTCCTCCCGGCCTGGTACGTTCGTTTAAAATCCAGCATTTTTTTCCACAAAAATAGGTTTGAAAATAGAACCTTTCCGTGCAGGTTTGTGGGGGAATAATTTTTCGTCCTTTTTTTTCCATACAACTCTTTCCGAAAGGAGGTTTTGAGTAAATTTCTTCCAAGGGTTTACACGCTACTGTATAAAATTCAACTCACAAAAACTTCCCCTCGAAATTCTCAAAATAAAAGAAAAAAACAATTCAAATTCCCTCTCAAGTTGAATTTCAAAAAATCATGAAAAGGCTGAGCAAATGGCAAACCCAATTTCTCGATTCTATCCTTCCGAGGGAAAAATTTCCATTGTTATCTCCGATTTATTCAACAGTTTGATACGCAAACAACGGAGTATGTCAAATCCAACGATTCTCGATCAACCCTTGAACCTTTTCGAATTGAAGATAAATAATGTTACATGGTTGTCACTCGGCGATAGAAGAACAAGCGTGTTTTCTTCGCTTTGATGAATCTTCATAAATACTGGTACGAAAAACGAGAGGATCTACAAGAAAACGTTGAATCGTCGCGTAACAGACAAGTGGAATCGCGGCAGGTTGCATTATCGAAGAGAGTCGAGTGAACGATGGCTGGTGGAAGAGGTTAAAAAAGGATGGGATGGAGAGTTCGGGGAACAGGGGTAGAAGTGCAATTTCGTAGCGTAAACCCTGGCGCCGGGCCAGAACCGTGTATCACTCTTCGCATCGGAATTCGTTGTTCTTCGTCTCGTTACTAAAGCTTCGGAGTTTTCTACCTTCCTTTTTCTACTTTCATTACGCTTCGACATTTCGAGATCGAAACGATTATATGTTAATACATATATATGTGTATGTTTACCAGATTGCTCTTCAAAGTCTTTCTCGGATAATTATTGTTATACCACTGTTAGAATACATTAAGGGAATAGTCGTAAGATTCACAATCAGTATGGAAATATTTTGTGTTTGATATTAATTTCATTGTGTTCCGGATTTTTTCAAGGCTTTCATAGAATTTTTTCTAATTCAGATGAGGTGTTTCTACATGAAGTACAAACGAAACTTCATATCTGCAAAAATTGGATGAGAATCGACACGTCTTGGGTAGAAATCAATGAGAACCAAACTAGGCGTTCTTATTTCATTTGAAACTGTGTTTTGATTGTCTTTATGGGCCCCAGATACGAGTGTCGTGCACTCATTTTCAGGGTCTGCACTGTATTTGTAGCTTGGGCCTTTGTTAGACCCATCTAATCATTTTCTAATCATTTTCAGTCAGTGCAGTGTTTGTGCAGGTCGAGGTTTAAATGTCGGAAAGGAAATTTTGGTAGACTCAATTTACCGCTTTTGGATTTTGTATGGGCCTTGGTAGAAATAACCCTAGTCATCCTTTAGGCGATTACAAGGCCTTGAAAGTCCTTCACAAGGGCCTGGTGAGGCCTCGCAAGGCCTAGAGAATTACTAGAGGGATTTTTGCTAGGGGGATGCCTGTATTGAAATTCTTGAAAGACCTTGGGAAGCATAGCAGAGCTATATGGATTCACGTTGAGCATAACAAAAGAGTATATTAGTGATTCAACTAGGCCTCTCGTGAGTTTCATCCAGATATACTGAGCCTGGGATCTTTGGGGGAATGCAGAAAGCTAGGCGAAGCCCCAAGTGTGGTGTAATTGGGGACACCCAGATTTTATAGCAAGGAGAAACATTGATAAGGCAGCTGATTAACCCCACATGAGCCGTATATGGATGGCCCTGAGTTAGGCAAATCAGGAAAAATATCAGAAAGAAATAAATAATTTCAAGTTCAATGCTCAATACACGCCAATATAGGACCTAGATTCCATTTCCAAGAATTCTTTAACTAATGTGCTGAATTTTGTTCTTTTAACACGTGTGTGCTACGTGATTCATGCAACACACTTGGATATGGTATCCATCAGATACAAACACAGAAAAAAAAATCGTCTCGATTCCACATCCATCGTGTCATATATAACGAAAACAATTTGCTTCCAACCAAGAGAATATTGTTTCGGTTCAAATTAAGGTTTGAAATTTCTCTTGAACATTCGACGTCCATTGAATCAGTCGTCGAAATTGATTGCGGATCGAAATAAGAATGGAACGAGTGATATCTTCAATTATCCAAAAATTAATCACATCATGACTTCCGATCGATTGGGCAAAAGAAGAGTTAATAGAAACTCAGTGGAATCGAATCTCTCTTCCGTTGTACTGATTTTGTTCTTTCCTCTAAGGCTCGACTCATGATATCTCGATGTTGTTTTCTTTGTGAGAGAATTCTTTTCAGAACACATTTCTCTTCTCCACTTTTTTCCATCTCTTTAATTTCTTCTCTCATACTTACTTCTTATTTCGTGGTATCTCGAACAACAGTGCTCCTATACAACAAAATCCAACAAGGACGTACAGGAATATTAATGTCCTCCATTCATATTCATTCGAGAAGCCCCACTCGAATATCCTGCTACCGAGGATTAACATCCCCCTTTTGCATCTATCATATCGTCCTCAAGCAACAAATTACACACATTCTCGTACAGGCGATTAAAGAAAGTAGAATTATTTTCTCTCGTTTATTAACAGAAGGTGCGTAGTTCAATCCATGCTCGATTCTATGGTTTTACCATCTAAGGATGGTGTCTACAATATGCATTAGTTATAATATCATTGATACTCCTACATGCAACATGTTGTAGGCCGCTTTTGTTGATATGGACACAATATGAGGGTGGAGTTCTATAGTCGTAACAACAGTGTACATTACATACGTAAATACGTTATCTCATTGGGACACTCGTATATATACATTCCAACATATCCTAGAATATCTCGGGAGGAAATGTATGATGAAGTAAGAATGTTTCACCCCTTTTATATGTAATGCTGATTCTTTTCTGGTTTAATAAAAATTCTCATGGTCTTGTGAATATATATGGGGAAGGAAGGAAGGTTGTACTATATTTAAACTTTTTATGAAGGAAAATTGCTGTTTTCAGTTGACCTTATTTCCAATATTCTTGTTGTAAAATTGTGGAAGGACTTTCAATTCATAAATGAAAACAATAAGAGGAGCAATTTGCGTACTGCGATTCTGTGAATGAATCTAAAAGGTATCATTATATATTTTCATGATAGATCTTCTCGATAGCAAATTATACAAGATAAGGGTTGTCGTAGATATGTAGAAATTAAGCGTTTAGCGGATAATAGACAGGGTTGGAGGATTTCATCGAACCAGTCATAAGACTGATTACTTCGTGATGAGATTTTCTCGAGTAGAAATTCATATTGGGTGTTCGATCAGGACCAGAGCTGGATAGCCTTATTTCAAATCAGCCCCTGATATGGAATGTAACACACCAATGTTATGAATTATGATAAGGTATGCCAAATTACAAACCTAATCAGGCGTGCAAAATCATGGTCTCACCAGGACCAGATCAGGTGTGCCAAAATAAGGTCAGCCCCATCACTGCACAATCAGGCCCATAATGAACATGAGGTTGGCCATACAATTTTTCTGGCTCAGCGAAATGGACAGAGCCTAGGTTACCAGGCATGATACAACTCTGAAATGATAACATCATTTGCGTCCCAAGCTGATATTTTTCACAATTAGGATTCAACACTGCGGAAAGGATACATCATGAAAAAATTTGTTCATCAGGGATGAGTCAGCACTGTAGCAATCTTGCGACAGTGTTGCACCCATCATGCCAATGGTCACTTTCATTCTTGGTTATAGTTGAAAATGAAATGAAACATCTACATCTATTCTACAATTTCGATGAGAACAAAATAAATAAAATCGGGGAATTCCAATAAGTTCGACATATAATTTTTCTGATCAGTTCAAACTAATGCATGACGCAACAGATGCGTCCTGAAACAGATGAAGAACTCGTTCCGTCATAGCCTAACATATTCATTGGATGCTTGGTTCGTCACTAGCAAAAAACAAGCAGTACCCTGGTGAGATTTATTGCAATGTACCGCTTGAGAAGGAAGTTTCATCCTTGGCTAAGCTATCGCCCAAGTTGAATCAAGCTACCACTCATGTTTAGTGCAACATTGAGCTTTGAATAGTTGTATGAAATTTATATGAATTTGAAGCTGAGCAGATGAGATCTTTCTGGCAAAATACTGTATTTCATTGAAGTATGAACGAATTAGAGGCAATTAACTCAGAACCAGCTGAAAATTGCCCTCTCTCCAAATTGGACCATCTAAGGCTGTAACACGGCCCAGATCGTGCCAACTTGGCTCAAGGTAGAGCCTGAGATGACAAAGAATCACATTTTTAGCTGGATATTGTTATAAAAAGGTTAATAAAAAATTATCAACATATATCCGTCCTCAATCTTTTATATGAAAATTATAAGGGAAATAAATAATGTATACCAACGATTCACATACAAGCTTCCTATATAGAACTTTAAATGCAGAGATACTTTTTCGAACCACTACACCCAACACTCATTTCACGTACGGTACTCTTTAAGTACCATCGTTGAGTCTTCTATCAATTAGTACAATCATCGTAACCAAATACAAGTGGTACTCCACTAGAATACCCTCCCAACATTTTCTAGAGCTCCTCAACATTCTTTCCGCTTCATTTGGTGAATGACAGAAATTTCGCCCCACCCACATGGATTCAAACCTTTAAAAGATTCGACCTGGTTTCATTTTGAGCATTCTTTTCGCGAATAGTTCTGAACTATAGTGAAAAATATCAGAAAACTTTTCATTTGACATTGAAAATTTCTTCAGCAAACACAAAGAGCCATTAGCGAACCTTCACTAACATTTCATGCAAAACCATCTCAAAGACTCGATAAGATTTTAGCAATCAATGTTTGCAGGGTTCTTCGTTGGTAAGAATACTTCCATCGAATATCAACCAAATGTCCAAAAATACAGAACGAACTTTTGGGAATGGGATACTGCATCACGAGAGAATCGACTCCTTTTTCCAAAGAAAGGAATATAAAAGAAGTATGTCGTGGGAAGAAATCGTGAGGTGAAAAGAGTGGAACCTGAGAAAGTTCAGAAGGGTTTAGTTTATGGTAAAAGTATGTTTCTGTAACACGAGGGGTGACGACTTCTCCTTTCTTCTCTCTCCCTCTCTGTCTCTCCCTCCCTCCTTCATACCATCGAGTTCGCTATACGCGAAGGGTACCCTTTTCAGTCCGCCCCACATCACTCAGACGTGTGGTAGGTTAGGGTTGTCTGGTCTGGTTTAGTCTGGTTGTGGGGCGGTAGGACGCGAAACGAGATAAAGAAAGAGGGAGAAAGATGGAAGGAAAAGGAGCGAGAGTTGGTAGTGTATATAGGGGGTTTTACGACCCTCTCGACGCGACTCGACGGATGGGGTCTCCCTTTAACGTCCCTTCCCCCTTCCTCTTCCACGTTGGAACTTCACATCCGTGCTCCATTGGGGTAGCTTCTACTAGCCCCATTATTATATCATCTGATGGAAAGGGGCTATGAAAGTATACACACTTAACCCATTGAAACCGTGGATGAATCAAATTCCAAAGTACTTCCCTAGATTCAGGTCGAAAGGACGATTTAACCTTGATCCTTCAATTTAATAGCATGAAAATAATTCTGGATCAATATGCAACGAAACTTTCATTCGAATCCTTTGGAAATGCATTCTTCTTGTCATAAAAGAGTCCATCGTGAAGCCTCCAACCATGTGTTGCTGATCACTTTGTTTGGAATCGATTGAATAAAATCATTCGAATGGAATAGATAGACTTTCTTCATGATTCATAGAATGGAACAAAATCCATGGATAGGACAAGTACACATTTCTTCTCGTACACAAAATGTAACTCTTATAATATCATTTCCAAGATAGTTGATTATTCGGAAATAGAAAAATATCAGTGTTTAATTAGGAAATTTGTGGTAATTCGGTTGATCCCTCATCCCATTCGTGGTGAAAAAGAAGACTCGAAATAAGAGAAAATGGAAGTGCAGCGAATGAAAAATTTATTTTTTCTTCCACTTGAAGTAAAAAGCTTGGACGCAATAAGATGGTTGAACGTGGCTCAGTCTGCTAAATAATTCTTACGTTTAATTACTAAATTCCCCGACTGATTCTGCTAAGTACCATGAACAATTTTCAAACAAAGCTGTGTGCAGCTGTTAACTAGATTTGCTCTGTAACGCGGAGAATTTTACTAACAATTTCTCTTTTGAAATACGTGATTTTGTAATAGTCAAGGCACGATGCGAACAGTGAAAAGAAAATCTTCTCTTGAAAAATGTGAATTTATATAATTCGTTTATGAGAATTTTCGAGCAGAGTTTCTTCTTAATTTTTCAGATGCATTCAAATTGATAATTGATTCTCATCGATGGGATAACTCGATTCTGTGGAAACTACGAAATATAATATTCAAGTAACTTGGTTTTTGAGAATCAATCGAAGCACAGGATGCAGCAACGTCGTTCCAGCTTCAATCCATTCTTGGCTGTACTTTACCAAGTCGAAAAAGAGAGCAAAATTAACTCTGAAATGATTCGCACATGTCCGGTGTGGTGTTGAAACATCTTTCGAGAATTTTACATAATTATTTGTGTGAATTTGTCAATAACTTAGATTAGGTATTTGATAATGAAACATTTCATCCATTTTATGGCGATATTTACACGCTTTTGAGAGTCTAAAAAGTGACTACACGATTTGAACACTCCAAGTGCATCAAAATAAAACACTCGAATTTAGAGTGAGTAGATGAATATTCTTCGATGGAGTCCCTCAAAGAAGAGTTGAGAGGTTCCAAAAGAGTACATATTCAATTGTTTGTTTCATCCCATTTTCTCCCATACATGGTTCATATTCACCAGAGATTTACAGAACAAGAATGAAATTATATTGAAATCTCTCATATTTGTTTTCATCCGAATAAATATTTATTCGGTTCAAATTAATTGAATGGGAATCAGGTATTCAGTGAGAGGATTAGTCGTTGAAATGGAAAATCATAAATCCACATCAATATGGAACAATTCAGAGTGATTTATCATTATACACTGTTACCTCATTCATTCATCTTAATTTAGTTACAGTTAGTTTGTATTTGTATTTAAACTCGATTCACCATGAAGATAATAATGATGACGATGATGGAAATCACGACTGTATGACGTGAAAGCGATAGTGAAAGGGGAGCGAAGTTGTCGTTTACCCTTCGTGTCACAGAAACACACTTCCATTGTATATCAAACCCCTCATTTTTCCCTTTCTTTCAACTCGTCCCGAGTTTCAAGGTCCTGAGCAATGCATCATCCAGAAAGTAATTCAATAAGAATTCCCAAGTATGAATGTGAGTAGTTGGAGAAATAAGCATGAATTACGACACACTCCACAACAATCCACCAACTTTCTCTATACAAGATATTCCAATACAATCCATTCCTCTTGGAAATCTGTCTTTCAAGATGAATTTGATCCATTGAGTTTCTGATTGAATACGTTTGACTTGATCAGTCCTCACAACAACTTCTCTTATTCAATGTCAAAGTCAGGAAACAACTGAAACAGAAGATTTTCTTTTGAAAAATTTGGAATCTTGGACTGTGGTTTGAAATTTGCTGGAGGCATCTGAAAATCAAGTCTTTCACTGCATATCATCGTTCGGAGAATTGGAAGCTCAGCATTTATTTTTTTACGTGGAAATCAATATCAGATGCGTTGAGAACACGAGACGAATGGGACGTGAATGGGATGTATGAGCTATCCTTGAGAGATAATTGAAATCACTGCCCACGTCACCATTTATGTCTTCAGACATTTTTCCACAGAAGTCTCATACACGTATTTTAGGTTTTATGACAGTTTGTTACATCTCAATAATTTCTTGTGCTTGAACAGTTCGTAAGCGGAAAGTAATTCAACTGAAGCTCAGTTAGAATACGGACAACGAGAAATATCATTCACCTACGCCAAGATTTTTGTTGAATTGATTGAAAATTTGATCAATTTAACCAAAATTCTCGAATATGTTACAGAAATTTGTTGATGTTCACACAGTAAACGAAGTCCCGGTGACATTGACGATTCAAATGGAGTGCTAGACGTAAAATATCCCTCCTAGCGCAGTGTTTGGAAATTAGAAACCATGAAATGTCATGGTGAGACAATCCCAGGCAACACAACGGGATAAAAGAACGTTTATGGAAGATATATAAAACGTAGGGGAGTTCGTTTGCAGGGAAAAAAAGGAATAGTTGCGGGAACTACTTAAATAGTCGATTTTCGACCATCTACTCAAGTAGTTGCTGCAACTATTTTTTTTCCCGTGTGTTGGTTCACAAAACCTCCCAGAAACACATTTTGCTGTTAGGGCTGTGACCGATTTCAAGCCTTCAAAGCTGAGCAGAAAAAACGGATCGCCAAGAAATGCATCCGAAATGTAGCAGGGAGTCAGAATTGCGCTCATAGATGCGAAAATAATCAGGACCCAAATACCATGACACGATGGGGAGTTTGGAGGACTTTAAAGGCCAGCAAAAAAATTGAACTACTAAGAAATACATGCCAAATTGGTTATTGAGTCGGAATTTGCGTTTCCAGATGCGAAACATCCCACCTGGTATGGCATAATCAACGCCCAAATATCACAGAATCTCAGGAGCTGACTGAACCCCCAGGATATCGAAGAATTTCACGATGCCTCGTCCTCTTGAATGTTCACGGTGGCCTGTCATCTTCAGGCACCCTCGTGGTGTGTGTTCTATCGCTCTTTTGACGCTTCCAGTCCACCCCTCAGGATAATCCACTCATAAATGACGGAAAGACGGTTTCAAGAACAATATCACATATATGTCGATTTTGATCCATTTGTATCTGGGATTTGCGGCAGGGTAGGATACTAATTACTCCTGTTTAAGTATAGGACTCTCTATTCTTGTGATCACCTTTGTCGATTTCTCAAAAACTCGTTGATCATTGTTCGTGAGTAGAATTCCTTTGCGTAGAATGCAGATGTAATAAAATAAAAAAATATGATATGTCAAGGTAAGATACGTAATTTTGAAAAATTCGACAACTTCTTAAAAATCATATTTCATCTCAGAATTTTATTCAACGCATAACTCAAAAAGCCTCATTTTATTTTACAACTACATTGCAATACATTGAATATCTGAAAGTATCCCTTTGCAACATTCTCTATGCAAATATTTTCAAGAAGAGGATGTAGTAAATTCGCTTGGTAAAAAACAAGGTACCTGAAAATGAGAATCATTATCTTAACGAGCCCCTAGACTAACATCAATTTCTTCGTACAATTGTTTGAACTGATTGTAGAGTAAAAGGATCTTATTCCAAATTGGATACCGTGAGTCTTTATCTTATCTTCTAGTTTTTCCGAGTGAAAAATGGACTCATGTGGGTTCATTTGAAAAAAGAAATGATTCCGATTCCACCCAGTTTTTGTAATAACGAGAGATCTGTTGAAAACCTTTTCGAGGATGCAAAATCATAATTTGAAAGTCATGTTTCGATAACAGGGCACGAAAAAATGATACCAATGAATGTTGAATTTGTAATGTCATTACCAAAAAAAAGGTAAGGTTCTCCCTTTTACCATTCATCTTCTGGATCGAATTCGATACATTGAACAGAAAACTGCATGAAATCCTGGCCCTATTCAAAAAGAACAGAAAATTCAACCATTCATATTTCCCTCAACATCCTTTGTCTACATACAAAAAACCAATTCCACACAATAATCCATATCAGCTGTCATCAGGAAGAAGCAAGTATACTTGAATTAAATTTCTATGCTATAATCTTTTCCCCAAACTGATTATCTTTGCAATCAGGAGTTTTTTGTGATACCATTCACCATTTCAAACACCTTCCGATATTGCCAATTTTTCTCCTCCCTTGAATCTAAACGTAACAAAATAATAATTCTCCAAGAATCACATACCTACGATTGATGTGATTCGATACAATCTTTGCACACAGATTATAGCCAGAAACTGATAAAAATCAATCGATACAGTAATAAATTCCACGTTCAGTACGATATATACGTTTTACAGAACAATAAAGATTATATGTGAACAAAGTTACGACGATACTTCAACCCTTGTGGAAAAAATCGTTGTAAAGGAGGAAGAGCAAGAGAAAAGGAAAATGCAGGAGAAGGAAAAGGAAACGATAGAACCGTCTTCTTGACCCGTCGTCATCCTATCTCTCTATACTCTACCGCTATGCCCTATCCTCTTACTGGTGCTGCAGCATCCTCATGACGTAATTCTACAACGAACTAAGGTTTGACCTATACACGACGACAACGATGTCAGATGCCCGTACTTGCATGAGAGTGCGCACTGAAACGCATAAACGAAAACACATACGAATACACGTACACATATGCCTTGATCTCTCATCATTTCAAGATCCACATACACGTGTAACATACACGTATGAAAGGTCTCTTGGTCTTTCAAGGTACGCATGAGCGCACGCGCATAAAATGCATAAGTGTGTGGATATGTGTGTATTTGTGCTTTGGTGTGTGTTGGAACGTCGCCACCAAGCGGTATACACTTTGTGGATGAGACACACGTATTCTATCGAGCAGATACTTCCACAGCTCCTGGACCTAGAAGGATGAGAGGTCCTGGTAGTGATGGTGGCCCTACGGCCATCAAGAAAACTCTCCCAGGACATGAAACGTTAGTTCGTTTGTGCAGATACAATACTGTTTGTAACAAAAAAAAAACTTCTTCTCGTCTCATTTTTTGTCAAAGAATATGTGAGAAAGTTCAGATGAGTTATATAAAATATTAAATTATATTAGATAAATTTTTTTTAGTAATTTTTGTTATTTCATACACGACTTATGGCTTTTGAGATTTATCATTTTAACATGTGAGGGTTAGACAGAGGTAAAGTTATATACTCGCTGCTTCTTTCCAACCATTGTACCATAAATCGATAGAGGTTTTGCATTATCATCTGTACGTTCTTCTTACAGTTTGGAGAATCATGCATAGGAAGAAAGCTGCGTTATCGCTTGTCCAGCGAACTAGAATGGATGGGTTGAAGAAGAAAACATTGTCCACTCGATGAATATCTTGCTATGAGTTGGAGGAATGGAAATGAGGGTCATTTACAAAGCTTGCAACAAAAAGTTGGGTAATTTTGGTAACAATTGCCATCTTGATCACTCAAATTCTCAGGAGTAGCTTTTTTCATATGTGGAATATTGATGGAGACTCCAACATGACTCTTGATCAACAACAAGGCATTCAATACCATCAACTATTCTATATTGATTTTTCTGAACACGTGTCGTCAATCAATGTCATTTCCTTAATTTTGTTGGAACAAATTCCATCGCGGAAAATGCAGTAATATCTTATATTAAATAATTTCAGGAATTCCTTTATTAGGAACCTTGATAAGACTGCGATAGGAGAATCATAATTGCAGAAACATTTCAATTACGTGATCAGGTCCTGAAATTTCACCCTGTTCAGGACTCCACAACATTATAACACAAGGTTGTTATAAAGTCCCAGTCTGATTATCCCGCACAGTTAATTATCTGTCTGAAATTACATTTTCTGACAATTCTCGAGAGACTGCCAGAGGGCTGTTTAAAACATTACATAATTCAGAAATACGAGGAAAGCCAAGCTTGAAGGGCTCTGGTCTATCGTAAGGTCTTGACCACAGCTCAATTGCCTCAACTTGCGGTAGAGGTATTCTTTCATCTCTCAGCTTACCAGCGGTTAGAGAACCTTGTTGGAGAAGCACGAGCAAAAGCTCTCGTATATCCAGGTGAATGTATTCCCAACTGCGGTGCGCGAGACAGCGACACTCAACACCTGGTGTCTGGCAGTCGAATTTGACGACAGTAATGCGTCGCATGGTATGCGCAAGTCCTTTTTTCTGGAACAGCAAATTTCTTGCTCCAACTGCAAAATATTTCTTAGCACAGCAATGTTGTTAGCTGCGACAGTGATTTTTTAGCTGTGACAGTAGAAAATCTTTGCCCTTCCGATAAATTTTGGTATCATATATAGAATAGCAAACAAATTTTGCTGGAGAAATCAACATTTCTCGCTATCACAGCTGAAAGTTTGCTGCCAAAGCTAACAAGACCGCTGTCATAGCAAAAAATTTGCTACTCCGGCAAAAAGTACCCAGCAAAATCAGATTTCGTTGTCACGACGAATTTCTTTTTCCTCCGTATAATATCTATACCCGAACTGACAATCTATACAAGACTTTGCGTCTTTGTTGACGCAGTAAATTAAAATATCATGTATAGAATAGCAAATATTTTCAGTAGCCTACGCATAAATAAATGATGTTGATAGCTAAAGATCAGCTATGGTAGCTATTTTTCAGCTGTGGCATCAAAAGTTATCCCTATGGTAGCTGGAATTTAGCTGTTGCAACAATGTTTCCGGTTATCCAAATATCAAGTACATGAAGTAGCTATCACAGCGAATTCCTGGTTACCATAGTGACCTATCTTTTTTGCGGCCACAACCAACTGGATTGCTGGGAGGACAACGCGATTGGTCAAAATCACGAATTTTGCCCTAGGCTAGCAAGAAAATTCACTAATTGACGTATAATGCTTCGAGTTGGAGTTTTCAAGTCATTTCGTATTCTCCCTATTCTTCGAACTCGGTTGTTTTGGATTACTAATTGTTGTTCGATATAAAGAAAGTGATTGCGGAAAAGGATGCCTCCTCCACAGAAATGAAGAACTGAGACTTCCTGAAAATTCAAGTAGTTATCGAACTACGCTCGCAGTATGTTTAAAATAAACTGAAAGCATCCGAGGTAATTCATCGTACGATAACAACAGACGTGTGAACTTCATCACAACTTGACTGGGATTAACCTTAGGCTTGAAAAGTTCGCCCATGTCTGTACCAAACTACACAACCTCCATGGGAACTTTGTGCACAATATTCGGAAACTCATAAGCCTTCTTGAAACGAACTTTGAGATTTCAACAGTCACTTCAGAATACCTTGAAGTTATTTAAAGAATGTTGAAATTCATACAATTTCCAAAGATACCTTATATCATGAAACTCACTTGAACATCAAAATCTAGTCCCAACTCCTCAACCTCTCGTCTCGTTTCCATGGGTTGAAAAGTGTTTTGACAAGTACACGCTCTTTGACCCATCAAATGTATATATAACATAGCAAATTTTATTACCTGGATAATCTCTGATAATACACTCAAAGTAGAATGTTCACAAGAATCCCAGCTTGACTACATGGACCTTGTCCTATGCACAGAGAAACTTCTCCAGCCAACCTCCGTACTTTCACTTTTGCTTGTAATGTTCATGCAGAGTAGCGGAGAAACTTTCTTGAGGTGGAAGTGCACCGGTAACTCCAACGACTATGGTGTTGTGTGCGGTTCGCGCACAAGGGTGCAAAGTTGAATGCATACGTGGAGGATATCATACCCGCGTGCGATCATCGGAAGAAAAACTCTTGAATCGCACGTATACGAAATCTCCTTCTTTCGCTATTAAATACCATCTCTATTTTTATGGATATCAATTATCTTATCTCCTCTGAACTCTCGACCAAGGCGCGTATTTTAAAGTTCACAGAAATGTTTGTTTAATAATCGTAATTCTATATTTTCCCAGCACGAGCAGTGTGTCTAGCGGAGGAAAAATGGAAATGTACCAAGTGCATATACCGTTTCCAAAAGGTGGATTATTATTGCAAGGGAGATGACATTTTGAATTAATTCATTTTGGTTTATGTTGCATGAGACATTATCAAGGCATATTATGGGATGGAACATTATAAATGTCAGCTGAGATTACTGGATTCTCACTTCATGAATAAGTTGATAGCAATGTGAAGTTGCGACAAGGCTCTGATAAGAGAAGAAAAATTAAAATTTGCACAGTGTTTCTGTTCTTATTTTTCCTTGATTTCATTCTTTTTGCCCTGAGTATGCAAAATAAAAATTGTACGCAATATGGTTTTTATATTTTAGACTCGTATCAAACATAAAAAATGTTTGAAACTTCATAGAAGATGTTATCGAAGATCTTTTCTGAATTATTTCAATTCTGTATTTCAGTTTTCCACAAGAAATAAAATAATTCAGTACAGATACCTTTCTAAATGAAAAAAATCTGATGACTCATCTATTTCCTCTTTAAAAAAGAGCATGAAACTTCGTTTCGGTACAAATTTTGAGCATCGGGCAAAAGAAAAAGCGAACATCGCAGTTAGTATCTACGAAATGAAGATATCGTGGTAAAAGTGAAGACAGTTTCCAACAAAGGCATTTAAAATTAAAACTCAGCATGATGAATGCACAATCATGAATAGTAATTCATTCAAGCAATGTAAAATGATTGTCTTGCATTTTGCGCCATGTCCTCATTCCGCTCATGAAGAACGTAATTTTGATTTTCTCTTTTCCTCAATGTAAATTTAATCCCCATTAAGGAGATTTCATTGGATTTTTTAATAAACTTGTTCAATTAGGTACGTTTATCGTATTTCTAGTGAATTTGCCAATTTTCAAACCCGGGAACATTTATATTTTAATCTTCAAATCGCGATCACATCTACGGACATACTAATTTATTTCATGACTTTCAAAAACACTAAACCTAAATCTTTGTTTTGAGTTTCAACAACTTTCATTTGAATTTGATTGAAAAGTTTTGATTTCAACTCTCTAAACACCTGCAATGTAATTTTTTTCAAAATGGACTAAAATTAAATTCCCTCGCAGTTGTTCAATCCCATACATCAGGAAGAATCGAACTAAATAATTTCCACATCCAACTCTTCAGAGAATATTGTCAACATATGGAACGATTCAACCGAAGAATTCTTATTCGCTCTCCTGAAATTTATGTACCTGATGAATCGTTTACATATGAAGATTATATTTTTCTGTTTCCATTTATTTGCCGAGAATTCAGTCTCGAGTTTCATTAATCCGAAAGAATTTCATTTCCTCTTCTTTCGGGGATGTGTTAAACGAAGGGAACAACAACGGAAGTCGATTATTCGAGAGGTCGTTGAAAATAAAGGACACGGAAGATAGAACGGAAAATAGAGAGAGAGGGAAAATTGAACGATGAGAATAGTAGAGAAAGGGATTTCGATTGGAGGCTGCAGCCGCAAGAGTTGCCATCGGCTTAAGACCGTGGAGAAATGACCTCTCTTAGCACATCAAGGGAAAAGAGGAGGAGATAAAGAAAGAAAAAAAAAGGAAGAGGAGAGCAACGAGAGAGCTCGTACATTTTTCTCCGGGCTCATCTTCCTAATCTTTCTCGAGAGCTTTTGCTACTGCCTGGGTCATGTCGATACGTTTCCATGTTGAAAAAGGAACGACGCATTTGGATTGGGTACCAGGATTCTGGTACTTTCGGCACAACATATATATATATACATAGATACGTGTGGATGAGGGTGTACGGGTGAACGTAAGATATCTAAGTGTTGGTGCAAGCTGCAACGAGCTGACTGCAGTTTTTCTACGGTGAGAAATAAGGTCTTGGGTGTGTAAACCCGGTTACTTATGGAGGCCATTCCGGTCTGCGGGCTCGGAGAGCAGAGCACAGCACGACGTATATAGCGCACACATACAGCCCCTTTCGCTCGTTCCTCTCCCTCCCGCCCTTTCCCCCCCCCCCCGGCACCGAGAGGTTTTAAGGACTTAGCTCGACATTAGCGTCCCTGGAGGGTGGGTCAGGAGAAAAGGTGGAGATATGGTGTGGGGTCGAAAAAGGAAGATAGTAACAGAGGAGAAGGATTGCAAGTTGCAAGCAGGCAGCAACGAGTTGAGCAAGCAAAGCTTCAGATAGGGCTGCCGCTAGAGGGCTAGAGAAGACCATGTAAGGGTGGATGGGGTTCGTCGTAGCCAGGAGTTCAGGGGCGCGTTACATGAGGAAACGCCGGAAGTAGAGTGGTGCTTTACCGGTTGGTGGTGGGTGTTAGTAGTAGTGGTGGAGAACGATAAGAAAGGGAAGGAGGAGAGGGTGGAAAGAGGTGGAAAGGGATGGATGTGCGGCGATTTGGTTTCCAATCATGAGACGTCGGGACGCGCCTCTATCGAGCGAGCAGAGGCCCGGCCATCCTCTCTGCTTGTCCCATCCTCTTTCTTCTACAATCTCTTGCTCTCTCTTTCTCGCTCCCTTCTTCACTCACTTTGCTCCTTTTACTCTTGCATCCATGTCAGTGCGTTGTAGGTGTGCTGCAAACCAACCACCCACACCCTACACCACCCTTTAACCCAACTCTCTCTGGTACTACTACTCTCCTTCGCCTACACCTCCGCGTCTCAACCAACCATCTCAACCTCTTCTCTCTACCATCGCTACACGGCCACCCACCCCAGCAGCCTTTACACCACCCATCGGCAGTCACCCGCTTCTACTAACCACTCTTCTCGTCCTTCGCCTTAATCTCCTGCTTCGTCCTTCGACCCCCCTCCTCTCCGCCCACCTAAAATCACCCTTTTCCTCGCCACCCGTTGCAACCGTTGCACGTACACCAGTACACGTATACACACATCCCCATTCCCAACACGCACATACGTTCCACTCGTTTTATTCGCCTCCGATGTCCTTCGTACTTTTTGCCCTCCAATACTGTCCAACCTAGTGGCCAATTCAGAATAAGATTCTCAACGCTTTTCATTCCACCCGCATATCCGATCACAGAATGAAAAATGAAGCCGGTTATCTGGCTTTGAGAGAGGATGGAATCCAGGGGGTTTCCATTCGTGTTCTTTTTTTTTTTCACGGATGGGAGACAAAATTCATCTGCTTGTGATTTTCTCTTCCATTTTGAACTGTATTTAACATATGATACAGAAAAATCTCCTTTTTCGTCGGTTCTCCAGCAGTTGAAAATCCATATTAATTGTGCGATAAAATAGAAATTCTGAAATTCAGAGATAGAAACCTATCACCTTTGTATTCAAAAGTGGAAAACTTCGAATGTCTCTGACTCTTATAAGTTATCCGAAGTGTACTCCCTTCACTCCGAAGCGAGCTATCTTGGAGACTCAACATTCAAAAACATTTCTAATTACCGAGGTGGATTCTTTCCTCCACAAAACATTGTTCCGAAATCCCCAATTCTTAGCAGTTTATTAAAAGCTGTTAAGATGAAATCCTTATGTTTCACATTAAAGAATAAAAAAACATTATCAGGTGTGAACGTGTTGAGACATCTATAAAATATACATAAAATTATTATATTTACGTGCATATTTTCCGTGTGATTACTTTGTACTAGTTCATTTTACTATTCCAAGATTAGCGATCTCAACTTCATTACAAAGTCGAGATACTATTTTACTAGAAGTTTAGAATTGCGGTATTTTTCTCTGAGTGCACTCAGTGCATCTGTTATCTAATGTAGTTAATGGCACATGGAAGGGACATAACATGAGTTGAGTTTTGAAGATTCAAATAATCACTTTGTGAGCATTTAAAATATTTTTAACCGAAACGAACAAACGTTTTACATATCCGACTAAAATGTCATCCACTCCATTTTATTTTATCACCCTCCTGAAATTTCAAAAGCGGCTCTTTTTTCGAAAAGTTGAATGCATTAAAACACTTAGGTTCATGATGACGGACGAAAAATTTAAGAGCCCATATTCGTGAGACATACGCGGTGTACTTAGCGTAATACAGTTACCATCAAACTTTCAAAATTGATACCAACGACCGAGAATGTTTTCCTCTCATTCTCCCGTCTGTATTTTCTTTCAACCTGAATCAATTCAATTTCGATGTCAATTGGCTATTGTACCAGCTCATGATTGCACTTAAACTGAAGTCATATATAGGTACTAAAGCGTGGTTTATAATGCCACTTATGTTGAAAGATTCAAACTGTTCGGTTCGAACGCTACGTGTTTCCAGTTGCACATGCACCTACGTACGGAATTACCACAAGTTCTTTTTTAATACCTTCCTCCTCTCGTACGTTTTCATATGAAATGAAGGGAATTCATACGGTCGAGGGAACATATGCACTCATTAAAACTACTCCATTTCCATGTGAAATATTGTTATGTAATTTTTAGAGTGTTCTTGCAAGGATTTAGAGTTCATGGATCAACGTATCCACGGTAAAGTACCTACAGAATAGATCATAAACGCGAGAGGAATCGGTTTATATATTTTCGATAATAACGAAAGATGCTTCTGCACCTTCCTCACGAAACCTCGAATGAAGAAAGCAGCACTTTTGATCAGTTCATGAAATTGGATTACAAATTCCTTGATCTTAAGAGAACTCGCTAGAATCTGACAATGGAAGGTTGACTTCGAAAAGTCAATCAGTGTTGAAATATTTAGGATCATTCAATGTATAAAATTTCATCTGTGTGAATTAGCAATCATTGGATACAACAGCCCGATTGGAAATCATCGAATTCATCTGATATTTCATGAAGACTGGACGGGGTTGTTCGAATTGAGGCATAGGATTAAAAAAATTCTTTCTCAAAATTCATAAAAGTTTTTACAGTCACTTCTCTCTGAATTTTCACATAAATTTCACTTGATTTCAAAACATATGACTGAATGCTCAGAATACACTCCAGAATTCGGTTGGAGTTTCTTAAAATTCAGCAAAAAGTAACTAAAAAGAATTACTACAGTCACATTTTCTGAATTTTCAGAACGAATTTTTTCACAGTGTGCCAAAATATGATAACGATAATGAAGTTTTTGTGAGTAAATTCAAAATTCCATATATTATCTGTTCCTGTGATATTCAAATCTGGTTGCGTTTATTATTAGGGATATTATTCTAATTTCAATGATTCCGACATATTTTGTAATGTCATCTGTTCCTCCGCAAATGTTTTCAACTGTAGCTGAGGACAGAAATGAAGGAAAACTTCATGGCAAAACTCTAAAGACGTTTATTTATTTTGAACTAGAATCTCTAGAACGAAGTCTGGTCACCCCAAGATCTGACTACTAATTTTTTAATTTAGAATTGTCAAAAATCATGTCGTGTGAGATTTTTTCAAAATAAATGCAGAGAAATTAATCAAATCTGGGATCGCTATCATTTCAATGCGTTCTGGGCCCAAATTTCAATCTTTTTCATGTTCACCTCCGAATACTTCCGTTCTACTACCACAATTTGTGTTCACATCTGGATATAAAGATCAATAATGCTCAGGCACTTTTCTTCTTAGTTCTAGGGACTAATACAATTGTCTTTTCATATTCGTTAATTGAAAACTCCATGTTATTATGTTATTGTCAAGCCCGGTGAAATGAATATCATCCATTTCATCCAAGTACAATTTATTCCCCAATAATAAATATCAAACTCTGTTTCCCAGGGTTGGATCATGAGAACATGAGATAGATGTTTACTTTGACATATTTAACTATCCATTCGGTTTCAAGAAACTTTACGCTTGGAAGGGAATAACGTAGAATTTGATTCATTTACATATTCTCTTCGTGTCGTTACTAGTGGTAATGGTTATGAATTAGGAGATTGAAATATTCAGGTACCATTCAAGGAAATGTTTGAAATATTGATGATCCTTGTATTCGAGACGATATTCAAAATAAGAAATTTTTATATCAATTTCAATGAGATTCGAGATCCAATTTGTCATTATAGGATCATTAATTCCTAGTTCATCGGAGAACTGAAGGGGTTCTAATTGTAGAGTGAAGCATTTAATTGAATTTATGAAAATATCAGAAAGATTCTGTGTTATATACTGTAAAAAACGTTTGCCCTCAACTTCATAAGAATATTATGAAATATTTTATATAAATAGTTTATCAAATTCCATGATGAAATATTGAATTCTATTTCATAATTCATAATGTTCTCCTTCATTCCTTTTCTCAATTTGAATGAAATGTATTCGGGAAATTTAATGAATGAAATGTTATATTTTAGGGAGAAATTAAAAAATTTCATTGTAATATTGAACTCAAGAACTATTATTACATTAACTATGAAAACATGATATTTTATGAAGAATTTGCCTAACAGTATAAATGAGGGTGAATTTGAAGTGAATTTTAGAGAACCTCTCACATGATATCAATTCAATCATGAAAATCAAATCAACCATATTTTTGATAAAATGAATCCCAACAGATGACATGAATTTTAATAATTTTAGACGATTAGAATGATTCTACTATGAGAGAAGCATCCCAGCAAAAACAACTGCAGACGTTTTAGAGGATCAGTAACGTCTCTTTACTGGCATTGCAGGACCATTCGTGGCCCATTGAAACGCCAGGAATCATTATTCAAGAAAAGATTTTCTAAATACAAGTAAAAGTTTTTTGATTTAAGTTGATATTCTTCCCCTATCGACAATTTGAAAATATTTTCTTGGAAAAAAAAGAACATGGAATAAGAATATTCTTGGATTGTTTAGAATCTACGGTGAAGAATTGAAAATATAACATTCACGAATTGATTTAAATTCAATATCCATATCCGAAAAATTCGACATATTAAAGCAGCATCATTGATATAGTTTTTAAAGTGCGAAGGAAGGATTCTTGTATTTTATATCATGGAGAAATGTGTTTGAAAACTACGTTGCATGGGTATACGAACAATTTGCATAGAAATTCAAATACCATAATCTGTAGAATGAGTTGTAATACAGTGATAGCGTTACAACGAAATAGCGAGTTGACGATTTTACAAAGACCATTCTTGTATATTTCCCTCAGGATTTCCACGCTCAAGACACAAAGTGGAAAACTTTGTAATTTTTTTCAAAACATGCATTCATAATTTGATTGATGAAACATATTTTTTCTTTCTATGAAAATGTTCACGATTTAATCCTTTGTAGTAGGACATTATGAAATTTGAAACCCTTTGCGAGAAGGAGTGGGCATCTTTTGCGTTTCTATGGGATTCAGTTATATAATATTCAGTTGGAATCACAGGAATTCGATTGTCTCCTCGAAATATTCATAATTTCAAACGAAACGACTGCCATGTATTATAGAAAACATATATAGTGTGAAAGCTGTGAGAGAGCTTTCTTCATTCCAGAGGTTTTCATCCAAAATAAAGTATTTTCGAACTTCTTGGGACTGTTTTTGTTTTGTTTTTAGAACTGGAGAATTCTGAACAGCGTGTGAATGACCTGCATTGAATGATGATATAAAATCTCCTGTCAGGTTCTCATCAAGCAACTTCCGAAATAAGATGATTTGTTCGAATTTTTTTTTTCCCTCGAGAAGGAAGTGAATGAGGGATTTGAGTTATTTGACACTTATTAAATTGGTCTGAATTTCGTTTTTCTCGGTACCATGGCTTTCCAGTTGGGTGGCACGATATCTAAGAAACTACCGAACATATCGCTGTATTTTAAATCTTATTCTAGAGTAGATTCAATTCCCTGTAGCCTAACCCTAAGAAATTATGATATTTATTATTGTTTCTTTTTTACCGGACTTTGAGAGCAGGCATGTCCAGCATTTTTTCAATTTTGAATTTTTTGTTAGTTTTATTGGTCCAAGCTTCAACGAATGTAATATATTTCGTAAAAATTTTTGCTCTCCTGATATCAGTTAATATTCGCAAATGCTACGATGCTTAGATACTTTTTTTTAAGACGACCATGCTGCAGGCTGTATGAGTCATTCAAATTAGATAACTTTTTACTGGGAAAAATTTGTTTGTATGCTTCAAGATATATTTAACAAGTGTCAAAAAAACTATCTATGGAATATTCTAAAAAAATGTTTCAAGAATTCCCTTTCAAAAATGGTGGTAGCAAATTTATATTTCATCATGAAGGATTTTATAAAGAATTGAATCTCTGCAATGAAAAATGATGTCTGGAAATATTGAATGCTCTTGGCGAGGCATAAAATTTCCATTGTTGTGAGACGAAATTCACTATCAGAGCGACGAATAATCCTCTATAATTTTTAATCTCCAACGTCACATTATAGAATACTCATCACAGACGTTTCGTTTTGAACCAAAATATATACGTTCACGAATCTACCTTAGAATCTCTTTGAATAACGCTTTCAAATGTAATTAATTACCAGATTATACTCCTGTTTCTGTTTCATTCATAAATTTATCTGATTATCCTAGATATTTTTCCTTTCACGTTGGACTCAAACTCAGACGCAACTCCCATAAATTTGTTTGAGACTGCATAATACAATGAGAGCGGTGTAAACAAGCAAGTAACAGGATAATTACCTAAGCAAATGGGTGTTACCTGATACCAACTCTCATCACGTGTAACTTGAAATCGTACAAAATTGAGTTTGTAATTGTATGATTTCATTATGAAACTTCATAAACAAGAGATAATCAAGCGCTTTGGAGAGATTGTGATAATATTCTCATCTTAATAGGTACCTATGATCATAATCATCTATAAACCGAGGAGACAATGAGATTCCACGTTGTATTCTTCTCTCAGAAGAATTTACGTTTCCTACGAATTCAAGGATGTACAAAAATAGGAAGGTTGAAAAATACAGCAATGAAAGCATGCCAATTCATTCCACGGTTTATTCTTCGTGAAGTCAAGGTGATAATAGCAGCGTGGCGGCAGTCGAGTTGTTTATGATGGGCTAAGGGCAGAGTATTCAATTTTATCAAAATGTCGCTGTGCACAGCACTTCTCCGATTCAAGTAGAAGTGCTCATTTCAAATATTCTTATCTACGGAGGCGGAGAAAAAATTTGCTAACGCAGCAAATCGAGGTATTATATACAGAATAGCAAACAAATTTTACTGAGAGAGAAAAAATTTGTCACTGCCACCGCTAAAAAATTGTTGCCATAGCCAACAAGATTGCTATGATGGAAAATAGTCCGCTGTCATTGCGAGAAATTTGTGGCTCCAGCGAGAGGGATCCAACAAAATCAGATTTGTCTGTGACAGCAAATTCCTCTTTTCTCCGTATATTTGCTTGGAGCTTTGCGTCAATTTGTGATGATCGATATACACACATATAGAATATTCTCAGTTGGAATACAATTTGTGTGTCATTGATTTTCATTACGCGGAGAAAGAAGCAATTCGCTGTGCCAGTATAATCTAATTTTGCTGGCTCTCTTTTGCTGTAGCAGCAAATTCTTTGCTTTGACAACAAACCATTTGCAATTACAGCAATCTTGTTAGCTACTTGAGAATGAGCATCTCAGTAAGATGGCCTGTTTTTCATTTACTAATGAATTTTATTGCAAATTCTAGTAAGAGGCACTTGAAGGGAACCTTTGTATTTTTTGCAAACAATCTTCCTCGAGAAATGTGAGCAAATTACACGATGAAATTGTGGGTTGAGTTTCTTGAATTTATTCAAACTGCAGATAATTATAAACTTGATACATGATTTTCATAGAAGCAAAACAGCAGCATAGTATATATTGTCGATCCTTGCACCAAGCGCTCTATTTCCAGTGTCATCAAGCGGACTCATAAGCAAATAAGGAAACCCAATTAGACGAAACCACCAAAACAGCTTGCGCACATAGATCGAGATTTTGCAACTAAGTTAGATACAGACGCAAGGACCGTTTGTACTCCCTGAGTCGATAATTCTTGTTCCATTTCCACGCAACCGACCAGATAATCATCACTGACGTTTCAGTAGTCTGCTGATGGTCTTGCGATGCCGATCAGTTCTCAGAAACATGTCAAAAAAAATTACCCGATTCTTAGATGTTTCCCTTTTCATCTTTATTTCTTAAGAAATCGAGCATACTGTTCTGTTACAAAATATGCCTCTTCCTGAGCGAAAAAATGTTCAAAATTGCATATAATTTTCATACAGTTATATAAAACTTATGTATGAATCGTATTGAATTATGTGAACATTGAATATAAGTTTGAAGAATTGTCCACTTGAGTTACATCGTATAAAAGGGTTAATGAGTTCATCAGTGACATTAATTCTGAAAAAGTACGTTTTTCATGCCACAATTTAAAATAAAAGAGTATTTAGATGATTAAAAAATACTTGTCACAAACATTTTATCGAGAACTCCATAATAAGTTTGAAATCGGAATGTCGAACTGTTGCTTTGAAAAACAGATGAATTATAATGAATTTCGATCAGTCCTAGATTTCACATAGAATATTCTATAATAGCTAGAGACCAGATTGCATGCATGATCAATAATTTCTGCATGGATTTTTAATGTTTTATTGACAACTGTGGACGAGATCACAGGAAAATAGGTATGTAAATTCAATCGCCACTGAATCGATTCAGTGAAAATGAAAGAAAATGCTTACAATGCAAGAATGGCAATCTTGTTGGCTACGATAAATTTGTTAGCTTTACTGAAAAGTCCATTAGTCCAGCGATGTGGTTGATATTTGGATCGCTAAAAATTGGCTGTGGTGGCTATTTTTTAGCTGTGGCAGCAAAATTCATCGCTACAGGAGCTAAAATCTAGTTCTTGCAGCATTTCTTTCCGCTATCAAAATATCAAATATACGAAATAGCTACCACAGCGAATTATTTTTTCCCGTGTTTCCTGTTTAAATTAATCATCCCCCTTCTCAGCAATCCAGTTAGCTGTAACAGCGAATTTACAGCTAGATCGGCAAAAAAATTTGCTATTCCATGTACAATACCTCGATTTACTGCCTCAGCAAATTTTTTTCTGCGTTTGCTGCATACTGCTGCAAATTATATCTTCAAGAAGAGTCTATTTCTTTCTAGTATCATACACAAGATGTAGAGGTATTTATTTGTTTCATGAGGAATTCAAACTAAATTCTCATGTATTGATTCTAAACAACTATTCCAGGCTCTTCAATGGAATTCTTAAATCTCTATGACACTGAGGAATCCTTCTTCCGATAAGATTTTATACAAAGATGATTTGAAATAACATGGAAGATTGAATAAATAAGGATTTAATAAAACAGACATTTGCAAATTCATAAAATATATATTTATATCGTTCTAGGTTTCTTCTAGCAAACTCCTTTGAGAGCTGTAGATATTCTTACATGACTCCCCGGAGAAGTTATTCCCAGTACCGACATAGTTTATATCTCCCCTCCTTTTATTCTTTAAAACTGAAATTTTATTTGAAAACATCCAAATTTTGACTCTCTACACAAAAGCGGGAGATCTCATATCATTCTTTTTCATACCCAAACGACATATTCGCTATCAAGTGAATTGTTATATGAACAAAAATCAGTTGAAAAATCCGCTATACTCCCCCACAAGTGTACTGATCACGAAAGTATAAACGAACTCCTCCTGCTGATCCAGCAATGCTGGTAAAGATGACTCCCAAAGTGTCTGTTGTATTGTTTTCCATGAAAATGATATCGAACCAATTCACTGTGTCACACATCATCCTTCCATAAAAAAAAACAATCGCCATGCAATCCATTTGTGAGTAACGAACGACGCTATGATCATATTTCCAAAGTATTCCAAACAGTTTAACAGAAAGAATGAAACTCGAGACAGAAAGAAACAGAACACACACACCTTTTGTGAAAGAAAATTATGGCATTCGATTCTCATAAAAAATGTATCTACAACCGACGTGAATCATAGCGTTTCGATTGTATGCTTCGCATGCAACATGTGATCATCTATTACTGATTTACATTTCGTATGCGAATCACACATACACTCGTATTTATGGTAAAGAATGAAGCCAAGAAAGTAGAATTGAATAAAGGAATATCAAACAACTAATGGAATATATACAACACATTTGGGTCACGATTTATAATCATTGAGACGCAAAAAAAATAATTTGAGAATTCAAAGAGCGATTTGATATAAATTTCTTTAATCTCCGAAGATCAAGTTATAAAGTTTCCACGATGGAGGGATTCCAAGTTTCTTCGGAAAGTGCGTACAAGGGTTGAGCACCCATTTGATGCCCTACATCTCTAGGAAAACTGTGGAGGTCGAAGAAGAGAGAAGTGGGGTGCAATAGGTAAAAGACGCGATAGTAGTAGTGGTAGTGGTTAAACGTATAGAGGGAAGGTTCGAGGATAGAAGGAAGTGAAGGCGGGTGGGTGGGTGGTTGGATGGTTAGGTTGGTGAGGCTCTTTGGGGCTCTGAAAATGCAGCGTAATTTGTCTTTGTCTGACGGCAGGACGATGAGACGGCGGGGAACGAGCGGGGATGGAGAGCAAGAGTGGAGAAGTGTGTAAGGGTATAAGGGTTGGCGGTGGGTGGTTGAGGGTGATAGGTGGACTAGGAAGGTTCGGTTTGGTGAGAAGAGAACGGATAAGAGTGGAGAGAAAGTGACGGTGAGAGTTTAGAAGAGGTATAAAGAAGGAGAGAGAGATAAATACAGAAGTAGAAGATAGAAAGGTAATGCGGGGTAAACGAAAAGAGAAGGAGGAAGAAAGAGAGAGAAGAACGCAAGAAGAGAGAGACAGATTTCGTGCTTGACCCGCCTGGGATCGATGCGTTCGTCTGCCAGAACGCCGAGACGCCCGCGTCCTTCCTTCCTTCCTACCGTCTCTTTCTCTCTCTCTCTCTCTCTCTCTCTCTTTTACTCCCATACCTCGTCTTGCCATATACTTGTATAGACGTGTGAGAGTGCGTGTATGTGTGCGTGCGTGTGTGTGTGTGTGTGTGTGTCGATATACAGGTACATACACTTTCACGTGTATACAGATATATGCATTTTCCTTCTCTTCATTTCTCTTCTATCCTCGGTACATCGTCTATCCTTCTTCCCCTATCTTTTAGCCTCACTCATTCACCTACCGTGTGTATACCGTGCCAGTGCTGCTGCTGATGCTGCGTGCTTACCTCGAACCTTACCCTCCTTCACCCTTCCTGCTCTTTTCATTCGAAAACCAACGTCGTTGGGCCGGTCCTCGGCATCGCCCAACACGCACATACGCCGTTAACCGCACTGCACAACGCGCGTGCAATCCACCACGACCACTTTACCACCCACCCACCCACTTACCTTCTCTCTTTCTCCCATCTTCATCGTCTCCAGTGATTCCATTGCTCTTCCTAGCTTCCTCTGACACCGTTGCCTCTTCGACCCTCTTCCCACAGAGTTACCACAAAGACGCATACACGCATACATACTCACGCTCACCCATACCTCTTACGTATAACACACGCACACGTACATACAAAATGACAGTCAGCTACTCTCTTTACTCTCATGCACTCACGCAAAGCCAGGTCCTAGGAACCGCACCCCGAAATATCGAGCCACCCTCCGCCCTCTCGCCTCACACACCGAACTTGTCCTCCTCGGCGTCGCCAAATACTGCAATACTCCGCTTTTCGGGAATGCGAACGCCAGAGTATTCGCACATCGGAGTCCGATATTTCGCTAACCTTCCCTCACAAATGCGGTTTGTGCATACACATGGACGGAGATACGTGGCTATGTATAATGCCTGCTTCGATTTAACCGAACCGCTTGTCACGATGAGAAATCGCAGAGCTATGGTATCAATCGGAATGAAATTACTCACAATGCTCATTTCAATGGGGACGGTGAAGAAGATTTGAACGATAAAACCAGTATTATCGAGTCAGTTTCATTCGATCGCAAGACGATTCGATTGATTCTACACTCTACTTGAGACGTTTTTCTTCTAATTAATTATTTACGGTTAGACCGGAGTTATCGATGTTTGGAGAATTGATTGAACAGAGGGAGAGGTGTGACAGCCAATTCTGAAATCACGATTTCTAAATACGTTCGATCTTCCACTTAGCACGAAGAACTTTCGAACAAATTCGCATTCTCATTCTTTGCCCCATCGATGATTCTTCGTGGACTGTTGAAGGATAATTTAAAAATCCATTTATTATATCCGTTCTCCACGGAAGTACGCTGATTGTTCTGGATATTCAAACATATTCGATCATTCATTTCCAACGCCTCCCAAATAACAGAATCAGAGTGAAATGTATATGTATGCTGAATATTTCAATGGACTGGATAAAGTGTTTCATTGACTCATTCAATCCACTCACTCGTTTTAATGTCACCGTCGAGGGATCGAAATGTGATTAATTAGTTGGAAGACTTGATTGTGCGAGATAATACATATAAATTGTAACATTTCTACAATAGCTGTTAATAATAGATTACAGTTTTATCAGTAATTAGTATGATGGATTTATCATATCATTACCCGATTCTTCAATACAGCAGGAATTAAGTAATGTGAAAATAGGGTGACAGATTTTTGTTTGATTTGATTTGCATTTAATTGATTTTTAAAATGCAAAGATGATGGATTCAAGGGTTGAGATAATAAAAGATGTTAAGAACTTTTCCTTTCTTATAATTGATCTAAAAACACGTTACTCGCAGAGATGAGATTTTTTACACTCGATCGGGTACGAAATTTGAGAGGATAATTAATAATTAACATCTACACGTTCTTCTTCCTGCTTATCCAACTTGGTTGCATGAAAAGCAGAAGCTTCGATAATTATGTTCCAGGTATATAATACGGAAGAATGGATGGATGATACTATCTTGGTGAAATAGATTAAATGTTTCTCGAAGGAAAGAGAAGAAGAAAATGAAGCGATCAATGCTGAGAGATGAAATTCGTAGAATACACACATTCGCGTAAGAAGGAGTGTTCTGTATAGATTTTAATGGATAGATAAATTACGTTGAAAATGAAAAAATCCATCATATTTTATTATACATACAAATAACAACAAAGAAGTTTGGAGAGATTCTTTTGTACTTAGAAAAAGAAAGTCTAGTAAATTGACAGAAAATACAATTCCGTTAAATTATGATGCAGCTTTTTCGCGTTCCATTCCATATCTGAAGCTTCTTATAAAATCGGATATTCACAGATTATAGACAAATGAGCTCTTGGTAGATCAATTCTCTCCAACAAATTCAGCTAAAAGATTCATGTGATGATGACAGGGGACAGAAAGTATGGAATAACAAGAGAAGTAGATACGTCATCGCCTTCATCGTCGTTGTGCCAACGTAGCCGCGAGAGATACGTAATTAAATAGAGAGTCGATCCTGTCGAGAGTATTATCCATTCCCTTCGTCTCTATTCGTTTTCATCCCTCCCAAAGCCTTCAGCTATATAAATGAATACCAAAATCCAATACTTCTCTCCTGCATAATTTGCCACCGTCCGATTCTCGTGATTTGCTCCTCTTTTTCCCTTTTCTCGTTTCGGTGCATCCCTTTTTGTACTATCGATAATTATATTTCCGTTTCAAGAGACCGATGTACAGCGTTGGAAACAGCGCAACCATCGGATTTATTTTCACGATATCACTTATAATTGAACAAAAAAAGAACAGATCTTTGATCGACGTGTACATTTTGTAGCGGAGATAAAATGAGAAATTCTGAAACACTTGACGGCACGAGAGAATGGAGAATGATTTTATGCAAAAATAATATCTGTACGGTGTTTCATGACCTGTGGTATATTTGATGAGTTTTATAAAGTACAAAATCGTACAAGTTTTTCAATTCACCTGCTGGAATTTCAAATGAGAAAGGATTGTTTATGTTTTTCTCGATGTTGATGTGTTTTGATGCTCCACTTTGTGAATCAAAAATTATTTTGTTCTTAATTTTCAATGAATGGATCATCGATGATCCTTCAGAAACGAGCAGGGATAGTTTAGGACTCGCTTAAAGACACGTTGAATATGTTTTATCAAAGGGCTGCAACTCAAATGAGAATACTTGGGAATTTAATCGACAATTTCGTACTTCATTCCAAAATAACGTACACTGTGAGAAATAATTGTGGACTTCTCTTCCAAAAATAGTGGTAACCGAGTTCCGCATGGATGCGGGGACCTCTTCATCAGGATTTTTTCACACTTGCAGAGGATTCAGTACCCAAAAAACAAAATAAGTCCTTAAAATGGGGGGAATGGGGAAATTCTCATTATTCTTTTACTCCTTCAGAAATTTTTACACAGAAAATGGAGAATGCTTTATGAAAAAAGAAGCGGAAATTGAAACGTTTGTACGCTCCACCTGTTTTAATATTCGTTTCCGCGAGCGAAAATTTTCACAATGGAATCTGAGATTTACTATATTCGATGAATGAAAAAACCCTAAGACAATCTTGGCACAAGCTTGAAAACAAGCGTTAGGTGAGAAAAATAGTACTAACATTTTTATTCAGATGTAAACGTGAAGAAAGTATGAGGCACCATCAGTTTTCTGGGTGACATAACGTTATGAAATTATGTTATGGTGCGTCAGTAAGATCTCATTAATTTGAGCATATTTCAACATTTGAATCAAAATTGATTAAAATATCAAATACCGCAAATAAGCCACTGATCACGCAAGCTTGTCCCAGGCTTAGCACATTTCTCCCATTTTTTCACGTAATTCATGTACGGTATTCCGGGGAAGAAATTCATAGACTGGAATATCAATCATCGAAGAAGCATTTGTTGATGCTTGATAAATCACTGGGACCAAGCCTGGCGAAAGCATTGGCCCAAGATTGTCCTGATTTTATCAAGAATAAGTCTATGAAATTCACTGCGAAATGTAATTGAATTCATATGACACTTTCAGATGAAGTCTCATGAAAGTTTTTTTATATAAAATATCAGAGAAAATTTTGAAGAATAATACGAAATCAATGAGTCAATTGCTTCATGTAAATTTATATGCAATTTTTTCCACGTTCACACTAAGAAAAGAGTTTATGAAATTCCAGTGACGAAAGTATACATGAATGTGCGATATAATATAATAAAAATTGAAAAATTCAATCACCTATGAATGAATTCTAATACCAAGAATTTGGAATTCCAATAAAAAATGTGATTGAAAGAGTTATGAAATTTGAAACAATTTTTAACATTGTATTCCTACGAAGGAAGAATGTTGAAGAATATTCTTGTCATCCCACGTGAAATTTACAGTCAAATTTTCAATTTAAATATGGAATATTTTCATCAATACTCCCGATAGGTAAATATGAGACACATCTTCTTTCATTTCAATATTGTTGCTACTAGGATAGGGATCACTATACAAAACTCATTTCAAAACGGTGTGCAATGAATATTTGTAATGAATTACCAAGAGTAAAAACATGTAATATGAATAATGACTATGTTCTTATTCCTGTTACGAGCAGTGGAATTGTCGAAGACCCAAATGAAAGAGATGGTAAATCGAATGATTCTTTACTTTCATTAGAAAACGGATAAAATTTCGCTACGTAGTTTTCGAACAACTATCAATGGTCACTGATCCCAAATATGTAGCAATAATTATAAATATGCTCTGCTAGGATTTGGCTGTAGATAAAATCGTTTGCACAATTCTCAGGAACCATTTGCGGCTTAAATTTCATATTCAATGCTGAATTTTAGCAACGTACTTCATCATTGCGGATTCAAGATGTGTATTTATCGCTAAATTGATCGGAAAGTACGTAGCAAAATTGTGCCCATTTCTTGAAAGACTCCACGGTCCTTGAATCATCATGAGCACTTTTTCGTTTTCCTCTCTCAGTGAATTTCTGAATTCAAACATTTCATTGAGCCTCGCCATATCATTCCTACTAATAATTATGGGATCATTTATATTTCTCCATGATTATCGATGAGTAAGATCATCGAGACACGGAGAAAAAGATATCTTGAAAAATACCATAATTTATGGGTTTTTGGCGTTGGTCTAAAACGTATCATAATGTACCATAATGGCTAGGACTTTTAGAGGTTCGTTCGCGTGAATATTTTGACTCAGGTCAGACGAACGCCAAAAATCCATAAATTATAGTATTTTTCAAGATATCTGTTCTCTCAATGTAGAATTCTACATCAACAATTGGTTTGAAATGGCAAAAAGCATGCACAATCACTCAATCGCATCGTTTGGGATCCAACCACTAATCGCAATTAACAACACTTCCCATCATTCTCATCGCTACTCCACGAAGAAATTCAAAAATATGGAAAATTTCTCAAAATCCATTTCTATCCTAGATAAAAATACGAACACCACTGAGCGATCCCAAAAGAATCGCATGTATCAACGGTAAATTGAAATACGAAATATCTCACGAAGGACAAAGTCGGAGAAACGAGAAAGGGGTTGACGATGCGTTATTGGATATCCGAACCTTTCCGCGTACTCTGTCCCGTCCTAATACTCTCTTCCTCCATTTCCTCACTCTTCGAGAATATGAAAGAAAACATTATGCCAGCAGAATGGCACTGCTTAAGTTCTAGGAAGAGAAGCACGAATAGTTCCGGCTACGCATAGTCAGGCAACGATCAAGAAGAAGAAGGAGAAAGAGGAAAGAAGGTGGTAGGACAATGATAATGCTATAGGGTTCAAGTTGGCTCAGCCTGCTCACAATTCAATACGCATGCATGCATGCATGCAAAACTGCGTGTTCTAGGAAGTCTCATTCGTACAAAAGACCACTATTTCCTATAGTAAGTTATCATATAGGTGTCATGTAATTGTGCACCATGAGACATGGTTTCTGTACGTTTCTTTGTTCCTCTCTATCTCTTTCTGCCCTCTTTTAGAAGTTCAGCTGAGCGAGAATGAGACAAAATCATACGGCAAAGGGGATCGAGAACAGAAAGAGAGAACGAAGCTTGATACGATACATAATAACATGAATACGTGATGTGCTTGTGCTCGTTCACGTGAAATACGCTGTCTACAAGTTGAACGCACAAATTCGATTCCAGTAATAGAATCCGAGGAATAGAATGTAATTTATTTGAATAAAAGGAATTTTTACTGATGTTTCAGATTTTTTAATTTAGATGTATTGACACTAATTGGATGAATGGATTCCGTTTGATTGATGATTGCATGGTTTTTTATTTTATTTGCATTGAGTGGATGCAGGAAAAATTAATTATGAATACGTATCAATATTTAGAATTTCTTGGAGTGAACAACATTCACAAGAATCACTATCTTTCCAATGTATGTTTTTTTTTTCAGATCAAAGAGCAATTTGTCACAAAATGTGAATGGAGATGGATCAGCCGTTGTTTTTGTCTCGTTCTGGGTGGAGGAAAAAATTGACTGTAACAGAAAAATCTGATTTTACACGGTAACTTTTGTTGGGGCAGCAAATTCTTTGCTGTGACCATCAAACAACAATCTAATCGCCGTCATAGCAGTTTTGTTGAGTATCACAGCGATTTTTCATCTGTGGCAGTTTGGTATTTAGTAAATAATACTGAAAATTTTGCTGGTGCAGCAAAAAATTGGATGTATTTGTCAAACATGTTGCTTTCTCAACAATCCAGTTAGCTGTGTGCCAGCAAATATAATATAATATAATATCTCGATTTGCTGCGTGAGCAAATTTTGGTCTCTTTGTATATCAACGCAAAAGGTAGCGCAATGTTACCAAGTCTCCGTCAAAACTCGATAGAAGGAATCCAATTTAAAAGAATGCCCAAAGCAATCAAAATAATTCAATCCCACCAAATTCATCCGATGACCTCTGTAACGAACAACTTGACTCTGCTATAACAAACGCATTGTTAGGTGATGGTGATATCAATGTTGCAGGTTCTCATAGAACATCAGGTCCACTGAATGATGATTTCTAGTTGGGATGGACTGCCATCAATTAATGCAATCCCAAAGTTTCACGTTCACAACGCACATTGAATTAGAAAAAATATCAATCATCGCCTACCCTCATCTCTTATTGATTCGTTGAGTAAAAGGTATCATCGATAAATATAAATTATTCGTACAGTTACATTGTACGAATGCATTGGTTCGAAACACAGTTGCGTTGAAACGTTCGAGTAGAAAGAGCCAAAGAGAGGAAAAGAGAGGATATGTATCTGTACGCGTGTGTATGTTATTCTGGCGCCATTGCGTCTCTGAGTATTCCTGAAACGGGTTTGAAAATCAACCACATTGTGTGCAAGTGTCTGTTTACTTGCGAATAAAGAGGAACGAAAAGATGAGAGGAGATCTTTGGTGCGCACAAGTGCATGGCATTCGAATGGAATGAAACGGTAATCGATACGAATATCGATTCCCCTATATATAGAGAAAATCGAAAGACTCGGTTCTACCACAGTACATCGACAAATATAATACATATGAATATTCGCGTAAATATACACAAATACATCGTGATTCGGTAACTGTTTCACATCTCTATTCACTCTCATTTCATTTTTAGAATTTTTTCCAAGTTTGAATTATTAAAATGTTCCATCATCTTGATTAAATTTCACATACACAGGTGCGATATGAAAAATTCCCTTCCCACAAAGGAATACAAGAAAAATTGGAAATCGTTTTCATAATTCGAATATTTCTCTCCCTTCAAAAATCATAGCCCTCGATATCGTTACTATCTACTTTGAAATTTGTCACCACCACACCTTTACATCTCATTTCGAAAATCAAGATTTTATTCAATCAATTCGTCATTGACGAAAAGCGTATTCATATATACCATTCCATTGGAACTCGTTGAAGCTTGTCGAAATGAACAAACAATAACATCGATAGAAGACACATCAATTACAATTCTTCACAAGTGATTCAATCGTACGAAAAAGGGTTCCCGTACGATACGAATATCGTCGATTGAACTACGAATGTGTTTTTAAATTGGAAACACACTGATGAACATATCCGTGCACCTATTCTCTCCTCACAGCCAAAGAGGAGAAGAGAAAGGAAGAAATAAATAAAATACCACTGGAGAAACCAATACAACGATTCTCCGATTCGTAAAGGGTATCGAGCTATCCACTCGTCGTGGATTTCCCGTGAGGAAGTGGTGGAAGAGGAAACGAGAGAGGGAAAGACAACAGAGAGAAGAGAAGATCGTGTGCCAAAAAGTATCCACCTTGATCGGGAATTCTCAAGGGAACTCAAAAGAATAAGAGGGTAAAGAGAGGACGGAAAAAAAGACAACGAAATAGAGGAGGATCGAGGAATGAAGGGCAACAGACGTGGATCACGAATGGTTGAGAAAGAGAGAAACACAGAGAGAGAGAGAGAGAGAGACAAGGCAAGAGCCGAAAGGAATTAGATTTGCTCGGCGTAAGCCAAGCGTGACGGACAAAATGCAACGCAATCCGACTGGTAATTCGAAACGCGTTCCTCGGAAGTACAAGGAGTTATTTGGTCTCCCGACTCGACACCATTGCGCGCCAAAGAAATACGCGGCTATTTTCTTTCCTGTTCTGCTCTTTTATTTCCTCCCCTCTTCCTTCACTTTTCTTCCATATACAACACGAAATCTGCTACCAAAGTTGTCTGAGAATAACGCTGCTAATACGTGGTACATAGTATCATCGTTGAACGGAATTTCATTCTAGTGAATATTACTTCACCTCATTCTCTTCTCCCTCTTTTGCCTCGATTTGTTTCCTCTTTGTGTGTTATCTTGTTGAGAGATTCACAACATAGCGAAACAGCAATCAGATTCAACTGATCTTCGGGAAAAATCCATTCATTTAATTGCCAAACAAACTCCGTTCTTTCTTCCATGAACTATAATCGACCGTTCAAACATTCGATCCCAACGACGACGACGACGACGACGAATTTCGCATTGCTTTTTAAAAGATGGAAAGAAAGTTTTGAAACACACAGCAGCGGGAGCAGGCGTGGGTAAATAGGCAGCTCTTGTGTACGACCTAAGTCATGATTTCAAAGTCCTTCAACAAGCCACTCCTACGTCCTGAAGTTTCCCTGATACCGTTACTGTACACGCAGTTGAGAAATTGGGAGGGAGATTGTTTCGAAACACTGAGGCCAAGTGGCTAATTACTCAGTGTCTAAACAGGGCTGAGGTTGAGGTAGTTTGCGATTGTTAGATGAAATCCTTCCAATATTGAAAGCTGGTCTCGATGTTCTACAGCTTTTGTAAAGTAGTCATCGAACTTGCGGTTCATTATCGAGGCTATGATCAAAATCGATCAAGTCGAATTCTTCGAATCCAATTTCGAAACCCTTATACATGTGTAATGAAATAATAAAAATTGTTATTGAAAATGCATATGCTGTCTGATGCATCTCTGAAATGTTCGAAATGTTATGATTTCTTCGCTTCGATAAGGTGCATATATGCATACGTTTATGACACAATCCGATCAAAGTTTTACGAAAGGCTTCCATGATAAAAGGAAGTAGTACAAAACTAATAAGATCGTTCATTTAATTAAACGAGAGGAAACTTTACTCGAAACTTTATGGGGTTCGTATAAAGTCATGAAACACAGATATGCCATCGCACCAAGATACAGATATCTCGTGTGACTGGAAACAGGTTTCAAGTCCATTACCGATCGTGGTACTACTACTACTACTACTACTACTACTACCACTTCTCACTATCACTACCATTTATATACTCCACCTACCAGTGAGACTAATATTACAACTATTACTTGTAGTATCATTGTTGCCAGTTGTGAATCGAAACATCGATTAAGTGACTAACGCAAATTGATTTGAACGTTCGTTGGATCATACCGTTTAGTAAATGCATTCAATTCCTGATGATTCTTTCCTTCTCACTCGAACTGCTTTTATGGAGTCGTAATCATAAAATCAATTATCGAGCGTGTAATTCTATACGATGAATATATATTTTATTCGATAGAATGTTTGAAATTCTTCAGGAATGAATTCAAATAAATAAATAAGGAAAGTTCTGATTCCAGCAACAAGTCAGTCTTATTTCCTAGTTGTCCACGATCGTGACGATTCGAATGCTTTTTTGACTAACTAAACTACAGCGAAAATCAATCTAGCTTCATAAATTTCATTATAAGGATTGAATTCATTCCGAATAAAACATAACATGATAAACTTAATGTGAAATTAATAACAGGTTCTGTGACAGCGTTTGAAACACGAACTCCTTGGAATGGTAAAAAGTACATTGTACGTTAAAGAAAATTTATGGTTGAATACCGAGATGGGTAACGTTAAGTGCTTTGGTGCAAGGTACATTTGTATCTACACGCACAGAGAATTATCTCATAAATTACGATGTCAGAATCAAAAACTATGAGGAAGAATCAAGGATTTTATATTTAACACTTCTAGAATTACTCCTCTGCACACCTTTAATTGAATTTATTAACATGAATTATAAATTATAATCCAAAGAACAGGGAAGATCAAAAGGATCCTTGCGGTTGGAAACGAATTGTCGAATACAGATTTCTTTCAATTCACAAAAGTCATCTATTATTTACATCAATTGCACTAAAAATAATCCTGACATTAATTGATATTTCCTCCGTCATTTTTCCTTTGGTTCGATTCCATAGCATAAATCTCTGCACATATTCGACGAAACGAACAAACGAACTCTATGATCTTGCTATTCCTCACAGAAGTTGTCATGAGAAAAAACATAAAAGATGAAAGGTTTTGTCGAGGGAAAAAATGAAAGGGTTAGTTTTTGTTTCACGAAGAATGATACTCTATATTCATCGGATCCGAATTACAGTGTAACTTTTATACGTATATAGTCGAATGAATGGTGGTATAGTCGAGTTACATAGCCTCCTCTTTCACTTGCTTTCTCTCTGGCTTTTTCTTCGCGTGTATATGTCCATGTGTGTGTAATTGGCTGTGAAATGAAATCTAACGAAAACCCTTTTAGGCGTGTGCACAGGCGCTCGGTGTTCTATCAGCGTGATAGCTTGGCCCAACAAACAGTCGATCTTCCCCCAGTCCACCCTCTTTCTTTCACTTCGTCTACTCTCTTTCCTATGCGCGTGTATATCACAAATAATCCAGGTGGCTGAGGTGTGCGCATAGGCGTCTCGTCAAGCGATCCATGATCAAATGGTTTTCAATTTTTTTTTTTCCCAACGACATCAGAGATATGCGTCTAATCCTTTTCGCTCTCTACAATATATCACGGGACGATGGATAAATTCCGTTGCTTTATTTCTCTTCTACTTCCTCTCTCTATCTTCCCTCGTTCGTCGATCTGTTTCTTTCATCCGCTTTCATATCATTCAAACGATCAGTCACAACACAGCACCCATTTGAGGGAGTCAATATAACGCAGTCCCTCGTGACTCCGATCATTTTGAATGATTTCATAGTTCAATTATTAGATCTCGAACAGTGGATGCTATTTATATCGAAGACTATGTGTGAGATATCGAGAATTCTTTCTAAAAAGGCGCATCGTTGATCCGTGAATCGAACATCCAAAAAGAAACTACGAGTGGACGCACCTCTCGCATCGGCAAAGTCACCTGACACTCGGTTGGGATCTTTTTATCTTCTCCTGAGGCAAGAAAGTCTCTTGATCCTTGCCAGGGATCATGCGTCCGTGAAGTCCGAACGTTTTTCGCACGTTACGTCGTCATTCGGATAAAGAATATGAAAAAGAGGAAGAAAGAGAGAGAGAGGGACGCAGATCTATGGGCAAAGATCTTTCGAGGCCAGATCGATCTCACTTTTTCTCAAACAGTCGTACAGGACGTACGGGATCGCTAAATTTACCGCGACACGAGAGATAAAAAAAGGAACGTGATTCAACTGTGTTTCTCAAATCAATAATAATGTCTCATTGGATTCCAGTTTTCTATTGCGACATGAGAATCCAAATTTCATAATTGAATTATCGATTACAAGGATTATATACATCACGATTAAGGTGTTCTATGATATTCGCAATATGCATGTTGTTATTTGTAAGACACGAATCTTGAGTTGCTCTTTCGTTTCAATTTGAACGAAACATCGTGGAGGCATGATTTAAATAAGGAGACAATGATGGGACCGATGAATCCTGCAGGAAATATCTGGATACGATATCCATCACGAAACAAGGTTTCTAACTCGTACCGAACAGCTCATCGTGTAGTAGCTAACGTTGTTCCGCATTAGATAATGCTAGAGAGCATTACGGCTCTAGTCCACAGACTTGGTGCATATATGTGTGTTTATGTCTCATCCTCCATATGTGGTCCACTGAGGAGAGATTGCGGCATTGTAACGCGTCGTAACGTAATGCCGTTAACGTCTGTCTTGTAAGAACAGATGCTGTGAGCGTGCATAAACGTAGTTCGCGATGCGTCCTTATTACCTAAGAAGATGCGCATACACGTATTCTTATTTTCACTCGAGTTGTTATGTATTCGTGTGCATATATATGAACACCAATACCATATACTTGAAGTATTGAGAATATATTTCGACTGACGAGCGTATATATTGTACAAGATGAGTTATCATCGCTGCATCACCAACCGTACCATTGAATTCATTGTGAAAATCTGAATCTAGTTTGTAAATCTCGCTTCTTGACAGCGTTTCCATTCATTTGCTCAGATTATCTTTCTACCAATTGAGTGAAGTATACTTATTCGAGTAGCTGTTACGTTACTACGTACACCCTACTGTTTTATGACCAAGCGATACGATGGGACGTCATATTCGCCATATTCCAATAAACTGTACACCTACGCGTTTATCTACATTGAGTTTTATACTCATTGAATCAACGTTGCTTGGTAATTGGATGGAGAAATGATGGTTGAATGATAATATTGTAGTAATAAAATTTCAAGATAATGAATAAATTGAGGTATTAGTTACTCAAAAGAGATTTATACGAGAAAAATCTCCTCCTAATTGAATGGAATACTCATTTTATCCGTTTTACACCAGCGATGACCCTGAATATTCTCAGTCGAAGTAAAGTGACGCCGAAATCCATTGAGAATCAACTTTTAATGGGTTTGAATCGGTTTTCTGCATTGGAATCAATGAGAATCGATCAGTTCGATGAGATTCTTTAAGCAGGGATACTACAACACAAATACTAGTTGCTTCTTACCTCCAAGAAAACCCCCTCTTACTCAAGGAAACTTATTATTTTTCTTCATTCATTCCCTTCCTGTTGATTGAACCCTGCAGAAAAGATTCAGGATCCCGCCACTTTTTGAAGAAACAATCCATTCTCTTAAAACATAAGTAACCGAATGAATCTGATAAAGATTTATACGCTCTCAATAAACATGGAACTACCTCATTTACATGACTTCCCGATATACGCCAATTGGAAAGCAAATAGTTCCAACGGAAATCAATATTCAACATGGAACTGAATTAATTTCCCGCATTACATTCCTCTCATAATCATATCATTAATTAAATCAAAGATGATCAATATGTGCGTGAATCCACAAACCCGAATCGTACCTCTATTTATGCGTTTACCCAAAACCGTAGGTGCAATGATTATTCAGAATCAACGCATTCAGCTTTTTCTCCTGAAAATGATGGATGGTTTATTGCGAATTATTGCATAAAACCACCATGGTCGTTAAACGAGGCGAATTGACCGAAAGCTCAAAAGCACCATGAAAATAACAGAGTGCGATGATTCTCTTTCTGGGAAATCAATTTTACATGAATATCTACATTCATTCAATGAAAATTGAATGAATCTTGAAACTGCCACACGTTCACTCCGAAAAAATTCTATATTTTGACTTATTTGAATTGACTAAACTTTCTTTGAATCAATTTAATTCATATTTAAATATGGTCCTACCAGAGTTTTCTTCCCTTAGCGGATCTGGATGAACTGACAAGCGACCAAAGATTTCGATTACATTTTGGTGAAAAATCTTGGTTTCGGTAACTTACCAAGACATATTTTCAACAAAAACTCAACTAATCTCAATTTGGTGATTTTTCGGTTATTTTGTGGTGATTCTCTGGGTTTTTACCTCAAAAATACCAAAAAGATTCCAAAAAACGGACCACACTTTTAGGTGGCAGATTTAGGTGGCAGTTTTCGGTCACAAATAGATCAAAGTATGGTAAAAACCATCTGGGTAACCATTTTCTGACCAAATTGTTACCAAACCAAAGAATAATCGAATGTGAACCAAAAATCAAGTATTATTTTATTGGATACAATGGAATGTCTAGTAGGTTTGTATTTAAATAAACCATTTTTCAAGGTGCATTTAGAGCTAGATGAGCTCCATTTCAAATACAAAAAGATCGAGTTTAGTCTCAAAATTTTACGTCACAGGTGGATTCACCGTAATTAAGGTTCGATTCTTAGTTTCATCTATTTTATACAATTTGTTCTTCAGTACACTCGCACTTCTGATGCTCATTTGGTGTACATTAAATAAACAAAATAACAAGTATTATAATAATGTATCAGAGTATTTTTGCAGTACTGCGATATGACAATGATATTCTGTGACATTCCTAAGATATTTCTATCGAACAGATCACAGATGAAATTCCGCAATGCGCATCTGAGTTTACACAGATTTTGATAAAAATTATGTACCAGTTCTGTATCCTCTTTATCATCAATTATCACATTTTTCAACATTTTATGACTTAATTCATTTTGTGAAAGATCGCATCAATCAAGTTAATGAAAAGGATCAGAAAGCAGCTGCAATGAAAGATAATAAATCAAAACATGAATCTTAGATAAATATTTCACAGTCTCTATAATCTTTGATTGGAATGAAATCGTTACGTTTTGAAATACAGTTCAACCGGTTACAAGTTTCTCGATTATAAATGTGCCTTCCCTCCGTTCTGCATCATTGGACGCACACCTCACGTGTCCCCTCTTCCAAATGATCTCGAATCGTATCTTGTTATACGCGTTGACTGGAACTGTGGTTAAAATCAAGACTGAATAATTCTTTACCATGTTCAAACAAAGATAAAACAAGCACAAGAGATATCAATCGATAGACTCCAAGGAGAATTAAAAGTTCGTCGAGTTAAGTTGCTGTAATGTGGAATAACTTGATTATTGCTCTTTATCTCTGAAATCAGAATTTTCATTTTCCACAATTTCCATCGGAGTTTACAAAAATGGAGAATATTGATTTCAATGGAAACTATTGAGAAAGAAAATTCTGATTCTAGAGATAATAAATCCTGTGATCTCAACAGATCTGAGTGGTTCTGATTAGATGTATTTAGATTCAGTGATATATCTGATCAGATCTTAATAGATCCCGTTAGATCTCTGTAGACCTAATTAGATTTAGATTGAATACTGCATTTAATTTCAAATTACAATTGAATGTTGAATTATCACAAGTTCTGTAATTTGTATATGGCTAAGAATTTCAATTTAAACATATATATTAACAAATATCAGCACATATCGTACCTTTTTTCAGATCTAGATAGTTCATCTGTTTGAATTTCATTAAATTTACTCATTCTTTCTGGTTTGTGATAAAATTGAAATGATTCCACCTCGGATATCCTCTAAATGAAAAAAAAATAAAAGAAAGTTTGAATTTTTTCAATTAGCAGAGAATTTAAACAGCCAAAAATAGCAAATCTTGAACCATCTTGATCCATTTTAACAATAGAAGAGCGAAATTCTCAAAAAATTGAATGCATGAACATCCTGTACAGTACTTTCTCGGCTGAGAATGAAAATAATATACAAGCGCATTCTTATTTATTGTTCTATCTTCTTGTTTTTTCTTTTCCATCCAGAACTGGTCTCTTTTTTTCTCCTTCTTTCTCGGTTCATAATAAGAAAGCAGTGGCGCGGGTCGACCTTCAAAGATTGCCGGTGTTGGTGGGCAACTCTTGATAATTATTATCGCCAGCACAAGCGTAAGCGTACGCTTTGATCCTCACGCGCTACCGCGAGACAAGATTGAAAGAGCAGAAAGAAAGAACTTCAATGCGTGCATGATGTGCCTCGATCAGTGCTTGTAAGAAAAGAGTTATTGATGAGACTCATTGGATCCCTATCCGTCTTCGATAATCATGATATTATGATTTTTCCATAGTTTTTATGTAGAAGTGAAATGAATTTCCAATAAAAAATTTAACAGTGAAATTGAGTAGAGTGGAAAAGTTCTGCTTCTCATCGAAACTAACGTGAGAGAAAATTGAAAATATTGTTTAAAATATCTTCAAAGTATTTTTGAAAGACATCTTTCAGATGTGGAATCAGCAGAGTCTAAAAGACATCTTGAAAGAGTTTCTGAATGATATCTGTGGCACCTCTTAAAAATTGTACAAGTAAGAAGGACAAAAGTCACGCCATTTTCCTTTTTCAGAACTGTTTTAATGATTCCAAAAAGACACCTGAAATCTAAAAAATGTCTTCCACATATCTAAACCGTATCTTTTGCAAGACCATTTTGAGATATCTAAAACTTGTTGAAATTTGTTGCATAAGACATCTTTCACGAAAGTCTTCCAAGCCATCTTCCATGATTTCAAGACTTTTATCTTTTTGTTTGTTGGATTGCTTTAGAATCAATCTACAAGTAATCTTCCAGGGATTGCAGAAATAATATTAATTGTCTCCACAAAACTGATCTTTCAGCATAAGACATTGACTCCAAAACAATGTGTCGATTGGTGATGTATTACTATAATACGATAGCACGGAGTGCGATATTCTGAATGCATATTTGCACACCCTTTTGATTTTTACGCCGTCGGATGGAAGAAAGACAGTTACGGTTCGAAACGCACTCATTCTGGTGCGTCGACGAATGCACGCGTAGCTCAAGTGAGTGTTGCTGCGCGTGCAAGTGAAATATTCATATTTACTTCTCGTTGTTTCTTATATACGTATTACGGGTGCAGTCGGACGCGTACATATGTGTTATTATTCGTGCACGGTTTCCGCTGGCAACACAGCTTTCGAAAAGTTTAATCGAGTTATAATTTCTTCCTTCGTCACTACATTCAAGGCTGAAGGATTCTCGGGGAAAGGAACTTATCAACGATAAATCTCTGACGATTAAATTATGGAAGAAAAATTGATGATTTGGGGGATATTGTACGCAATGCGAAATGAAATGCAATGTTGAAAACGATTCGGTCATAATTACATACCAATTGAGTATGTAGTCTTGCAGATTACTACCATTCGAATCGAGTCTCCGGGGTGATCAATTATGGTTTCTAAAGATGCCTTATACAGGCGTTTTCTCTGTTATTTGCATCCTTATTGTGACAAATTGATGTAATTTTCGACTTAAAAGTTCCTTAGTTACCAAGCAATTGAATCCTCGTCATTTGATCTGTGAAACAAAGTTTGGAAACTTTTATGGAAATTGAAATTCAATCCTCTTACATGAATGTCTCGAAAGAAAATATGTGTTTATTTATTGTAGAAGCAATTCAGACCAACAATGAAAATAAAATCAGTGTAAGAATCAAATATGTGGAAAGGAACCATTCAAGTTTTTGGACTCGACATTTCAGGAGCATTGGAATACTCAATTTAGTTGAGAATCGTGAATGTAGAGGAGAAAATTTCCCCATTTATGTATCCATAAACTTCCTTGAACTACCTGTGGAATATATTGAATTCAATATTCATTCTTTTGACGGGATAAATACCGGGACTGTAGCTTAACAGAAACAGAGTGTATGCATCTCTTCATCACAAAACTGCATACGTTTCATTTCGCATTATACTAAATATACGAATGATATCGAACGTATCCTTCATCCCGCAACTAGAGACGACGAGGTCATAGAGAGACACGGTGGCGTTAAGTGACCGTAAGATTTGAAATTCAATGATTTCATTTGAATTTCAGTTATCTTGCAACAACGCGAAATAAATAAAATTCATGGAAAAATCAATTGAATTCATAATAACTCATCTCCGTGTTATCTAATCAGAGTGAAACTATTTTATGCAGTGTTTGTCTGGCCTACATAGTACACGCCTTGCAATTCAAATAGTAAGAGGTATCATAAATATCATATCTCATACAATCCTGTTATCGTTGTTCCCGTGTTAAACACACCCGCGGTAATCGCTACAATTCATTTTTCTTTGGTTATAGTTGAATTCTCGGGAGCATCGGAAAGAGATATAATTCCATGTGGTTTTGCAGTACGGCACGGATATAGATTATCGACATTCGAGACTGGATGCAATTTTGTCCAGGATTTACTGACCCGAGTGCCGGGCCCGTAGAAGCATTACTTTTCACCAAGAAAATTCCAGTGGCTGTAACGCCGCTCTTAACGTACCGCATACCGTAATGATCGCCTCCTAGCTTTTTACCACGTAACATCGAGGATGTAAGACGGTACTGTCGATGCTCGATGTATACATACATACATCTATACACACAATATCTAGTTATATCTTTGTCCCTCGTTCTTCCTTTTTCCCTCCACAAAGGCGATCTCCGCTTTCACAGCTCTTTACCAACCGTTAAACCGTTTACAACCTCGTACAACCCTGTAAACGAAGACAACCCTCGTATAATACAACCAAACCGACTGTTCGTCTTATCGCTGTTAATGATAGCAACGTCGCTGATGCTCTATCTGATTCCAAGGAAACAGTTTATTGTAGCAAGATGGGAGATAAATGAGAGGAATCACAATGCATAACATAAATAGTCTTTGAAATGACATGTACACGGAGGAAAACGGGATTGCGAGTGAATTAACTGCGGTACCTGTTGTGCATTCAATCACGACCGAGAGGAGAACGGATTCGGGTGATAATTTTATCTTGGATATCTGATTTCAATTAGTTCAGACAATCGCGGAAGGTTATAAATTTTTAATTCATTCGAACATTCGAGAGAAGTTTCAACATTGGAGAGCAAAATTCTGTTGAGTCGACTGTAATTTTTTCCCCTTATTCTCGTCCACAGAAAAGTTAACGTAGTTCAAAACTTTTTCTCAGTCCATATCAAATTTTGCTCTCGATGAGAAATTGGTTAACGAATTTATGGCGCAGAAATCGACCAATGTCTCTTTCATACTTCAAAAGTGCGGTGATTAATCGATTCGACAATCATTCGATCACAATCGTTTAAATTGAACGTTGAAGATTGAGAGATAACCACTCGATCCCTATTTCATAAAGTACATTCAAAGCGATGTAAAGTAATTGACATGATTAGCACCATTCAAGTACAAAACTCGTAAAAGCGGCAATACAATCTATAATTCATCTTGTTACTACATTTTTCAACAGTGTCAGATTATTATTCACCCTGATAAATTATTCTATTGAATAATTCCTTCCAAATTTCACACAAGATTGAATTTTTATAAAAAATATTCGTTCATATTGTTATTCCAATTCCATCCTGGGAATAATCGTACCACGTTTTCAATTTGGGTCGATCTAGGTCACAGGTCAATGCCATTTGGGTCTCATGCGGGACCCATTCAGGCGTCAAGAAATCCGTGTCACACCGTGGCCCGAGAACCTACTTCTGTCAAGTGGAAGATGATGATTCATCGATTAAGTGTAAAAATCTTTTCATGAAAATGAATACAAATATCAATCTATGGTTAAAAGCCGCTTTCCTAAAATCTATAAGTTCCTTCAAGTTGGAGGAATCACGACGTTAGTAATTCAATAGCTCAGCTCAGGTGGACAAATCATCATTGGATGATGGAAGATTGTGGGTTCGATACCCGCAAAGAAGGTTCGGAGTTGAATTCTCCTTCTGGCTTTTTCACCAAAAAGAGAAACGCATCCAATCCACATAAGGCGAGGAAATTGAACTGGAGTTCTGAGTTTTATCTTGGCAATACGTGAGATGAATATTGTAAAAAAAAGCTGATGAGACCCTAGCGGAAATTTTGAGCCAGCCGGGTGAGATATGGGCCCACCTGAACCACTTAGATGGATAACAATGAACGGAATTTGAGAGAGGGACAATCATGTAGTAAAATTGCACTGTACCTGCCATTACATGAATACATTTACTCCAATTTAGTTACAGTTGCCACAATACGTCTCGGATGATCATAGAAATTGCTCCTGTCCCATAACCTTCTCCCCGGTAGATTTTTTTCTCCTTCAATCTCAATCTCCGTAACACTTGATAGAATTGATGAGAAAATGGGAAGAAAATCCATGAAAAATCGAGAGATAAATTTTTTTCTAACCAATCCAAAGAATCAACAGTCGATGGGAACAGATGAGTGACTGATTTTCTTCTCCCGAAGTAACCACATACGAACATCATCTCCACATCCACAGTGGCTTGAGATTTCTTAATTGTTCTTTCAGAACTAGAATATTTATAAAGCTTTTGATTCAACGAATCCGTTCTCTTCCCGTGCTATATTCAAGTGAAGAAAGTATAATAAAACAAGTATACTTTGGAATAAGAAATCATCCAAGAAAAATAAGGTGCATTAGATTTACGTATCTGGAACAGTCACACATGAAAAAGCAATCGTAGCGAGAATAAAGATATTATAATATCACCACAGTGTAATTTAAGGGAGAAAAACATTTCTCGAGAGTGAGGAAATAGAGAAGATAGATGTAGTGAACGGAAAAATTGCGTGAAGTAATAAGAGAGAAGATAACAATCGTTACACCGTGCTGATATGAATCTCCAAATTATATGTGAACGCATATCCACATTGATATGATATTATATAGGTAAGAACGTTTTATTATGAGAGAAATAGATGAAGAACACTCCAAGCGTTAGAAATGAAATGTTATTAAAGAAAGATGGAAACAAACTGATGAGATAGAATTACGAAAGGTATGTGTTCTCTTATAGCTATGTGAGTAGGAACGTACAAAAAATAACGGATAAAATAAAATTCTCACTTGAAAGAGTTCCAAAGCTGTTATTCGATATGTTGCAGTATCGGCTGTGGAATTTTCAAAACTTTTCTACCCTCTCAATTGTTTCAAGTGATTTTTTTCCTGGAAAATCTTTTCTCGCGATAAAGATGGATATCCATATTTGGGAAACTGTCTATGAATAATTCAAATGATAAATTTCTAACTTCCAGCCTGATACCATTGCGTTCCATAGTAAGCTTGCTGAACTCAACCTCCTACCTCTCTTTGTCCACAAAATGATGGTCTTCGTGTAAAAATTCAGTGATTCCGGCAAGGCTGACGACTTGCAATTGCTTGAGCCAAGCATGACAGCCAAGCGTAGGGAATATCTGTGTTGACAATACAAAAACGAATTATGTGAGAACAGCATTACAGCTTGCACCAGTGTTGGGAACCTTTCCTCCCCATTGCTCGGTTCCCAGCAAACAGTACTGCGGGCATGTTGAAGGCACAGTAATGGCCCTTCACCGGCATTACAGGACTATTAGCGGCCCATTGAAACGTCAGTAATCATTTTGTGCAAGGATTTTATCATTCCAAGTTGGACCATTCACCATTTCACCATTCTGTTGGACTGGATTAACCTGACGCCATTAACAAATTCTTACAAAGTCCAGGTTATTAAAAGTATTGAGGAGGGGAAAAGGCGAATTCTGCGTGAACTTTTTTGAAAAGAAACGTGATCAGTACAAATTCAAAGTGAATAATTATTAATTGAATACTTAGAATTGCACATTCCCGCGTACTTTGAATTTCTACATTATTTCTGAAGGCTGAAAAATAAAATCGTGAATTTTGTTGATGTTTATCCTAGGGGACATCACTCTAGCCAGTCCCTGGGCCATTACAAGGCTCCACTAGGCATTTGTGAGGAACTCGCAAGGCCTAGCAATGGCCTGGAAAATGATTAGAGTGATTTCTACTGGAGTATTTTTTAGCTTTCGAAAATCATTTGGAAATTTCAAGTACGTGGCACTGGGCGATCCCGAGTATTTAATTTATTATTATTATTCACTTTGAATTTGTATTAATTAATCGAATTGATTTAGTAAAATTTGACTTTAGTCCCCTTGAATATCTCAAAAACGCTGTTCAAATCTTTCAATTCAAGTTTAAGTATTATTTCAACATTCTATTTCCTGGAGTTGAAACAAATTTTATTCACAATAAATTTCCACCATGAAAACGCAGTTTATGCGGAAGTTGATATCACGTTACACTCCTCTGATGTGGATTGATTCATCTCATCTCCCACATAATAGAACTCACCTATCAAGTGAAAAATGTGAATAATTAACACGTAACATCACATCACAATGATGTTTTCTCGTCCGTTGGCTTGCCTGTATACGTGCTGCGTGTTGCGCGGCGTTTCATACCGCGATACCGCCACATGCTCTTACGTATGCGCACCGTGGCAGGTAACAACTAATTGCACCAACGGAATTCACGCAAATTTTCATGAGATTCAATCCCGCACTTCATAAAACGTTTTCATTTAATTCTAGAGTCCCAACGATTTGATCTGCCAAGTTTGATGTATCTTTAATTTTTTGTTCTTCTCGTAAACATAACAACAATGCTTTCCATGCAGAGTGAAATTTGTGGAATAAATGTGAACGGGTGTGTTATATATTCCGGCGAAAGCCTCGCGATACCTATGCGAGGAATTTGAGAATGAAAATAAAAAAAAAAGGATTGTATGTGGGTTCTCCATCTATCTCGTAGTGGAATTAGTCGAAGATGGCCGACCTCGGTCACTGAATCTAGAGAATTACGGTCTTCCTGTGCTTCGCGAACGATGCATATCTACACCATCTCCTCGGTAATTTTCAAGAGAGCTAATTGCTCACGCACTACAATGTAAGCGGAGAAACAAGTAAGAGAGTGAACAACGAGGGAGCGAGTGAAATAACGAACGAACGTGATATGCAACGTGACGAGGAAGAATCGTTAATGCAAGTCATTAGGTGGAAATTAATTTTTCAAAAGGCTAGATGATATTGCTGTCAATATTCATACGTTAATGTATATACTGTATCGTTCATTCATCAATTTTATTCGATGAATATTATCGCCTTATGAATTACGAGGAAATACAAGAAGGCGTGAATATAGGTGATGAGGTACGAGAGGTGAACGCCAACGCGGCAGGATTTGCAGATTATCTGAATAAAATCAAGCAAATCCTCCCTCTTCTGTGTTTTGTTGAAAAATGGATAGGTCATGAGTTGGGGAATTAACGCTTATTATTCTACATACTATGATCAAATGTTTTTTCCTGAATGATGGTTCATTTTCCAAAAGAGGAAGTGATCGTTCTTGTTTTGTTGGGGCAATGGAAAAAGGGGTGTAACACGCATGTCATTATTATCCATCCTTGATTTTTCAATTTCTACATTTTTGTACATTTTGAGGAAATCTTCAGAGAAAAAAAGTATATTTTATGTAACAAAATAACCGAAGAGAGAATGAATAATTGAATGAATCTATGCAATGATTAACATCAATCTCCTTTCTTCGTACATGACTTTTCATGGAAAGGAGTGTTGGTGAGAAAACAACGAACAAACAAAAGTCCAACACTGAAGAAAAAGCGTTTGAAATCAAATTACTGTCAAATTTTTGTCCATTCCAATTCGTCGAAACTCACAAACCGGACAAACGTATACACATTTGCGCGCTCAATATGTCGTGTGAAAGGAGAAAAAAATGAGATTCGCCGGATATAAATGATGGCAGGTCTGTACCAATCACCACCATAAAATGCGGGCGAGTGGCGTGTATACATTCGGTATTGGCTTCAGGCAGAACGTCGCATCCGTAAGTCCATTAACATTCGTATTTTAGTACTTTGTATTTTACCATACTGAAATATCCTCAGATAACATTATATCTGTAAGTGTAGCAACCGATAAAACGTTGGTAGCAACCGTTTTTACATATCCATACGTATTCGCTGGAATATCTCCTTAACATCAGTGACCCTGCTGCCACACTCGCCAATAATTATTGACAATGTTGCATGTAAAACCAAGATTCACGTAATAGAGAATATTATGCAACTTCTCTGTTAGAACGATCGAGTCCGTATCTTTGCATATTGCGTGATTATTGCTACTTACTCAAATCTCTTTTTAAGAACTCTTCTTTTCCGATATCTTCGATCGCAGGATTTTAAATACAACTAGTCGTTGAAAGATAAGCTTGAATTACTCAGTGTAATGCTAATAACCTCATATCCGTATTGCGTACATGAAATAATATAATAAATATGTTATTTTATGATGTACCGAAAGAATCGATGTGGAACGAAAAACAGGGTAGAACACCTTCCAAATGAAATCGAAATAATAGAAAAAATACATACGTAATTGCATCTGTTTGAGCAGAGTTCAGGTCATCGAGTCGGTTATCGAACCTTCTAGCTCCAATCAATTTACAATATTTTTAACAGGGTAGTCTGGTCTGAACTGTGTGCACTACTGCTTACTTTCACATTGATGTTACAGAAAAGAGCTTCCCATCGGAAATCAATGCAATCCAACCAAAACTATTTTGTTATTGATATCCTACTGTTAAACGTACATAGACAAATTGGAGAGAGGAAAAGAGTATCATTGTCATGAGCTGCCTTTTTCTCTTATTTATTTCTCTTTTGGTTTTGTTGAGGAGGTATGTTACAAAATATCAGAATTTTTTATATTGCCTACGATTATTCATTATCGAGACAGATTCAAAGTGCTCGTGACGCGAATATATAATGAGGGAAATTTTTTATTATGAGTGTTGATAGGTATCACATTGGAGAACTGATCGGATGGGTGACGTTTAACGTTCTTCAGAAAATATTTTAATCAAACTGATGCAGTGATTGTACTAGAATCACATTTCCTCCTCATCTTCGAATATTCTCAGGTACAAATGCTTTAGGAATTCTGGAAAAATTACATTCACAGAGAATGGTTTGATCAAACTCCTGTAAAGCCATTGATTTGGAAAATTTGGAAACAAAGTTGAAATTACACCATTGCAATATAGTTTTCGTGGGAAAGTTATTATGAGAATTGAATAACTACAGAACAGGGGAATATTTTGACTGCATACTGAAGGGAGAACTGTTTACTTAATTTCAGACATTTCCACACACACACACACACACACACACAGAAAGAAGTATTTTTTTGAATTTAAGAAACATTCATTCAACTCTATTTAAATAACTATTCCCTGAGTCCGAAGAAATCTTGTTTTCTGTGCAATATAAGAATGAATTTTCACTCTACCAAAGCGAAGTTTTAACTCGCTCTAAAGAGTCCTGGCCCTGATACAGGCCAGTCAACTGCCTAGTATGATTCCTACCAGAGGTGAGATTCCACCTTTTTATAAGAGCCAGATCTTCATTCCAACGAAGTGGAAATCCACTCTTCAGGAGTGGAATCTCACTCTGTTGAACTTGTTACAAGTGGATTTTATTTCCAAGGAATTAAGAAGATTTCCGAAGCATTCTGCAAAATCCTAGAAACACATTGTGCTGTTTAGAGCATTCCGTAGAAACGAGAGTTACTAGATATTTCTACCGAAAATACTCAAAAGCAATTGAATAAAATGAAAAAAATCAAACAGCCAGACCTTTTCCCACACCAATAAAAAGTCTGGCTGGTGATATTTTCTATTTTATCAAGTCATCTTCGAATATTTTCAGTAGAGAGATCTAGTAACTATCGCTTCCACGAGATGTTCTTCAAAGTTTTGAGATACATCTTTTTAAGAATCTGGAGAAGTAAGCAAAACTCGAGATCATATCTCCTTAATATTTTCTTTCACAAATCCTAATATTCGCTGGATTAAAGTATTCCAAGGAATATTCAAACGTATCACAACGGCACTTTCCTTCTTGAAAAATCCAAATTTCCTCCAATACTTCAAATGAAAAGTTCACTCGACACAAAAAGCAAACACAGCTCAGAAAGCATAATTGACCCAAAATTCTTGTAAACTCCACCACAATTTTCCCCCATGTACAATGTTTCTTGTCCTATTATTCAAAATAATAATTTTCACAATCCAGTTGTGATTGAATTGTAAATTTAGATGTATCGTGAAACCGATGTACTGTTTCGTTGTTTGAAGTTGAGTTTAGTTTTCAACCAAAGCATGGAATTCAAATCTCCTAAAAAATTCGAACAAACCAAATATTTTCGAACCGAGTGAACACGCGAACATGGAAAAAACATTGATATTCCCCTTTTTCAGCTACAATATCATTCTCTAATAAAACTTATCCAATAACTTTGCATCTGTTCTCCACAAACAAAACGGTTCGAACTTCTATGGCATGTTTTTCCGACCACTTGTGTTATTTTTGAATCGTCCCATAATCGCTGTACTCAAAATTGACAGCACCGGAGGAATGTATTCTTTTGCATAATATTTGTTTCACTATTCGTTTTTCAGGCTCCATGGAATGTTGTATCAATTGTAACCGATATAAAAAAACATAACTGGTATTTGGTTATATGATAACCACATAACAATTGCAGTTCAAGTTTGTGATAAGAAACAGGCGCTACGCTCCTCGAAGTAATTGCTTTGGTGGACCAATAGTGAATGTCAACATATATTCCGATTGGAGTTTGTATCATAATTTATATCAGATACAAAGAAATATCTTTCCATGACTAGAAGTCAAGACAAGATCAGTAACTCTTGAATGGATCATTGGTTGCACAAAGACTAACAACTCTGACTCCGTATCTTTGTTGAGGGTACGACTCAGTGAGTCCGATGAATGGCATTGGCATTGACCCATTTGGCACCATTGATGCGAAAACGCAACATTATTGATACGAAACTTTTTTCTTTTTCTCAAGGACCCGATTACTTATAAAGGGAAACGCGAAATGAGATATGATAGCAAAAGGCATCAAGGAACTTATTTTTAATTTTTGATTATTAGATAATTTCGAAAGTTGCACTGAGGGCTGTAGCTGAAAATAAGCGGGAGTACAGTTTTCAGTCATGGTAGCTGTATTTTCACTATCACAGCTACTTCAATGCAAAATATGGCTACTGTAACTACGAAAATGTACTTGGGCTTATTTTCAGCTACAGCTTTTTCTCAGTGTGCCGACATTTTCTGAGTGCACGGTAACAAATAATTCACAGACCAGTGACTGACCTTCACTGGCATTGCAGGACCATCAGCGGCCCATTAAAACGTCAGTCATCATTATTTGTAGGGTAGGAATTTATTGTGCTAGCTACTTTGTGTATTGGATATTTGGATGCCAAAAGTGCTGCTACAACAGCTAAATTTCAGCTCATGTGGCAAACTTTTGCTGCCACAGTTAAAAAATAGCTACCATAACAAATTTTGCTATATTTGCGTATAATACGTATAAAACATGACTTTCAACAATTACCAACAATGTAAAACGATTGACGTTTCTCGTTGGAAAGAAAGTCATACAGTAAAAGATTGATAGGGTGGAAAAATCAGTGTGTTCATGCAATAAAAATGCTGGTAATTGGAGAAACAATACAACATAAGCTTGGTAATAATACGATAGTCAAATTCAAACCTAGGCTGACAACTTTTGTATACACAGGTTAACTGGATAGACAATAAAGAGAAGCTATCAGATTCCCTGAATTATTCACAAAATTGAAATCAAATCATTAAATCTTACATCAAATCTGAGTTAGTATCGGTTCCTCGAGCACGTCATATTCTTAAATTCCGATGCTCGTTATGAATTATGTACTTCAATACCGGAGACTCGAACAAAGAAATAATTCATATATGATTTTGCACACCGAAATCTCGATGTAACAACTTCAATCCACCTATTCGCTAATTCATTTGTTTTTCTGATTTGTTCTTCCTTTTTAATCTCACTGTTTCTCTCGCTCGACAATTCGTACACAATGAAGGCCGATGGAATAAGTCATCTTTCGCTTCGTTGCAGTTCAATGGAGTTGTTCAAAACAACGAAAGGAAGTTTCGTGCCATCATGATTTGTGTTCTACCTCGACCCGTATTTATCTAAAAATCTATATGCACGTTTGGAGGAATGAGCTTTCCCTTGGAAAGTTTTTCCTGGTTTATTGGTTGGCAGAATGGCTTAACGGAGCTTCTGATAGATACCGTAGCCGAATAAAAAGACGAGGCTAAACATCGATTTGCACTTAGAAATCATTTCTTCGCAAAGGATTGTGTAACCACGATCCTCCGTATACAATACATGTTCGAGAGCCAAAAAAGAACGGCTAGGTTGAGGGAAACAGGATTCGAATGGAAATAACATTACTGCGTATATGATATTTTTCATAGAATAGTTATTGGTATCGTGTACTATTCGTTTATGAAAATATCAACGTTGTTGGTTCTTGTATAATTATAAATGAATTTCACCTTGAATATCGGGAAAATTATTACTGATACAGTGAATTGATTTCGTACAATAGCGCCTGCGAGGAAACATTTCTTATGCAATTGAATTTGTTTGCTACAAAAATGTCTGGCAATAGAGCCAAGATCTCAGCTGCCGAAGCGAACATTTTTCCAAGGACATGGAGGAAAATATGTTTGAAAACGTCGTATAATTTATTGAGGACCAGCGCCAGTTGGTGAGGAAGATGGTATAATATGTTATCAATTCACTTCCTATGAATTATTCTATTTTGAATAGTAGATTAGGATTCATTCAACTACTGGGAGCTCAATTTTTTCTGGTGTAAAATGTGAAACTCCACTACTAATGCCAATGACTGGTTTTGAGGTTGTAATTCCTATTGCATACCTGGATAGAAATAGAAATCGGCCCATTTCAGGCCCTGCGTAGAAAGGTCTGGGCGCCCAACTTTGGTTGGAATAATTGATAGATCCATTTTTCTTTTCCTCACAATTTTTATCCCAGTATAAAGATTTTTCTGAATTTCTTGGAATGAATATGTTCACTCCTAAAGAACGAGATCGAATCCTTCAAAGCGGATAAGCATCGCACTTCAATGGAGTAAAAATTCACTCTTATGGAGTGAAATTCTCACTCTTGTCAGATTCGCAGTATCTCCACTTCGAGAAATTAAGAGAGAAATTCACAAATTATCCGTGTTGGAACGTAGTTTGATTCTTATACAGAATCCAAAGTAAATGAATTCATTCGAATTCGCATGTCATGAAATTCTCATGACGTGAAATTCGAGGAAAACGAATGATGGAGTGATATTCGCTTGACTGAAAACCTCGCGAAATGTTCGAATTTCAAAATCATTTGAAACGAAACGATGAACGATAAATGATGGAAACTGAATTTCAAATATTCCCGTTCGTTTCGGCCAGCTATTTTAATACCTGTCCATATACAGCGTCGTAAATGACAGGAACCCTTCTGCCGTTGTACACGAGTCAAATCAAGTTAACTGTGAGACTCTGTTAGTTGCGATTTTTTTGGTTCTTTTTTTTCATAACATTGACAGGAAATCGAACGTCGTGGCGACAACCGTCTCGTCGCGTGAATTTCATAGCGGTGGATCGATGACATCAACGTCGACCCTTACAAAAACGACCTGCCCCAATTTTTAAACTCTCATACATTTACCATAAATTCGGAATTTGTGACATCAAATGTTCGTTTTTCTATTGAATTTCAATTTGGGGACTGATATCGAATGATGTTTCTTTTTCAAAATATAAATTGATAATTTTTGAATGTGAATCATTGTGGATTGATTGATGTGATTGAATCAAAGTGTTTTGTAACCTTTCCCTAAACAGTTTCATGAGATCCGAGCGAATCTGCAGTTGCATTTAATCCAATTTCAATGATAAATCCGAAACGGTAATATATCGTCATAAACTGATAACGAAATACCCGTGGAATGTGATCCAGAGAGGATGAATATATAACTTATTACCCACACTTGTATATCTTGTACGATACAAGAAACTCTGAAGCGAGTTCCTAGGGGAACAGCTAAAGCATGTATTACATATACGACTATATTTGTGCACATGTGAATATATATAAAATGGATCAGGAGAGTAGGAGATGAAGGCGGTACAAGAAACAGTTGGTAGATCGATGACGAAATAGTACCCGAATTCCAATGTGTACTAACCTACATCAACGCTCTTGAGTCACCCTCGCCACGAACATTCCTTCATCTCATATCTTCTTCTTGAATGATTTCATAAGACAATAAATATGTTCCTTCCCTAAACCTTTACCATACCATTGAGAAGTTAGAAGCACAGTTCCAAATGATTCACATCGTATTCTCTTCTACGAATCTGTGAAAGGTTATAAGTTCCTTGCACTCGAGCTTAGAAGGAATTGTTAATGGATCCATGAACTTGGAACGGTAGATACCACTTCATCCATCGCAGCTGATTGAATTCTCGTTCTCAAGATATTTTGAGACGATATCGAAATAAGTTTGCGACAAGAACATTTTGCACTCTCATAGTAGAATGATCGATGAATAAAGGAACGTAAAAATCATCAAAAATGTTCTAACTCAGCTACACGTACGAGTACTCTGATCTCCCCGGTGCTCGGAAACAACACAAGAGTTTTATACGAAAACAAGAGAGAATCACGAATTTCACACGCAAATGGATGGAATGAGAAAAGGAAGAGGAGAAATATTACGATATGGATGCGGAGAATGAGAAGAAAGAGTGAAACATAAAGAGACGAAATACAGGATAGGATATGGATACACGTTTTAAATGATGATGGTATGCGTGGTTGTGTTTTGTTGGTGGGGTAGAAGCCAGCTTTTATGTTAATGCGTCATGTAAGTACACCGAAGAGAGAGAAATACTGCGTATACATACTTTTTATAAGCCGTGCGTGTAAGTACAGTGATTGAGAAGGTTAAGTGTAGTGGAAAGGAATATGAAGGAGCAAAGGGAAAGGTGTTGGAGGTGTTGAAGTAAGCGGGAGGTGGGACATGTTATAAGTCACGATGGTGAAGAGGATACAAGAGAGAACCCAAGAACCTCGTTCGGCTTGTCGAACGAGTTGTAACACCGCTCTGTTATTCATGTTCTCTTATATGAAATTAATCAATGGCAAAGCAGATATGCAACTTTACGTCGGCGTTACAACGCATATCGAATGGATCCAGACTTTGACCACGCCTTCCGTTCAGTTGCCCATTTTCAAAATGTGAAACGTCTATCCATTCATTCCAGTCACCCACCATAGGTATCTGTCCTACGAATATATGAATAATTTTATTCTGAAACTTCAAATTTTCTCCTTCAACAAACAAATTTGATATTTTGTCATTTCAAATTTGCATCATGTAAATTCATGAGTCGAAGGATAAAAGGTTTGAAACTCCAAGTTTCCTTTCAACAGTTTTTCATTTTCCAGCAAAACTTCGAGATTCCAAAACTTTTACAAGGAGAGAGAGAGAGAGAAGGAGAGAGTATGGGATTCATCCAGAACCAATGGAAACGTTGTTAGAATGTGAGTGGATCTCAGTTTATCAAACTGAAATTCGTTCGATCACTAGGCTCTGCAGTTGAATATTCATATACCCATACTGACGTACTTTTGAATAATTTTTTTCAATCAACTTCTTTGCCTTTTTTGTGTACACTCTCAAACATGCAACACTGCCAACAAGCCATGATATTGCAGTGGATCGTATAGGCACATAGAGTCGTCGTTATATGCACTGCCCGGAACTGACACCATTTTCGGGCCAAATTACGTAATACTGTTATCTGCCGAAACGTTCGATGTGCTTCGTTGCTATTCCCACGCGGCACACTTCGTGTGTGAAAACCATTTTTGTTGAGTGCGTAGAACGAGCGAAAGAAATCCATAAGCTCTCCTCGCAAAGGGGAAACACTAATTATTTTCAATTTATCATCGATAATTCAAACAGATTTTCTTTCCTTTTATTTTTTACGCAAATCTTAACAGTTTTTATCTCTCCTTTGAAGAATACCATCAACCTTGGTATTTGAATTCTCAACTTTTGGACATTATCCAAGGCAACTTACAAGTTTCATTCCCATGAAAATCTATGACCAAAACTTTGCACCGAGCACGATAAAAATCCATGGAATATCGTCATAATTACAGCCTGGATTTCTTTACGGGAGAATAATACTGCCATAAAGTTAAGACTTCATCAAGTAGAAAATAATTAGAAATAATGTCATCGGACTGTCATACGACATACACCCTGCTTTCATTAATTCCATCAAATTGTAAGTTCCATGTAATAACGAAGTAATTTGTAGTTTCGTCTCTGGGAATAAAACTAAATTGGAATAAACATTGTAAAAAAAAAACAAGTATTTTCGCAGTATATAGATAATAAACGGTCACAAAGATACATATATACATACATACACGTTGGAGCGTACGCAAGAACGCAGAGCGTCGATCTTACAACAAATCTATTTCCACAGGTACGGGAGCCGGTGTCGAGGCAAAAACAGAAGACATGCCGGTACCGTCGGTTAATGAACTAATCTAGCGAAGAGGCTTGGTCTGCTGAATGACGACGGACCGCCGTCACGCCGTGGCCATGGGCTCTCGGTCTTTTGCGTCTACGGTGATGAAACTGTGCCCAAAGAAAAATACCAGGGGAAAGAGGATGGGAGAGGAGAGTGGGAAACGAGAAGAAGCGAGACGCTAAAGACTTTTGCCTCAGCTTAATAACATGAGTTTTTCCCAGGTCAGACAGGAGAGAAGTGCAAAGAGGAACAACAAACGAAAGGAAGAAAGCGAGCAGGAGCCAACACAAAACTACTATGAAGTGCACCTATTACGTTGATCCCCGGTATTGGAGGAGCCCTCCTTGATAATCGTCTTGATTCCTACCTACCACTTTTGATTGTGCGCAGAGAAACAATTTCGTTCGAGTCAAACGAGTGGATGATAATGTATAATAATTAGTTGCGTTCATGCTGAGTGGAAGCAATAAAAACTTGTACAAACAAATTTTCGTCACTGATGTTTCATTACATCTCAAACGATTCATTATAAAATCTCATAGCTGGGGAACAAGAGGTTTTGGAGATGATAAAAAAGGTTATCCGAATTCAGAAATATAGTGCATTAATTTTATAATATTATCAAATTTTCTGGAAAAGTTATCAAGAACTTGTCTTTGGAGCCTGGGGAATACAAAATTCACTAAATCTTGAATCTCTTTTGCTTAGTTTTTTTCATAATGTCCCTCCTTCTTCCTTGCACAAACATTGTCCAGCATTTGCCAAGAATGGCCTGAAATTGGCTCTATATTGATACACACAGGGGTGAATCCAAAGAAGATGCACTTTCTAAGGTTTTTCAATGTTTTTCTCGTCGTCGTTTTCGAAAATACTGTAGGAAAGAACCCCTCATGATCACTGCAGTGCGCTGTAATATTCAGCAGTATGTAGCACAACAATGAAAATCCTGTTTCAATTATGTGGATTTTGACTCCAAAATTAGAATTAACTTGTGAAATTTCACTAAATATGCCAATGAATGTTGTTACATGTGTTTATCATGATAGCTGTCTCTTGATTATGCACATAATTGTCGGTATGGGTATGAAAATTGCCCCAACAACTGTAATCTGTGCGTGCAGACAGGCGCGCATCAAGCATGCCGATAAACTCCTGTCTGAAGCTGCAAGAGAGACACAGATCAGCTAGAACACGCATGTAAAAGAGCAGAGGAACTGGACATCGATTTAGATCTAGAAAGCAGAGAGATCGGAGATTATAGACGAAGCATCTATGATTAAAATGCTTTGCTCAAATTGAATGAACTGGAAACTTGAATAAATTTTCACTGGTTGAAATTCTTCAAAATGTCACTCTACATTCAAAAATACCCGAGTCAAAAAGTGGATCAGGTTGGATTTCATTTCTCACCTCAATCTCACCCTGTTTTTAACATGATCTTGTTTTAAAAATTCTCATTCGACCTGATATTGACGTTTCTTTTGACCTGATCAAACTCTGGATCGTTGCGTATTGCGGAGTTGATCAGGTTTCAAAAGGTATTAGGGGAAAAGTGTCCAAAATGATCCCTCGTTATTCTGACGATCCGACTAACGCTATCTATCCAAATTTTTCACAAACTTGTTCTTCATGATGTCCTATAGCTGATTTTGTAACCTCTGCGATCATGAGTCAACGTGGTATTATTCTAGAAAATTAATACGAAATTGCGACTTTTGATGTGAGGTAAGATAAAATTTGACTGTTATTCACTATTTTCTAGGATACCCCACAGTGTAGGCTGTTTTATGTATGGGTTGAGACATCATTCAACTATACTTTGACTTGTAAAACACTTAACACTGTAATAAAACACTTTTCTTGGTACATAAAATTCAAGTATGCCTTAAGGGGATCATTTTGGACACCTTTCCCCTACAATTTCTCAACTCGGGTAGACTCTTCAGGAAAATTTGTTATAATCAATTTCTTATTCAGCGTTTGCTTAGAATTTTGAGTGTCAAACGTACTTTCACGGTTGTTTTTATGGCATAATCGGAAAAATTTTCGTTCTCCCACATCTTTCACACCTATTTTTGGAGGAGAAAATGACGGATTCCAGACGAATGCGCCAAAATGAGACGAAAATATTTACTTTTTGCTCTAGGGGCAAAAATGCTTACCTCCGTCACGCTGGAGTGAAATGAACCTACTTTATGTATCTATACTCCAGACAGTACAACGTGCCACTGGAACTTTTACGGAAGGTTTATAGAACGGAGAAGGAGTCTTCTGAATGTTCAGAAAACGTCCCAGAGGCACATTTTGCTTTTAGGAACTCTCTGTTCGCTTTAGAATAAGTCAGCGTTAAGTTTGTAATAAAAAATATGAACTACTTGTGTGGAGAAAAATGATGTGTTCACCTCGGGGGGAAGAGTAAACTTCACACTCGATAGAAATTGCCTACTTTCCCCATTTGGTGAACAATGTACCATGTTTTCACAGTTCATTTGAGGTATAATAAATTGAAGGGGATAAGATAAGTGCTCATAAAATTCAGATTTATGCTTTGAAACCTATTGATCTGCCTCTTTTATTCCGTTCCAGAGTGCCTTAAACCCTCAATACTTTTTCCTTCCTCTAAAACTAATTCAAAAATCGTATTCAAGCAGAGAAATCTCGGATCACATCAATTTGAATACTCTAAACGTTTGAATATCCGAGTAACAAATGATGAAACAAAGTTTCAACCCTCGCGTATCCAATCCACCCTCTCATCTCTCAAGGATTCATCGAGGAACAGTGAAAAATGAAATCAACTCTTTCAAAGTTATATGACGTTAATGATAGGAAATTTTCCCCTGAAAGTACCTAGAATCATTAAAAGTTTGATATTTTACATGGGATTGCACTAAATAGTACACATTTTCCATGATCTATCAAGTACAAATTCACATCCTTCAACTTCGTATTAAATACGAAGTTCGTGAGAAAATTATTCAACTTCGCAATTTGCCGGTTTAATAACGATGCGTAATTGAGAATGATTACGATGATGCATTCATGCTCGAGATGGTTAAAAGCTCGCTGCATTATGCAAGACAATTTCTGAAAAAAAATGTTTCGAAAAACTCATCGCTTGCACTATATCGTACATCCGATATATGTACGACGAAGAAGTTCGATAACAATACACACCTACACACGCACAACCTTCGTCGTTATATATTACGCAACGATCGCGCGATATCCGAACGAGGATGCTCTTCACAGATTTCTTTACATAACCAGTACAAAATTATACAACCTGCCAAGCAGTGAAAAGTTCCTGCGTTAGAAGCAGCAAAGATGCACTCGGCTTGTTTATGCTCGAGAGTGTACACGGAGACAGCAGTAATGCAAGTATTGCGTGTCTCGCAACTAACTCTTGGATACAATACGCGGAATTATTAAACTCGATTCGCAGAGTCAAGAATTATTGTATATATATATACACATACAATACATTGAAGCATATACCTCATTCTAATCGTATAATTCGTCAACTTGTAATCTATGCTGAATAATTGTAGGAGGATAAGAAATTTTGTACGTTGTATGACGTTACAACGTATCATTGTTTCGAATATTCACGAGATTGTATGATATTATAATATCGCGGAATAGAGAATAAAGTGAGCGAATGAATAAGTTTGATTCGTCATATTGTACATTTTTCTTGATTTTTCCTTTATAGTCTGATTTTGTATCAAGTATGTGTTTGCGGGGGAGGGAGAGTGAAGTTCTTTTGTGATCGTGTGCATGTGTGCAAGGTATAGATGATATATAATTATCGTTCTCGTGATTCTTGGAGCGACCATCGTCTATACGTCGCTCGTGCAAACTCGCAGTTGCGTTACTCCCAGTCGTATATGCGACTATACACTCTTTATACACGAACATTTGAACATTTGTACGTACGACTAGGGTGTCACCAGAAAACGTGCACACGTTCGTGTATGTACTTATATCTATATTCTCCCTCATAGTTGGCGCGGGCGAAGCAAACTCATTCTGCTAATCTTGCGTAGGCACGCATGTTGCTCTCGTGCGCTTGTCGGAAATGCGACATCGTCGACGTCGCTCGTCACGGAATAAGAAGGCCTTAACGCGATTGCACGCACATGATGATTAGATGTGTACATACTTCTATACGTACGCGTATGTACTCGCTTGTATTTATACGGCACGGCATATCGTACCGCTAATCTCTTGTTGAGCCCTTGATTTGTTACGTTTTTAATTTCTCATTTTATATTGTATCAGCAGCACAGGTTTTATATCAATTGAAACATTGAATCGACAATTAACACTAAATTCTAATTAATTATGGCGTGTCTCGACAATGGCCCGATTACGAGTTTTCATGCTAAAATTAAGTGCTCGATGAATAATTCATTGATGAGTTTGTAGCTTTTTATGCTGACGATCCACTTTCTTCTGTGCGATGTAAATTCTTCTTGTGCTCTTGTTTTGCTGGAGAAACAACAACAACAACTTGGTCAAAGTAACTAAAGATTTTCGTTCCTCACATATCAACCAAAATATTTGTTGTTTCAACAAAACTTAGGAGATCCACATCGGCATAATTCAACTTTATCAGATCGGCAAAAATACAAAGGAGAAAGCCTGATATTGACTCGGATGGAAAAATAATGGTCTCAATAATGCCATGATAATGGTGACATGGACGACAAGAAATTGTTATTGGTAGCAAAACAAGGTGATGGCACCATAATGAAGACATAATATTCACATTTTATATAGTATGTTTACGGCATATTATGGTACAAAATATTTGGAGCCTGTTTTTCTATCTGGGGAGCTCCCACTAATCCAACAATTCTCTTCATACTCAAACAATGATCGAATTTATTGATTCTGAAAATTCGGTAGAACGTTCAAGAATATTAAATCTCATTCGATTACCACTTTCTATCAATCTTCAAAATATATCTGTAGTATGAGTGAATAGTAACATCAGTATTAGTGATGCATTTCGTAAAATCAAATCGATCCACGTACAATTTCTTTGATGGATAAATTTGATTTCGAACGAATCTCGTTGAAATAATTCATATCGATGAGGTTTAAGAGATGTATGCATCATTTGTCCATGTATTTCACCATCAAGCCTCTCAAAGAGATTTTCGAAGATTTTACATCAATATTCTCAAACGCTTTCATTATAATTTCGAACACATTTGAGTCTACAATGTCCATCCGAAATGGGGAACAAGATGTACAAGATGTAAGGGGGTGTCCATTAATTACGTGAACCATTTTTGAGGATTTTTTTACCCCCCTCCCTCCCTGGTGAGATTTCGTAAGGTATGATCACTTTGAAAAGTTATTTCTGGAGGTTGAAAGCATGTCCCAAAAATCTTATAAACTTTGGAAAAGTTCATGTTCCCTTTTGAAAATTCAATGATTTCTTGAAGACCCAGGTAGTTCAACTGAGCAGCGAAATTCGAGGTAGTCTGTGGTGGGTTATGAATGTAATTGAAACCAAAGAAACTAACTTCCGAATTCACACTGAGTATTTCAATGAATTTATAATTGATTTGATTGAAGATTCAGATATGAAATATATAAGCTGACAACTTTGCACTCATTACTTCGAAGTCTTCATGTCTTGTTTGATGAAACATACTCTCAAAATACGGAAAACTGAGAATTCTGGTCCCCATCTGGCTGCCTAAAGAGTGAAATTCTACTCTTGTGAAGTATGAATTCACTCTTTAAGCAGCTAGAAGGGAACCTATCTTTTCTTCCGAGTGGAAATCTCCCTCTTCCACATTTAGAGAGTGAAAGAATTTGACATGAAATTCATTTATTGTTGATTTTCTATTCATCTTGTAGCATCAAAATAGAGAATTCTATCAACACACTCATATTGGTTTCGCATCTAATCCTCTTCTGTTTTAATCCTGACCGACCGCTATTCCTACATTCCATTTCCTTGAAATCAAATCTGATATCATCATCTCATCGTCTCCTCAGTCCTTACTTAATAGTCTTCTTCCATTGAATTTATCGATCAGCACTCTGATATCTCCTCTCTCCTTATACGCACAAAAACAGAAAGAAATAGAATGAAGTTACGATAATCGTCAATCGAAGACTATGAATAAACAACGGGTGGATCTGTTGTTGAAGTTATTTATGGTTGCAAAATCACACCGGCATAAAATCCAGTTTTTCCATCAACAACAGGGTCTAGTACATATTTTTCTCGCAATTATGTTTCCGTGAGAGAAAGATGAGTTAGAGTTGTCAACAAAAACTGCCAACATCCCGTTGATTGGTGAGTTTTTTGAGAATCGAAAATATAATTGATCAGTTTTGTAGGAAATAGCCAATCACCAAATGTGTCCACAATCACACCAAGTGAGCTAGTTTCACCACTTTCCTGGCTGAAATTGGGTCAATGTTGATGCACACAGGTGTACTTCCATTTTCTTCTATGCATCAAACGAATCAAAATCGTAACACGATCCAATCATAAGGAAAATGATGATTTCCTTCGAACGTGTAATATCTTATCTAACGCAGGTTCTTCCCACAAGTTGTCGTATTCTTCTTCGGCCATTAATAATGTCGTGTCTTACATAGAGTTCATAATAAACTCATAATTCTACCTTTACTCGACGACTGCTTATAACACACCTGCTTTCATCCTGTCTCGTTTATTCTTGCACGCGTGAATCCTATTCTTACATAACATACACTCACGCATATTCATTACACGTTGTCTTTAATTCGTTTATCCACAATAAAATCCCACACTATTTAAAACCTCATCTCATCACTCGAATTATACGAGTATTTTCTTTGTATCTTATTATGCGACTCGAACATCTCTCTTAACCGAACAGATCAAACCACAGGGAACTGATATCGACTTTTCCTGCAATCCCATCAAAGGGTCGACAACTTTTATCGTCATTTTTATATTTGGAATTTCATTTGTTAAAATCATCCAATGTTATTGAAAATTCTGAAATCCTTCACACCGCTGTTTTCCGGATCCAAACTCGTGTGTGTGTGTTTTTTTTCTTATTTTCGTAACATCGACTGTTCGCATGAACATATCCATTTATTTCTCAAATCAAAACTTCCATGAGACGGAATGATATAAATTTTACCTTCGGTTCACGTGGACAGCTGAATACGACAATCATTTTGACATCCGTACACCTGAAATGTCAGAATGAAAAAAATATTTCACCATCGGTGTAATTCAAATGATAATGTGTCAGCAATTTCAATTATCTCAATTGATATTCTATTTTCATTAAATCCGATTCAATTCAAACGATGAGAGTTCCTCTCATGAGAATAAAATCAATAAGCCTGAACACGTTATTGTCTCATGTCTATAAATATTTGTTATGATTCACTCGTTTTCATATTTTTCATGGAACCCTCAAGAAAAACACCAAAATTGTTACGAGAAACTGAGACTTTGGATTTGAATGTACTTTTTTGTCATTTTGTGTGTCACTCAATAACAGAACAAACGTTTGAAGAAAGAGAATGAGTGAGAATTTGAGTCGCCTTCAACAGTCCCTGATCCATCCATAAAGACTTATTCATAAATCCCCATAGTTTCGAAGGTATTTATTTCGAAGTCACCCTAAACTATTCCTAAGAGGATTTATTTGTTATTTTGTACAATCACCTTCCCATAATTTGGGAAATAGTTTCATAATCACCTGTAAATCTTTTCAATTGATCACTGATCTCAGTTAATTAAATGGCCTTGCTTTTGGGTGTGAGTAATCCTTGACATCATGACATGGAGTCGCATACGGTTCTCATGGGGGAAGTAAGACAGTCTTATAAGCGTGTGGATTGTTCATAAATTTAATTTGTCTTGTTAACTTTATAACATGTCAATCTCGTCTAGATTTGTATCTATATCTGGCGGAAAGAAGTATGGTTTCGAGAAAACGAATACGTGCGTGTTATCCAACTATGTATGTTCCAACTGCGTTTCTTCATGTCACATCGAGATACGCATCTCAGCCAAGACTGACACGTTATAAACTTGGAACCAGTCTGAATCAAATGAACAGAAGTACGTTCTCAGCATTCAAACAAAATGTGACATTTGCAGCTGGAAGTATCAATGTTATAATGATGTCTCGAGTATTCCTCACGCAGTTCCCCCAGTATCCATATCTTCAATAGAAGCAAGGGATTGATTAGATTCTGATTATGAAATGAGCGGTACATGTGCTTTTATTTTAACATTTTAAGGACATTCAAAAGAAGTTGCACTACAGTCGATAACAAAGAGGTGAAAGCAGTTTTCAAAATTATTATTCTTGACGTCAATTATTCATCATTCATGTCCAAGCTGTGCTGAACACAAAGGGAAATTGAGATGAAATATTGTTTGCTTGAGAGTAGGTTCTTTTCTGAACGAATTCCTACTGAAAATGTCAGGCAGATCCGGATACGGTTTTTGTCCCAAGAAATCCAGTCAAAAACTGACAACATTTCTACCTAGTTTCATCCGGGGTCAACAATTTTTTCCAGAATATTCCATGTTTGGTGAAATTTTGTCAGTTTTCAACCGGATTTCCTGGAACAAAAACCATTCAAAGTCTACCAACTATGTTCTGTCCGGATCCGCCTGACATTTTCAGTGGGCATGGGATAGGAATTGATATTCAACATCAGGAAGGGCTGAATTATCCGAATCCGGCTTAGTTAAGTTCCGATAAAACTTTTCTAAGCTTGGACAGGTCAACCTGGATCCTGCTTGAGTTTCACTCAAATGCATGTCTATATCTCATCCTAGTCTGATCCTCATGAGGTATCGAATCAACTTGCGAGGTGAAACTAAAACTAGCTGCTCAAGTTAGCAATCCACTCATTCCCTGTATTCGAAAGATAGAATGTTATCTGGCAATCCTCTTTTTCAATTGACATCTTGATAAATCATTTGGAAACTCCAAATAGAATTCAATAGAATTTATGTGCACAGTACAGTCAACATCTATTTCTTACAAAGAAACAGGGAAACTGGCTACAAAAATCAAGGAAACTTCACCCACTCGATAGAACCAAATCCAAGTTCGTCTTTACAAAGCCAGTTGGACAAATCGGGAATCAACATCATGAGATTCAGAAAAGTATTTATACCTTTTTCAGAAAGGTCATGGATAAAGAGTACAAAATAAACGGAATCGATACTTTCATACTTCACGTAAACTACTCTACAAGTCACCGACGAAATGATCGAAAACCTCGTAGTACACGGTCTTTTTAAAAAACCCCAAACATTCATTCAATCTTCCGATCTCGAACTTGAGAAGCGCGTGATTGAACGAGTTAACCGAAAACAATGTTGCGTTGTTTGTTTCTTGGTACAGTAGCAGTCACCGACCGCGAAGCGATGCGATGCGATGCGACGCGATGACGGTTCGCACGGTACCAGGATAATCTCTGAAAATTGGCGCTATGCACGCCCGACTCGGCTCGCATACTTGTTCGATGTGAAATAAAAATCGTACCCTGGTGCCCCGCGTGTTATACACATACATGCACATAAAAGTATAAGGTACACGTATGGGAGGACGGTACTACCGTAGAAAAAGAGAGATAGATAAAAGGATGGCTAACGTAGCGATCGTCGTTCCGCAGGTAGGTATTTACAGAGCCAAGCAAATAGTTCCCTGCATGGGTTTTGCGAACGCGAACGCCCGATACGATGCAATGCGATGCGCGATGTGAGGGTAAGCTTCTCTTTCTCGTGACTACTGTGTTTTTCAGTTCGTGGTCGACTTCGATCGACCTTTGATCGATCGTGAATGCACGTTTAATCGAGCGTGCTCTATACTGCAGGAGTCGCACGGCCATGCACCGTTCTCTTTCATTCTCTCTTTTTATACCTTCGTCTTCCTTTTACTCCCCGATGTGCATGCAAATACATGCGTATACCTAACATCGCTCTGAGTCCTCTATACGAATAGTTGTCTGATATCGATCATACCCCATGATAACGCATATTGCCGAGGGGAACAAAGAATTAAGACCAACTGATTTACAAATCGAATTCCTAGATAAAGCTTACCAACTTTTCACGTTAAGGGAGGAATCGAATTTCATAGTTTCGTATGATGGATTAAATATATTCGTGGTGAATAATTGAACCATCATTCATGCGATTAGGATTTCTTGTGTGTATTATCGTAAATTTTCCACCGAATGGGGGGAAGACATGCAATCCGGAGAAGTGAATTGTCTCAACAGCCAGGATGAAGAGAAAGAATCTATATTTGGAAATGATAGATAAGTTGTTTTTTCTCTTAATTATCCAGTATTATTTTCTTCGAAATTTGAATTCTTCTCCCATTTCTTTCTGGGTAACAAAATTTAATCCTGTTTTTGTTTGTGCAATCTTTTTATATGCTCGAGTTCGACCCTTCAGGAAGGTTAAGATTGGCTTGATGGATTTTTACTCAGAATAAATCGGAAGTAGAGTATAAAGAAAACAGTATGGTATCTTCTCCTCTCATTTGAACTTATATTTTCAATAAATAGAGATGTTTCACAAAAGAATATGCAGTACAAACATGCGATCATTCAGCAAACTTATTTGCACATTTTTCATTATCATATTCATGACGGGCAGATTATCATCATGCAACGTATCGCATCACCAGAAGATCATTCCTTATGAAGATCTAAATGAAATTATTATCATTCTCCATTAGAAATCGAAAGTTGAGAATATGGAACTTTCAACTCCATACAATTTCATTTGGAAGAATTGTTGTTGATTAAAAATAACGGCTCAAGGACTCTCAAGCATCAGGAGGAGCGGGTAAAATTTTGCGCCAACTTTTTTTCATCAATTACTTGATAGAATTGAATTTTAAATCGATGGTAATCAAGTACATCCCTGAGTTTGGACTCTGAATATCAGTTTAGGTTTCTCCATAATTTGCAAGCATTGCCAAACAAAATTACAACGAATTTTTGACATTTGCCAGAAAATCAGAGAAAGACTGAAACTTAACTTTAGAGTCTGGTCCTGGTTGTGAATTTCATTATTATCCATTGAAAATTTCCGTCAAACGCATAATTTATGAAAAAAGAAGTTGACGCAAAATTTGGCTCTCTTCACTGAAAAAATAATTTAGCTGCAGCAGCTAAGTAGCTAGCTAAATTAGCTCCCGCGGCTCAATTTTAGCTGTGACCGCGAATAAATTGACTACAAATGCAAATTTTTTTGCTGTAACAGCTAAAATTTAGGTGCAGGAGCCAATTTAATGGCTGTCCGTGTCCGTGCTAGCTACTCAGCTGCTGCAGCTAAATTATTTTTTCCGTGTGTTGTTGGTACTTGAGAGCCTTAAATGAATCTTGAAGTGAATTTGAAATGAATAAGTGTTCCATTCATAGTTTTTCTTGAAAACAACATACATCAAATTCTGAAATTCACTAATTTCCAGCGTAAATTCAACATTTTTCTGTTGATTTGATACATTTTTTAAGTTAATTTTCAACATAAATTGCGAGTGGACCTCCTGGAACATACACGTGTTTTGAAAATACACAAAATTTTTCACTGTGTAAAATCGCGACAGGAATCCTCTCTCGACAATCTAATTCTTCATCGACAGTTGATTTTGGATTCAAAACATCCAAAGAGAATTGATGTTCAATATCATAACGGGAGCTTGTATCGTAGAAGTCCAGAAGATTTCCATCGAGCTATGCGATTACGTTTATTTTTATAGAAAAATCTCTCAAGAGTATATATGTTAAATATATCTTCGTTACAGATTTTAATCTTCGTTCCATTCCGTTCACATCGCCTGATAGACTTGTTCGTGCATCGCGTCAGAGCGTAGCACGCCTGTCATGTATCTGCTTGGAAATTACTCATATTTATCAATTCATGACTGTTGCATGACGTTGATAATTGAAATCCTTGGTGTCATCCCGGAATATTTGAAATTTAATTTGTACGTTATAGAATTGAATGAGATTGCTTCTTCTATTTAAATTAAAATGCAATTTTAATGAATCACGGAAAAGTGTCGTATACTGCCGTATTTTTATGTTTCGCGGTATATACATATTAAATTATGGAATCGCCGTAATGTCTAGATCCGATTTTTATGTAGTTTTCAATGATGTAAAGATTTTTGGCATTGAAACACACATGAAAAACCTATATTCGAATATGAATATGTAAAAAACGGAGGAAAATTTTGTTGACATACGGCCCTTTATCTTAGATTTCTGGAATAATATGATGACACTATTTGGAATATCTTACGAATATATTGACTCTTGCATTTGAAATTATTCTTTACAAATAAATCTTCAAGATACCTATTCAAACCCGATACATCACAGATCGTGTTAATCTTCAAAACAGAACAGAATTCAAATTAAAAATTAATCAAATTGAATAATCAATTATTTTTCATCTTATTATTATGATTTTTCGAAGACTATTATTATCAATATTATAATATAAATTGAATGAAAATTATTTAATAGAGAATTCAAAACAGACTATATCAAAATTCATTTATAATTTATGGTGGAAAAATATTGATGAAAAATTCAAGAAAATAACGAAAAGTTTGTACGAATTACCAGTGATTTTCTTGCCACGTTACATCGTTTGAAAAGCGGGAGTGAAAACTCCGACCTGTTCGCCAATGGTGCCTCAATTTTCTCCATTCATAACGTAACATTGATACAATGGACGAGGTTTTTTGATGAACTGCAAATATTGCAGAGGGATGAAAGACGAATACACGGGAACAGCGAATACACCAGAGGCAAATAAATGAAGGGGTCCGTCGGTAATCATTGACAAATAACAGTGTTACGGAGGAATATACACACAATGTATCTGTGATTCGGAGAATTACAAAACCGTATTGCGAATCACTCGTACCTAAATAAGTCTGCCATAATTCGAAGAAACAAGCGTTGTGTGTACAGAACTTGGAGCGTTTCATTGAATCAACACGATTTCATTCGTACCATTTGAGAATTTATCCATGTTCTTAGGTTATATGGAATATATCCTTCTCTCCAATTGTACACAATAATATTCTTCTCTCTGATACTGAATGTGATTTTGGATAATATTTAAAGCAGATTTCTTTTTCGAACGATGTATGCGAATCTTAAAATATGTGCGATGAAATAATCTCTGCTGAAAATGTCAGGCAGAACCAGGTGAAAAATTGTTATCAGGCTATAAACGGTTTTTGAAACATCAAATTTAGTCAAAAATTGACAAGAATTTTGTTACGCGAGAGAACCAAAATTAATAATATCCAGAAAAATGGCTGTCAATTCAGAGGAAATGATGTTCTTGAAGTTTGAATCGTTTATAGAACCAAAACGAAAATTCAAAGAAGCTCCTTGGAACTGAAAATACAGTTGGAAGAATGTACTGCAAGATATTGAGTCTTCAATAGCTGAGTAGTCAGTTATTCGATTATTAATTCGTTTCAATATGTTGACACTCAGACCCTAATAAAATGAACGACATTTATACAAACGAATATGCATTAGAGCTCGTTAAGTCGGCTTTACACTCAACAAGATATCCCTTTTCTTCCATAAGTTCTCGTAAATCGAAGTACTGTTCATCGCGATGTGCAAGCGAAGCAAGCACCACTGAAACCATAAAGATGTAAACGTACAACGAGCATCTTTCAATTCACAAAGATGCTGTTTCGAGGATATTTGTGTGTCGTTTGGATGAAATTTGCTCTCACACCTACATTGTAAAAATTCTGGGGAGTTTTTCTTTACACTGTTTTCATAAAAAATGAGGGATTTTTCCACCACTTTGAGGAATTATTTTGTTTTTTGGGTGTTAAATCCTTTAAAAATGTTGGAAAAGTCCACCAAATAACGATGAAAAATCCACCACTTATGGAGGAACTTAGCTGCTACCATTTTTTGGAGGAAAATTCCACAATTATTTTTTACAGAGTGATTCATTCTCGAATATTATAAAAGTGACATTGTTTCACGAGTTTGATTTCCAAAATCCACAATAGCTGTATTCTATATTTCAATACTCCCCTCGCTCTAAAAACAAGAGTTTTGGCAATAAAATTCTGGAACAGCTAACATTCGGACATCAATGGCTGATGTAAGTGGAAAAACAACGTCAAAATCTGCTATTATTCACCGGAAAATCGCTGGTTAATGAGTTGCGTATCAACAGTTTATGTGAATAAACTGAGCCAGTAATGTTTCCATGTTCTCATCAACTGTTGATGTCCAAACGTCAAACCTTTCCAGAATTTTATTTCCAGTGTGGAGTCATTGGCTCGCATTTGTTTTAACGCATTAAACTGTGCGAAATTCAAACTCTTGTTTTCACAGTGCTGTACCGACTTGATCCACTCATTCCACATATTCCACACATTTCATCAATGTTCCGTGAAAAATTTTCATAAAGGGACTATCCAGAACAATATTCTTTCAAATTTCAAGAGCTACACCGGTATTATTATTACATTGATCAAATATCGCAAAAATCGGATTTCGATTTAATCATTCCATGCACGCAGTGTATTTGAAAATATCGAACATTCTTTTTACGACGAATTGCATTATCACAGAATGGAGAAAGAATGTTTTGGTGATTAAATTTTTGTCCAAGCAGAGCTCCATTTTTGTCACACTATCGCAATATGAAGATACAATAGCATCAAAAAATCCAATATCCGTTCGTTTCCACACAGCAAGTCAGTTTTGAAGCAGTCGTAAAGGATTTGTGTATGAATCGATTATGGAGGTTTTTTGAGAAAGAATGATTCTTTTCATGGACTCCTACTATCGAGAAAGGATTCTTGAAGAACTCTGAAGAATTCATTACAAATTCTTAGAAACTGATATAACAGGAATTGATATGTTTGAAATGTTCACGTAACATCGAATTCAAACGTGAATTGACCGTGGAAGACGTCGTGGATGACTCGTACCATTGTTTTTGGCACCTGAGAGGATATTGGATTTGTTAATGTGTCTTCTCTAAGCGCTGTTTGTTGGTGAAAATATCATTGAACTGCATTATACCCTGTGGAATCTAATGCGCCTAGATTTTAATATGAACATTTCCTTTGAGTATGAATTCAGATAGAATTAGAACTGGAAAGTCAATACTCGGGGAAAAATCTGTTTTCATGACCACGGAACGTAATTAAGGGCATCCCATAGAACTTGGAGTCACTAGATCTCTTCACCCAAAATACTTTAAGAGGATTAAATAAAATATTATAAAACAACCAGCCAGACCTTGTTCCATACAAATATTTCATTTAGTCCCCTCCAAGTATTTTGGGTGAAGAGATCTAGAAACTTCAAGGTCTACGGAATGCTCTCAATTTTGTCTTTTCCTTTAGTTGCCACAACCAGATTTCAAGTCCCTGCAACCATAACCCGGGTGAAGAAATTCTCAAAATTTTATGTAATTTATATATAAATTATATATAATTTTGAAAATTCTCCCACTTGGAACGACCTTGACCAGGCAAGGATGATTCCTGTGTTCCACTTCATTTACAAAATCAGAACGACAACTTTGATTGTATTTCATGTCCAAATCAAATTCAACTCGGATTATTTTCTCCTTTTAATCTGTAACTGTTTCAAACTCAAAATTCCAGTTCATTCATTTCCTCAGCCCAGTCTCTGATGAATTATGGACATCAGGTAATCCAAGCAAGAATTTCATAGCGATTAATTCAAACTTCCTCCTCTCTTCTTGCCGAATCCTAGAAAAAAAATCCTCCTTGAGCGATAGCTTTGAGGAATTTTCTCCCAGCATTTTGTGTGCGTTTGGGCTGTTAGTTGGCCGGTTAATTCATTCAGTCGATAGAACAAGCCAAAAAACTAACCGACTCTGTCGGTTGCGTTGAATAACTAATGTTGCGTGTACGATGCGACGAAGCTGACGACGATGTGGCGTGGTATGCGTGAGTGCGTCTCTTGTCGTCATTTTTTGCCACCCTATGGTGTATACGGTTGGATATATTTATTCGTGGACTCGAGTGTTGGTGAGTCTACACGTGTGAGTGAGTTGGGGATTTCTATGCGCATACAAGTATACGGATATTTTTGTTTTTATGCGTGCAGACATTATGTACAGGCTGTTTGAGACACAGAGCCTTTCGAAGCCCGACGAAGAAGGACGTGAAAACAACTCACCTCACTTTTATGAAACACTTAACTCGCATTTTTTCAATAGTTTCCTCCACTTTTTAGCCGCATTTTTTGCTCTCAAGAAGCAAAATACAGTATTTGGGAAATGTTGGCAACCGAACGAGAAATAATACGTCTTTAATTTGGAAGTCTTAATTAATTCTCAATAGTCTTGTGATATCGAATTCTGTGGTGTAGTGGTTTTCAACAACGTTGGGGTGTGGAGACTCATTTGACACCATCAAGCAGCTTGTTGGGAGAAGTCTAAGGGTAGAATCATCTGGACTCATTTTAAAATTAGCTTGTTATTGATTTCATAAGGATCAGCCAGGAGATTCATAATTGATAATCTTCTAGTGATTGGCTTCACTATATTCATTTTTGCTGGAAAAAATATGGTGTTTTTCAGGATACCTTTCTCTCCGTGTAAAGTAAAAACTTGGTACCTGGCGATATCTTTCCGGCAGGTTTCAGATGCCTTGCACAATACTCTTACATAAGTTCTAAACAAGAATTCCTCTGAAACTCATCTGGAAGTGTTGTGCACCACATTTGGAATCTGTCTCAAAGACATTACAAGACACAAATTATTTATTGGGTATTCAAACAGTTCAATAGAATATGAATAGATGAGAAATGCTTCAAATTGTCCTTGCTTAAGAATTCCCACAAATTAAGGGATTACATGGGTTTCAGATTTTCAAAAAATCGATTTTTCTTATCGTTTTATTCAATAGTACAACTCTTCAAGAATATATTCCCAAAATTTCAAGTCGATCCGACTGAAACTCTAGGAGATACAGCATTTTGAACTTCTCCTCTGATGACTGTAGCGCCCGTTTCTCTGTTTTTTCTTTGACTGGGTGAAGGAGCACATATTGTAATACAGTGTTGGTAGCCAAACCACGTAGTATTTTTGAGGTTATAGGTGTGAAAAATAGTTTGTACACAAGTATCTTAATTTTTTCTTTTTGCAATATGATGAAATCTAAAATACCCCGAAATGATAACGCGTTTTTCTGGAAACACACTTTTCGAAGCTAATCGTTTGATCTCGCCCAAATTTTAAACACTTCTTCGAAATATCATTTTCTGGTTTCTGAACGAAGGATTTTTTCTCCTTCGACTACAAAAAATTTGACCACGTCATGAATACCGAACATTTTACCGAAAAAGTGACACTTTCGTTCAAACCACTGCCAAAAATTTATTTCTCATTTTTTTTTAAATCCTTTTTCTTTGTTTCTCAGATGAAGCAGTCACGAGTAATTTTGACTACCGCAAACTACCTTCTCGTCGAAGGACCTCCGAAAATCGACCGCCATCAATTGCATTTATCATATTTTCTCATCAAAATTTTGGAAAATCTTCAAAAGTTATCTAATAATATGCAAAAAAAATGAATAAAAATATCTTCCGCAGTAGAACAAAAAAATTCGAGAAAATTAGCTTTGTTTCTTCGATTTGTGTTCTCCAAGAGACTTCCTCACTGTACTTGAAATACACAAAACTTCCATACATTCACTAATTTATCATTCATATGAATATTCCAAGTTATTTTGAATTGAATTTCGCGATTATTCTTGCTTGATGTTCATAACCATCTCATCTCATTTTCAATAATCGACGTCATCCTCGCCATATCCTCGCTTCGAATTATATTCGGTTTCATTGTCTCGCGAGACTTGGTTTAAAAACGAAATAATAAATCTCCCAGTCAGATGGTAGAGTGTGATCGTCGAGATAACGGTACGTAAGATGCGGGGTAGAGCCTTTTATTTCTTGTATCATTCTTGTCCAAATTAGTTTCAATGTGCGTGCGAGATATCCAAAGGGAACGCATATCTACCTTGTCTCGTTGAGTTCGTGTGTAGAGTCTGAAACATTCATCCGCAAAACCTTGTCGTGACGAAACAGAACTATAAGTCTTATATTATACACACGCACGTGTAGATGCCCACCATCCTCTTTAGTATCTCATTCGGCGTATCCTATTCGCACAGTCTATTCGATACCTAACCTGACAGTCACGTGTCCTTCAAACACGCAGGACTTCAGATACTCTTGATCCATTGCTCTCTCCGCTATTCTTCAGTCTGCATCCTGTATGGTTTTTTTTTCTAAACACGCAACGTTACCGCTTGAACGAATCTTGCCATATTTCGTCTCGTTCCGTAATTGTCTTTACTATGTTTCGTCTGCCGATTAGTTTCTTAAAGGCCGATCTTCTACTTCCTTTTATACAATTTCCTAACGATCTCATCTCAGCGTTTATTCTAATCTGTAACATACCTGAGTGCCAATTGCTGCTGATTACAATTGTTTTATTGGATAATCATTTGAAGAAAACTTCAAGAGTTCTGAAAATGAATCAAAGGAAGATTCTTATCGCTCGTTTGAAAGAGCATTTAGAAAAAAATGTATGAAGTAAGGTTGAAGGTAGCTCGGAGGGTTCAAGAATTCAACTATTCAGAAAGGATAATCACCAGTTCTATAAAAAGTACTGCAGACATGAATAATAGTCTGACTTCTTATCTCAGGTTTCATTTTTACTTTCAGTTAATCCAAGAATCAAGAACAAAAGCATATGTTGGAATTGATGGAATATTCAACGCAGGATAATAGTGGATAACACAGAACTTCAAATACTTACAAATTTTAAAGAAGCTCACTCGAGAAAATTGCCAAGAAAAATTCTTCTAAAATGGTGAAAAGTTCTTGAGTGAAACATAATATTCATTGAGGAGAAATACAATTTTCCCTGCTTCGAAAATCTGATTTAAACTCATTAATTTTTAAACTTTTTAACTCATCAAATTTGATCTCATTCGAATATAATCGGTTTGGATGAGATCAAATAGGAAAATTCCTGGACAATAATCTGATTCATACCGATTGATCATTTGATAGGTTTGAATCGGATCCTCTAAGCAGGGTTCCGAATACAATGATTTGAAAATTCAAAATCAAGAACTGACTGAAGAATTGTCATCACGTCAATGCGATATTTTGTAAAGCACCGAAGATTTCATCAAAATTACAGGAATGCAACATTTAAAAAATTGAAATTTTACTGTAAAATTACTGTATGTTACACTGAGGTTTTAAACACCCTTCAGACTCTTTTCTCCCTTGTTTGGTAAGTTTTGGATATATGTAAATTGCGAGTGAATTATAAATTTTGCTGAATGTTTTTCCTCTGTTGCAAGGAATTTCCATTTCTTTCTGATATCCAAATACAAACCAGGGATCAATTTGAAATCAACTCCACTCAATGACCGTGGAATACATTCATTTTCACACACAAAAAAACCAGAAAACATAAGATACCGTTTTTCAAATTCTCTAACGCGTAATCGTTCGATTTATCTCGCAATTTACCTACTCAACTTTGCGGAACCACAAACTGGTACAAGAATATTTTTTGCTACTCATTGAAACGTAGTGACCTTCGCATGATTGGATCTCTAGACGAGTCGGATTGACGAATAAACCAATTCGATACACAACCGATCGATTGAATATCTTCAAGAAATTACTGACAATCCAAATTTCCTCCTTCTCCTCTTAGCCCCTTTTTCTATTTCAAAACTGAAACCTAACACTTCAATTTCTAATCCCATTTGATTTTTCTCGCTCTAGAATATACAATAATTGTCCGTCGAAGGAACTGTTTTTTTTTTCAAATAATAGGCCTTGTTACTTGAAATCGTTGATCGTTCACATTGCATTACGCAATAACAACGGAAGATAGTTTCACTTTTGTTCTTTGTTTCTTGCGTGGAGGACCTTGAATGCACTTGAACTATGACGAAGTACTTGTATTGATTGGTTAATTTCGTTCGGTAGATTCGAACGCGTAGAAGAAGTGTGTAAAGCGGTGTATGCACCCCAAGCTGTACAAAGCTGTACAATGTATCCCTTCTCATGGGTATACATGAAATTACATCGAACATTAAACATAAATTCAGGTGTATATAGTATTCGCACGAATAACTCCCTTCATTTCCCAAATGTATTCTGTACCTTGATGTTTCAAGTTCGGAGTTGATCGGGAGGTTCATTAAGGTGTTGAAGTTCCAACAATCTATTTTTTTCGTCAAACAAAAAGCTTGATTCATTACTTCAACTCGATTAAACGAATCAAAACTTTCTCAATTAGATGATTTTATGATCGACAACTGTTCGAACGTGGGAATCTATCCATATATCCACCGTGTCTGAACAGAGAGAGGGAGAAAGAGAGAATGCACATAAGACAATCCGGAACTCGGATTCATTCGCTAGAATTTCAGTTGTTTTGAGTTATGTTCGGCCTGCATGCTTCCTCTATCCCTTGACGTCACGTCAGGGCTCCGCGATCGATATCTAATTAAAAATAGTTGCCAAAGTTGTAGGGACGAGGGTAGTTGTAGGTGTGCGCGCTATACTTTTTCGACACATTATCTATTAGACAGTTCATTCTTCGCTAGTATGTTTCTCTCGATACCTTATTCACGTCTGCCAGATTTGCATGATAAGATCCATTTCAGTCGTTACTGCCAACTCATAACTTGAGTCAATTAGAACATTCAATTTCTTTCACTTTGATAAGGATGATGATAGCTTTGATAAAATGAAAATTAGACAGATATCGTATCTCATACGGTGTAGAATTCTTTTTCGTTTCAAATTGTGGAACTTCATCTCACGACTCCATGGTTTCGATCGAAGCTTGATTGAGCTTTTTTATAATAGAAAATTCGATCAATGTTCACAGCATTACTAACCTTCACTCGAAATAAGCCATCTTTAGACAAGAAGGTTTGTTGAAACACTGAAATAGTTTGTTATTCATACAAGAGGTGTAGATGGGATTAGTAGATTAACAGAACAAATACTGTTAATTTAACGAAGTCCTCCCTATCACAACCATACGTCTCGCTGAGATAATGAGGTTTCTCATTACCGTAGTGACACTCTCCGCTGATACGGCAACTTCACATACATTCGATTCACAAATACTGCACGTTCGTAATAATACTATTCATAAAAATCATTTATCCTCTCGAACTCTTGTTTCAACATCCGCATCTTCCGTTAATCTGTGCCTGAATTCAATCATTGATCCTTGAAAGTCCATTCTTTCGTAAAAGCAACAGCAAGTTTTATTGAACTCAAAGGAACTTGGTACAAGATTTAATTGAAACACGTTCTATATTTGTAATTTGAAAAATTTTTTTAAATGTAGCACGAGAAATAATGTGGCAGAGATCTGAGGAAGAAAGAGAGGAACGAGCATCTTCTATGTAACGTGTTTATAGATCCTCACGGTATATAATTGTGCGTAGTGTATCATTTTACAGGGAATTGGACGCCAATGTACAGACAAAGGAAAGGAAAAAAAACAGGTTGATGAGAAAGACCTGTGCGTGTATATGAGTTGAATGTACATTTATTAAATTATGCCTAATTACTGCCCCGCTATGTAATTACGTTTGTACTTGAGCGTAGGAGTCCTTGGCGGCCCAAAGGGAAACAACGGAGCGGCAAAAATGGTTTTCTCGCTTCGCGCCACTGAACTATCACCAACCGCCATTAGTTACTCATTCTTATAAGGTCGCGGTTATATGAATTGAGAATAATCTTATACGTTATAATATCACGGATTGATTTTACTCTACGAAATAAATACGTGCTTTCAGAAAGGAAGCTTCTTCTCGAGATTTTTCAAATTTCTGTTCATTTTTTTACAAATGAAAGAGCTGATTATGTTGAAGCGATATACCGACCTTATCGAAACACCTTGAGGACTTCATCAAACAATTTTGAATATGATTCATCGAAACTTTGTATATTCAGATTCGTCCATCGATCAATCCCAATTTCTTTCGCATTTATGTTTATCCTCAACATTGTAGCAAGAAGTTTGTCGAAGAACACGTCCGTCTCAAAAGACCGCGATGCGGTAGCACGCAGATGGCAGACAGCGTGACGATGAACCATTTCTTCTCCCTTCTTTCCCCGCTCCTTAACGAATTCTCCTTTCCTTTCCTTTCTATGCTTCCCAACGAATCATCAAGGAGCACGGTGTTCGTTATCCACTTCTTCTTTTTCTTTTTCTTCGGCTTCCTGATACACATTCACCAGTATTATACTTAATAAACCACGTGGTTGGATTAATTATGAATTTATATATTATATACCGTACAATACTTCCACACACAACAATGATAAACATTCGTTATGCAGTTCTTATCCTCTTCATGGATTCGGATATAATGACTGGAGTTTGAACAAGATTCAGCAGGTTGCTGTGGATTCTATCGAATTTCATGAATTTCGTGATCACATGGTTCGCGATCAGATGAAAACATCATCGTATAGATCCAAATCATCTTGAAACGCTTCACAATTCCCCCACAAGTTTGTTGAATTAAAAATCAATTGGGAACGGATATCGATCTGAAAATAAATACCAGTTGAAATCATGATAAATTCACCCAATTTCAATGATAAACCCTCCCGGCCAGTTACCATGGGCAAATAAACACGTGTTGAATATACGAGGATCGAATAAAATAATCCCCAGCATATACTTTGTGTGCAGAAAAGGAAACGAAACGATACGATACGATACGCAAGGTAGAAACATTCTATACACATCTATATATCGAGAGAGAAAAAAGAGAACTGACCCACGCACACCTTGGCTCGGTTCTGTAAGGTGAAGTGGCGCGGAACGAGCCACAGTACGTTGAGAATAAATGAGTAGAGTGGGTACACTTACACCCATGAGTCATCGCGCAAAACGAATTTCACGGTAGCGCTCGATTCCATAAACACCGAAGAACTTTCAAGACACTTCAATGGAAAAAAAATCTTCAGGTACTTCGTTGAGGTGAGACTACGAGACGAAAAGGGGAAGAAGAGAGGAAGAAAGAGCGAGGAAAAAAATATCATCGAAAAAACAGGACTTAGACTAAAGGTTCAATTGAACGGAAAAAGAGGAGAAGAGAAGTCTTATTTTATTCACCTTCCACATACCTTCGAATCAAACCACTAGATACCATACACTCGATCTCGTCTCAAATATTGTAATTATAGTAAGATTTCATTCTCTCCGGGTAGAATTTTAATTTCGCTAATAAATGCTATTATTAATAATAGCAGGTGATTTCGGGTAAAGCACATCTGACCTCGGTAAAGGTAAATTGATATTCCACTAGATAATACCGAGTAAAAATGAACCCTGAATTACAGAGTGCACGGATCTTGTATTAAATGTTGAATAAATGTATTTAACGAACGATGAGGGCGTCAGGGAAGAATCAAAGCAAACCTGCACTTAAAATACTCCCCGAAAATACAGTGAGAGAAAAATAATTGGAACGAAAGTTTTAAGTAATGAATATAAGTACGAAGATGTATAATTTGAATGAGAAATTTTTCAACGGGATTATTATCATTCCAATGAAAAACCGAGAGAACAGTCGTAAAGCATTCGTCAACGTTTTTTCTTTTTCATCCCTTCATTTCTGTTTTTTATCAATTTTTCATCCTGTACTTTATTGATCATTGCGAAATACCGGCTTTGATTCTTTCACTTTTGAAACCGGCAATCTAAATCGCATTTGTTGAATGAACCAATCATACACAGGAGTGCCCCGCATTTGAATATATACAAACTTGTCTCGCTTCTTCCCTTTGTCGGTATCTCAATTTTACCTCTTTATAATTATCCCTTTTTAACATGCATTTTTGCAGTAACGAGAAACGCATCAGGGGTTTTATATGCATATGAGTTGTGATACTCTTGCAACAGAAGAGAATCACGTAATCCCGCTAATTTGTAAAATATAAAATATCATGCTTCAGACGAGAATAAGTTTTTAATACGTGAAAGATACAACCGACGACCCAAGATGAGGAACAATAATTTTATATATGTATCTGAATTTGAGACACTTTTCATTTGAATACAGGGAAATCAAATAAACTTTGTTATACAACTAGATTGCAAAATGGTAGTTATAGAACTCGCAATAGTTTGTTTTGTAGTCACCACTTGCGTTAAGAACATACTACAAATATTAGAACAGCAACTGCATTTAACGAATCCTAAACTTTGTTGTGTGGTTAACAATTTTATTCGCCCCTGTGGGTTTGGTATGCGTGGGAAATTTTCGAAAAACATTCAATTATTTCACGAGGAAGGATATGAAAATTGCGTAAATTACCGAGTACGAATGTGAAACTTGATATAAAATAAATTAGAATTGAATTGAAATTTTAGATATGAAACTTCTTCCAACGCTTCTCGTTTGCATATTAGGGGAAACAAAAATGAATCTATATCTCTTGACTTCTACCGCAGAATAAACCCTCTATTTCACTGTATACCATGCATCATTGTCAGATAGAGCAACAGGGAAAAGAGAGAAAGTAAAATGGTTGAAAGTAAAACGTAAACAAACAGGTAGCTCTTTATCCAAACCAAATAACTGGGGGAGTAAAATTACGTAGCACATTGCTAGACCAACAAGCTCAAGCAGAAACTTTCTTCCCTTTGTTTCTGCATTAAATTTTCACAGCAATGCTTGTTGTTTTTTTTTCTTTCTTCCTTTTGCGAGATACTTTTTCTTTCATCGCCCCGTTAAATGATCCTACAACGCCATGGCGAATTCTTCATACCGCTCGAGGGTTTCAATACAAATTTTTATTCATTTACATTCCTGTACTTTATCTTTATTAGTGCAATTCCGTTTATCTTCGTTCTGATTGAGCTTGACCGCGAAAACCAACGAGCGGGGAATGTGACTCTGTTGCGGAAAAACACATAAATCCGGCTTTAAATATCGTACGAAAGCTCATAAACTCGCCAAGATTAATCGCTGTATTGTTGAAACTTGCGAAACATACGAATGAGATTAGAACATTCGAATAACATGGGATATTTTGGTTTTCTCAACTATTTCTAGTAAGCATTGTTTTCTTCGGGTGGTTTGATGTCTTTTGGAAGCTTGCTGCAATTCTGGAAGTTGAAATTGTATTTGATGAATTCGATCTATGAAGTTTTGATTATTGTGCGAGGGAATACCAACTCACTCGAAACATAATTCGATTCAAACTATTATACATGAACATGTATGGGGTGGAATTATAGTATACAAACATTTTTTCTTACTTTCGACAAGAAGTTTAGTAGGTACATAGAACAAAATAACGTACTGAAAATTACTGCATTCCTACTAAATTCGCAAGATAAGAGAAAATCCCACAATTATTGTTAGACGATGTGGTGGAAATGTGTACTCGAGCAATGTCTGGTGAATTGTTTATTCCCCCTACATCTTTTTACAATAATGGTGAGATCTTCTTTCATCTTGCTGATTCAATAGGAATGTAGCGAATTCTAAAACACTATCTTTTTCCGTGTAGCTTGGACCAAGCATAACAGCCAAAGATAGGGCTTCGCACATTAAGACTCTCGTCTTAAATTGAAAAATGAAATATACAAAATTTGAATGGAATCAAGCTTCTACCTAAGGTGTAACAAAATCACATGGAATTTCGATTTCATCGCAGAGGATAACTAAGATATTCTTTCAGTCTCGAAACTAGTCTTGGTATTGGTCTCGGTGCAGGTCTCGTTGTATATTTCAACATATATCTCTGCTAATTTTGTTGGAATGATCAAGGTTCCACCGCATTCATATTACAAAAGATTGGAATAATTATTGCTAACTATTTCTCATTTCTTTGACGCGAGTCTTGTGCGAAGGCCTAGCCAAGGGTAACAGAAAAGTCAAATGAGAACAGTTATTGGAAAAAATAAAAAAACACCATTCTCATGCGTTTTTTGAAATTTTAGGAAGTGCAAGAAGTGCAGTGTAAACAAAATCTGCCTTCACCTTCGTAAGAATTTTCTGAAGTTTTTAACATAAATGGTTCATTAAATTTTGCAATAAGATATTCGATTTAATAATCTAATGCTTTTGATAACATAAATAACTCTCGATTTATGATTTTTCACTAATACTTTATTTCAAAACGTTCCCCTCGTCACGATGGAATTCTGATTTCAACCTCTCTTTCATCGTGTATCGAAATACTATAAAATCTACCAGACAAATAAGTATTAGCAAACCAAATTCCATAGAATTTACTAAAGACTGTTTCGATTAGGTGTATTTTTATATGTGCATTAATATTGGATAATTAAAGGTATTCGGTCTTCAAAAATCTGGTCAGAAAATAACTGTGCATGATAATTATCTAATTCAAAGCCCCAGGCAAGGACAAGGATTGTGAGAGAAACACTTCTCAGCGTTTCATATATTGCACTGTTACGTAATAAAATATCCTACAAAGATATCGAGACAATATTTCCGAAACTGTTACAAAGAAAAAATTCCAACGCCCAAGGAACATTTCCAGATTCTTATTTTGAATGTTCATTAAATTTTAATCCCGAAACAAACTTTTATTCGTGTTATGTGGTATAGAATTAACAAAAATTGAGTGAATCTGAGGTGAATCTACGAATTTGTTAGAGTCGTTTTTTCATAAACTTCAGAAATAGAATTTAGAAAATAAATCTGTTGGACAACGAAACACCAGGGGTATCTACATATTTATTACACACCCTTGATTTGAACATTCAAGTTTAGACCTCATTTCCAATGTAAAGCGAATGAAGTTTGAATCATTTATCGAAACCCTATCGAAGACCCCAATTCTTGCAGTATATATTCTTTCAACGAAGTTTCCGTTTCTAAGAAGCGAATGTCAGAAGATAAATAACGATAATTCATCAGATTTTGTGATAAACGATTCAAATTTCAACCACATCAAATGGTATGTAATTCGAAAATCCTGCCGAAAAAAACGACTAACATACTTTACAAGCACCAAAGAATCAAATTAAAATAAATTCCAATAATTCACACAAATAATTTTCCCCGCTACATAATGCACGAGAACATTCCTCCTCCATCATCATCATCATTATCATTATTATCAGCATCATCCATGCTTCACACCTACTTCTCAGCGAGATAAAGAAAGAAAAAAAAAAGATTGCCCACTCGAAACTTTGGTGGTGACGCTAGACCACCTTATACGTGCACGTAAGTATTCTTATCTCTTCTTCTTTCCCTCATCCAACGAACAAAACATTTTTCAAAAGATTAATAAACAGCTACAGCATCGCAAACATCGTGTTATGAATTTTTCTGGCATTGAGTGATTTTCTTGGTTATTCGTGAAAAATGAGTTTAAGCGAACGTGCAAATGGAGAGAAGAACTGCGGGCCTGAATCGACAAGTTCGTTGGAGACTGACAAGAATTATTAGTGGGTGAAAGTAGCCAGTAGCTGACTGAGCCGAGGATCAATACTAGGCAGACGTCCGTGCAGCAGTGTGGTGGAGTGCACTTCTCCACAGCTCTAGGCTAGGCTAGAACTAGGAAAGACTCCGGGGGGTGGCAGAGAAGAGAAGACACGAGGGAAGGGATATAGATGTTGGGTAAGGCTAGATTGTGAGATGTCTACATAGACTCCAGTACCCATAAACTAACCCAACTTGACGCTTGCAGCCTCACCATGGACGAAGAAAGGGGACGAGGAATGAAAGGGGATGAAAAAGCTTCTGTGAGGTAGAGAGAAAAAAAAAACAAAGTACGCGTGGTCGTCTTGGTGCTTTGCTCGATCTATGGCGGTCGATTTTACCTCCCGTTGGAAAATGCATCGTAAAATAAAATTTCTTCAATCCAAAGACATGGCGTATGAGATTTGGAAATGTAGAAGAATCAAAATCAAAGTGATCTTGTTTTTTATTGTAATAATGATATTATATCATATATGGTGATGAAAAACATCCTAAAAATTTGAATTTTTTTTTATATATTTTGAGCAAAAAGTATTCGACACCTGACCTATCGAGTCACTTTATAATCCATACCAGATTTGTGAGAAATTACGATCAGGAACATTTGTTATCATAGAAATAACAATTATATAAGAACAAGATTTTACTGAGATCACCTCAATTAGAATCCTTGTTACAAATAATCTATAAAACCTCATTGACGAATGGAAAAATGAATAGGTTTCAATGATATTCAATCAGATATTTCACCATTCGTAATGAGATTTGATAAAACATTCCTACCAGGGATTACAAGTGTTCAAATTTCACAATCATAACAGATTCCTAGGATTCCTCACAAGTTGTTGTAGAGTTATTTTTCAATATTTGCAATTATCTACTCAGAACATAAATCGAAAAAGATGATAAAAAATCATTCCCAAGGGACTTTTCTTATAAAGCATTCCTAACATATCGATACATATCTATACACATACATATTTATCGTGTGTCCTCGTGTGCAAAATTAATAATCATCCACGCCACTGACCTACTCTCTTCGTTGCTGTCTCATACCATTCACTACGAATGATGCGGAAGAGAGAAGAGACATACGAGATGATGAGTGTCTGTCTGCGCGTCTACATTCTCCCCTACGTCTGAGAACTACGTGACAACGGTACACGACTAGTTACCGATACATGCAAATAAGATTACAAATATCCCATGCAATGACTAAGAATTATCAAATGATTTTAAAAAGAAAAATGAAAACTGTTTGTGTGATAAGAATTGAATCAATGATCATTTATTTTGGTTTCAAAATCAAAAATTTGTGTGTACCGTAACAATCAGATCTGCATTGTCGTCTTCGTATTAATTATCAGCATCGGATTAACGCACTTGTCATATTTCTGATTAATTAAAAAAGAGAAAAATTTTTGTCGTCACACTGAAACAGTCTGGAATCTATATTTTTTCTCTTTTCATTTTTATTATTGTTATTATTTTTTTTTTAATGCAGTGTCTACTCGAGATATATATATATATATATATCCAAATCCGCCTATACTTGACATTCTTCATATACCATGTTCATATATTAAACACCTTCCCTCTTTCCCCCCAAGAGAGCACTTCTGATTAATGATGCTACACGTTCGTCCAATAACAATCCGCACAGATTATTCTTCATATTGGAAAAGCCCTTTTCAAAGCGTCGTACTGCATTCATTCGAGCGTTATTGCACATATTCCGATAAATGGAACTTTAACAATCAACCGTAGAGATTGGTACATGTATTATGATGTATATGCGCAAGCTGCCAGTCTCGTAAATAAAATTATATACAATTGCAATACGTGTTGCCATTAATTAGCGTAACTTTGTCCAGAGAACGCATGTATGTAAGCACTATGGAGCAAAAGCAAAATGTGACGCTGTGCTTTTATACGATTGGAGTACATAAAATGTTTCGACACTTTAAACTAATATTTTCTGGTTGCGAGTAGTTCGAAACCAATACACCCATCCAGAAATTAACGGACGAACTTTATGATTCGATTCATGTAACCTTGTTACGCTCCCCGAATAGTTCTCACTTTGCTTTTCAATAATTCTACACCAGATTCTTGATGAAAACAAAACAATATTATTCGTAATCTGCTGGCCGTTTTTTGTCTCCCGTGCTATCGATGTTTGTACAAAAAGAGGGCAAAAAATACTACCGCGAATCGTATATATAAGCCTCAATAATTGCCGCGAAATACCTATTACACAATCCAAAATTTTCCCCTTCCAACGGGTTATCGAGGTCTCAGATTAGAGAAGACATTCTCATTTTATCAAAATGATTGTGCCCCGCGCACGTATTGGATATTTTATCAATGTTGGATGTGGAAGAGTTCTTTGTTATCCGTAATGTATATTTTTTCAATGGAAAATTAGCACACGGACGTTTTTTCTTCACATGAGACACAAAAAAATATGTGAATCAGTTGGTTTATAATATAATACTGGTTTGAACAACTATTGGATTTGAGACGTCGTCGTTGAGATTCGTGAAAAGAAAGTTTGAAAGAGAATAATTGGGGAATTCAAAGTTTATATACGCGTATCGCGAAAATTGAGTATTTAATAAACAGATCGAATTAATTATCCCGTTTGAATGTGATTATCAGACTTTTTTGCGATCCGGCAAGTGAATTTTTCTACATTCCTCTCCACATGGTGGGAGAATTATCAATATGGAAAACCAAAAAAAGAACATTTGCAATGTTTGGAATTGTGTGAAAACCATTATCACGTTTGAATTTGTTGATTTTCGGAATTTCGTCGTGAATTTCATTCCGTATCGCGGTGTGTGATGATTTTATGGCGTTGAGTTATCAAGTATTTTCCAAAGTGATGCAAGGAGTATCTCGAAAACCATCGAAAATCATTTAAAAATCCCCTAGAATTATTTATTTTCAATTCGATTTATGAATTTTTGATAATTCTCCTGGGAAATAAATATTGTGAAGATTTCAATGGAAAAATTTCAGTAAATGCATGGAACAATATCTAGGTACTTTGTGAGTATAGATAGATTTCCGTTAAGTGCCTCACAAACATTATATTTTATCGATTTTGAATGAACGGCGAGTGATTTCCCCTTCATTCTCATCAATTTTAAATGGACTAGCTATTGGTAGAGGGCGATGGGAATGAAGGATACTGAGGGTGCTATTACTTATTTTTTCACAGTTCCACATCGGAATCATGACTATTTAATCCTTTCCGTGCAGGAAGACTTGAAAAATTTCAACACTCGTATAGGAAGTTCAGCAATGTAGATAGAGTCATTAATGGATGTATATGATTTCCTGTCATCGGCACAAGTATAATAATTAATTTATCTGAAAATCAAATATTCCGGGTTGGAAACAGTCCTTGGATGCATCGAACATCTGCGATCCAAAGTTTTTATTCTCTAATTGAAGATAGGTTTCCTTGGTGAGAGGAGTTTCTTTAAAAATCTCTGAAAATCTCACTGACCGCTATTGCAGAACTCTGAGAGTAATCTCTGGGATAATCTGGAGAACTGAATACCTATGAAAATGTTTTCAAATTCTGAATAACTCTCGCTGAGTTGGAATCACTGGAAATCTCTGAAAATTCCAGTACTCAGTATTCAGTGAAGTTTTTCCTCCAAGGGTATTAATAAGCCTGCATTATCAAGTAGTTTTTTCAATTGAATGATAGCTGATAAACGTGGCTTGATCGCGCGTAATAGCAGTTTTGCAACACTTCAGCGTTTATAAACATTCCTCCTTCAATTTGTGGTAATTTTTTGAAAACTTGTAGTAATGTGTATCAGATGCGAAATCATTTTCACCGAAAGGAGGTATGGATTGCCATAAGTCGAAGGAAAAGTGCACTATTCCTCCTAATGTTTATAAGAGTTCTAGTAGAATCTTAAACATTCAGTATCTCGAGACATGGCGTGCATGAAACAAAATAGAACTTGGAATAGCACCAATCGAACTAGTCAATTTATAAAGCAAAAAAATCCAAAAGGAAAGGAGATTTCCCATACACTTGTATGTGAAAATTCCTATGTGTTACACAAAACCTCATATCATTCATGTAGAACTAAGAAGGTTTATATTTTATGCATACAAGAAATTTATTATCTCTTTCTGTTCCATGAGTTCTTGGTATTCTACTCCATATACATCTATATTTGAATGAATTAATGAGTAAGAAGGTTCTGATACACGAATGAGGTATATAAAGAACGAGTAGTGCACGTAACAATGTATTGAACAGTAGTAAATACCATCTTCGGTCAGACGTACTTGAATCTAGCACCTATTAATCTAATTCTATTTCGAAATATCAATATTGAGACATGAATGCACTTTCAGGAGATACTTATAAGTTCCATTGAGAGACGCTGAATGATCATAATGAATGACTTATTAATAAAAATAGAGACATATAGTAGACAAAACGCTCCTCCTTCAGCCACTTAAAGTGCGAACTTTCTATATAGAACTTATCAAATAAGAAAACAATCTCTAATCGCTCTCATTCGTTATCTCGTATAATGGAAGCTGAATAAAGTATTAAAATGCAAAACAAAAAAATTATCTGCCATTATTCAAGATATTTCGTCGAGATGTTTCTCGGAGTAAATTTTTTAATTAAAACGATTCATCAGAAAAAAAGAAGAACGGAATGAAGATATTAGATAGACTAAATAAAATCCACTTGACACATTTTCGTTCCCTTCAGTTCGAGATAAAATTTAGTTCAACAAAATTGAAAAGTGCATCAGCTTTTTTTTTTATACAAATGTTTTCACTGTAGTCTGTGAAAACTACTGTGACTTGGAAGAATGTGATCATAGCACTTGACTTTTTGCTTCACTGTACTAAAGTGTAGTGAAATGATGTCATTAACTAATCAACTAACTTCGTAAGACTTCAAAATAATTATTAAAATATACTATTTCATCATACTTCTTCCGCTTTGATCCATCAAACTCCATTGAACTTCAACATACAATTTTCAAATGAGAATGTGAGAAGAAAATTGTATCCCTTTCTTCAATATATGTAAAAAAAAACATTGCATTATCTAATAAACACAAGTTTATAAGTCGCCAAAAACGATTGATAACCACACATTGCCATTCAGTATTATAATATCCCTCCGTTGATTCTATTTTCCAATTTTGCGACAGAGCATGTGTTTTTTAACTGCAAAAAAGAACATCCAAAATTAAACGTAAACCAGTAAAGTAGTAAGGTCGATTTAAACCGTGAATTATACCACACAAATTACGATTCATACTCATGAATTATTTCAAATTCAACGAACGAGAACACGCGTTATCTTCAAATAATAATGTACATCTTTCTAAATCCATGTTCACACAGACCGACATTGAAATATCCAAAATATGCACGTGAGTTGACTAATTGGAGTAGAGGAGGAGAAGGAGGGACAAGAAAAGACCCGAAAACTATACTTCAAAACGTAAGCAAACGGATTGAATCGTGTTGAATTTTCATCCAGTTTTATTCGGTTTCGTCTCACATTTATAGCAGGACATGGTCGATTGATCTTGGAGCACAGGAGATTTTATGAACACATCCTGAACATTAAATTCAGTTATATACAAAAACGTTTCTTCGAGAAGTTGTTTGATGTTTATTCACGAATGAGTTTGAATAATTTGTTATCAAATCATCATCTTTGAACGTACACGAAAAATTTGAAAAATTATATACAGTTTATATATAATTCAATACAGTTTGTATATAAATTATATATAATTTTGAGAGTTCTTTCACTCAGATATTTTCTAATCATTCATAAAGCGTTTTTGGAAAAATGACGTCAATTTTCCTGAGGGTTGCCAAAAGACAGGTTTTAGATTTACTCAAAAGTATCTTTGAGATATCTCAAATATCATTTTGAGCTTGTCTTGAGATATCTTAGAAACAGACTATTTGACTATTCAAAGTACAGCATCATTAACAAGAAAAAAGAAACCTGATTACACGTAGATATTCATACGGCTATTCAAATACAAGAATGTATATTCATGTATGTTTGAGATTATCGTTATACTTCCTGAAAACTTTCCTGGGTTCGCTTAAGCTCCAAGTTGTGATTATGTAATGTTTCACTATTCACATTCCAAGAGAAAAGAACTATTCTTCGTTGAAAGAGAAAACTTCCGATGTTTGAGGTTCTTTTATTGCCATTATTCTCAATGTTATAAGGGATTTAAGAGCATCATTGCAAGGACAAAGTTCCTTGCGCAAAGGTGACTTCAAGTATAAGTTACATGCCGATGCAGACAAACTTTTGAAGTCGATAACACGCAAAAACTAATGTTCTATTTTTATCCAGTATTTTTCTTACGAAGAATACTGTAGCCACTTGCATTGTTATTTTAACGCTATAAGAAAAAAATATGGATGTAATACAGTTGTATTGCGTCGGTGATGCAGTAACAGATGTAAAAAAAAACTGGACGTGTATTTGTAATAAGAATGAATTGATAATTGAACAAATTTCACAGATCAAACAGAGATTCTGCAGATTTTGAAAAAGCTTTGCGAGAGTTTGCAATACATGTTTCTATCAAAGAGTCATCCATTCCGAACTGATATTGAAATGATGATGGGATGGGATGGTTTTTGTTTCTTTATTTATTCGAAATCTATCATCAGGTCACAAGAGCTTGTTGATTCAACGATTTTTGTATGAAAAGCAAGGAACTTTGAATAGACTTTCCAAAATGCCCCTATTGAGAACACCAGGAAGAAATTACTGTGTCTTTTTATTTTGTGGCAGTTTTTGTACCTTTTGTGTCAAGACTGTCTCCATCAAAAGTTAGAAAAAGGTTAAAATTCATGAAGAAAGTAGTTATTCATAAAGCCTTGAAATTTGAGAAAAAAAAACGCTTTCCTGTACCGAATATTAGAACTAGAATTTCAAATTTTGAATTCCAAGGTTACCGTTGGTTTCAAGTAATTTTGAGGAATTTCTTTCTCTTCATATAAGAGTTATGGAAGAAGATTCTCAAACAATACGCGAGGCAGTGAAAGAGAGATTTGTCTTAGAGCAGTGGAACTTACAGTAACGCGCGCGCCAAAATCTCTGATCGTAAAAATTACCTGTGCACCACTTTTATGTGAGTTAGAATAGAGCTTGGGAGATTTCCTACCCCGAAGCTGATTCATTTCTTCCACGAGAAAGAAACTTCAAAGTGAGTAGCACTACCTACCCTGATATTTTCTTATCAACTTCTCGTTGTTTTATAGAACACGATGAATGTTCAAACTGCGGAGAGGAAAGATGTTTACTCGGATTGTAATTTATAGTATAATTGGAGTTAATCAATTCGTTACTGAGTTATAATGGTTGAAATGAACAGAACCGTGAAAACCTCTCATTCTCTTGGAATATCTCGTTCCAGATAACATGGAATAACCCTTTTATCCCACCATTATCCTAACCTTACGACTGCTTCATACTCTTCCGAATAATTATTTGTATACTCATACAAATGAATTCAATCTAGTCGTAATGTACAGACTGCATGCGAAATTGCACACCCTTGTTCATCGAGTATAAATGCGTACGATCAATTTTCCTTGAAATATAAAATAGACGGATTCAGAGGAGTGGTCTGGAATAGGTGACTTCACATTATTCTGTGAAAAATGAGAGGCTTATGCAGGGGAGAGTGGGGTAATTACGAACGCGAGGTAGAGTCGAATACCGTCATTTCTTTATATTCCCGTTCTGTTACAGCCATGCGTTTTTGCATAGTCTATGCCTAATATTTTCACTCAGTTCAGAGCGAAAAAGAATGTGCGGCTTTCGATAGGCTGAGGACTGATGGAATATTTCAATGATTTTGATGTAACGTTGGTTTGTCGAAAGAAGCGATAGATTTTTTGGAATTTTCATTTATATTGAATTGAACATGTGGTTTCAAAGAGTCACATCCCAATTTTTCCCAATTTTCTGATTGTAACTCTTAGTTCTGTTTTATGTTGTATGTTGTTGCAATATATAATCGGTAGATATCATTACATATCGATGCTTTCTGTCTCAAGCCACGATTCCACATTCATTTTCATTGATGTCCACCTTTTTAAACATCACTTAGGAATTAAAATGAAAAATACAGTAGAAAATTGAATGTTTTGCGTTCATTTCGTGTTTCAGTAAAATTTTACTTTGTGAAATCCTGTTCTCTTTTTATAATACAATCATCATAATGATTGTTTAAACATGCTGCTATGAAAACAAATCGGTGATAATTTGGAACACTATCCGTAATTACTCCACGATATTCGGGAAAATCCAAACGTCAATGATTTTCATTTCTCCCGAACTCTCAATTTAATCTAAAGATTTCCTGTGAAAACTTCCATTGAATTTGGATTCGATTGATCAAAGTTATGAACCCGGGTTAAAGAAATCCATTGATTCTGATCAAATCTCATTAATGCTCGCCAAATCTTATTGAATCTCGAACAAAGATCTGATGGAATCTCATGCGGCGATTTTTAATGAGATTTTGTCAGAAAAATTAATTCTTTCAATACGAATCTAATTGAATCTCGGAAAATGTTCTGACCGAATCTCATGAAATTTTGTTTGTCAGATTCGATGGATTCTTTCAACCAGGGAAGAACAACAACATCTCGGGAACACGCTTTATGGAAAGATTATTTTTATTTTTTCATGATATGATTTTCACTGAACCATACTCATTTGAATAACAAAGGGAGGAGCAAAACAGGAATAACAATCACATTCAACTCCATTAAACATGTTAAAAAATCATGGTAAAACAAAGTTCAACCCAATTTCGAATCTCATACTTGAATTTGATACTTTGTGAAATGTTTTTACCGCTTCAACAATTTTTTCCTGAGATATCAAAAGTTAAAAACTCTGCTCTTTCCCCAGAGTTGATGGCAAACTTCCAATGCCACCGCCAGTGGGATACAACAAATATGTGTGAATACTGCAAATATGCTGGGAGAAAAAGAAAAAAATTCACTACAATAGTGAAATTTTGATTTTGTTTTTTGTGTTATGATAACAGTCTGTTTGCTGCGACCACGATTTTCTATTCAGTATAAAAGTGAAAAATTGTTAGCTGTTATAACAAAAAATACTCCATATATGATACTTAGAATTCAGCTGCTTTTGTGGATGATCTAATACTGAAATTAATTTGACGCGAATTATTTGCTGAGCCAGTAGATCTGTCAGAAGATATCATTTTTAAAAATAATTTGAATTTTGACACGAAGAATTGAAATGATAGATTATGTAACTCGATCAAATGACTGTTCTTTTTTTGGAATGACTCCCCTTAGGTGAATCTCTCCACAATTGCTTATTCGTTGCGTAAAGGGACTAAGATGTGCCGCAATAGGTAGAATCAGTTCCATATCGCATACTTGTTTCATTATTTCTATCCTTTTTCTTTCATAATCGTGAGTGCGTTGGTTCGTGACAGCGTTCAAATTGCATCGTTGTGATTCTCGTCAACATCTCGGCTGTTGTTACAGTAGAGTGTTAGGTAATCGAATGAGCCAAGTCGATAGTGCGTGAATCAAATTTGCTGTTGCTATATCATCACACTCAACTACCACTACACGTGGTTTTGATTGTTCATTCTTGAAAACACTTATAGAGCGCTCGTATAGTTTGGTTATTTTTTCTCTGGATTTTAAAACATTAGATAACATGTGCGTTATCGTTGGAGGAAGCTATTAACGACAACTACACGTACGCTATACCGTATTTGTATTACAAGTTTCTTAGCTCTGGTATGTTTACGAAACATGCGTGTGTTGTATCGAGTATACACTTTTCATACTCAAGTATTTTATCAATTATTTCATTAAATTATGAACTGGAATTATGATACACTTACATAAATCATTATGATAATAATGAGATACCCGACTCGATAAAGCGTGAAAATAATTACATTCTTTCTACGCGGGAGGCTATGCGCTGAACTCGAATAAAACGTAGCGTGTGTTATTTGTAAAGAATATTATAGAACTCTTTGTATGTGGAGTTTGTGGAAACTTGCGAATTTTATTGATTTATAATTGATCGCTAACGGTAACGAGAAGAATTATGCACAAGATTAATGAGATAGATTCGAACAAAAAGGAAACAAAAATCTCATAAAAACAAATCAAAACAGTTTGAGTCTTGGAAATAATCGGATTTGTACCGATATTCAATGAACTCCTGACAAATCCATGAATCTAGTTTATACCAATACTGTTCACACAGAAAGAATCAAAATTCCTGTGAATTTTTAATAGAACTTTAGTCGAATCTACTACTGCGATAGCAATTTTAACAACGACCATTTTAGATTCTACTAGGACTCTTATGAATACTACGGAAAATTTTGATAGTCTCGTATTTTACTGATCGCGTTGGTGAATCTTATAAAACACTTTTTCCCGTGCAACGACAGTAATCAAAATTTGTTTATTCTAGTTCAGGCGACTCTTCTATCGTGATTTTTCATTTTTCTTCCAATCTCTCATCACTTGGCGTGTCATCAAAAATGCTTTGTGGCAAGAAGTTACGACGATTGTGATTCCCAGCATTGGATTTTGTGTATAATGCTATTATCATTTGTACTCCGGGTCATGATTGTCGAATCGACTAATCCTATTAGAGTTGTTTGAATTTGCCAGCACTGGTGGTTCCAGCGTCAGTATGGCGTTGGCTTCCGATTTCCACAAGATGACATTTCTATATCAAGCAAGAAGCAGGGAATCGTAAATTACGGGAATGTGGATTTTTCAGTATTGAATTTTCAATAGGACAAAGTTTTCTGGACGTTTTGAAAATACCTTTCAGCCACGTTCGAACATTCTCAGAACATTTCGAAAATCTATTCACTGCTCAGTCATTCAAAAACCAATTCTCTCATAGAAAACACGGAACACCAAAATGTGAAATACATGGAGTCGACCACAAGGTCCAATGTTGGTTGATTATACGTAAATTGACGTTTATGAAATGTCGAATACATCTCCATTGAACATTCCTCGAACTTTGGTGGTCTTTTCGAGAATACAGAGCTCTATAAAATTTTAATGTATAATCCTTGTCGATATTTTTTTACATTTTCACATTTTCCATCTAGTATTTTTTGGCTCCATGATAAAATATATCGAGTTTCAAATTTTTCTTCGATATCACATCTAATAATTGAGATTTAATAGTTTTTATTCAAAATTTCAGCTTCTTTCGAGGAGGAGCATGTCATGGAAGTTGTACATGAATCATCAAATCTTGCATGTGTAAAAAATTGCCTCATAGAATGTGGACCGAATTCATATCCACAATATAAAATTGTTTCAATGCCAGGCTTAATTCCTGGAATTTCAGTAATTTCAATCTTCGTTTTGAAATACACTAAGTTGGTTAGAAAGCACGACAAGACACAATCTTGTTCGAAAATCTATGAGAGTTCAAAAATGGAAAATTCTGATTGATCGAAACCGTGTCAACTTTGAACCGCTCTGATTTCAAAACTAAAAATCCTACAATAACTTCTACAACGCCCGAAATATCCTGAAAATATATCGAGGTTTCATTCATTAGAGCTGTAGAGTGTATAATTCCAAGATGATCCTCTTCAAGGTCACTCTCTGAAATATCATATACCTATTCAGAAACTCAGAAATTATGGACTTCTTCTACAACTCACCCTAATCACAAATAGCTAATCAATTACAACTTCGTGAGCATTGAATTTGTAATGTGCTTGCAATTATTTCGATTGTATGATGTTATGAAACACGTTTGACCCTCTAATTGGAGACTAGGTCATGGACCACCTTCCGTAAGAGATCGAGTGGCAGCTGGTAATTTTACTTCCTTGCTGATCTAAATAGATTACCTCCCGAGTTTGGAAGATCTAATATACTGTGCTTGATGATGTGAAGTAAGGCTTTGTTCTTCTCCGACTGGAAGCAGAGTTTTGTCAAAGGCCACCCGAATATGAGCCTCTGAGGTCTGGATCCCTCAGTATTAGTATTGCGTTCAAATTGAACTCCAAATTATCTCAATTTTTCGTCATACGCAGTAGTCTTCTAAAAAAAAAAAACATAACTCAAAAAGCTCTTCCTTCTTCATAATCGACTGAAAAACAGAATCCCATTTTATTATCACTACTACCTTTGCTCTACCCCTCACCCATGTGGAGACATTTTCAAAAGTTTATATAAACTTATATATAATTGTATAGAAATTGTATGTAAACTATATTGAATTGCATACAAATTATACATAATTGTGAACATTTTTCCACATGACTACTGCGTAGTAATCATGTTTCGCAAAATATAACGATGTCTGAATTCCTGAATACACTCTAAAAAGTTTCTTTGTGAATTTACCAGAAGAAGTTTGAGAGTTTTGTACACAAAAATATTCTTCACTTGCTGGATTCCTCAACAAAATTTGTGGAAAATCAAACATTTTCGTTAGTTGAACAAAACTTGTGATTTTCTTTAAATTTTTTGCGAGGAATCCACCAGAAAAGATGTTTTTGTAAGAAAACTTCCAAACTTTTTGCGTAAATCCACAAAGAGATGTTTTACAGTGTGTTATGCTGCGCATAAATAGAGTTCGACCCAAGAAATCCTTACAGGAACCAAATCAGGTCATTCTGATGTGAATACTCAACTTCATCTCGATGAAATTTCAAGTCAAGTGAATGTACATTCATAATAATTGATTCCATGAGATGACAATGAGAAGAGTACTCGGCTCAACAAAGAAAATATCAGATTGGGTGAGATTTTTCTTCTTTTCCACCACTTTCGAACTGATGATTTTCTAGATCCTTCAACGTCAATCTGTATACGCCTCCTTTGAGACGAGTACATTGTATACAGGTGTCATCTACGTCTGAAACATTCAAAAAATATATATTCATGTTCATATGAATGCTGCAAATTTTTTTATTTCAAGAATCTACTTCAATATTCATGTAAATAGAGTTTGAATTGGGCGGAACAAGTTTTCCTTCGGACACAAATGACCCCCATAAACAGACTAAGAGTTTTATTGTACTCTCAGTATGCTCTGAGAAGGAAAATATTAGGCCTAGAAAATGTTGGATCGATCCAGTCCTACTCGACATTTTCTTGATTGAGAAAAACTTTTCTTCAAGCGAAGACAACATTCACTCAGTTTCAAGTTACATGTCTGATGCTTGGATGAGGGAAAAGAAGATTCTCTCAGAACAGAAACATCAGAAGTGCTTGAAAAAATGTTCACAACTTTGGAAAGTGAACTACTGTTTCAATCTCCAACTGAATAGATTATCAGGTTTACTTCGCCAGATTCAGGTGATGAGCCAAAATTGCACCTTCTGATTAGTTCAATAGTGAAGAAACATAATGTTCCCTTCTTGCAAGTAGTTCAAGAACACGACACCACAAAAATTCGAATGGATTATAGCTATAGCTTTCTCTGCACATGGAACCATTTTTTTGACGTCCTTTCACCTGCTGTAATTCACTGCTTGACCTGCTGCTTGGTCTTCAACCTGTAATAGTGAATATCTCAGTAATATTTTGGTACTATCACATTGTCCCCACATTTCGTAGAAGAATCCTCATCACTAATTGTGTTTTTGTTGCGGCTTATTGAAGTAACGAAAAGGATCTTTCATATTAAATAAATACATTAACTGTGTTTCATAAAGAGTCCGTGATTTATTCGAACCAGCCATGTAAATACGGTTGGATAGAGAAGATATTTATTTTTCAAAGATTCTACAGAAAGAGTGACCGCGAAATCCGCCGTTTCGGGTGGAATTGCATCCTGAAAAATGCCTCATGTCAATCATTTGCAAGGGAATACCATTTCCCGGTGAGCATAACATTTATTCTGGAGATGAAGGAATCGACGGGATCGATAGATTCTTGACGAAATGGATTCTTTTCTATTAAAAAAAACCTATCGAGTTTTATTGATTTTTATAAAATCTTCATCAAAATTTGATACCACTTTACTTGTAAAGCCAGTGTTATGCTAACCAGGAAATTGTATTCCCTCGCGAATGATGAACATAGATTATGTTATAGAATGCATTCTAACCTGAAACCCGTGGTCCCAGAAAATAGGTGGGAAAATACTCCTTTTCCCATGAAAATTCCAATATAGTAATACTTCTTTGATTTTTATACTGATATTCATCATCCGTTTGTGCACAACAGAATTTGAAGCACATGAATTGAACGTATAATTTCAATTTGAATTTTTTATGAAGAACTCTATGAAGATTGTACGCAATTCCCAGTTTTTCCTGATCGGAAGTGAAGTACTTTTCATACTAATGTAACCGAATATGATGCATGAATGAATTATACACACATGCCATAATACGCATCGAATGTATAAATTATGAAGAGTATATCGAGTGAAAAAAGTATCTCCCTGCGTGAATTTTCACATGGGAAGTATGAGTAATGCCGATTCCCTGAAGAATTAATTCTTTTCTTTATAGAATACATAAAATGCTTATCGATATTTTATGAAAATTTATATAAAAACTAAACACCTTTGCTATAAAGAAGCATCAATTCTGTTCAAAAATCGGCATTGCTAAGGAAGTGTCATCTAGGGGTGCACTATATTTCACGGGATCAATATTTTTTATAAAAACTTTATCAAGTTGGCATCGAATTCTATGAAATATCGATAAAAACTTTATACAAATTGTATATAAAATATCGATACCGTGGAATATCGTGCATCTCCAGTGTAATCTATACACTATTGAATTCTATAATTCATATATAATTTATATATAAATTATATACAATTCATCCCGAAGACAGAATTTTCACTTCAAGAAGAAAATTTATATACAATTTATATACAATTTATATACAATTTATATACAATTTATATACAATTTATATACCATTTATATACAATTTATATACAATTTATATACAATTTATATACAATTTATATACAATTTATATACAATTAATCACGAATACGGCATTTTACCTCGAACAAAAAATTGTATACAGTTTATATACAATTTATGTACAATTTTTATACAATTTCATTCCGAATACAGAATTTTACTTTAAAACGCTCAAATTGGGAGTATTCTTTAATTTTCTGAGAAAATTCAAAATATTCTCAGGAAAGTATCTGAAATATCATCTCATCGATCATACCACGGATATTCACGAAAGACAAACCAAAATCCCACACTTTTCTCTCCCCGGAAAATTCGAATATGGTTTTTCCTTTGTTCGAATAACTCGTTTGATACGCGTTTGTTAAAATCCCATTTGAAAATCCACTGGCTATACGGAATATTATTGAATCGTTTAACTATTTCGTCCAACACTGCCAAGGTCTACGATGTTATATATACACTGACACACGTACACACACACACACACACACACACACACACATATATATATATATACTTTTCCTCATACATAAGAATCGCGAGATATTGGCTCGCAGAAACGTGTGTCAGCCTAGTACTGTATATACGTACACAATCAGCACGCGTGCGCACTAGATTGTGTGCGTGCATCGTCTACTTAGGTGTGGGTGTACGTACGTGAGTGTATAAGGAATATACAGGGTCGTCGTGTGCCTCTGCGCGTGAGCGTTTCACACCTGACTACTACGCGAGTCACTACAACTTCGCAATATTTATTCTGTTCTCGTGGTAATAAATCGACGAATGAAATGAAATTGAATATTAAAAATCGTCATTCGTCACGTAAAGATTTATCGTGAAATTATTTGGTGGAATCGTTCGTTGGTTGCGATTTATTATGTCAGTGTAGTCGAGAGCGCACTGGTCACGGTAGGTTAGTTGACCGCGGGGCCGAGCGAGCGCTGAGCTGACAGTAGGCCGGCGACGTCACAGTGGGCCGGTTGAGCCTTCCTTCGTTCGATTCCGGCAGGCTCTATATTCATTTTACATGTAGCAAGGTAAATATTTATATGCAACACACAAGTGTGTGTATATAGATATGTATGTGCGTGTCCATTTAAATATATACATTTATATATGTATGTGCTTTTATTTTCGTTGATTATTCGAGTGGCCGCAAAAGTGTATTTTTCCAAATATATATATATATCGTTCGATATAGCAAACTTCGTTGAAAAAACCCCCGAAAAAATCTTCGATTTTCAAATATCAAATATCCCCGCGTCGCGCGCGCGCAATTTTTCCCGAGTGATTCGAGTTTTACACGGTATTTACAATTTCCGCTGATGAAAATTGTAACGAATGAGTCGAAGGGGAACGAGAAGAGCGAATGAAAATCATTTGAAATATAAAAAAATGGTGATATACATAAAACGGGAAAGAGAACCAAAAAAGAGATCAACGTAAGATGATATGTAAAGAGAAAAAAGATGGAAAAAGTTTTTCTTGTCATCGTGATGGCTGCGGTTGGTGGTGTTGCCAGTGTTGTTTATTGTTGTTTCTGCTGTTGCTGTTGCTGTATATGTCAAAAGGAATCGATTGCACTGCTCGCGTTTGATAACGAGAACGCGGAATACTCGTGCGTTTGTCTCGAAAGACAGATGTTTACATTCTGTAAGAGTAAAAAACCACAACAAGAAAAATGCAAAGAGAAGAATAAGAAAACGTAACTGAGATAATAAATTCCGTTACACTAACTTCTTTTTCATCTTCTCTACATTCTCTGTTCTCCACCAAGGAAAAAGCGTAACAAAGAAAAAAAAATTATATATGCATACATACATATTCCATTTATATGATAATAACAATCCTGAACACGTGAACCAAGTTTTGACAGTTGTTGTAATGTGCGGAACCGTCGCTCTCTCGGCATCGTCGTTCTCTTAATTGTGCGGCAGATGAGAGAAAATTCAATGAGAATGGAAAAACGATCTCTCCAAAAGTTTCTACGAAAAAGAAGGGAAGAAAGCAAGAAGTATACCGCAAATCTTTGTCATCTTTGGCAAAGAAAGATCTTTTATCGTATCATCTCTCTCCTTCCTGTTGTCTCTCGTTCAATCTTGGTTTAATCCATATGTGTGTATATGTGCACATCGAGTGACGCGTGACATTGACGCGTTACCTTACGCGCGCAATTACCGCGAGACTTACTCGTGTACCACGGTTACGTTGGCTACATTGTTCAAGCGATCGTAGTTGTGTGTATATATATGTGCGCATATACATATTCAAGACTAAATAATTATGTTTTTATCAAACGCGTAGTCACGTTCGAACAGTCCGTAACGGCAAAGTGGCTTCGAGCCAATAGAGAAAATACCCCCAGAGTTATGGATTGTGATCATAATTGAAATAATGATAATCTATATGTTACACGATGTGTGGATATACACGCATGTACACGTAATTGTACGTGCGTGGAGAAAATAGTTATACTTTTTCTTCCCTCGCTAACGTAACTGGGAAAAGTTTGGAACGTTTTGTTTTTACGTTTACGTACATGCGGTATTATATTTTTCTTATCTCTCGCTTCATGTTTTCTTTCTCTTCTTCGTTTTGGAACGAGTATCGGCAAAGAGAATGATGATACGCTCATCGAAAGTGACGTTTCCAACAACTACTCTTCTGTATTTTCTTCAAATCTAATTCATCTTCTTTGAAATGTCAAAACTACGGACAACGTACAACAACATATTTTCCGAATGGATTTGAATATTCATTCATCATCGTGCGTCTCTTTCATAATTTATTCATTTCTTCTTCGTATGGGCAATATTCTGTGAATTTCATTCTCCGTTTGGAAAGGAAGAAATGTATAAGTTCTCATCTGTAAAACACAGGTACGCGATGACATTTTTCCAACAGAATACACTCAAAGTTAGGGCTGAAAATCACAGCTGAAGTCCAGCGGTGAAGTACACCCACCGCGCCTCCTCTTCCACTCAAATTCTTGTAATTCTTTGATCGATAAATGCTTTCAAATGTCATTGGCCTGCTATGAATTATCTCTTTTCGTGTATTAAAAATTCAATCCCTTGATAACGTAGCACAATTCATGACAAATATTTTCATTACACACCGTACAAAAATATCATTTGAAGCTGGAGGAGTTGAACAATTACTATTGTCATGGAATAGATTAGAGTGAATGTCTCAATATCTTATTCAAATAGATTACTCGATATCAGTGACATGTGCATTTTCATTCACAAGAGAATTTCACACAGCATTCTAACCCTATCCTATTGACAAGAAAATCGTTTGGTCGTCTCCGAAAGGACCCATTAGTTTTGCAAGATATTCCTTCGAATGCTTGTATTACAGCTGTTACGACGCTTTCCCTGAAACTGAATTTTATATTTAAACCATATTAAATTGTATATAAATTATATATAAATTTGGAAAATTTTCTCCTGTGAGATTTGTTTCGTAAAAATCTCCTTCACTGACAACTGTCAAAAATTGAAAAACTTACTCCATAAATTATGCAGCTTTATGTATAGATTACCACAGTCTCATGAGATTGTATCAAAAAGTGATTTTACAAAACTTATATCGAATTTGTATAAAATTCCTCCCCCCAAACAAATTAATCAACACTTGGAATATAATAACTGAATTTCTTCGTAACCTTACAAATTTCAACAATCACAAATTCAGGTTTTGAAAACAAATCCTAATCGTTGATTCACATTTCAGTTGAAAGCAAGAAAAAATGATAATCGAGCTAAAAAAACAAGAGAATCAAGCGCAAGGGATAAAGTAAACGTTTGATAATTCGTTCGACTTGTGAGATTAAAGACCGAAACCTAATTGAATAGTTAGTATTCAAAGTTTCGGATAACGATAACCATGTTTTGTATACATCACACATATTGGATAACACAACTTATAAACATCAAAGAAATAAATTGAACTGAAATGTTGATAACAGTGACTTAATAATCGATTGCGCGGCACAGTGATTGACGTGAATATTGATTTAAATTACTTGAAATAAAGTTTTATCAGAGATTGAAATATCAACTAGAATCGTTGAATGGAAACTATCAGAGCATGTATGGTTTTGTATGTACAATTTTTGTTTTTTATCTTTTGAAATCGGATTATAGTAATCGTTCGTTAGATACACTTTCACCGAAACGTACTAATCAATGTGTTTTATATACGCTTCTATACATCGTGTTTTAAACCCAACGTGATTTGAAGTGATCATTGAAAATCAAAATCTGAGGAATTCCATTGATTGTCCGAAAAACAAGTTTCCTATCAATTGTCGAATAGGTTAATTGGTTCACGTGTTGTATGATTTTTACTTATCGATTATTTCCTAGGCCTGGGAAAATTTTCGTAATTATATATCATTTATATTCAATTCAAGATAGTTGTATATAATTTAAATACAATTCTATATAAATTATATATAATATATCGACAATTTCTCTACTCAAGAAGAAAAATTGTACTCAATTTTCTTCTTCGTATGCAAGAAAAAAATGGATAAAATCTAGTTTAAAATCTTTCGATCGATTGGAGGGTTGATTATCATTGATATGATAGTTATTTATAATCTAGGATGCATTGTCATTCTCAGTTATTGAATTATATATAAATGATATATGATTTTTTAATTTTTTCCCCAAGGTGTTGTTCTCTCATCATTTCTTTCTCGACTACACTGTCAAAGTTGAAACATTCGAATTAGGGGAATTCATTCATCAGTAGGTCAAGTAACACTAACCCGGCGTGGAAAATCTTCACTTTTTCACGCTGAAGGTCATTAATTGTCTCGAGAACTCGATGAAATAATTATAAATCAATCAAGTGTCCTTTTTTTGTCGAAACTTTATTCTCTTATAAAGAGCATAATGATATTCATGAAACATCATTTATCGTTGATTATCGTAATATTATTTACCTTCATTCGATGCACACAACATTTTGTGTTGAATATTATTTCTGATGATCGTAATGAAGAAATGGAATTAATGGTACATTCATCTATTCAATAATACCCCAATAATTGGATGGAACATGTTTTAAACATATTTCATCATTTCATTACAGATCATTTATGAATGTAATTGTGAATCTCTGATGGATTCGCAATCACATTTTCCGCTTCGGTACAATATTTCTTGAATAAAGATGAAATTAATTGGCTGGACATCGATTTTAAAATGATAGATAAAATGTTTTGTTCGTTAGGGAATATTTTCCAACCCGATGATCATATGAGTTGGTTTGGTATACGAATCTAATCGCATTAAATGCACATTATGTATCGTAAAAGTCATATTAAAGTGTCCTACCGTTGATCCGCTGTAGTATCATCTCTAGGTGGAACACAAGTAAATCTGGAACTAGTATGCTAATTTTAATACTAAAGGTGCGCGTTTACGTTTACATATTATTAATCATACGTATTAGGGATCACTGTAAGAGCAGTTTCAGCGTTTATTATTAGAAAGTTTGTAGTGCACATTGGTCGCACGCTTGTATGTTATTTATAAAATGATGGATCTTGAAAAAAGAACTGTCCGTGCTGGAAGAAGTTGGTGGTAAAGATAACAGTAAGAAGGTTTTATGATATATAAAATTTACACTAATTGATATGCCGACTGCAATTAATTTTCTTTTGTATACACGGAAAAGGTATTATCCGATAAACTACAATGTTAAAATCATAGATAATATTTTTCCAGTGTACAAAAATTCATTCAGTAGGCATAAAAATTGCCAAAGAGATGTCTTGAGGGTACGAAAAAATTCAGAGAGTGCGTGGTGGTAGACCGCAAATGATTGTGTACCGCGATGTATTCTGGTGTCATATACGTGTTACTATGTAATGCAGAGTATATCGTACATAACAGCAGACTATGATGTCACATGCATTCTATCATTATAATCAAATCAGACACTCGAACAAAGATGATGCTGTATACAAATACGTTGCATTATAATTGCACAATTATAATTCAAACAATTCTATATCGTTTCAATACAAAATTGTTCTACATTCTATTGAATTTTGATATCTCATAATACCACAAATCAATTTCTGACAAAGTAGATCAAAGATTAGGTACAATTTTAATTCGATTATACAGAACTTTGCTGTTCTGTGTGCCAAGTAGGGTGAATATCTTGTAATAGGTGCGTTTCTTTGCGTAAGTTATAAAGATTCGTGCAACCCTGAATATTGATAAATTTGATCTCATGGTGAAAATTACCGTGAGAACTGCATAGGGAATCGAATTCTCTGTTATTTTATATGATTGGCTCATTATTTACTCAATGAAATATTGAATGGGATAAGATAATAATGATCTGCGGGGGAGAAAATATTTTAACGCTCTGACAAATTACGTGTATGCGATCATAACCACCTGAATTCAAGATAAAACTGTGTGTTCTTCTCTCGACTAGTGATGGTGCAGAACTCACGAAGTGATCGGTGAGTAAATTCACTGATATATAGTCTCAAATTTATATATTCTTTGTTGTCTTGTTTTTACTAACGAATAATTTTAATCTGATCTCTACTAATCACCTTTGAATGGTACTGATTTTGTGTAACTTATGTGAGAATTTGTGGCTTCTGTTTTTCAAATTTAATTTCTCCTCCGAATCTGACAATCAGTGGACAGGACTTTCACTGTTCCATCAGTGAAAGACTTGCCACTGATTGTCAGATTTGCATTCATCGAACAATCGAAAGACTCTAAAAAGCGAAAAACAACTTGATAACTGAATTATCATGAAAATGAGCGTTGTTTATCATCACAGACTTATCAAAAATGCAAATTATATATCATTTCTATCAAATTTCCCTACAAAAGTGTTCATTTAATATTTCTTGTTATTTTTTAAACATTGTTTTGTAGTTTTCAATTTCATTCTCCATCACGATGAGCCGAAAATGAATGGCTTTTGAAATTTCGAGCTGTAAAAATTTGTATCAACCCGTGAGACGATGATGATTTTCAATCAAGTCTTCAATCTCTTTCACATTAGCGATAGAGAATTATCATTCATTCCATATCTTTGTGAGAAAAAAATTGAAAATATCGACCACACGAATAGATCCTCGCACAATTTTTCGGAACTTTTGAAAACTCATTAAAAAAAAGTTTCATTACATTTTCATCAAACTCTTCCACATGGATCCGCAGTTCCGATGGCAGATTCAGTTCATTCAATTCGCTTCTTTTCATCGGAACTCTTTTGGTTGGAATTACAATTCCCTGTTCGGTGATATTCCTTTTGATGGATGTTATATTGGAACTGTTATACCACAATTCATGTTGAGAATCATATCATTTAATAATTTGTCATTATTCGAGATAGATAATTATTAAATTCATATTCATTTCCTCAATGAAATTTCAGTATATATATTTAATGACAAGATTCAGTTACAATATTCATGAAAATGATAAAAAGACAAAACATTAACCTTGTCCCAAATATATTTTTTTCTGAAACAAAAAAAAGAATTTGGAATAAAGAATCGCATAATAGATGTCATGATATTCGCAGAGCCTTCTTTTAAATGATAATAGATGTCATTTTGAAATACGACATTGAGCTACGTGTTCACTGTCCGACAACGAACAGCGTTTCCCACTAGGAATCATCATCATTGATCATTGGTTTGATTTTTAATGGATTGAAAATAATCATTTTGATTACTCAAATTTCTCTCGATTCCAGTATGGAATGGATTGAACCCTCCCCTGACTCTGGTTGTTGTTGTTGTTGAGTTTATTCAGTACCAGGACTCAAATGTTGATTTTTGCTCGTGAAATGAATGCAATCCCAACATTTCGCTTTTCATGCAGACGTGTTGTGTATTCGTTCAAACTCAACCGGCACGCACACTGTCTGTTTAATGAATAAAATCTAACTTTTTGATTCGAAGGTTTGTTGCATACATTTTTCAAAGCGGTACTACCAAACGGTAATTGAAGTCTCCGAAAGTGGATATAAATAGTATAACACAGACGAATGATGTGAATACAAAAATCAATAAAAATACATAGAAAAGTAAATTCATGAAAATAATGAAGAATAATTGACGTGATCAAAGATGAACCTGAAAAAGTATAATAGAAATCTATAACCACATATCAAAGAAGTTATAAAATCAATTACATACTTTTCCTCCTGCATAAACATTCTTTCACTTGTAATTTCTCGAATACCTTCAACTTGTACTGAATTCATTAGTTCAAGTATTTTGCATGACAATGACCGATTCTCACTGCTCTGTCGTAAGTAATATACCAGACGAATGGAAAAAAAGCACATATTTATGTAACAGTCACTCAAAAGTGAATCTGATTAAACGTTTCATTCATTCGAATTGAGGAAATATGAGGAATGTTTTCTGAAAACTTCTGTGTTGAAAATAATAATGATTTTTCCTGAGATTGTGATTCAACAAACAAATTTCATTTCGATTTTATCTTCACAATGAGTTGCTTCGATTGAGTAATTCACAGAGTCTCACGTGAATTTCTATACTTACAAATCCAAAATGAATTTTCTCTCTATTCGAATCCACATTTATCAGAGGATAATATTTTTCCCGTTCAAAACCAGTCGATGGTTCAGTATCTGGCTTTTATACGCTAAGCTCTTCATTAAAGTCGCGTGAATTTGATCATATATTGTTTGTATTGTAACAGGGAATACACACCTGGCACGTGTCGTAAGAAGAAACAACATAATTCGAGTTGGGAATGAATCAATAAAACTGTACAAATGATGGAGGAATAAATTTACATTGAATTGACGATCATGAATTTCCAAATGATCAAGTCGAACGTTCACGACATTTATATCAGATATAATAAAATTGTTTATATTTGGAGTTGCTTTCATTCATTGTTTTGTTCGATCCAATCTACATACATCGAAACATTCGATGAAATCTGGAGAAGTAGAATTGCAATAGAAAACTATAAGCAAATGTTATGATACCGTTGTGTATATCGAATCCCTTTTAGAAATTCCAATTATACATTGATAGAATGCAACATGATATAGTACGTTATAAATAGATCAATAAAAATTCTATCGATTGGGCTTTTTCCACTTGCATGCGAAGGTGATTTCATGAGCTTCGCATAAGAAAATTGATCTGGTAACTTGAACGTGAGACCTAGGAAATGCTGCGAATCATTTCCAGCCGGGTAGTCCTCTATTGCAATTTTATATCAATTTCCAATGCCGCTAATACAACTCGATCGAAAACGTTCGCCATGTCAAAACAGTGGAATTGAAACGTTTGATCAGAAAAGAAACACTCATAGAAACACAAAGATTTTCAATCTCATTAGCATGTTCGAAGAATTATGCTTCAGAGGAGAAAACATGTTCTAATATCAATCTGAGAAATTGGATGAATGGATGGTTCCATGGCGGATTCTTATCTCACCCAAAAAACAGAATAGTTCTCCAAAGTGGAGGAAATAAAAACCTCTATTTCTGGTGAAAGAATAATTCTCCGATTGTCGAGAGTGCTGTGTTCATGAACAATATCATTAAAGTTGCACTCATTTAGTTACACTTCCATCGTCAGTTCAATACTTGATCGACAACGTGATAAAACTAGTTTGCGTTAAAGAATGAATAAATAGCATCTCCACATCTTTCAGTCATTGTATCACAAACGAGGTGATTAGATTGGATCTATACATGAGATTACATACTAATGCGTATTGCGAATTTAGATTAGGTTCCAAGAACGTATGCTCGAAGTATGTTTCACACGCGTGAGTCTATCCAATTTAATAAGTATGAATTCAACTGTGTACTTCTTTCTAAATTCTAACCATTTATTTAACCTCTACTTAATCGTGTTTCAGGAAATATATTTCTTTTTGATATCCCATAATATGTAGTTTCTACTAGGTGGCAGAAGAATTCTTCTCCACTCCACTCCACTCTGAAATGAATAATTGACGATTCAAGAGGAAAAAAAACCCACACAGTTGATTTATATGAAGTCTCCAACTATTTTTTGCTCAATGAAATGTGGAAAGAGAGAAGTTACGAGGTTCTTGATAAGGAATGTGATTCTTCATTGTCACTCCAGATTAAACTTGTTTGTGAAAATTTTACTTCTATGAACTATTGTAAGTGAAGATAATTCTTAGTCGAAAATATGTTGGAAAAATCTAAACGAGCTGTCTTGAGATGAATAATTTCAAATACTTTTCTATCTGTGTGTTCTCATCTCGTTGAGACGAGAATTAATTGTTCGACTACTCTCCTTGATAATATGATAATAATATTTCACCCTGAAGAAACTTGTAAAACAAAAAAAAACTGTCCTAATTAGAGTTCAATGATTGAATTCAAAGAACAAAAAGAACAGTCGAAAAGGGGTTTCAACTAAAAACTCTTCGTTTCAAAATTGATTCTATGAATATCAATGATTCTTGCTGCGAACCACTGCTCATGCTTTTGTTCCTCATGACACGCAGTAATTATTAGTGCGTTCCATTAGTGATAATAAGCATACCGCGCTCTTCGCTTCGCATAATGTAGAAGTCATGCATGCATGGAATCAGCTTTCTTCTCTCAAGACTCTCGTATACACGCAGAAAATAATTACTAGAAAAATTATCGAGTATCCACGAAAAATATGCTGTATATAAGGTGTGTAGGCAGTGATCGGAAGAAGATTTCCGGATTTACACCATTGAGGTGTAGGAATGTAAATGTATTCCAATATTCCTTTAGCTACATTTTCAAAGCATATTGAAATATCGTTGATGAAAAACAGTCATCTTCTATAATCCGAGAAACCCAACCTACCGTGCTATTAAATGTATGCCATTCCAATAATCAATTGAATTCCATTATTCATTGACACCACGTATCGGACAGTCGCAGGAACTGCTTCGAGGTGGAACCACTAGAATAAAATCAAACATTTTCTTTGTGATTTTTCATCACCCTTGCGTGAAGTAATTATTATTATTAGTTTCCTCGTTCAATTACATTACCATCATTCGCTTTCAAATCTTCCTCCTACATATTGAAAACAAAAGAAAATTGCAACAAAACTCTATTTTTTTTATCTTTAGAAGACTCATAAGCATCTTCACTCTTTACATCACACTTCAACTTTCTTGATCAAATCTATTATAGTACAATCTCATGATCATGACTCGATAGGATTGAATTCTATTCTACGAATTTTTCCTTTGAATGGAATTCATTATCATCTTTTGTGTGATAATAAAGCATAAAGTAACACAGTGATATGACACCTTTTCAGTTAACGTGCAAGATTATACTGTTAGTTGCTTCGTAATTCATTAATTTAATCATACAAGCGATCGAACTTCGTTCTAACTTCAATGATATATAGTTGCATGATTATTGAATGAAGAATTGTAGCCATGATCTAAAAATCTGACCCCACATTCAAAAATAACACTAGCAGCAATCTCTCGATTGTATTAGAAATTTGAAATGATTTCCTATCATGATCATCGAAATCGAAACATTGGATCGTGTGGGAATAACCTTCACCGCAAGAAATGTCGAAAAGTTGCATATACCGTGTATTGCGTTTACCTTACACCACTTCGTCGTTCGCACGCGTCGTTTTTCACGAGCCAAAAATCCCACACGATGATCTGTCTCATGTACATCTTTAACAGCTGCGCCTGTTCGCGTTTCGGTATCTCTTACGCGCTTTCCTCCTCACCGTGTGCGACAAATAGATTCGAAAGAAAAAGAGCCACGAGAAACACAGATTGAATCGCCGCGATGCTCTTGGCACGATATATTTCTTTATACATGCAGGGATTCGATACAGAAATGTATATGGATAGATTCTATGTACAATGAAACGATTCATTGTCACGTAAACGTGAAATATCCAGACACGTGGTAAGAGAAAACAATTTTCAGTTCTAACGTGGAAAGGGTTTTTATATTTTTTCGGGAGACAAATTTTCTTCATCTTCGTTTCACGCAATGTGTATGTTCTTTGTGTATAACTCGACGAACGATTCCTAGTTTTCACTTTGTATATTTCATTCTATATCTCGGAATTTATTTACAATAGTACCATTTATTTTTGGTTGCTTCAGCCGGTTGTGTAAATGGTGTCTACGACGCGATTGCGAGTAACAAATTAACTATGCAGCATGCATGCATGCATGCATCGGCTCTGTATTACATCATAGGTGAGATTTTTAGAAATGTTTGAAGTTTCATTTGGATGTAATGTACGGGAAAAAAATTCAATGTTTCGCGGATTCTTAAGGAAAAGAATTATAACAGATAATCATGAAAAGTGCATCGAATTGGGGAGTATAGGGATCGGATTGAGCTTTCAGAAGGACTAGATCAGGATTTATTTTTCAACTCGAGATGTGTTGTAGTTGAACGTGGAATCGAGCGGGTGAAATATCGAATCGTATTACGTTCTCGTTGCGCCACTGTGATCATGAAAGATTGTACCGTCTTTTTGAGAATTCTTTTATATTTTACTGTATTAGAATGAATTTTCTCTGTTCCGTATCCTAAATAACAATGTCTTCGATTTTGTATAGGAGATTTGGAGTGGTCCCAAGACGTTACACCGAATACACTATTTATTACTGTGTAATGAAATTTTGTTGCGAAGAAATTTCAAGGTTCGGTTGAATCTCATGGAAGTTCATTCTTTGAAATAAATGAGAGCTTTCGAATTGAAACTGGGTGTCTCATTGTTCGATTTCTATCGTTTTTCTGCTGTTTCCGAGACAAAAGAGACGATTCCAATTCGTAAACCCTGACTATCGTATCAGAATAAAACCGCAAAAGAAGAACTTCGCGCAAGAATATCAAGCTTGAATCTAATTCAGCTCCTGTATTTTCTAACTTCTAAATCAATTTCCGTGTAACAAAACGCAAAATCTTGTTATCCCAGCGATCAATAACTGTATTTCATGTTCAGAACAAGAAAAGGAATGTTCGTTTGAGTTCTACAAGTTTCAATCAACATATCAGCTGATGCATCCTCACATTCTTGGAGTTTGAATCATTTATTGGAATGAACTCACTATGACAAAAATTCCTTCTGAAATTTCTCAAAATTCAGTAAAATTGATCTGATAATTCAGAAAAAAGTGCAGCATTTTCTGAATTTTCAGCAGAAATTATTTTGCATCGCTGATGATCGAATCTTGGCAGATCTGAGGATCTAAACGTTCATAATTCATCCGTTTTCTTCGTCTTTGAACTATGCATGTGAATTCTCATAGTTTGTCAGAATTTGCAATTTCTAAGGTCCTATTTCTGGACAGCTGTGGGGGACTTTTCTTTTGAGGAAACTTCAATGAAGTTCTGCAAAATTTTTCGCAAGATTTTCTGAGGATTTTGCAATAAATTCAAGTAAAATTTGGAGAATTCGGTATAAAAATGTTTTGTGAAAGTTCTTACAAATTTCTAGCGACTGAATACAACAAGAATTTTGAAAACTGTCAACCCTGCAGAAAATGCCAAATGACAAATCTGGATGGAAACCAGTAGATTTATCTGGTATTTTCTGCGAGGAACAGTATGAAATTTGTAAAATCGCATGTTATCCAAAATTTTTGAGGATAGATATGTACTTGCTATGTCAATGTTGTAACTTGGGTGATGAGATTAATTTTATAATAATGAAATTCTGAAAAACGCCGAAAAAATGCCTAGAATAATTCCTACAAAAGTCTTCATCCTCATAGAAACTAATTCAGGTAATCCAAAATTATTCAACGCTGCGCTAGAAGCAAATTGAGAACGCGCAAGTGCGTTACCAATCACTTCCAATCCACAAGCATCTAGCATTTCTGTAGTGCAACGTCACAAAACTTATAAAATGTCTTTGTGAAAACTGAATGATGTTCTACAGAGCCGAATCTTTGAAACCCAGATGTTTCTGAAAATACCATGAATTGAAGAATCCATCAATACGCGTCTCCCTCTGTATCGAAGTCGTTGACATTCTCCACATCATCATTCTCATCATCAAAGGCAGTTAATAGATCACAATACCTCGTTGAGAGTGAATTTCATGGAGTTGTGAATATCATCACTCATACAATTACTCATTATGCACGCAAAAGATACATTTTTTTGCCAATTTATTCAATTGCATCGAAGTAATTATGAAAAGAACGCGAACTTTTTTGTTCGAAAATATTCCTATCACGCGAGATTGTGATTTTTTATAGTATATATTAGAATAAGAAGAATCCTATTCAGTTGTATAGTTGATGATATAACACATAGTAGCAGGAATTCGGGTATGTGGAGCATATACACTCAAATATATTCGGAAGTGACTGAAACGACTTCTATATTTATATCAACTCTTGCATGAAACTTGGAATTATTTGTTTCAAGATAATCCTTCAACACTTTGAATTTATCGTATCGTATTTTATAAAATTCTATTTATCACATGTCTACTTCAGGAAAGTCTAATTCGTTTGAAGTTCGAAGCTGTTCGAACTTCTTTTCGCAACAATGATGATTGAAACTTTGGAATGAGAGAAAAATGTAAGGAATGCAGAGAGCACGAAGTGAATGAACAGGTCTATAAATCTCATCAATATCAATCATCTCTTCATTAGGGACTTCAAAGTTCTATGCTGTTATATTTTCCACAATTCTTCTTCTTCAGATATCGGAAAACTAAGAATTCCACTCAAAATTTCCTAAGAATAGACCTTTGAACACTTCTTTCTTGTTTAATCCAAAGAATTTTCACGCGAGAATGATAAATTCCAACTCTACAGAACACATTTAGTCTCCATGGTGGATGAAACTCACTAAGTTTTGGACAATATATGAAAATTGATAATTATTTGGTCCGTTTGACAATTTCTTGGCCAAAAAGTTGTCTGCCATCCTCAAGATTCGTTACGCTTTTCCACCTAGAATCGTACAACGTTCTAAATACGCTATTTCATTCCAACATCGCTCTTTTCTCAAAAGCCGAAAATTACTGCGAACTCGCAGATCGAGCATTATGCAAGTTTGTACGAAATTCTGAGAAACTTGAATCTACTATGTATCTTCTCTCCTTTTTTTTTTCGTTGAAGAATATGAAATGGCGATGGACTTTTTCAACCCTGTAGAAGAGGTTGCATCTATGAATGCGGCACGATTACGCCAGGATTATGGTGGATTTGATGCGACAGGTAACGAAGCGGAACAGCAGGGAACGAAATATAACCGTGAACGTATAACTTACACTGCCAAATGGGATTATTTATGTTGAACATGATTTAAAACATATCCTCAGCTACGTGCTTTGTAAAGAGTCTCACACCTATCAATGTATAATCAACTTCTATACAATATTTTTGAATGTCCAATTGAACGCATAGTTGATATTCGAATAAAAATTAATGCTATTATTTCAAAATATACTGCAAACAAATGAACTCCAAATATTCCTTTATTGTCGATACTCCTCATACGGCAAACTCTACAATTCGGGAACGCAATTTTTCTTGCTGTCCCAGCCAAGAGAAATAGTTACAAAAACGACTAGTTACAAGCAAAAATTTTCGCAAGATTTTTTCCATTTGATATGATGGAATTCGACATGAATCCTCACCAACACCTTCACCGAAATTCTCGCCTCGACGGATGAATCATCTCAAAATCGTCCTCAAACCCATTCAAATATTAGCGTATACGCTCATCGCCGGTATGACAAATCAAACGCTGTTCAAATAAAAGACATAGTAATCTATGATAGAAGAGACGCAAAGATAAACGGAAGGAGATCAAGAGAGTAGTGCGTGTTCCGCGTGCGCCGTAGGGAGAGAGCGACGAAAATATCTCACGTGAGAGAGGTAAAGTGGAGGACGGCGAGAATCAAAGTGGTATGGAACGCGGTATGTGTGTACGAATATACGGTATATGTGTCACTCTTGGATGAGCGACAGAAAAAAAAACCAAGTGGAAAATTAATGTAGCATGTGCAAATTCACAAAATCAGACGTCAAGAAGATGCGAGAAAATTATTTAATGAGCGTGGGTAAAGAGAGTTTAAATAAAATGGATTTGTTTTGAAGCGAACTCGAACAATTCGAGATACGTAACAATGTTGAGAATGTCCCCGCGATAGATTGCCAGATACTATCTTGTTCCCGTGTCAAAATTTCATGTTCGTATCTTTGAATTCTACGTTGATTTACGAGCAGGAAATTCTTATAGGAATAGAAAAATTCAATTTTTTTATAGGAAAAAGAAGAGGGTTTCGGTTGATACATCCCTGAACGTAACGCATAGGGAGGGAGAGAGAGAGAGATAGAGATAGAGAGATAGACATTTGACGTTTCCTGAAGGTCGCGTGCACCAGCTCATATTGTCTATCTCTATATAGATTATACCTATTCATCTCCTTTCCTCGTTGTCTCTGCGGACTGTTTATATCTGTCTTTCTCCATCTCGCTGGATTTCTGTCTACCTTTCCTCCTCTATTTATCTTTATAAACCTTTTCTGTCTATGCGCCTACTTCTCTTTCTATTCATTCCTCTCCCGACTATTCCGCACTCGTTCGTCTCTATCTCTCCCTTCCCCGCACTCTGCACTTACGTGTACGCGTATACGTTTATGCATGGCAATGTGTACACATATACGCTTCTCGTTGCATACAGTAGTAAACGTTGTACAGACATTAACGATCGTTACGCGTTAAATCGGACGGCCGACGCGTTGTTTTCTTCGAACTTCTATGCACAATTTTCCAGCGCATGGATTAAGGAAATAGGAAAAAAAACACAATTTAATATCGAGAGTATGGAGAGAAAAATTATGTAAATTTCAATACGATAAATTACGATGTCATTTAGAGGAAGTTAATTAAATTTCACGTGTGTGGGGTGAGTAGAAAATACAAACTCTATTGTGGTGCTAGCAAACTTCTTGTAACCATATTGTAGCGTGTTCGCTCGTGAACATCGTTGCATATTCTTCTATATGGTATTATATTCCGGTAATAGGGTTGGATATCTATCTTGAAGTATCATCTTGTTATACGGTTTGTGTTCATACATTTTTGTTCCTGAGACATCTCATCTCGCGATTTCCTCGAACCTGGCAGCGGGATATTTATCGAGAGAGTCAAGGTTTATGGTTTCATCAGGCGTATCTCTTTCATTCCAATTTCAAATACCTTGACGTGAAAAGAATCGAGAGATTTCCCGTGCAGAACTGCCATTAATAGAGGACATCGTCTTCCCGCAAAATTTATAAAGTTGACTCTGATCAATTTCTGATAACTTGCTAAAGATTCCCGATATCGACACATCAGAGAACTTTCTGAGGAAAATGTTCCCTGGGACCCTGTCGGTAGCGCTGCTGTCTTGCTATTCCTTGAGTCCATAATGAATACCATCAGAATTCTGAGGATTAGGAACTGTTATACAGCCTGATATACTCGTACATCTCAAAATTCACTATGCATAAAAATAATCAGTTCGAAATCATTAAAAGCAATTGACAACTCCATCAATTTGTTCCAAGAAATTCGATAAAATAACTTTACCACAAAATTAACATACAGAGGCAAGGTGACGTTTATTTTATCTTGAATGATGCCCTACTAACGTCGAATCAATATCTAATCGACGATCTCAAAGTGAAATCCAACGTCTTCTAGTCGAGCAATCGTTTCTTGCTGGGGATAGATCGATTCAAAAAGCTATTGCAAACCACAGCTTGCCGTTTCAAATCGTCAATCACAGAGAAATTGTATTCACTTGGGTTGAAAACCCCTATTGAATCTTGTCAAATCTTATTTCACCTTACACAATGTTCTATCACCATCTAGTGAAAGACAATTCAAGAACCACCAAGCTTTTTCCATAACAAATACATTCGATCTCATCAAATCTGATTAAAAACTACAAATTTCTCTTGACCATTCTCAACCCCTTCCAATGGAATGTCTCCCATTTCCACGGATAAAATAAAAATACTTGAATTCAATTCAAGGATTCAGTGGAATTTTACAACTCATTATCTTGTATAACTATTCAACAAACGATATACACATTGGTAATATTCTATTTATATCTAGTGACGAATACAAAAATGTTGATTGAGTACCACATGAAATGAAAAACCGAAAAAACAAACACGAGAATCAATCCAATTTCGTCAGCGTATAAAATGTTTTGAAGCAAATTTTCACCAGGTTTTATCGACAAGCACTCATATATCGACGAGTTTGTGGGGATAAAATTGCAAGTAATGCTCTTTGTCAAACTCCTCTTCTTTCGCACACGCGCCACTGACAATCAGCTGTTGTTGATGGATGTTAGCTGCTATCAATAATGTAATGTGAAAGAATAGTGACGATGTACATGTTGAATGTGGCGCCTCTCTGGAACCTCATTCATTTCCCTCCGCGACCTATTTGGTGTAGTTTTGTTTTCGAATTCAATTGAAATTGGAACATTGGAATTTGTTGAGGAATTTTCATTGTCCTTGATGAATTGTTGTACCGTACAACATGATTAGGATCTTATGAAATGGTTACTCGATGATTGCCCAACGCTTGTGAAGGAGATCATGACATTTGTGAACGTTTCAAGGTTCAAATTTTACGCTCTTATTCCCTACCATTTTCAATTCATCGAAGAATCCGAACTTTTATGAATGCATTTTATGATTATTCGATTCGAATTTATTTGAATTCGAATGGAGGTAGCTTCTGAAGAGAAGTTGAAGCAAAAAATTTACCTCTATCAGTCTGATTCTTGAAGTTCTGACGCCAATCATGTCATTATTACATTTCTCGCTTGTATATCTGTTACGTAAATGTTATTGATATGAGTATGATTTTTGCAATAATTGTTCACATGGATGTGTTATTTTCAACAAAAAATAACATTCACCACGGACATTTAGACGCGCCATCGGTTAAGTTAACCCGTTTGATTAATTCGCACAATTTCACCTTAAAAAATCCTGTTGAACCGATTCACTCCCATTGATTTCATCCATCGGGAAATTTTCAGCTGATCGTTTTGATCTATATTTGCAATCATACGAGCACGCACTGTATTCAAGATTTTTCACAGACAGCGATTGAAAAAAGTGAGCAATGAGGATTTGTGATATTTCGCGTTTGTGTTTCCAATCACCGATGAACTAATAGTCTCAAATCACGCCTTCGCCTTGTCGGATTTTCAGGTTCTTTAACGGGAGGACATTTCAACTCTCAACAACTAACCTTCTCCCTTAATCCTCCGTGGATCATCCTCAAAACAGAGATAATTCTTCATGAATATTCATCGAGGCTATAGCAGACTTATAAGCACGCAACTTTTGGTTGTTGAAAGAGGAATAAGTGAAATGTGTGACGCACAAAACTGTAGGTTTGAAATTTTGAAGGTGCAGGAATGACAATTTGTAGCGGACATTGTCCCAGTTCAGATCCCTTTCACCCAACTGAATTGGTCAGCGTAGAACACAAAGTGAAGCTTTCAGTCACGGCATCTTCGTTTATACTCTGTCATGTGTATTCTTGCTTCAAGGATAGAGATAGCACCTGGCGGTTAGAAGTGGAAGCAGCCACCTTAGGGCGGACACCACTACAGATGTGTTTACTGATGTGTAGTCAGTCACTTTAGGGTAATTTTCTCACGGATCAACCTTTTGCATAGACCTGTTACATGAGACGACCGATGAGAACAGTTTAGTTGATCCTAAACTGACAGCATTTTATGAATTACCATATCGATCTATCAATTCAATGAGAAGACAATTTCCTCTTCTGGCCTTAACATCAATATGATGATATTCTACCGCTTTTCAACTATTTTAACTTCCTTAACGCTTCCTTTGACATTGAGACATATTTGGTTTTATATAGGTCGTTTCTTAGTTAGTTTCTAAATGAAAAGTTCTTGGAACTTCTGAGAGAATTCAATCGAACAATGATTTTTGCGGTGTTTCATTGCAATGGGTTGCCGATGGCCATGCAGTTACAGTGAAAAGCCAGTATTGGCTCTTTGAAATGCTCGCAGCCGTGTTCCCTAGGCTTACTCGAAAAAATGTCCCGAATTCCACAGTGCAAACTTGGAGAATTGAAAAATTATGTGCTATGTGAGAAGTAAAAGAAGTCGGATTCAAGTGAAGTGGTATCTTCAAATCAGAGAACCATCGATAACATTGCAATTGTTAATCGAATAACGAAATACTCAGCTGTTGGAGTTCGAAAATCTTGCAGGACATTTCGTAAATGCTTTTCCCAATTCCAAAGAGTTAATTCAGGAACATAAACATCGACGATTTATCAAATTTTGTGAGTTTGAATTTTCGTTCCGTTCCTATAAACGATTCAAACTTCAAGAATCGTACTTGATACCAGGACATGTAATTATCACAAACAAACGATATCTGAAATGAAATTTGTCTAATAAGATATTTTCAAAAGCGAAACTAGTTTGACAAAAACAATTTTTCCCCTTCATTCCTACTATTCCGCGTCAGATCAAAGAAAAAACAAAAACCCAAGAAGAGTAGCAGATCCATTATTTTCGAATTCACTTCGCGTAGCTTCGAGTTCTTTCGAATCTCGTTGATCTCGCCGCAAAGATTATTCATACGTGCGAATAGTGTATCACGGTCGAGGTCATTAACACTGATAAAAGCCAGAAGAGAAAAAAGACAAACAATGGAGCATGATAGGGACAGACGTACGTGTACGTGAGCACAAAACTGCTTATCGGATACACAATGTATCTGAAATGCAATCATTAATTTTATACTGGTATCGAATAATCTAATCTTGCTCTTGTAACTCGTTCAGTGACAATGCACCGCAATGTGCCTTTTCTCCGAGTTAACGTCATTTCAGTATTGATATACAACGTATGAATCAAATGATTTTTGTTTATCTTTGAATCATCATAATCATTCGTAAAAACTAGTATATAGGAAATATTTGAAAAAAAAGAAATATAAACAAAACAATATCGAGTAAGCGCTTCTATGTAGCGTAGCATTGAAAGTTTCGAGTAAGTTTTTGTCACAGCGCATGTTCCACATTTCTGCTCTATTGTTTGTACAGTTCTCTCTCCCATTGTATGAATTTCATTCATTTAACAGAGTGCTGAATAACAGAGAGAACTTTCAAAACGATATTGATTTATCTGAGATTGGTTCTCATTTCAATTCCAACCTTGAAATGCACTGAGGTTTATGTTGTTTATTCCTGTGTGTTGTTATCACCGAGAGAGCGAGAGAGAGGAAGATGGAGAAGGAGAGAAGAAAAAGGGGATGAATAGTGGATTGGAATATTCCGTTTCGCAATTACATGAGTTGACCACAATGTTGAAATGTTATTTGGAATTCGATTGGTCAGATTATTACGATCAAAAGCCAGATTTTAATTGTAATTAATTGCAGGCCTCTATTCAGAATGAAATTCAACAAACGAATATGGACGATGAAGGGAAAAAATTATGTGATATTTACAAACAAATCGTCTGAATCAAATAATCAATCAATAATATCATGTTTTGATTTCAATATGAATTTTGTATTCGTCCGATTGAGATTCATTCATTTCGATTTCTCGCGAATTATTTCAAATTGTGGGAGATTGTTCATTTCGACAGAACTGACGTAGCAAATTTTGTTACTAACCTAGCTAAAAATTCGCTGTCACAACTAATCGGATTGTTGGGAGAGCAGCATAATCGACTAAAATATACAATAGCGAACAAATTTTGCTGCAGGAGTCAACAGTTTTTGCTCCAACAAGTGAAAATTTGGTGTCGTAGCTAACCCAACATGATCAGAAATTTTTCCCTCTCCGCGATCTTCTTGTGGGGTTTGAAAATTTTGTTTCAAATCATTGGTACTGGATTTTTGGCTACCGCAACCAAACCGTTCTTCCGGTATAGTTTTCTGAACTTTGACCTATTATCTCGTTCGAGTATCGTGAAGTTTTCTCCGCCTAGTTGAATTTAATTCTTTATTCTCTATTATCACGCAGACAATACCGTTATAAATACCACACAATATTTACAATCAATATATTCCGAATGAATGAGATTCACAGTTATGTTTATTGTTTCCATATTCTTCGTAATTATGATAATAGCAAAGATAAGTGAGTCTGTTGTGATGATTGCTTCTTGGATGCAGATCGTTATTCATGAGTCTATTTATGTTAAGAAAACGAGTGTGATACGCTTGTGGACTCATACTCTTCCTTCATACTTGTGTGTTTAGTATTGCGTATACTTGAGATATTCATTTATGCTAAAAAAAAATTTTTTACATGGAGAAAATGTCAGCTACAATAATTCATAGTTACCTCTGAAATCGTCACAGTTAGTTCTCCAGGAATTGATTCTTGAATCGGGTTTACCTTGATTCTGCTTGATTTTAACGCTTGGCTATCTTCAAAACCTTGCCACAGCGGTTTTGGCTAAATCAAAATTCAGAACGGGATTCCAAATCTTGAGAAACCTTTGTGAAAATCTTAGAGCATATGTTACTACTGGCGCTATAATTTTAATCTTCAATTCAAACTAAGTACAGTTCTCTGTAGCCTTTGCTCGCTCCATTAGGATATGCTCGAAGGTAAAAGTGATCTAGGCATCCGTTAGTTTCGTTACGTTGCCGCTAGACAAAAACTAGACGCTCCCAAGTGTTTTGCAAGTAATCAGCAAGACACTTGGATTGGTCTGGTTTCCCCTAGTGCAGTATTGTGACATTTGTGAATACTCAAAGCCATTTCTACTACAAATTACAATTAGATTCATGGAATAATAGAGAATTTGCATTTTTAAAGAGAAAAAATGCTTGGGAATTTACAACCTTGCTTCGGAGAAATGATTTTTGAACTTTCTTCGTAGATTGACGAACGAAAAAAGTTTGGGAAGTTTCGAAAATCTCCGTAAAATCATCAAACTTTTTGGATATTTAAAAACTTTTTTACGATAATTTCCAAAGAAAGTTTGTGTATTTTTTTTTTGAAGTATAGATGCAACAGTGAGAACATGGGATCGCATATAGTTACAAAACTTTATACGAAGTGCTACGAGAATGATTAAAAATTAAGGAATTCTGAACTCCCTTAGAATAAACGAAGCTTGATTTACTCGCATACTTATAAATTCCAATCAGTGCTTGCTGTGCTCACAAATTTTAACGATTTTCTCACGTTTCAAAGTAATTTTTCCAAAGATCCAGAAAATTCGTCCAAGAATTGCACAGCGCGTAACGTTTTACAATTCGAAAAAGTAGGATTCGAATCATTGGATATAAAAACCCCGTCACAGTTCAGAGTATTGAATTTATATAGATGTAAAACCTAGCGTATGAAGTACCTGCCGCACGAAGTGCTATAAGCAACGCACTTATTGAAGATTGAAATATTCACGAGACATTTATTGGATCCCCGACAAATGCATTCGGAACGAGGGATCATAAAGTCTATGAAATATTGATGCAATATTTATCTTCGATGACTATTATCTCAACAATGTTTACAATAAAATGAGTGGATTATAGTCGATATATTCACCCTACTATTCGAATATTCGATTATGATAATTTGATATTTCATTCAATTCGAGATAAAACAATAGGAACATGATCAAGAAAATTTGAAAATTCATCATTTTTAGCCATCCTACCGTCTGATTTGATGAATCAATGAAGTTTATTATGGTGAACAACAAACTTTTTTTTGAATTTTGTCAGCACTTTCTCGAGCCTGTGAAATCATTGAACAATGATTGTATCATATAAATTCCCTCACTTCTAATCATTGAAATATCTCAAGGACATTTTTATTGATTAAAATCACATTTAATAGGATAAAGTACAACAAATTACCCAAAGAGGCATTCTTTTATCGCAGAATTAGATCTCTCAAATTAATCTTCCCCCAACCAATACTAATTTAATTCCTCGATTAGAAAACACAATTCAATCTCAAATTTTGTGAACCGTTCGTAATACTATGATTCACAAGAGAGAGAAGTTTATAAACGCAATATATTACAAGCAGCAATAAAAATTGTTGATTCATAGACCCTCAATTCTTCCAAAACACTTGAAATTGCAACAAATTGTCAACAAAATAACAGTCGATTATCATATAAGCTACGATTATTTGCAACCAAGCGTTGTCAAATGCAGAGAAGTGAATCATTGGCCTCTTCAGTTTAAATCACACAAATGACAATTTCAGAAATTCAAACTTGGCAAAGAATCAATGAGTTTGAGTCGTAACATCGTGAGAACTGTGATCTATGGTACCAAAGAAAATTATTACACACTACTAAAGTTACGGACGCATCATTTACCTCCTTGGAAGTTTCAGACATCAAGTAGTGGTATAATATTTTTATATTCATGATTCATTGAATTGAGAAGTGAGGTATTACTTCATCCTCAATTGTGATGAAAGTAATCGATCGATATCGTATAGTATTGAACAAATATTACCTTCATTTTTAGAACCAAAGAGTGAAAGTACGAGCGTTGTGTCTTGATATCTCTCATTTGAACGGACTGAATCATTAACACGTGAGAAAATGAATCGAATGTACGTACAGTAAGATGAAATTCAGTGTCCTTTTCTTGCCAGAATTGCCAGAACAATGAGCTTTGTGCTGTCAATTTTCTTCCGTGTAATATCGCGGTCTGATAACTTGAACATTACAAACAAATAATCGTTCGATGCATGTTGAGAATGCTAGTGGTAGAGAAATAACCTACATTACAATTCATCATGACCAACATGGATAAAAATTCAGACTGTGTTGATTGTTGATCTCAGTGACTAACCAACACTGATGGCAGGATGACAGGGAAATGATAACATTATTTAAGCTTCAGCCCAATAGTTCCTAAAATCAAAAGCCAACAATGGGAAAAAGGTTGTAAAAATAACATATTCCTTCAATGGTCACTTATCGCCCAAGCTGATCCAAACTACCACCCATGCTTAGTGCAACATGAGAATCCACTGTCATCCAGGGTTGCCTAATGCTTGGGGCAGTGTCTCGCCATACATCAGAGATTCTAGTGTGCAATCAGTTCTTTTCATCCAGGCAATATCGAGTAAAGGATGGACCAATAAATAAAATTGATTCAGCATTGATTTAGATCATTGTCAACCACCCTTACCTCTACGTAAATTGCCCAACCTTGGCTGTCAGCCTTGCGTCCAGCTATATTCTATAGTCAGCATTGGCGGCGCCTGAAGATTTGTATATGCATAGATTTCCTGATGGTTAGGAGCCAATTATAACCTCAACTCTCTCATCGATGTTAGTAATTAATTGGGAAAATGAAATAATTATGATGACAAAGACTGATCCAAACTATCGACAAGTTTTGACTCAACTCTCAGTGAACACTCCGAATATGAATGCCTGAAAATTCGGAACTCACTTCCATCAAGTGATAAGAAATGACCTTAAAATGATTTCAACTGTTTCCCTTCAGCCGACTTTGGACCAATAATGAACCATCTCAGCCAGGGCATGTTGATGCACCTCGTTCTAGTACGAGGCAAAAATTCCTCCATCGGAAGTAGATATTCTCCAGAAGAAATTATCTGTCGTTCGAATCTTCAAAGTATCCGATTCATTCGCGTATCTTACAACTTTTTGTTACAAAACATTTTAGATATCAAATGAAGTTTGCGGCCCCCTGTTATTCCGGAGATTTTGCACGATCTCGATGATTGTCAGCATTTAATAGAACGTATCGATTCCAAACCACCCGATGAATGACATCGATGAACGTCAGAGATCGGGAGTCGCGAGTAAAAGAAAGGAGGAGAAGAGAAGTGACGAGTATATCGATAACGAGGCGAAAGAGGGAAATAGGAGAGAGAACAGCGATACAAAAAGAGGAACAGAACAAATCTGCAGTTCTACGACAGTGACATTTCAACTCTGAATGAGTGACGAGGATGGAAAAGGGAAAACAAATCTGTGGCTCGCGAATGACGTTCCAACGGTGTGGCCGACCGGAGCAATTACGAAGCAGCATATTGCAATCATTACATCTCTTTCCCCCCTTCCTTCATTTCGTATCTTCATTCCTCTTGCTCTTCCCTTGTATTCCATATTTATTTATTTATTTGTATTCCAATTCATGTTGCTTCTTTTGCTCGATCTTTTTTCATTTTTCATTCCTTCAACATTGACAACGAGGATTTTATAACGTTAATTCATAATCAGTTTCATCGAACGGTGAACGAAATTCAAATTGAAGTCCTGGATTGTGATGAATTTTCATATTGTTGTTCGAATATATACTATTTGAAAAGGCGACTTGACGGAGATATATTTTTCGAGGAAAGAAGAAATAATTATTTTCTTATTCATCCACAAGGAGATTTGAAGAAATATTGTGTTTTGCCACATGAAATATTCTCATTCCGTTCAAAGGAATCCTGCTTTGGGTGCTCGAAGTGATCGATATGGAGCAATGCCATATTTATGTTTTCTCTACGGTTCTGTGAAAAGATCTATTGTCCAAGAGATACAATGAAAATCCTGGGGAATTTGAAAAAATATGTATGAAAATCAGTTTACTTGGTTATCTTTTTTGTGTATATATACAGACAACGATGCTGTATTTAATATGCATGAAAGGATTCACAGGGTGTTGGTAATTTTCTGAATTCTCACGGTATTTTTTGAACTTCTTTTTTTGTGATTGGCAATTCATTCTAGAAAATTCATTGTATTTGTTGATTTATTGCAACTGGAGAATTCTCTATGAGAATCATGGGTTCCACAAGCGTGGAGCCCCCATAAAATCCTGGTGAGGCATTTACATGCCTGGCCAATGCCAAGAGCATTTTGGCTAAGACAGAAATGAGTGATCTTGGCAGAATCAATTGTTTTTTATCAAACATTTATGAAGTTTCTATTGATCTCTGTATAATTTCGATCAAAATTCCATTAAAAACAATCGATTCTCCCAAGATTGCCCATTTGTAGTGCTGGAGCTTCAGTTTTATTTATATTTATTCTGTTCCCGAGTCTACAAGATATAGAATTGAGTTTTCAAATATTATTGTGTCGAAAAAAAATCTTCATTTACTTCTCCAAAAACAATCTGAAAAGTTCTTTTCCGGTATGGCCTTCAATGCTTATGTCAAATTTGCTTTTATCTTTTCGATAAGGTGGTAACGATGCCCACGGAGTGATATTCTGAGTTTTGGGAGTAGCCAGGAGTCACCCGATACTAAATCAGACGAATACGGTGATCATGGAGCGATATTAGTTGGATCTTTTGTGACAAACTTGCAAAGAACCAATGCAGGGTGAGCTAGCGCATTATCGGGGTGCATAAACCAAGAGTTATCTGCCCATAAATTCGAGTCTCCAATCCTTTTGAATCGCCAACATCGTTTGCAGGGTCTTTTATTGTGGAACCACGGTTTTCGAACTCAATATCTTCGGTTTGGTTACCGTGTTCTTCATCAGTTAATATTGATGATCATCCGGGACGCTGTTCATCTTCAACGCTTTCTCTGCCTTCTTCAAAGTCTTTGTACTACTTTTAAACATTTTTTTGTGACAGAATCTCATCACCAAAAGCCTTCTGTAACGTTTCTGCGGCAGATTATTCATCCCACAAACAGAATTTAATACAAATTTTCTGCTCAAAAAAATCAGATAAAGTGAAAATCGTAGAATTTACTTGTGTATGTTTGAAAAAACACAAGTAGCTTTACAGCAATTGAGTACATCGACTTAGAACTCTGCATGGATCAATATCAAAGGTCTGCATACAAGCAAAAATTTTGCTTTATCTAAAAGATTTCTTATGCAACAGTTTTCACTGTCTTTGAGATGTATTCGTTTAAGAAATCTAAAACATGTCTGTTGTGCGTTGCAATCAACTAAATGAAGCTTTTTCCATTTTCGAAAAAAATACTATGGTTCTCAAACTTCATTCCTGTTTTGGTTTCAAATCATTCCTCTTCACCCTTATCAACAGATTATCAGATTTTATAAAACCTCTTGTTCCTTTCAGACCCCCTTAGGGTAATTGAGGGTTGAAGACAGTGAAAACTGTTGCACAAGAAATCTTTTAGACAAAGCAAAACCTTATTTTTCGGACACACTAGTGAATAACTCTCAAGAATGAAATTCATAATTGGTTCTCCATGTTTTCCATAAAATGGTCCAGAAATTTTACACAAAACATGTCTTTTGATCGAATCTCTCTTCGAAATGCAAATTATGCAAATCTTGTTTATTCATCGATATAAAACATAACTGTAAAAACTGCACTGCATAGCACCATTCAAAATCCAACATCCCCTGTGAAACATCACACTGCAGTTCACAATAATCAGGTGAATAATAAAGTAATGTACGTTCCTGCAAATTCTAATGGATTCAATGAAATCAAATATCGATCGCATGCATATTCATACAAACGCATGAAATTTTCATATTTAGTATCAGGAATAATTTCGTGTCGAACATAATAGAACTGGAGATAGTGGTCGATCACAGTACCGACAAGTACGGATTGTATTAAATTGAATGCGTACAACGACGTTTTATGAATTTGATAATACTTATGAGATTATATCGTACCCTACTCCTGAAACAAAGCATTCGATACTTTGAATATAACAATGAACGCATAGAGCGATAACCACACACAACGGACTCGATTATGAAAATAATGGATTGTGAAATAGAATTTTGACAGGATTGATGAGATTTCGTGATGAAACTTCGTTCGAGTAGAAATATTTTTTGTTATTCCCTGTGATATAAAAAAAATTGCAGATTTTCCCTCAGCGTTTCCCGATGGGAGTGAAGAAATATTCCAACGAATCTGTCACTAAATTGAAGAGAAAAGATCCTCGATCAGTGTTACAAATACCAGTCATCGTTGAATCATATAACGTTAATGAAGAATAAATCACAAAAATGTCATTGAGATATTTTCTTTTTTCGCGGTCGAACAAATCCAGTCACCTTGGAATCTCTCATCCTATTCGAATTCGTATCGATGAAGCGTTACACACAAGTACAAAAGTAAACGCATGCACATGTGGCCGCGCATTGATGCAGCGGTATAAAACGCGATATTTCACTTTGTAGCATTTTCTAAATTCACGCTCGTTCGCTCGGTTAACCTCGATATCACGATGCCGAGGATCGTTCAGCAGAAATGCTTCGTCGTTTATTGGTCACGATTCGTACGTACTTAGTTCGGATTCAAGGAAACTGTTTTGTTTCGTGAAACACCATTGTTCTTTTCGTGTAGCGAGAACTACATTGCGAACAATGAGAACTCGAAATTGATTCATTGATTTTTAATGTATATATATATATATATCTGAATGCTTCTCGTGAAATTATTAAATCTCTTCCACAATTGAGAGAACGCGGAGAATCTTCGTAACAGCAGGTTTGAGATACATGAACATTATCACTGCATGTAAATCTTTACATAAACGTACCTATACTTGGGAACGTGTTGTGAAATTCCTTGATACGGGACATCAGACATTCTCTTCGTCATGTCACGTGGGTTAAACACAGGTTGAGATGCATAATTCCTCCCTTTACCACTCGGTTATACGAGAGCCTGTTAAATCAACGAACTCGCAGTTAACGAATCAATGAAGGAAAAATGTGGGATCGAATTGTAAGTAGGTTCCCTGTAATCACATCCCTCCTCAGTTTCACTTCGTTGAGCACAGGGATTTTGTGTAGGTAACAACATGTGTATCGACCCTAAAATTATTCATGCACGTTCACCGATGACATACACTCACGCAAAAAATATCAAAGCAGGGGATAACGTTGCTTCAATTATCTCGGAGAATAATCGATTCCTCGCGATGTATACACATCGTACATCGTACATCGGTATTCCACTTGAACCTGAGGAGATGTTAGTTCCAAGATCTTTGCCGGATCTGCTGGCGATGGACGATTGGAGAACAAAAGTTGGTAAAACTGGAAAATCCACCAAAATCGAAAATTCCAGCGCTAAAATTTGAACTTTTCGAAAGCTTGAAATTCTACCTATAAAATCAAGTGAATATGTTCATATCGGAGATTGAAATTCAACCTTTGACACGTGTCATTCGGAAATTCAATCCACCTATTCGATTTATCCTAGTACAATTTCAAACCTCTCAAAAGTGATTGTAGGTTTTCATCATTCAAACGCATTGAGATAAATCACTCGAATCCTCGATGCTCCTCTCTCAATTTAATCCCTCGTTTGATTCGAAGTATGCATTATAACAATTATTCCATCCTCATGAAACTTCCCGACTGTCTGTCTATCTTGAAAATCAATTAAAAATGGACCCGTATCTCATGAAACGAAACCAAGTCACGTAGAATGAAATGAAAAATTGGCAAGAGCCTAAGAGAGATCAATTGATATCCTCCTCCACGTCGAAGCTTTTTCTATGCCACAATTTTGTGCTAATTCTCTTTTGCTGCATTCGACGCCGACAACAACGAGCGACGACGACGACGACGATGACGACGACGACGACGACCACGACTACGACGATGACCGTCATGTCTGGTTATTTGATTTATGGCATACCATCGTTATTTTCGCCTAGCCTATCCTAAGCCTGGTCCAGTATTCGCGTGTCTCATTCTCCTCGTCCCACTTGGGCACACCGGTGGTTTTCATCTCTTTCGTGGCCATTCGCTTTTATTCTTCACATAGTCGTCTGAAATTTCCAACTTGATTCGCATTATTCAACAGCGTTTGTATACACGTACCACACATACGTACACGCGAAAACGTAAGAGAAAAGAGAAAAGAGAAGAGGAAGAGAAGGAGGAGGAGGTCGGTCGTTAACCACCGGCTAATGACAGCTAGGTTCTTCTCTGCCAGACATCTTTTATACCCCCGGAATCTCGTAACTGAGTAAAATTGTACAAACAAAAAATGAAAGCAACAAAAAATAAAAGAAGAACCCATTAATCCCAAAAATTCAAGGACTGTGAGTCGTGCGGATGATCGTATGATAACGTATTACGTTATATCTACGTTGTTGCTTAATTTTCTGCTTCTCTTCTTTTTTGCCAGAGATAAAATGAAGAGGATCTTTTTTTCTTCGATTCTTCGTGTTACTACGAATTTTCGTGTTGAAATATATGAAAATGGAATGAAAATCAAACAACGGTGGAGGATTGAATTTAGTTAACTCTTTGACGTGACACCTATATTATCGAATAACGTGTATCGCGGGCGTATCTATCATTGGTTAATCGTACTAATGGAGCGTGCAAATTATACGAACACACAATAATAATTAGAGACAGACTCGTTGAAATCGCTTTGACTGATATAATATGCTTTCCACTCACACGTTCATCAACAATTATGATATATAATTCTCACACTTTGAGTCGGAGATTAGAAGATTATTAGGCAGCTATTACCGTGTCGCTACCGAGCTTCCTAATTATTCTGAATATTAAACTCATAATTCTGTATCATATTTTCTTCTCTTTCATAAAAGTAGAAGCAAATAAAATTCTTCTCGAATATAATCTTACGGCAGATAATTTATTGTTTGTAACCTTGCCGTTCTTTTAGATCCAACTATACGCGATAGTTCAAAGAAACCTATGTTTTTCTCATTCTTTTTTTCTCTATATTCAAAGTTAGGCAGTAAAATGCTCGGAAGGAGAGTCGTCGAAGTTATAGATGAAAGAACATACCGAGTCCACGAAGAAGAAAACTTCCTCCTAACATCTCTTCCATATAAATATGTATACATATATGTGTTTTAAAGTACACTAACTCTCGAGGATACCACTACTACCACTTTTTATTCAAGTTAAAGTTTGAAGGACTTACAAAGTGACGTTAACGCGTCCGTTTTCTTTCCCTGTTGAACTCGAATGCCATGGCCTTTAACAATTTATAGGGAGAAAATTCTTATCAATAGATTAAAAAACAATTCTCAATTTCTTTGCCAACTCGATCGTTACTCGAAATGGTCGCGACTTAAGGGAGCTTCGTATAGAATTCGGTTATAGGAATCACTCAATCGTGACTCAATCCCGCTATATTCGGTTCGCCACTTTACGGTTGTTTAGTTCTCGATAATGAATCTAAGACATAAATTATCATTAATAGAATACGAAAAAACGAATATAAAGAAATAATCATTGCTATGCATAATTGATGATCGAATGATTTTATTATTGAATCTTCGTAGACCAATTCGCGAATGATAAGAACCTCTTATCACTCTTCGTTTGCATATTTTGAATTCGACGGAACATTATTTCAAACACTTTTCGATTCCAATTTAATAAATGCCAGCAGATACTATTCATCTCAATTACGAAACCTGCAAGAGAAAAATAAGAAGAATTTTTTTCCAGATATACGAATGAAGAATAACTCTCCCTGCCGATAATTAAAATAAATTTCCTACGATACGAATCGATCAATTACGTATCTGAAATTAAAATAAAAATGAGTTCGTTGTCTGGCGTGAAACGCATCGCGTGCATTAACTTTAATCGGTGGCAGTAACCTTACTTTCCTATTTTCGTGATCTAGATCTTAATGGTGAATCTACAAGGTGCATGCATGAGACGAACAGCAACACGATTTATACATTCTACAAACCCCTGAGGAACCTCTTTTTTCACGATTCCCTCGCACATTTGCGAGATATCTTCACCGCGCGGATCTATGTGTATGTATTGTACGTATATGACATTGCAACCAACGATATACGGCCCACGCATTCTCACATCCTTCACGTGTGTTTAATATAACTATACACAAGGTGTATATTCGCGTATATACGTCCAATGATAATAACCTTCCCCGCTGCGAGTTATATTTTTTCCCCCTTTTACAGATTTCCCAATTACAGATATACGCTATGAGCTCACAAATTCGATGATTCAAATTGCCAACGTGTAGGAAATTTCATATACAATGTAGAGTTTCATAGTGGGAAAAATAATTACTCGCTTTAGGGGAATGTAATTTTTTTTCGAGTAGGATTCCACAAAATTCAAGATTCTTTGAACTAGAATTCTTCCCGGACAGCACGAATGACAATTTTGAATTCACAAAAACTTTTGAAAGAACTTCTTGAACAGTCCCCGTTATTTATGACAGTAAAAATGAATTCAATATGTATACATGTTGAATGTCTGGATAGTTCTTTATGAATTCGTGATATGAATTCTTTCTGAAGATTGAGTTATTCATCAAGAGTTTGTTTTGAATTCAAACTATTCATAATAAATTCATGTTCACTCTTTGCGGAGACTTTTGTGTTGTATGGGTACTTTGTCTTGGCACTTGTAATTCAAAGGTCGATCAGAAATTTCTAAGGAGGTGATTCAATTAAATAAATAAAAAACACTAGAGAGTGCTGGGTTTCAAGTCGTATACACTGTAAAAAAAAAACTGGAAGTTCACTGTGCAACTGGACTGGAAATTTCCAGTGCTAGTATTGGAATATGGATATTCCAGCACATGTACAGAGATTTTATTGATATGGTACTGAAAATTTACCAGGCATAACTGAAAATTCAGTCCTCGTACTGGGATTTTCCGGTTTGGGGTTGTGTACTGAAATTTTGCTATGATTTCGCGAAAATTTTACTGGCTTGTACTACAATTTTAAAAAGTATCCCCTCAAAAATCACTTGGAAAAAATTTCGAATTTAGAAAAAAAACCTAATCGTTGGTATACTGGAATTATACAGGTTTTGAACTGCAATTTTCAGGTCATGTGATGGAATTTTCCAGTTATACTGGAATTTAATCACTGTTGCACTGAAATTTTCCACTTCTGTTGGACTTTGTCATTTCTGGCAGGAAAAATTTCCTGATTGAGATTTTGAATAATAATTGTAATTGTAGCAAATAAAATTGACGTATGAGGTTTTCCGAAGACTCAATCTCTTGTGTATTCTAGATATGAAGCATATGTAGTAACCTAAGCTGGCCTTCCAACATGTCGCGCTATAGCTCATCTGTTAGTCTTAGGTTTCAGTTGGTAGGTAAGTAGAAAAGTGTAGGTTCGAATCCCGTTAGTTAGACATGACTTCCCGTCCATCCAAATGAACAATCAAGTTTCTCAATCATCTTGAAACATAAGAACCGTGCAAAATCACTTTGTGTGAGTAATTTTTTTCCAATTTTCATGAATATTTTCAGCATTAATTTTCCAGTGCATGTCCTGGAAAAGTCCAGTTCGTGTGCTGAAAAATTCCAGTGCTGAGGCTTAGGAATTTTCCAGTTCTGATGCTAAATTCCTTAACATTTGTACTGAATTTTTGCAGTACAAATGTGCTAAAATTTTCCGGTACATGTATTGGAATTTTCCGGTGAAATTTTTTTACAGGGTATACATTGGTTCGAATGATCGAGGAATATCAGATAGTTTGTTTCCGATGAATGTGATATTACTTCTCAGGTATTGGATTTCTATGTTGATAATTAATTGCGTATTAAATGACTGATATTCGATTCGCGCACCGTCAAAAACATTGATATCCTTGATCAAATAAATGCCGCTCATTATTGGAATTTATTACCGATGATTGAAATATTTACTCAAATTCAATGTTAATTCACTCTAGTTCATTGGAATCATATTTAATTACAATATATTTCTCATCCGTTCCAAACGAATGCTCTGATCAAATATCAATCACATTTTTCTAGCCGTATTTATTTATTCCTGCGAGGAAATAAGATTGTCAAAGGATCTTCTGATTGGTGGTAGAAGTTATTTTTCGCATCAATTCATTTCCTTGGAACTCTGGACCTGGAATGAATTTTTCAAACACGTTTCTGAGCTTCAAAGAATTCTTGGAGTCAATTAATCAACCGATGACAAGGAATTCCAATAATTTTGGATATTTATTTTTCAATCTCTCAACAAAAAATGAATTGATATTGAAGAACTAACCATTCATTCATCTATCTTTCACGTGCGAGCTGAGATTGACAAATCATTCGATCTAATTTCATCATCATAATTTTGTACGAATTTCGAATTTTCGAATGACACGTATTCATGGAAACTTCGAGGAATAATATTGGATGTGGTCATTTATCACTTGTCAAAGCGCTTTGTATTATTGATGTGAAATCATGCGGATTGAAAATTTTCATATTTCAAGTGATATGAAGAAAAGACATTGTTTGTTGCTGAAGTCACTCATAAAACAATTGAAATAACGTGAACTCGACATAACATGTATCAAGAACCTCGATAAATCTCGTATATTTTCCAAACTGTATTAATTTCTCTCCACACCCACACATTTCATATATATATATATATACGTTCGTTACTCGTAATTTCAAAACCTATATACGCATGAGACGTATATCAATTAACGCGCCCTACGACAGATCATCAAATTGAATGTGTTGGTAAACACATATATTAATACCCGCGAAGCATGAGCAATCGCGTCATCTTATATACGTAGTCAATTTGCTAGTGTGGTCGTGTACACTCTCTCACACACACACACACATTAACACATGAGAATCGAGAGGAATAGGGAGAGATGGGGGAAGAGAGAATTACACACCCACGCACTTCTAGTGTATCGTACGAGTTTTGATCAGTGAGAGAACACACTGACAATGCGGACGTGCACTTCTACCGCATTGGCGCAACCTTTGCAAGCACGTGCGTGTCCTCGTTTCTCGCACACAACAATATTAAAATGCGTTCGTATGTGTCGCTCGTGTACGTGTATACAGTCTCTTTTCCAGTTATCTTACTGTTATTGATATATCAAATAAACTCGTGTGACGATGAATATCGATTGTAAAAATTCATTGCCGCGTCGTGGTCAATTTTTCCTTCTCTAATATTTCAGGGAATTTGTAGAACGTGGATAATATTGATTGTATATCATGTTGAAAAACAAAATTAAAACTAGGTCGTGCAAATGTGATTACGATTTCTGATTGATTTCGATAGGAACGTACGTTGCGGCATATAAATTTGGCGAATACCGGTGATATTCCCCTGGGGAAGTTTTTATCTCTCACATATATTTTTTTTTTAGATTTAATATACAGGTAATTTTGCGAAAGAGAACAAAATTCTGATCTTATGTTTGTAGAGTTTCTATACAAAATTTGAAAAAAATAAAACTTTCCCACACAGCACTTTTGGTCTTCAAGTCTTATGCAACATGGAAAGATATCCTCAAGATGTCTAAAACAGTTCTCACTTCTAAAAGATATCTTTTAGAAGATCTAAAACTTTGCTTCTTTCAAAAGTAAGAACTGTTTTAGATTTCTTAAAGATATATTTTCATGTCGCATAAGACTTCTTAAATTTGGCTTGAGATATCTTTTAGAACTGAAATGCTGTGTGGGTTGTAACCCTTGATCCAATTTTTTACTTCCTCTTTTGTCCTCTGTTTTTGTAAATTGTTTTTGTCACAATTTTCCCTCTATACCATAATTGGGTCTTTGTTACTGTTCATATAGGGTGTAATCCTTGAGCATCAAATATCTATTCATCTATCTACACTGTAAAAATTAATTGTGGAATTTTCCTTGCAAAAATGGTGGCAGCAAAGTTCTTCCATAAATGGGAAATTTGTCACCACAATTTGGCGAGGATTCGATATCCAAAAAACAAAATAATTCCTCAAAGCGATGAAAATAAAATTCTGCGATGAAAATAAAAAGTGTATCTATCTACGATCTATATATCATTCTTCAATTCTTGCTCAACTTTCATCCCCCAACAAAAGAGATTGAACTTAAAAGTCCCATGAAAATTCTTTTAAAGTCTAAACATGGACAAACCTTCCTCAAACAAAGTTTAAAACTGCCTCCTCTTTTAGACCCATCACTATCTTTCACATTTCAACGCAATGTAAATATTTGTACCTTAATAACACTGACACTACACAACATTCACTCCTCCGTGTAAACCGAAGATCCTTCTGATAATCTGCGATACCATCTCTCCGCGCATAATACCATAATCTTCCGTCTATAATTACACATTTGATACATCGATACACTTTCAGTGAAATTTGAATGATTGATAAGCGATTTCTAAAACATGTCTCGCATCGAATCGATTATCAAACAATACCACAAAAACACGGTCCTCGCACGATTGCATGTCTCGTGGGTAAAAGAGGAGAAGAAGAAGAAGGAGGAAAGACATTGATCGGCATTAACGTCGAGGGTACTTGCATAATTGTGTAATGTTCCACCGGAGCCACACATCTATGCTCGAAATCTCTCTACTCAACGAAACGCGACGCGAATGCAACATTACGATTCTTAGAATTGAATTTACGATTCAGATAAATGTTGTGTAAAGCAATACCATATAATTACGCGTTTATACGTCACATCTGAAGAATTGATTAATGCTCGCTATAAGTGAGGGTTGTATGTGTATATGCTTTTTCCTTCTTCATACACTCAATATGTCCATGAAAGTTATCGTTTTATAATCATGAATAAGTTTTGTTTGTCCCCTAAAAATGAAAACTCCTCCTCTCCTGTCTTCCTTTGATTCGATCAACCAAAAAACACTGGAAAACATTAGTGTAACAGAAGTTTATTCTTCGATTTTCGTCAAAGGGAGGGAACTCTTCCTTTCTCTTTCATTTCATGACGTTAGAGAAATTGCGTTCGCATGAGAAGAGAATATCCAAGTCATCTCGCATTAAAGGGATGTCCGTTTGACTTCAGAGGATCTTTTGATCTACTAAAAAATTCGTTTGGAGAGAGAGAAAAATTTTCACTTTGACGATGTGAAAATACAGTAGACAATAACGAAACTAGAGAAGATTTTTTCGGGATCCTTTGAAGTTGGAAATTCCCTTTATCTCTTCCTTTTTAACGTTTCGTTCATTCAATTTTGAAAGAAGTTTTAGGTGAAGTTTGTGTGAAAAAGGTTCGGTACGTTGTCCATTCTTCTCCGACAAATCCTTTGTAATGTTTCGCGAGGGTGATTAATTATCCTGTCGATAGGGGACGATGTGGCTTCATAATTGCATTTTTGCTAAGATTTTTTTTATCTAAAGGGGGTAAATTGTTTGATAACATCTTTCAGCTCGATACGTATCTGTCATGCGTAAGGGGGGGAAAAAATGAAACTGTATAAATAGGTACATTAGATCTATGTTTTTTTTTTTATTACGATGGGTGGATTCTACAATAATTTCCATTCCAAATCGATATGATGTGAAAAAATATTCTTTTCCTCCATATACAATTATTATCGTAGGAATATGATATATAATTTCATTAATCTGAGACTATCCGGTATCAAATTGGTAAATTGTTTCCTAATTTCATTTGAAAAGTTGCCAAGGAATTGATATACGATAGGTGTCTCCAGAGGCATACGTTTAGAAATGATTTATTCGAATTCTAGCCTACTAAGAGACTGTATTTATATCAACTAAATGTAATTACGCACATGGTAGAACATTTTATCTCTCTGAAATTAAACGTGAGATGAAAATTCATTTAAAAACGTGAAATAAAAGTGTTTTTTACGCATCAGAAATATTGTTTCAGAAGAAAATATGTATGAGTACAAAGATAAGTGCAGTGTAATACTATACTCTGTTGAACAACTAGAACTAAAGATAAAAAAAGTGGAACCTATATAAGATTATTTATTTTTTTCCCAATGCGGTGACAAGTAAAGTTGAGATGTTAGAGGGAAACTATTACAGTTTTCAACCCGCAAAAGGCTTTAGCGAGGCATCGCAATGTACAACGCTATGAAACACATGTGCGTGTGTCGTACTAAATGGATTGACCCAAAGAAAACCTCTGAAATGGCATAAATAAAAGAGACACGTAGAATACGGTGTTATGCGTTATGTAAGCACAAAAGAAGACGCAAATTCATAAATGTATGCAGAAGAAAAAATAAAATTTCTCGATAGTTACGTAATACTCAATTTCCAAGGATTTTCAAATACTATCAAATTTTAATATATTATCATAAATCCCTTGATGCAGACTTGAAAAATAGTATACAGGAGAATATTATTGTGGCTGTTTCAGGTACCACAAGTTCATTCTACTGTAAACTTTAATTTTTCACTATATGTCAGCTATATATTAATTTCTTCTCGACTAAAAATATTTAGATGCGATGGATGTGAATGAAAATTGTTTCCAGTGTGCATAAGGAACGCGATGATTGAGAGAATGGATAGATAAATAGTCGAGAATACATCACTTTGTAGGAAATTCGCATTTTAACTCTCTCACCCTTTTCACGCTCGGCGATTCTCATGCGTTCACAAGTTTTTCCGCATTTTTCACGTTCTCGCGATTGATCATAGACTTTTCGCCGACACTCTACGTAATTCACGATGAAAACGTTGATAGTTATTCATTACCAAGGATAGTGATAGTGTTTTAGATCGTTTTCATATCTAATTTAAATGAAAGTTTTCCTGTAAATCAGTATCCATACTTCTGGTCACAAGTATTATAATTACATATTGTTCTTATCAAATCTATAACTTTTGGAAACTAAATTTCTTATTTTCGCTCATTAGAAAATCCCAATCATTCCGATTAAACGTGCAGAATGCTAATTGAAAACAATGTATACTCATCGGGCACGTATCTCAATATATCGGAATATATATAAATTATTTATAATTTTGTGAATTTTTCCTCATGAGATATACAAAAAAGTCACGTTTATACGAATAGTTCAATAAACAAATGCTCATCTATGCTGACCGTCTTTTATTTTGATTTATAACTCAAAAACTTAAAAGTGAAAGAATCTGTCATAATTAATTCATAATATGAATGATTCATTATCAGAATCAAGAGATGCAACGATTGAATACACTGAGAGAGAAAAACTTGTAAAATTTACATCTCATTGAGTGAATATATGGATGATTTAGAATTAAATATACCACAGCTGATGTGCATATCACATTCCCTGCGGTAAAATCAACTAAAATTGTAGTAGCTCGGATTATATTTTTAAATCGTCCATATAAATACTCAAGAAGAGGTCAATTTTACAACTTTTTTTTCCTCGGTGTAGTCATCGAAACGATAAAATATCTCTCACTTTTAGGAAGATTGATTTCTTCCAGGGTATTAGATATATTTGAGACTATTGTTAGACCAGTTATGAATTGTTATACATCACTGTGGTACATCAAACCTCAACAAAAAGGAATTTCGATTTCCGAAATTTCGGAGGATGCTGCAGCATCCTCAGCAATTCCCCCCTGGAAACATCCCTGATACCTATTAAATTTTAATCAGAATTCTGCAAGTTGAGTACGAATTGATAGGATTTTTCGACTTGGATTCACTCCATCAAAGTTCATTCAATTCTGAGGGAGATCCACTTTGGATGTTACATCAATATAATGTCGCACATTCGAACCTTAGGACATAATAAAATCATATTATCGAGAATGTAATTACGTTTCGATATGTATATCCCTATCCTACATACCGTACGTGTCGCATAACGTTTTCTTACTTATTCAGAAACCAATGGTTAAAACTTTGTTACCGTATATTTATAGCTCGTTATGGATTGTTAACGTTTATTACTTCATCGACGAGACTGTTTAAATTCAATACGTGGGAGTTATTTCATGTTCATAATCGAACTCTCCGCTACCATCGCCTTAAGTGTTGCTACTTGTACACTTGTATTGAAGAAAAGTTTTAGTTTAATGGGCGGAAACAGTTTAGGGGCAAATAAACTCTTGTAACAAGTATGTAATTACTATATACCCGCGTTACTGGGTACGTTTATTAGTTAGAACCTGCTTATTGTAAGTGTGGAGATAATAACGTGTGTATCCTTCCTTGGCGAGCACTCACCTGTCGTAATATTCGCGAAACTATGTTGAAATGAGAACTGGAGGATTTTTAATAGGGCAGGTATGTGTATATATTTAATGAACTTTATGAGAAAATAAACAAATGAAACACAACCAATTCGCAAATTCTTCAAACGAAAAGATGATATTCTTTTGATATTTTCTCTTGTTTCAACTTCTCACTGATTGGATTTGACGTTTCCACGATCTGCCCAACGTTCATTGGAAACTTTGAACTTTTCAATCTTTCGAATAACAGAATAACAAAAAACCGCAAAAACCAAAGCACTCGGAGAAGTAGTACAGAAATACGCGAAACGAACGCAACATTAATAAACGTGAGCACGATAACAGCTTTAATCTCAGGCTATAGTAAAGATGATGGCACTCGTCTATTTCATAATAAGGCGAACCTATAGAAACATCTATGGATAATATATACATATCGTTCCCGATATATGACATTTCTTCCGATGATCAATACAACGAACTCCATCGACTTCGTATAACACCGAAGTTTGCATACAGAACGTTTAAGCAATTCAAAAATAACTGATCGTTATAATATTCATAGCGCTGCTGTCAGATACGGGCATTATGAGTTAACGTAATGTTGAAAAGCTATTGGAGATGGATCGAAAGAACAATACCCGTAAAAGTTGAGTTTTAATACCACCGATACTGTTAAAATTTTCTCTAAGAATGAGAAAATTATGCGAGAATCGATTTATTTCGTATCTCTACACAGTTTTTTGTACACTAAGGAAAAATAGCAAATTTCAATTTTATTTATATTTCGTGGTATTCAAATTTTGTATGAAAACCTCAAAATCCGAATAGATCAAATTTCGGTTAAAAAATTCGTGGATTCTCGAATTTTTGGGTCTCAATTTGAATCCCCCATTTTCAACTTTCAAAATCTAACATTAAATTCAGGATCAGCAACCTCAAAAACTCATGTACGTATATTAATAATTTGGATAAAATCCTTTGAATTTTCGAAAATCTGCCATTTGAAATTTTGAGAATTGGAAGTTGATTCCACATTCATTATTCGACTAAATTTCCCTCTTTCATTGTTTCTCCAATCATATCAAAGATTGTGAAGCGACTGCTCATGGTATATGTCATGTCAAGTACTTCCTGAACTCCTACTCAAATTAAATTAAAAAAAAAAACTGGGTAAAAAAATGTAACATTGTCTCTGAGAAACTGTGAATTTAGAGGAAAATTTTAGATGGCTGATAGGATTAATCGGTTCTAATTGAAATCCTGCACGTTTAATCGGAATGAATGGGATTTTTCAATCAGGTCTAAATACCGGTGATTGTTGTGAACACAAAAGACACAATTGATTCAAATAAATCAATTTGATTGGTGTACAATGTATAAAATTACATATAAATTAGACAAGTTTCTATAATGAATATCGATATTGTTACATATCGTCCATCAGGGGCTATCCATGAATTACGTAACATGAGATTCACACAATAACCCCTCCCCCCATCCCCGTAACGCATTGATAACGCAATCCCGAACATTCCCTCAATAATTACGTAATGCTCAACATAAACCTCCTCCCCTCTTATTTATTCTAATCTCAATTTGTATTGGTGAGTCCAATCATTCCCAATTCAATAAATGATAACATACAAATGTAGATTTGCAAATAAAGTTAGGTAACGCTAGCTCCGCGACCCCCTCCCTTTGAGAATGTTGCACAACATTTCCTAAAATCTCCTCCCCGCCTGTACAACGTTACGTGATTTATGGATAGCCCCTCATCAATATAGGTAGCCCTTTCGGTGGATTGTATAACAAACGCACAATAACCGGCTTCAGTAGAAAATAGAACCCTCAAGCATTCAAGCCACTTCTCAGATACATTATTCTTGTAAAACAATAATTCCTATAATGAATCAAATTTGGACCGATGAAATTGTTAAAGAATGCTCTGTCACGTGGGGAATATGCGAGGATCAACACGTGGAGATGGTACAAAGGAAGTTATTCCTCCTCGAAACGATAAGGAATCATTCGTACAACTTGCTATTGATATCATTAAGGAATCGTATTGCTCTCGTACAGACATAAATCTATTCAAACTCTCATTTGGTCAATAATCCATCCATTATCAGTCCAAAGTGAATGGAATAATAGTAGTAGTAGTTGGACAATACTACAGGTGAATAGCAATTTTTTGTATAAATAACAAAGGCGAAATTAACAAAAATTATATAAGGATTCAGAACAGAATTATTGCAAGCGATTCCATAGATAGAGAAGTGGGACATTCAAGACCTTGTTTGGGCTCACACCACTCTAACTTGGATCCGAAAGGGGCCTTGAAAGGTTTCATTTTTACCCGGAATGATAACAAAGCAGAATAAAATGATCAGATAAATGGGCTCTCAAATTATTCCTTTCAGGTATCATGTCGGTATATTAAGAGGACTGGTCTGTCCTGATCTTTTATTTCCACTTTCAACTACCATCACTTTCCTGTCATGAAAAAAATCTTGTGCAAGGAAAAAGTTGTAGGTTGAAGCGAGGATATTTGGTAATGATTTTTCAAATCTTTATTGTGAATTTCTAAATCGTTCTGAAGGCATTGACCCATGTCAGTTTTTGCATTGAAATTGATTTTTCAATTCCTAAAAAACGTTCGAAAAATGATTACTGTATAGCTATGGCTGTATTTTGCTGTTGACAGCATTACCCAATTTTCTGGTTCGAGTTGCCACAAGTTTGAGGTGAACCAAATACGGCCATACAATTGATTGATACAAACTCTGTTCGTGTGGCCAAAAGTTCCTGCAATTCAGACCCATATGGATGATCATGAACGTTGTTCCACTGCCAAAAAAACTCCCGAAAATGTATGGCAGCATTTCACCAAGCATGTTCTCTGTAAACTCACAAACAATGTTGGTCAGATCTCAAACAATTTTTGTCAGTTGACCAACACTTTTTGGGAAGTCACAAAAACTGTTTGGGCATTCACAGAAAATTTTTAGATTCCCAAATAATCTGGAAATTTACAGATCAATAAGTTTTCCACTAACTTTTCTTCTGGGAAATTCACAAAAAATGGAGGCAGCAAAGTTCCTGCGTGGATGGGAAACTTTTCACCATAATTTGGTGAACTTTTCCTCCAATTGAAGAAGATTGAACGCTCAAAGAACAAAATAATTCCTCAAGGTGGTGGAAAAATCCCTTATTCTTGAGGAAAGAACTCCCCGCATGTTTTACAATGTGTACACTGTCCATCATTTCGACTATGAGTCAACGTTTTCAAGTAACCTTGTAATGATTTCTTAGATTTCCCGGTACTAGTAATTCTGACGATGATGCTGCATCGGTTGGGTTGGCTTCGGATTTCGATTTCCACAGTGACTGAGTATCCTTTGAATTCGTGAATTTTTCTTTAAAAGACGCCTGTATTCGGCATTCACTAACTAACCACCGTTTTTCCACTTTCTATTATACAGATACATGTTCAATACACGGGCAAAAAGGTATCTTGAAAAATACCATAATTCATGGACTTTTGGCGTTAGTTTAACCCGAGTCAAAATATTTACGTGGAGATAACTCTAAGAGTACTATAATGGCTGGGACTTTTATGAAGGAGGTACCATACTTCTTTATAAAAGTTCAAAAAGTTATGGAACTTTTAGAGGTTCACTCACGTCAATATTTTGACTCGGGTCAGACCAACGCCAAAAATCCATAAATTATGGTATTTTTCAAGATATCTGTTTTCTGAGGGTATACTTCGTTTGACGTTCTAAAAAATATTCATCATCCTTTCACCTATCATTATCTGATACGATCAAAAGTATTTTCAAATATACTTCGTTGTTATATTCAAAGGATGCTGTGTGTTCACAAACTGATTCATACTTGAATTTCAAGTATCCAAAGTGTTTCATCGATTTGATTCCAAAAATTGATTTTTCAACCTCAATTTCCTGAGTGTACTCTCTTGAACTCAAAGCACATGCTATAATGACGAATGCTTGAAAAAGTCGATGACTATTCATTCCTCGTCACACGGGAAGGTAAAGAACGTGCTTACAAACAAATTAATTTGGAAACTTGAACTCTTAATATATATATATAATAATTCAATCTATTCAATTTGATTCCGGGATATCGTTGTTCTGAAATAATCATCGGGTATTATTTGTCCTTCAGAAAGTTCATGTTTTGAAGATATGTATCGAAGAATATTGATACTTGAAGCTTATAATCATTATTCATCATCAATTATCATGAACAATAAATATATTTAACTTTGTTCACTTCCAATAGTTCTGAAAGCTTTGTGTTGGCAAGCTTCATTGTTAACGATGACAACAAATTATAGTTATCAACTTGGTGATGTAAACCTATATTGTTGGTACCAATGACAGGATAAGATAATTGTTGAACATGGAAATGCACACGGAAAAAAATGTTTAGCTGCTGCAGCGAAATATCTAGCTATGACAGCTGAAATCCAGCTGATACAGCTAAACATTTGTACTCACTAACCGATACTGAGAGCTTATTGCCGGCCAAGTACTGATCCAGTACAGGCACTGCACTGAATGCGAATAATACTATAATACTCAATCCCCAGTACGGAAAAGTGTTATCATCCCAGACAAATGCCAGGACCCTGCCAGTCTTGGAAAGTAGTAGTGCAGTACTGCGCATGTTGTGAATTTCTAGTTGGGGTGTTGGCTGAGATGCCTAATTGCATTTTTGTGAGCCTCATGTAAATGAACAGGAAGAATGTTTATTCCACGCAGATACTAACGATTAAGGGTGGTATGCGGAGTCAGGCCTGTGACTGGACCTAGTCCCAGCCCATGAGCTTCTAGTCTCAGACCTGACTCTGCATACCAGAATCTCAAGATCCTATAAAGAACTCAAGAGCATCTCATAGAAGCGAAGGTTGCTAGATCTCCCCAACCAAAATACAACAAGATAATTGAATAGAATGGAAAATATCAACCAGCAGATCTCATTCCATTGGATGATCTTCAGTTTATCAAATCATCTTCGAGTGTTTTGGGTAGAGAGATCTAGAAATTCTCGCTCCTACGAAATGTTCTTAAGAACCTAATGAAATCTTATGAATTTCTCCTAGTTTCGCTTTACCAGGGCATAGTAAATGCATTGTGTTTTCATCTCAATTCATTATCGGACAAGAAAGAGCCATCATCAGTTATCAAAAGTATATTAAAATCCGAATAACCAACCGACCACTAAAAAAGACATAATACCATCAACAATTATCACGACATATTCATTGAATCGCAAATCAAATATCACACTGAAATTGCACACAAAGTATTTAACCACACGAGTAGATTTTTTTTATTCTCTCCGCCTATCAAAATAATGCTCGCCAATCGTGTGTACACGTATAGATATTATATACATATATATATATATATATACATATTGTATGTACGTATAATATTTTTTATTCTCACAATGCGTTCCACTTATTACAGCTAGGTTTTATATCATCACGAACCAAACGAATCACGCGAATATATGTTGCATGGTGCACGCCATTGAACATGCACGCACGCGCGCGTATACACACGTAGCCCCAACGTCCGTGTACAAACAGTGTATACGAATATATGAGTCTATCAGTGTACGAGCTTCGATATAATTATGGACATTTGTGTTATTTCGTGTACTTGTCTATAACACGTGCATGCGCAGACCATAACTGCTCACGCATCGAAGGTGTATCCAGATAATAAATTTGCAATCAAACAAGAAGGAATATTATAAAAAATTGTCTCTCTCCTCTATCGTCAGTCGATATCAATTCATAGATCTCTTCGAGCTCGCAGAGCTCGCACGTATCATTTGAACAGAGAAGTACACGATCGTGATTATGGTGACGCCAAATGCATATTATGTTCCTATATATATATATATATATATACGTGGTATACGTTCGTGAAGTGCGTTGGATAAATTACATACGATTCCTGGAAAGTACGATATATGCAGCCAGCGTAAGGCTGATTGATAATTTCTATTGTAAAGGAACACGATAAACAGAGAGGAAAAAGTACTGTAAAAATAAATGAAACGCAAAAGGTTCAACGTGAGATGAACGACGTCGCCTCGACTTACGATGCGAATCGAGTGAGCGTCGGTTGCTCTCAGTTATAAGATAAATTCTTAGATTAATCTTCTCTGATTTCATGAGACACCGGCTTCAAGACGAATGTAATAAAAAGAAGGAAGAATAACGGAAATACGAATATCTTCGAAGGTAAATTGATTAACGGAGAAATGAAAAATCGTAACTTTGTTTGATTGAATTTCAAGGTGGATTCGTTCGATGGAGAGTTTCTTTTTTTCAATGTTTTTCTAATGTCGATTGGTTTGATATCTAGGGATAGAAGTTCTTGAAGAGTACCAGACGAGGAATAGGATTTTGATTTTATGCAGAATACTTTGGATGGGCATAAAGTAAAAGACTTGATCTTCTGCTTCTATTCAATTGTATCTCGTTCACGTGAGAATGATATTTATTCCCTTGTTATGAAAATTCCAGAAGGTGGAAATCCCGAAACCAGTACTGCCCGGGTATGCGTTGACGAATGTACCAAGCTTGGCGCCAAGCTTGAGCCAATGCTAGTCAACATTGGCACTGAATTAGATTAATGTCTGGGATGATAACAATGTTCAACGCTTGGCATTCAAGCTTGGTTCAATATCAAGATTCAATATTGGTTTTATGTTTTCAATCGATATTGGTGCCATGATTGATACACAATCAACCTCAACGGAAAGGATAGTTTGTTTATTGGTATCCAAGCTTGATCGAATATAATATATTCCGACATATGAAATTTCGGAATATCGGATTTCGACACAGTCACTTCAGTCTAGATAGCACAAGGGTTCAAAAAGAGTTTAGAATTGATGGAATGGATTCATAAAGAACCCTTTTAGGACTCTTGTGCTATCTGGGAAGACGTATGATCTTTCAAGATTTTGAAATCCGAATAAATTCCAAGTCCACATCATGTGGCTATATCTAGGCTGACGGCCAGTCAAGTCTCGATTAAAACTTGATTGACGAAAAATAAATCAAACGCAGCGAAATATGCTCAATCCTAGCATTGATGTCTGAGTTGCTATTTAGGGTGGGTGAGCTGTGGAGGGCCAAACGAAAATTGAATATGCTAGGTCCTATCATTGGTATCTAAGGCTCTATCAACGCTTATTCAGCTACGGTGGGCCAAGTATTGGCCAAGGCTAGGCTAACAAGACTTGGCATACCAAGCTTGGCGCACAGTGATGCTCCAATTGTGAGCCATGGTATGACTTGCCTGGGTGAAACCCCCAGATGTTATAAAAAAATCGCATTCATGTTCTGGGAACGTGTTGCCAATCACGTTCTGCGTAAATCATTTCACATCCAATCATTGGGATTTTCAGGTTGCTGTATACAGAAAAATCCCGATTAGTTTATGCGGTGTTGGAAAAAATGTTAAGACTCAATTGGATCTCAACAGATCAGGGTGGATTTCATTGTTGACTTCATGATGATAAATCAGATGTCATCATATCTCCGTAAAGTTCACCCACATAGCACAGTCTCAGAATATTCTGCAACATTCTGGAGATACCGCGATATTGTCAGAATATCCTGAAGATATTACTGAGATATTTGTGCTATGAGGGCAATAGATTCTAACAGATCTGTTCAGATCAAATCATTTTTCTTCAATCTTGTGTGAGATGTTAGATTATAGAAATGACATTTGAAGGAAGAAGGCTGACGTTTGCCTCGCCAATTTGTAACAATAAAAAGTAATTCAAATCATTTACACAACTGTATCCTTTGAGAAATGAAATTCATGAACTTGAAAAATGTGGATAGTGAAATCATTGAGGTATAGATAGTGTGTGCACATATGCGTGATGCATGAATAATTCATGACTAAATATCACATTTTCCTATCTGTATTTTTAATCGGCGTGAGCCTTTTCTTTGTGCATCGAACACGATTGCTAAAAGTGTTATAAAATGACGGAACAGAAAATCATTCTTATTCATTCTGGGTTTTTTATATAAAAATTACTACCAGGAATTGAATAATCCACTTACTATATTTCACACTCATTTCAAAATATTCTCACAAGAACTCGATTTTTTATCGTAAATTTAGGAAGATTTTCGTTATGAACTACTACGCACCAGCAAATCATGATTTCTCCCATAAATGTTAATATGAAACTGAGACTTGTTAACACACAATCATCACTAATAGACCTTTCTTTCCGTGTTTTATTTATTTGTAACGTACCTTAGCTGAATCTCAACCTGAACTTATGAATCGAGAAAACAGTGTCCATACATTGTTACAATATTGTTTCTAATATTTAGCAGGTTGAGCTTTTTAGTTTTAATTGAGAATTTCCTCTTCCATTCAAATAATATGTACTCGATAACGTGAATTTTTCCTTTTTCGTAAACAGAATAAAAACAGTCTATCAAAACAGTAGACAGAAAGAAATTATGTTGCTGATATTTATTAGCTGTGGAAACAAAAGTTATTGCTATAGTAGCTAAAATTTAGCTGTTGCAGCGATAATTTTAGATATCAAAATATCAAATACACGAATTAGCTAACGAAGCTAATTTCTAGCTGCTATAGCTCTTTTTTTTCCATGTAGAAAGAACAAAAATAACTCCATAATTGAATATTAATTTCAAGGATATTCTTTACAGAAAATAAACAAAGAACTGAATCAATCATTGATGAATTTTCAAAACAAAATGAATCATCCGATATCAAACGATAGCCGATAACGCGCAATACAACATGTAATGTTATCAAGTAGTTGTATAGTATGTGTGAACGACATGATTCCCTAGCGAATTGGAGCAGGTAATGGATGGAATTTGATACACGAATTGTTGATCTTACGATCTGATTGCTCACGGATTTCGAAATGAAATTCATTAAGGGTATTCGAACATTGATAATTCAGCTAATCGCTATTGAATTCCATAATAAAAAGTGGATATTTGGCCAAGTGATTTATCAGATGAAACAATAATAAACAACACTGCAGGACAACAACAATTGTAGGGAAAAAAAGTTGAAATACCGAGGTTTGCAAAAATTTGTATAGATATATTGTAATAATACATGAATTCCACGTTTTGTTCACAGCAGGGTTGCGGGCAGTTCAGACATGGGAAGTGAGCATTACTGCCTGAGGTGGAACAATCATCAGAGCAACTTGCTGGGTGTGTTCAGTCAACTGCTGGAGTCAGAATCGCTAGTGGACGTAACACTGGCGTGCACGGAAGGACCGTCGATACGCGCCCACAAAGTTGTCCTTTCCGCGTGCTCCAGCTACTTCCAGGCCTTGTTCCTTGACCACCCGAATCGCCACCCCATCGTCATCCTAAAGGACGTCCGCTTTGCTGAGCTTCGAACTCTCGTTGATTTCATGTACAAGGGGGAAGTTAACGTCGAGTACTGCCAGTTATCGGCTCTTCTCAAGACCGCCGAGAGTCTAAAAGTCAAAGGTCTCGCGGATATGACGAACATCAATGCAGCCGTTTCGTCGCAAGAAGAGCAGCAACAACAGCAGCAGCAGCACCAAACACAACAACAACAACAGCAGCAACAGCAACAACAACATATGAGTACGTCGGAAAGTTTGCGAGAACGGGAGCGTGATATGACGATGCGAGAACATCATCACCGAGATCATCGGGAGTGTGTGAGGGACGTTAAAGATAAAGATAGGGATCGGGACAGAGATAGGGATAGAGAGGGAAATAATAGTGCAATTATTGGTGCTACGTCGGGAACAACGGTGCCAGTTGATAATAATAAAGATGCCGATCAAAATCAACAACAAAATATCCCAAGACCACCTAGTATCGATGATCATCAATCCATGGAGGCTGTTGACATGACGGATTGTTCGCCATCCTCGCCAACGGGGCCTGGAAGCCCTTGTCCGGGTCCCCTGGCTCTCGATCGACCGAGGAGGGATTCCGATGGTGCTGCGAGTGTCGAAGAAACAAGGGGTTCTGTTAGTCCTATCTCGGTACATAGCGGACCCAGTGATATGAGTTTAAGTAACAACACTGCGGGAAACGGTGGAGGAAATGGCAGTGGTGGTGGTGGTGGGAGTGGTGGGGGTGGTGGTAGTGGTGGTATCAGTGGTAACGCTTCGAGTGGGCTACCTCTTAATCTACCCCAAAGCCGCCTTCCGTCCCCTCACAGTACAGAACCTCTCGCCGGTCCTTCGGGGCTACCTCCGGTCCAGCAAGTGCCACTGGTAAGTAATACGTTATTATTCGATAACTCTAGCTCTCAAATTCAAGTCTTCTCTTATAACAACTCTATTGAATTCCCATTTTTTGCCGATTTTGATCATGTTTTGTTCTTCAATGGGAAACGACAATGAATCAAGTATGGATTTTACTGTCCAGTCGAATTCATTTGTTCCTATGAGCTAGCAGAATAAAGAATCTTAATTATCATACAAAGAACTTCATAACAATACATGAATATTAATTCCACAACTGTTCTACTCAGATTCCTTTGCACAAGCAATGAATGTTAACGTACAAAATTCGTATTAATTCGTATGTAAAAAGAGAAAGAGTTATGGCACATTCGAACGAATTTCATTATTAATTTAAAATGATCGCACATCGGTAATCAAAGTTATTCGCAGACCCACTCATTGTTCCATAGAAAATTCCTGTGGTTTCTGTTTTTCAATTGAATCATGAGTTGAATGATGAAACCGGATTGGTTTGTACAAACACCCACAACTCAATTCTCTTTGATATAAAATCCCTTTGATTGATATTCGAATCAAAATTCATCTCCAATGATATTTAATCATCTTCTCTTTTCAATATATATTTTTCAATAAAATATCAGCACCTATCATTCCACGTATTCAATTTTTTCAGTCTTTGAAGAAGGAAATAGACTGGGAAAGATCGACAGAGGATCGTAGCGCGAGTAGTGAAATATCCACAGAATACAGACTCCCACCAGATCCGGTGAGTTTTATTCAACCATTGCTTTCTGATATTTCATTCGAATTTATCAACTATTTTTTATATTCTTATTATATCTCTATCTTATACGCTGTGCATTATTCTCAATATCTACGTGTAACCGCAATATTGTTATTTTTATTTAGTAATTAATCGCAATCATTCATGACATTCAGTATCAATCTTCGAATGTATCTCGAGAATAAATGAAATCTTGAGAATTTTGATTGACGAAACATTCGTGAACGTTATGTAAGTTTCATTTCATCGCAACAATGCATCGTCCACTCGATTGATGAGTGATATATTTGATTTAATATCAATGAAATCACCGATAACACGGTAAAGGGGCATTGAATATACAGGATACATCTTGATCGATCGAATTTGAAAGAATTGGGGAAAATAGAGCATAATTTCTCCCCTTTCTCTACCGTATAAAAAGTGAAGGTTTATCAGAATGAGAGCAAATTTTATATGGAATGTAGGATTCTAATTGAGCGACTGATTTTAAGAGTTGAAAACAACACAATTATACAGTGGAGCTGAATTTCAATTTAGAGATCAGTAGTGTGGAATGAAATCAAATGGTGTCGAATTTAATTCTACTATTCAGATTCAACTTTTGGGAAACACTTTTTAAGTGTCATTTTCATCCCATGCTTTTTATAGTAACTTTATGAAGTTATGATACGCTGTGAAATCGTATAAATCGTGATCTGAGAATTTTTTTCAGAATATACGAAAGAGCGTATTTATTCAGAGACGTGCAAATGAACTGAGGAATATTTATATTTTTCAAAATATGAATATCTGTGAATATATTCGCGCGTATCTAATTTTCTTCGTCAATTAGAGTGCAATGTATGAGATTTTCATGTCGATTTGAACACGTGCATGTGCATTTTTCAATTCATTTCGCATGAAATTGCGCATATCCTTTTAAAAGTCCTTCCACTTATATTTTTCAACAAAACAAAATTTTCTTTATCTGGAAACTTAATATGTGGGACGCCAATTACATGATAAATGATGCTGCTAAGGGTTTCTACACTCTACAGTGAGTAAATTTAAGTGGAACGAGTTTAAATAGCATCCACTTATGTTGGAAAAAATTACTGGAACGAAATGAAGGGATATAAGAAAATTATGTGAATTCATTTCATGGGAGGGATTTTTTGGAGATAAAATTTATCCACCGTCTGCTTGGAATTAATTGGAATTAATTGGAATTCACATATGATAGTCGAACGTTAATGAATGAATGATTGAATGTAAATTGTAAAGTAATTGAGAGTGAGGATTTATGATTTCATCGAGAGCAATTGATCCAGAAAATAGGCATCTTGTGTCTAGACAAAGGTTTCGGTTTCAGAATGAGAAGCACATTCATCACAAAAAGAATTTATCATTCCCATCCAATCTGTGTTGACTTGTGCTTAACCCTTCAATTTTCAGTCATGTAATTTTCTTCACACACAGTGGACTGTCAATTTAAGCACCATCTGTGTCCTTTTTCCATTCGGTATTCAATTTTATGTGGGAAAAAGACTGAAATCGTGCTTAAATTCATAATCTACTATGTCAATATGTTACAAACAGACCATTTGCATTAAATTCAGGTCCTATTTATATGAAGGAGGAATCTATCAATCTTGTTTCGAGTCGAAAACGTTAGTTTATACGTATAGAAGAAACATTTTACTCAAATGATGACTGCTTTCTCTGCATAAAAGCTCTGAGAGAAGAATCAATTGAGGCATTAAATTCTCATCATGCTATATTTTCATCAAACAATCCGTTACCTCAGTGAATTGTTTAGACATTTCAACAATTGAATTAATTGCAGCGGCAAATTATTTGCGGAAGCAAACGAATTTGAAACATTGTATGAAGGATGGCGAACAAATTTAGCTGTGATAAATGAGTTTTCTCGGTATAACAGTTTACACACTCACTGTGATGATTATTTTGGGAAACTATTTGTCTGCGTTTAGGGATATACTCAGCCAAAGAAATAGTCGGGATTACCATTGGAATAATTGAGAAAGGACTCAATTATGAATTATAATAAGTTTTACCACTTCGTAGTCTGAATAAAAATATTGATTGTGGAAATTACTCTTTGAATTAGTTACGTTTGAGATCGAATGATTAGTGTAACCATTAATCAGCTCACTATTCATAGTTGAATCCTTTTTCAACTATTACTATTATTAATTCACTCTCAGTGTACACTGGAAAAAAACTGGACATTTACTTGGGTCTTGGTACTAAGGAATTTCAGGAAATTCATTTTCCAATACATGTACTGAAATTTTGCGCATTTTGTACTGCAAAATTCCAGTTATCGCGGTAAAATCCCAGAAAATGTGCTGAAATATTCCTGCAAATGTATCAAAATTTTTAGTTCCATGTACTGGATACTGACATTTTCCAGTGAAAATTTTTTATAATGTATTTCAATTTACATCTCAAAGGGGAATTGCAAAAATGTCGTCTTATTTGCAAATGAAACTGATGATCGAATGTTTTAAAGTTAGCTGTGACAGCGACTCGACTGGAAATTATTATCAACTGGACCACATATTTTTTAAGATCCTGATAAGTGAAATCATTAACACATTCGATCTGAATCTGGATTCTTGTGTATTATTCAGGGACAACAAATTTAGCCAAGTCAACAGTCCATAGATTACAGATGAATTCGCTCTTGTAATTGAATTTTAGCTGTTACAGCAAACTGATTCGCTATAAATACAGATTCCTCCGTTGTTGTAACTAAAATTGACCTGTAGGGGCTAATTTAATGGCTGTCTATGTCCATTTTGGTACTCGGTTACTGTAGTTGAATAGGTTTGAATATTTCTGTATCGAATTTTCTCTTCTCAAGTCTCCACAATAGTTCTGAACACTTGCATCCACTTTGGCGTTGGTTGAATGAATCAAACAATGGAAATGTTGTTTGCCGAATTGTACACTTTTACAGAATTTAGTATCAGAAGTTGGGAAGATTATTGACTCTCCAACAATTCTGCATCTTCGTATAATGAAACTCGTTTCATTTAGATTTGTATAATCCAAATAATGGTCGGTGAGGATTAAGTCCAGAAGGACGAGGGTTGACAAAAATTAGGATCTCATATCAAAATTTGTAAAGAAGTTGTGACAAAACCCGTTAGAAGACCTGTAAAATACTGTCAGTACATGCGCATCGTACTACACATTACCGTAAAGGCAGTATACCACGCCATCGAGCGTGTCTGGCCTGAATCGTCAAGTTCCACTGCCAGACACCAGGCGTCGCGTATCGCTGACTCGTGCACAGCAGTTATATTGGAATATATTCAGCTGATATAAAAGGATGATAATCACTTGATCTCTGCAAAGATGAAACAATATCCCCACCGCGAGGCCGAGGTCAGGCAGTTGTCACAGCTCACTTTAAACAGACCACAATTTCGCTGGTTTTATCACGACATTCTAGTGGGTTAGCTACCACCACCACGGATGCCTACATAAAAGGAAAATACTCGTCACTCACTTCTTATTTCTATTAAAGCCATCTTTTTGTCTTTGTAATCTGATTATTTCCTTTGGGGCCAAATTTATACGAACAATGAAACCCTCATCCTTGAATTCCGCTGGAATCCGACAGGCCAGAGACATCATTGGGAACAAATTATTCAATTAGGATGATCAATGTTGCTCCATATTGATAATGTTTCTATTATTTTTCCTTGCACTTTCCTTGCACATACCTGCTGTTTAGATATGGATCTATTATTATATGATAGAAATATCAGAGCAAACAAATAAGACAAAAACACTTGAATTGGTCGGGAAGGTGGCAATGATTATTGTATCCTATGATGTACATAAAATGATGCGCATCGCCCGTTTGATAGCAGGAAAAAGTGACAAGCACTCAATAATTCTGCAGATTTTATCAATATCTTTCTAAAATAAATCTAGTAATCATAGGCACTTGGGATTTAAATTCAGTACGGTGGATATGGGACTGAAACGACCGGATACAAAAATATATATATCATTTGGTCACAAGGCATGAAATTCTCTGACTGATTCTTCAATGGAATAGTAGACTGAAATTCGAGTGAGTTATGACGAAAACGCAAGGGAACCTCCCATTTACAAACATCGCACACTTGTGCCAAATGCTCTTCCTTCCTCCCATTCATGATTGAAATATTCATTCACCCGAATAGGAATTCTATTACACTAATAGATAATAATGCATGGTATATTTTATCAATCCCTTTCACTATTTGCTATTTTTTATACAAGTTCTTCCCCAAGAGATATATATATTTGGATTTTTTTTCACTGTATCGCAAATTCTCACGTTCTCAAATTATTCACATTAGCCGCACTGGTAAACTCAGTACCCAATGAGCCAAAGTATACATACACATTAGAACTTGTGTTGAAAATAGGATCCGACATGCATAAGATTATTAAAGAGCTCTATTAAATAAGTTGATCATCCACATAGCGGATGTATCAGGTAAGCCGATCGTAGCAGACAAGGAAGAATATGCCAAAAACAATATCTTATTTTAACGTTGGAAATGTGAACGCTCAAATATTCAATGATATATATATCACTTACCAAAATTCCAAAAAAAGAATATTTCAAATATTGAAGTAGATTACAGTAAGGTCTCAGAGTGAATGATGAGGAATCATCGTTTTCGGTCATGATAAAGCTTGGCATACAAAAACCGATCAAGATTCAACCTGTATATTACAATGTTCGATACATAAGCATAAAAATTGGTGGACTCAGATACTTTCGTTATCTTTCAAATCCAAAGACGCGTTGGACTTGACAAAAGAAGAAGACTCTAGGCGAAAAAGAAGGAAAAAAAAGGAAACAGTTGCTTGCATGTGGGGTTGAATGCATGTACCCAAATGCTTTGCTGTTTGTTGAGCTCCCAGCTGGCCAATTTGATACCCGGTCTTATCTCAATGATTGACAAAAAAATGTACCTCAAACACATCAACATGAATACGCAAATAAAATGGATTTTATATTTGAAATCTCGTTACAAACGTGTTGGTGACTCGAAGAAAAATGAAACAGGTGTAAAATGATACACGAGAAGAGAAATGAGTGAGAAGAAACGTTGTTGGTGAATGAAATTATAATTATCAAAAGGGGAATACTTGAAGACAATATGATCAAGTACCATTTTATCGATGAGACAGAATCGAGTGGGTTAATGAACATTGATCGATTGTTCTTCATATATTCATGTGAATATCTGAGCGATATCTTCTCTATATTCATGGAAACGAGACAAAAATTGTGCATGCAAATCTATACATATGTATACATACGTATGTATATATGTGTGAATCGTATGGAATGAACATTCTCACTTCCGTTTGTCTATTCTGTAATCGTACATGTACATAAACAATGAATATATATATTTCCAACTGCCTCAAAAATTCTTACAAGTCTCTTGTTTTTTCACTTTCGCTCTCTTTCTCTCTGTGTGTATTTTTTTCTTTTTTTGTATCTTTATTTTCGTTTTCTTCTGTGCGTCTCTTTGAATCTGTACTCCCGCATTATCGGCATCAATTATACGTTGAGGGAACAAAGAAAAAGATCATTGATTTTCATCATTCAATTCTCGACGTGGGGATACACAGATGAAATCTCATTTTATCAAAGATGTGTGTTGTGTGTATTCGAAATGATTTCTGTTATGATATTAGGAAATTCTAAATAGGGTAGAATTAATTCTTGCAATTTTTGACATCATATCAGCCGAGAATATACTTTACAATTGAAGAATTTTCGAGTAAAGTATGGAGAAGGTGCATGGAAGGGCGATCCATTCTAGACGCATTGCTGAATTATCAAACATTCGACTCAATAAAACACCTGTAATCAGGTTTCATAGGGAGTCTTGGAATTCTAAAATTCCTCTTTGTTCGATTTGGTAAATCAAGTCTCATCATATTCAAACAATTATCATTTTGAAATACAGAAAATTCAATAAACAGCGTCTAAAAGATATGAATTATTTGAAGAGGAATGATACTTTGGATAGATAACTAATCCAATGCAGATATTTTCCATTTAACCGCATTTCACGAGAATGCACTACGCACAACATAATTCTTTTGGCTGTATCGATGAAATTTCTCCCTGTTCATTTATATTTCGTTCTATTTTTATCTGAAAGTTTGAAAGTTCATTCATTCGATAATAATGGAAGAGTTTCAAGTAGGAACTCACTTATGCCGTATATTGTGAATAATTGCTCAACACGGCAAAGTTACTTCGCTATATATTCGCGTACCAGTCGTGGGGTGCAGTGGTTGGTTAATTTTTAATGAGCTGGAGAGAACCGTGTAATGACTGACAAATTATTGACCCTACTAAATATAATTTTAATGCCTGACATGTATTCGGCACTGTAAGATGGATCAAAAACCAAACTAAAAACTTGATTAATCCGAAAAATGTAGTTACCTACCCAGTAAACACACGCACGTTTTAAAAACGTCATAAACAATCGATAACCACACGTTGTGAATGAGTAATATCCTGGCATTGATTCAACGTAAAAATGTCGCGGCAGATCACGTGATTTTCAACCATTAAATAACGTCATATCAACGGTTTGAACATCGTTTAAAAGACGTTGAATATTGACGTGTCCTGATGATGGTTCCAAAACGTGAATTGAATCCAACAAATTATTTTGAAAACTTTTCATTCAATATCGAGAACAATAGTATTTCTGAGTATGATAGAATTTGGAAAGTATGCCAGACTATTTACTATCTTGCTCTTTGTTGAAATTTTAACCATTGTTCGGGTTCGTTTGACATTTTTAGCAGAATATCTTCAATTGAAGTTCAAACACATTTTAAACGCGTGGTTGGAACCCGTGCAAAACACGTTTTTTGAGAACGTCGTTTGATGGTCATTTTTGAATATTAGTTTAAATTACACGCCATCAAAACGTAATTCCTGGGCGTCTATTTCCCTATCAAATTTCAACTAAAAATCAACGTTATGAAATCCACGGCTGACGTCCGTTCGACAGCCTAACGTTCTTTCAACGTTGAAATAAAGTGTGTGTGTTTATTGGGTATCCTCCTCGATGATTTCTCAACATTTTTAAGAGTCAAGGCTGTTCGTGTTTTAATTTAACCAGTGCGTTTATCGTTGAAGCGACTCCCATCGAGTGTACTTATTGCGTTGCTGAAATGACCCCAGCGTGGTAGATTGATTGGTTCATTGAAATCAAACTGAAGATTGAAATATACCATTCTCATTTGAATGAACTTCCCGAATATACATGAAAATGGAGTTTTCTCTTCATGAACACAGAATGATTCAGCAATAGATATTATTTCCATGGATCATTCCTCGAATTAATCGATCATCGTATAGATACAAGCTTCTTCTTGGTGTGATTCTCAAAATTCAATCCTTGGAATATGTTATTAACATCCCAGGTGAAAATTAACTGTTAACGTGAGCTCGTGTGGGAATTTCTCCCAGGCTCAGACCTGGACCAAGTTTATAATCCCTACTTGAAAATTGATCCCAACTTGGAATGTTACGCTTTTCAACCTAGGCCCTAGACAACTGTGAATTGCTATAAGTACAAAAATTATTGTATATTCAACAATAAAACATCACCCACTCCCTTGTTGCTATCTCTATAGAACGAATTTTTCTCAGATTGCCTCCTTGATTTCCAACATCGGGTTTTGAAAATATCCTACGTACTCTTCACGTAGAATTCGAGTGGAGGATAGATAAATGAAGTCAATCGATGGAGGAAGTTGTTTTTCCATCAAGAAACAACCGTTTCTCCATCGATTCACCTCGTCCATCTATTCTCCATCTGAATTCTACGTGGATCGATGTACCCCATCGTTACGATGTACAGGGATATTGAAGCAACCAGACAACTCCGACAAATTCATGCCACCGATCTGATCATGTCAACCTTGGTCATGTCAGTATTCAGCCAAAGTGGAACAAATGATTCGATTTTACAGATAAATCACACTGTACCCGTATTATCCACGTAGCTGCGTTCCAATACTTCGTACCTCCTCGTACACGCTTCGGAATCATACATTACGCTAATGAACCAAAGAGGTTGTTTCAATGTCACTCACGGAGAGAAAAATTCGCTGCCACAGCTAACTGGATTGCTCAGAGAGCAACATGATTGACTAGAACCGCAAATTTTTCACTGGACTAGTAAAATTTTCAGTTTTATACACAGAATAGCGAATACAATTTTCCTGCGCACTGTAAAAAGTCTGACTAAAAAGTGGCTGTATCTTACTTGAAAACTCAAGGATGCTCACTTTCAGCTGGAATAGGACTAGTTTCGGCTGCATCTTGAAACAAACCGATATCAAGGTTGGAAGTAAGTTTTACTTTTTACTGTGCAGGAAAGGATCTTTTTTTGCTGCCACAGTTGAAAAATTGCTGTGATAGCAATGGGTACCCAGCAACATCAGATTCCGCTGTCACAGCGAATTTTTGTTCTTCCGTGCATAAATGTATCTAATACATCATTTCTTAATGCAATCGTTCCTCAGTTTTGGTTCTTTCGCAATTCTTCTCCAGAGAATCAGTTTTAGATTGGGATTAGAGACTCCATTTCTTGATAAATGAGAAATTTTTGAAATACAGATTACACCCGGAAAAAAAGAAATGAAAAAATTCACCGTATAGGATGACAACCTGTCGCTTCACTTTTGTAAAAATTCCCATTTGAAGGCTCAAACCGACGCGCTGTCACTCTATACGACAAATTCTTCCATTTTCTTTTGTCCATATAAAATGTTTATAGGTCCTCCAAAACAAAATTTCATGCAATTCTCATGTTTTTTTGCTGAACACCGATCTATCATAGTCCCTTGTAGTGAATGTGTTACGATCTTTCACTGATCACTGTTATATTTGATATGAAATTATAGTTGGAATCTTTTATCGCTGTGTTTACTGAAAATTTCTTCCAATGTAAATCGTATGATTGAACGCTCATTGCCTACAGCGACCTGACGTTCTATAAAATCACGATAGTAACAAGGAGATTGAAATTCTTAACCAAATCATTTATGTTCGTTACTGTTGGCTATAAAACGTTTTACTTCCGTTGATTCGATGTCTTGATTTCAAGCGATTGACCCATGAGGTGCTTTTCAAGAGCATTCGGAATTCTTCAAGTTATTGTATTTATACTCTCTGATTCCCTCGAATATGACTGAATTCAATTATCTTTAACAAAATTGTTCAACAATTTACTAATCGATTCAATCGAATAAATCTCTCAACTCGAAAATCATCACGAATTTTATGGTATTTTTATATAAAATAATTTTGATGCAATTCATATATATTCTGTGGAAAAATCGTGTTCCTCGCGTACCGAAGAAAGTATCTCATGAAAATTTCTGATTGCTGTGATACACAAGATCGTTCATCCACAGAAACTCTCCAAAGTCCTAGGATTCATGTCTGAACTCCAATAAAATATATATCGAAACAAGAATTTATTTGAATCGAATGAATTTTCATATACATACGAATGCACTCTTCTGTAAAACTTTCAAACATCTTCGCGGTTAAATGATTTTCTTTAATTATTTTTCACATTTCATTGACGCAGGGCCTTCTTCAAGGCAGGGCTCACCAGGCCCGAGTCCAGGGCTTCTTCTTAGAAAGGTTACTTAAACAAAATTGAATCGAATTATTTTAAAAATGAAACTAATCAATATATATATACCAGTTTTTTACGACATTTTTTTAGCCGAAAAGTCATTAATCAAATCATTAAAATCTATTTCTCTTAATAAATCTAATTCGATGCACATGATAGATCGATTGTTTAGCCTTGACTCGGTTATTGAATTTGTTATATCGCTTTTTAAAAATTTCAAGATTTTACGTCTTCTTATATGGGCCTCCACTCTAAGTAGGTCCAGGGCCTTCAAGCAATGAAAGACGGTCCTGCATTGAAGTATAAGTTTGGCATAGTCACACTATAAAATAACTGAGTAAAGCGTAGAATTCAGTATATTACATCACATCGAGTGACGATAGATTGACCTTTTCATTTGAAAACAAAATAATAATTTTATATATAATAATTGATATTCGACAGATTAAATGCTTGCACCACAGAAATCATTAATGCACACACGTCAGTCGAAATCGTTCGCATTCCCTACCATGGAGGACGAAGAAAAAAATAATTATAAGAATGTGAAGCACTTTCAACCCAGAGGTGAAAGAAAAAAAAAATAGACAAACGGAAATGATATACTATACTTGAATAACGAGAGACATGAAGTAGGTATTCTTACCATCAAAGGTCCAGTCCTATCCTCAGCCAGCCTGTCTTGCTAGCTCACTGTCAAGAAGTTGACCTTCGTTTTTGGCCATTGTTGTTTTTTACTACTTCTATATCTAAATGTATATACATATACATAGTGTTATATAATTAATACGTGCATTATATCCGTCATATATGTGTATATGTATACATATATATATATACATATATGCGGTTCATATAGCGTTCTGCATAATGAATATGCAATAATTATCGACATTCATCATATAACATCGTTATAAATTCGTACTATCTTGCTCGTATTTTTCTTTATTATTTGTTTTGAGTGCAATGCCTTTTGCTATATGACGAAAAACATTGATTATTATAGTTTTATATTTATCACATCATTATTATTATTAATCTCATCATTATCATTATCATCGTCATCATCCTAACAATTACTTTATATGATTATTTACTATTATTATTGTTATTATTATTATGATTTATATGATTTGTATCACCATTATTATCGCATCGCGTCGCTGAATCTCCAGTTTTGAATTAGGGAAACGACAGGATATGGAAGGAGTGATAGAAGGAGGGGTTGGTTTGGAAGGGTGGAAGGAGTATTTGGAGGAAAAAGGGTCGATTGCCGGGGTGGAACGAGGCTTTTATTGATAATTGTCGTTCAATGTTATCACATACTGTTACAATTATTATTCTCATTATTATTATTATCATCATTCTTATATTATTATTATTATTACTACTGTATCGATATTATGATTGTCAACTCGCACGCTAAAATATGATTCTTATTCTCATATATAATGATGATCATTACAACGGAATTTGGGGCGCGCGCGCCAAACAAAAATGAGCGTCAACTTCTTGTGCCACCATCTTATCGTAGGACGAAAACAAAAAAATTCTTGCACTTTTTGCCGCATCCATTGCAAAAGAAAACACTCGAGAGAATTTTGGAAAAAATATCGAATCAAACATTTTCCATATGATATGACTACGTAGATATATATATAGTCTGGTAGAGAATCTTTTCGCCTATTTTAATTTGTTGTTTTCTTATTCGTATGTCGGCAAGGAATGATTGTAAGAGAGAATAAAAGAGAGAAAGAGTGAAAGAAAGTGAGATAGATTGTCTGTTTCTCAATTTTCTGTTTCCATTTCTGTTACATTAGATATTTAGCGGATGTAGAAGACACCTACAACGTAGGCCGCGTTAGACCAGATAACACCATTAACGATTTACGTACACGGCTTGCTGCGTGCACGGTATATAATATACATACTTACTACATACATACACACTTGTATATAGATCTGTATATATGCGATACGTGCTGAGTTTGATAAAGAACTAGAGAGACAGAGACGAGACGACGTATGATGTCGAGCTGAGAATTTAATTTCACCATCGACTGCGACTAACCTGTGACTGCGTCAGGAGACTGAAAACGAGACTGTGAAATAATTCCCGCAGATCGCTTTTTTGGAGGGAAAAAAAGAGGGGCGAGAGAAAGAGAGAGAGAGAGAGAGAGAGAAAAGAATCTCGCTCGAAGGAAATGATAATGAATGCAAATGATACTATGGTAGATCGGGAGTCACGATAGCTTATGTTGAATTAGAAACTAATGGTCATACTTTCACCCCTACTTCTTTTCCTTCCAAAATTTTCCTTTAGAATTCATCCTCGAAGATATTGAGAATAGTATTTATAAATTACAGTGTATCGATGGCACAAATTTCCGTGAATACGTAATTTGTTTTTGTTTGTTTTTAAGTAGAGACAGAAAGAGAGAGAGAGAGAGAGAGAGAGAGAGAGAGAGAGAGAGAAAGAGAGAGAGTATTGATCGTATACGGATAATTTGTGTTATCAGAAGATTTAGATAATTCCTACCAGATTACGGCACGCGTATAAAACTAAAAATCATGTTTTCAAATAGTTGAATGAAAGAACAATGCACTATTGTAGATAATGCGCAACGCGAGATAAAGATAGAATAAAGAGAACATAATTGAGAGACGATGGAAGGTGTAGCAAGAAGTTGATGTTCTTATTTGTTTGGTTGCAGGAGTTGATGGGTGTGGATGAGCGGGTGTTTGCATGCATGTACTGCGGTGCCTCGTTCCTCCACCAGAGCAAGCTGACGCGGCACATCCTATCGCACAGCCTCGAATCACTCAAGTACCGTGAACAAGCTGCTCACCTGCAGTTGCAGGCACAATTGGGTCTCGAGACGGGAATTCATCTGCCGCCCGAAGCGCATTATCCCGGCGCCGGTGGGGGTGGCGGTGGTGCCGGTGGAGGCGGGGGTGGTGGTGGCGGCGTAGTCGTTGGTCTCAGTCACGGCGGTCCGATAGAACCTATGGATCTAGATTTAGCCGCACATTCGGATCCAGCGTCTGGCGTCGTGCTCTGTAAGTTTTGTGGGAAATCATTTCCGGATGTGGGATCGCTGATAACACACTTGCCCGCACATACGGGCGACAGACCCTTCAAATGTGAATTCTGTGGGAAAGCTTTCAAACTCAGGCATCATATGAAGGACCACTGTCGCGTGCATACGGGCGAACGGCCGTTCAGGTGTACGTTGTGCGGCAAGACCTTCTCGAGGTCAACGATACTCAAAGCCCACGAAAAGACACATTATCCAAAGTATGTGCGCAAGTTCCTGTCCTCGAGTCCGGTGGATCATTCCGAGGAGGAGGCAGCGGCAGCGGCAGCGGCAGCGCCAACACCTCAACCGCCTCCGCCACCGCATCATTGAGTGATCATCATTGGAAATGATGATAACGACAATGATCGTAGCCAGAAACTCTCTCGTTGCCGCTTTTTTTGGACGCCATCCGAAAGAGGAATGTACACGTCGATGACGAAAGATCTCATCTACGCCGATAATTATCATTCTCGTAACGGTAGCTGATGTTGGGTCTCCCTCCAAACGTATTCTCATTGATCATTCGCTCTTCGCCCACATTTTCCACCCTCCTTTTCTTTATTCGTTTCGAATGAGCTGGCAAGAAAATCGTATCGCAAGAAGAACAAGTGGAGACCCATCGCTCGATCGTCGTGTGATAAGTATCAAAGTATAATATCAAATTAGGTTTGTTCAACGGTTGGTACGTGCTACGCGAGGAGGCTATGGAGTATTTCAAACTCGAAAGGGAGGCAGGAGAAGAACGAAAGACAGAGATAGATAGAGAGAGAGAGAGAGAAGCAAGAAGAAAAAAAGCGGTGTTTCTAGTTAGTCCTGTGATTTTTCGGTTAGGATGATGGTTGGTAAACGCGTGTCCAGAGGGAGGGACACGTTAAATTGAAACTCCCTCGTTTAATCAGTGCTTTAAGACGAAACGTTTAGCTTATTGTATACATACACTCATCTCACCCACATACATCCACACACACACACACACACACACGTACATAAATATATCGATAAACTAGTGGAGGTAAAATATTCTAGGGTAAAAAAAAAACGATAGGGAGAAAAATGATGTTCAATCGGGAATGGAAGAAAGATTAACAACGAGGAGGAGGAAGAGAAAAACACATCAGAAAAACAAGAAAAAGAGAATGTGGAAAAGCGTGAAAATGAAATTTTGAGCCGCCACGGTTGGTGCTTTTAAGAGATTTTGATAAAATGCTGTGAATATTATATTTATTACGATATAATTATTATAAACTATTGTAATAATATGTAACAACGTTGTACCCGACGTACGATGTGACTGTTGTTGATACGATTGAGAAAATATTTTATACAGTTGAAAGGAGGTAAAAAGTGGGAGTACGTGTATGAGGGGAGGCAATGGGGGAGGGGGTTGGGGTCTATCCGTGGGCCGAAAAACGTAGCATTGACAAAACGTGACGGTTTATCATAGGGTTCAGGGAGTTGGGATGATGCTGGGAGAGACTGTGGTACATGCGCAATCATTCGATGGAAATTTTAATGCAACCTTTCTTCTATTCAATCAAACTCACATTCTATGTTCCTATCTCAACAACGGAATCGAGTAAAGCTATATCTGAGAATATTAACGCGCAAATCTTTCGGAGAAATACTTTCAGGATTCCCCAATCAATGAAACAATAATAATGCGTGATAAATTATCTGATTTGTGGCTCTTGGAGAATCCACATAACCTAGGGATTACTATATTTCAATTGTTCAAGTCGATTATCATCTCGACAGTCTGATAAGTTTGTGTTTTATCGTTAATGTGATAAACCTCTCAAATATTCTGCCATTTATTTTCAATCGGGGCTATTCATATATATGCAATCATACTGAAATTTCAGGATGCAATTAATCGAATTTCCCATGCAGTCAATGAATAATGATAATTGAAATAATTTACATGTTCTCGACAATAAAACGCCCTGGATAGCTCTGAAAAACATTTCATAGAAATTTTCTAAAAGACCCATAAGAAGGAAGTTCTGTGAAAAAATTTGATTAAGAAGTGTTGTTGTCTCGGTTCAGGATCTTTCATAATTCATGTTCCTTTGGATCAAAAGTGAAGTATATTGGATCATTCTTCCCACTATGTTCTTGAATCATATCGCATTTGATTCTCACATCCATCTGAATAACTCGGAATACAAAATTGAACATAGTGTTACCAAAAAAAAAAACGCGAGTCATCAGAGTTGCATAAGAATAGCAATATTATACGAAGAATGAATCAGTGCATTGCATGTAGATAAATGGAATATCGTGTGCTCGGTATAGACGTACTTTACGTATGTTACGTACACGAATGAAATATTTCATTATATTTTGAACATGCAAAATGTCTCGAATCTGTGTTTTGAAAAAGATTAAAATCTTATACATCGGAATTGTGATTATGCATGAAATACATTTTTCTGATGAAGGATCTATCATTAATTATTCGAGCTTACAGATACTTTGTGAATGTTACACATTTATTCCAGTATCTCGATAGACCGATACAGCAGCATTTCGCATTCTTTGGAGTTCGAATCGTTTATTGGGATTTGCAATTGGATTGGAAAATGTTGAAGCGTCCAATAAAAAAGAAGGAAGATACACTCAACACTGGGCATTTTTGAGAACTCAGAAAATATTACTATCACCTGTTTCAAAATTTACTCATTTTTACAGGCTACACAGTAATTTTTTTTCAAAAATCGCACTTCTCCTTCCTTCGATCTTTGGAATTCCACGGTAATTTTTACAACAAAATTCTTTCAGTGTAGTAATTGTATTTGAACTCTTTGATTCTGCAACATGTTTGATCTTCTTATCTGAAAATTAGACTCACCCTGTTATGAAGCAGAGTTTTTTTTATTCATAGAACAGATTTTCTGCTATAGAAAATTTTGTATATCTTCATCAAACGCGTACATCCTAAACGGTCCATCCAATATTTTCCTTCAATATTTACACCAAAAATAGGTATCAGATTCACATTGAAAATCTGTCAATTTAGTGAACCAGTTCAAACGCAAAATTTTCAACTGTATTTGTTGTTCACGACCAAACCTTTATTCAATCCACATGACGATTCAGAACATCAAAACCTCCCTCTATTGAAAGACAATTGAAATCCAGGATTGATTCTTGAATTGAAAATAACATTATTAAAGAATCCAATACATGGCATGTTATTTCTTCATCGGGAGAACAGCTTGCACTCGTTGGGTTGAAATATCGCAATAACGCAATAGCTCGGTTACAATAGACCTCGTATAATTTCCAAGCCTATGATACCGGAGTAATATATTTTTTACTCAACATTTGTTGAGTTCCTATTGAACTATACAATAGAATTATTAATTTCGTAAAAGAATGGCGTAATAATTTTTCTTGCCATTCATGAACTTTTAAAGAGCATCGGTCATTTGTGCTATTGAATTCATAATCACTCGATGGAAAAAAGTGCGGGTTGCAGTGCTTCTAGAAATACAATAAAATAATTCATGAACTTGTCATATTAATTCTTGATACCAAGAATCTCGTATAAGGTACGTGATATACTCGAGGAAAGGGATAGAGCCATAGGAAGCATCCCTCAGTCACTCACGTCAGTGAAGTGGTCATGAATTATATCACGTACAGTGACAGCCTGGGAATGCCTACAACGTGTTGTCTAATAATAAGAATACAGGCGACATAATTTACAGATCATGCATTATGTAAAAATTAAAACCATGTGTCGTGCCACTTACATTGCAAAAACTGATCTGTAAAGAGTGTTCGAAAATGAGACATTAATGTATGAATATGAACGTCTTATCTCAACACAATTAGTGTCTCCTAATGAGATACCGATGATTTATTTCAAGACATTATTGTTTCATCTTCGAACACCCATTGTAAAGAAATTCTTTCTGAAACTTGACTAAATTTTCAGAATACATTCCAAAATTTAGTTGAAGTTTCTCACAATTCAGTAAAATTCAGAAGAAAGTGGATATAAGAAATTACAGTCACGTTTTCTGACTTTCTAGAAGGGATTTTTACAGTGCTTCTCACAGACCATGTTTTGCTACATGATCGCTACCCAATAGAACCAAATGGTATCTCAAAGATATCTTTTGAGTCCAACAGATATTTCGTACATTGAAATTCAGATCAGTTCAAGATATCTTTGAATGTTTTTCTTATTTGGGACATCTAAAAAATATTTTGAACACGTCTTTTGGATATATTTGAAGAATGCTGAGAATATTTTTCGTGGGATGTGTTCAAGACATTTTTCAAACAAGTCTTAAAGATGTTGTCGGTGAGATACCTGCTACGGTCAATAATAATTGAGAGTTTTATAACTCATTCTATACTATTCTCTTACAAAGTTTACAAAGGGACTTTTCGAGTGGAGATGAAACTGCCGAATAATATTCCTTCTTCTCTCATACACTCGCAAAAAGGTTTTGTTGAAATGAGAAAATTCTTCTTGAATCAAGAAAAGTTCTTCTGAAATCAAAACAAACGTTTCTTGATCCAAGTAAAATTTTCTAGACTCAAGAAAGAAGTGAGTTTTGTCCCAGCGACAAGAAAAATTTTCTCATTTCAAGAAATCCTTTCTGTGAGTGTATAGATTTGTATACAGAATCATTTGAATTCACCCTACAGCTTCAGAATGAAAATTCCATTGTACAAATTTTTAATCATCGTTGCATGTTTTACGTGATGGATAATACTCACCAGGTGCTTTGGAATTTATTCAGTATTGTACAACATAATATCATTAATTCACTTCGTTTATCGAACGTAGGATCGCGTTCTTTCGGTATACAGTGAATATCCATAATCAATGTGATTACATATTTATACTATCCATTTATCTATCATGAGTTTGATGTAATTTGTTATATATATTTTTTTTATTACTATCACAACTGTTCAATATACTTTTGCTAAGTGAATTGAAAAGAAAAGAATAAAATCAACCGACGACATTAATCGACAGATAGTCTCATAAAAACAATCATAGCAAAGTTTCTTGAAGAGTAGAATAATTTTTGAGAAGTGAAAGTGAGAAGACTTCATATCCTTCAGCCCTGAATTTCCGTTCTCTTAAGATCTTCGCAATCATCTCTATAATTCACAATGGAAGCATGTGCAAGTCATTAGCATGGAATTGAACATCTATTACGTTTGGGTCATAGATAGAACATCATAGTTTTTCCGTAAACCTCACAGTTTATGAATTCATCGACAATCTATAATTCACGGAGCAATAATACTTAGTTTACAACGTATAAGAATGATTGCACCCGCAGCGTGCTTAGAAAATGACCGTAAAAGTTTAGTCGGGAAGTCTGAGAGAACAAACTGAACTAGGAATCGAGCAAGTGTTCTCTCCTTCGAGTAATTCTCGACATACAAAGTACAACGTACAGACGTTCACGGAGACATTGTATATTTAGAAGTTGAGTTACTTTCCGTATGAGAGACTCTTTGCAACGTTGAAACGAAGTCGCTTGAAATCGATCCATCCCTGAAATATTCATCGTCTATACGTGCCGCTTCTCAGTACGGAGGCACGTAGAACAAGGTATCGAAAGAAACAGACAGAGCAAACGGTGGGGAACCCCAACGACGAACCAACTACTAGATGTTCGTATATGTATATATGTATTACGTGCATATACGTAGAACGCGTATCGATTAATCGAACTTTCGTGCGCGCGAAATTTTTGATCGACGTCTTTTTCTCTCTCTTTCAATATCTTGTTTTCATCAATTTGATATTTGAATAATTCCTTTTGCTTCTTGCGTTTCAAAAACATTGGAGACTTTAGTGACAGAAGGTTCGAAATAATGATTTTTAGTTCACAATAATTCACACGAAACATAACTGATTCATCGCACAATTGATATTTGTGAACAATTAAGAGGTTTCCCAACACTGGGTCAAGATTGAGCTAGATTATTGTATACTTGGCTCGCAGATGGGCGAATACTTTGAATGTGCATTACCAGAAGTTCAAAATAACGTTCAAACACATAATAAATGATTTTTAAAAAAATTTCCGGCAAAGAAAAAATATTCAGTTGAATAGTCGCTATAAAAAAATGAATTGATTAGAATAAACTTTCATTGACTTGAGTAAATAATTGTTTCCATCGATGAAATATTTCATGACATATTGAATAAATATTTAATCGAGTCAATGAAAGTTTATTCAAATCAATTAAGTATTTTATGGCGACTATTCATTCAACTACATATTTTATTGCTCCTGGAAATTTTTTTCTCTCAGTGTAGACAGAAAAAGGCATTTATCTGATACAAGGAATTGTGATTTGAATAGATTCAAATAGTTCTTTGACAGAAATAAATATTTTTTCCATGTAAAATAATTGATTATTCGGTACATCATTCGAATAAAAAATTCATTTGTATCAAAACAAATATTCTTTTCTGTTAAGAAAATATTTATTTGGACCTATTGAAATAATAATTTCTTAGATTCAAAGAAGCACTTTTTTCTTTATATTATAGTATGAAACATTTTACATAACACCATCTATTAAATGTCATAATATGATATTAATAATTTTAATAATAAAATTCTTAATTTCAAGACTTTTCTCCTCAATTTTAATAAGATTTGAATCAAATAATTAATTTCTTACATTTTAATGAGGAATTCTAAAATTTCATAACTCATATTAGATTGAAGAACTTGAATTAAAATCACAAAAGAAATTTTCCATTCAATTCAATAATTTTTCTAACAGTGCAGCATGAAATTAATTATTCTAATTTAGATGAGTCGATATCTAACAATATCTAACTCAGGATATACTGATAATCGAATTTGTTAGCTACATGTGAAAAATTTTGTGTATCTTCAACACACGTGTATGTTCTAATAAACGATCCATCCAAAGTTTGTGTTAAATATTGACACGAATAATGTATGGAATTGATACAAAAGTGTTGAATTTACATTGAAAAACTATCAATTTGATGATTTCTGGGCTGATTTTGAAACCAAATTTTAAGTAAACTGTTTTTGAACCTAATGTTCCACCGTTTTTTCACGTTGAAAGAAAAGAGTTAAATTAAATATTGGATGAATAAAAATTTAGTTGAATCGAATAAATTTTAATCGTTACAGCTAAGCTTTGTATTCCCATTGAATTAAATATTTTATTCATATTTCAGACAACTGAATTTTTATTTGCAACTAAAATAAGTTCCAGTTGCCGCAACTAAGTGCTTTTTTTCAACGCATAATTGCAAAGTATTCCACCATTTATTAACATTGCGCTGATATGAAAAATTTTGTCTTCAAATATTAATATTCGGAACAAATAGGGACACTAAAATTTCAGTGGCTCAGTGAGAGACTTCGAACCATTTTTTACAAAATATGATTTTTATTTCCAATTAAATTTCGATCTTAATAAAGGATATATTCTATAATTTTCCATCCAATTACCGTTGAATTTCATCTTTTTGCAATGAGATTTTCTAGGTGTTAACGAAGTAAAAAGTATGTAACAAAAAATGTTCTCACCCAAGTATTTTTGTATTGTTGATATCACGTGAACTGTGAAGATTACACCTTCCTATATTTCTTTCCCTCCCGAAAGATGCCGAGTGAAGGTTTCGACAGAAGATTCAAGTGAATCTTCTCCCTGTTCATAGAAAACCATAAAACGTGCTCAGAACCAAAAACATATCTGAAAAAAATTGATTTTCGGAAAAGAAACGTGAACAATTCATTTCTGCAATGATTAATTGGTGGAAATTGTCAATTAACCTTTGCAGGATTATATTTTGATTTCGTTTCTCGTGCAGAACAATTTGAAGTGTTGTTTATCGGTATATCCGTCTTTTGGTATCTCAAGTCAACAAAACATTATTGCACACTTGCATACACGTCTCTTTATTTCTTTATTTATTCATCAAATGTTAAATGTCATTGTAGCTATTGAGATAACACAGAGCTAATGCGAAGACTGCACAACATTGCAGAATAAAAAGGAAAAACAAAAGATCAGAAAAGCAAAACAAGTGCGTAATCTGAATTTGAAAAACAAAGTAACATTATTGAACATTTTCTTGATTTTTTTTTCCAGTGAAACTTGAGTTACGATGCATGTTTTTATCTGATATTCTTGGGGTGAGAAGTTTAAAGATATTTCGTATTGTGAGAAGAGGTCTAAGTCTTTCAAAACGAAATTTGTGGATGCATCAACAGAAAAACGTTATCTGTAAAACGTATTGCAGAATAAAATGTCAATATCAGAGATATTCACATAAAAATTCGTTATAAAATAAATCATAATTTCAAAGTATCACAAAAGACATTTCTCGAGTGAGTCCTCATAGAAATTTATTAATACTAAAAAATTCTTTTTAATTCATATACACAGCAAGAATTGAATGACTTCGCGAATGTTCTTTGAAAGAAAAAGTAGTACTCTGAAGTACAAAAGCTGAATCTCTTCACTCCTCAGTGCGCTAACCCTACACAGCGATGATTGTAATTGAAACTTCCTTCGTTTATTGAATTTGATTAGCGACAGTTGAAAGCAAACCCTATTTTCCAAGAGAACACACATCGAATGAATGAATTTGAACTTGATTTTGAATAAACCCACATCCAATGAACGTTGAATGTGCTTGCAAAAGCTCGTAAATTCATTTCAGGTTAAACAAACTTGATCCTTAAGACCCTTCACTTGTACAAACAAATGTTTGAATGGAGGGAATCTTCTGCTGGATTCAAAACCACTTTCATATCTGGTTCAACTTTATCACCAATGATGATTAAAATCAAATATTTTTAATTTACCATTTTCCCAACAATATTTGAAACTTCCGAGATATCCAACACGGATGACATCTTATGCAATGTTTTTCGACAAGTTTTAAATGTTGCTTTTGTAGGATGTTTTTCGTTTGATGTGATTAATCGATACGGACTAGATCTCAAGTATATAATCCATCATCGATCTCACATCCCGATACCAGGAGGTGGAATAAACTCTCCTGTCAAGACGCTTTACGAATATTCAACCCAAGAAACGTTATTCAAAAAAGAAAGGGAAAAAAATATATGAAAAATATATATTTCCCTCGGCATGACTCGGCAGTTTCGTTCTCCTTTCTTTTTCCTTAATATTCACCATCGTAACTGTATTAATTTCATCCTCTCGAGTGTAGCGCAAAACGACGATCACCGTAAAGTGTGCAATCAAGAGTAGAATAATTAATGAGCGGTACATATATACGTCGTACGTGCACCATTGACGTTGAGTACAATCAATTAGTAAAGTTCCAATTAACGTAGATTTTAGGTCCTCACCGTTACTCCTTGCACAAGAACAATATATATATATATATATATATATATTCTGATCGACAAGATACCGATCGAAAGATCCTAAATTCTATAATTCGTTTCTCACTCGAAAATTGATCTGCAAATCTCATTGTCAATGGAAAAACAATATCAATGAAATGTGCCTCGGATGTTTGAACATGTTTGTTGGACCACGTAAATGTTAAATCGACTTTTGCCAGAAACCCTGAGAATATTGTTAATAATAACTATTCAAAGTTTTGGGAAATTGATTGATCGTCAACAGCACATACCCAAGTTGATTTACTTTCCCATCAATTTTTGGATACCTTAACGATATGCGTAATAATCAGTACTTACGACGAAGACCTTATTTGAATGTTTTCGATCTTAGTTCCCTAATTAACTTGAGTTTCTGTTCTGAAGTTCCTAAAAAAAACAAATAATAAAAAGGTTATTTTGATTCATCTGTAAATAGTATAGATATATAAATATTGAATACATATATTATTATACATTAATGTAGGATGTACATCTTTGACAGAAAGATATAAGAGTTACGTATGTATATTCGATACAGTTTTATATAATCAAAGTTTTCAATTTATTTCTTGTAAATTTTATGACGGAGAAAAAATGAAAAAAAAAATTACAATTTATCGTATAGATATAAATATATAAATATATATATATATATTATCTCATAGATTTGTATCAACGTAGAAGTATCGTTTGAATGAAATTCGTGAGAATCCGTTGATTTTGAAATAATATTTCATCTATAATGATATATATCAAATTATTGTTGAATCGGTATTGCATTTGAATCACATTCGTGAATATCGATACTCGGTGTATTGTGTTATTTATCCGAAGCTCTGGATTCCAGAATAAATGTTGAGAATTTTATTTTTGTTTGTTGAAAAATTTTATGAAGAATTATATTTCGTCAATTTGGAAGTAACATCAAAGAGATGGACAATGGATTTTAATGAAAAGTCTGTTACTTTTCGATATAGAATTGATAATAACAAAACTTTTTATCAACAGATTCTCCAAGTTCAGTTGTATCTAAACATTAACATTAGAAACTTAAGGTATCTGAAAAATAAGGATGTTTATATTTATAATTTCCATCTAACGCACTTCCGTCCAAATGTGCTGTGAAATTTTTCTTAATATCATCATGACCGTGAATACACATACCCACACAAATCTCAGAATATCTGGCGAAATGTCATGCTTACCTTTTGATATCTTGTAAAGATTAAACATACACAGGAAAAAGCAACTCCTTATTTTGAATGAGATAAATTTCAGGATGAATACAAAATTCAGAATCGTGTAGAATTTCCTCTCTCTCTCCTAATTTTTGTTGTTGTTTATATTATTTTCTATCAAAGATCATCATCATCAATGGGGTAAATGGACCTAAATTATACCACGATTGTATATATTTATACAGACACAACAAATTCATCTCAAGAATTATTCATCTTGCCAGAAGATGTTGCGATAACGATGCAATAGATTATAAATATTTACATATATATTTATACATATAAACAAGTCGATGTAGACGTAATTATAATTCCTAATTAGAGTTCCTGCGGAAGCAACCTTTCGAAGGGTAAAAGGGCAGCTTTTTATTACTACATCTTCTCATTTGTTTTTTTTTTTATTAATTTTCGTGTTTTATATGTTATCGATTGATTGAAAATTTATTCAGAAAATTGAATGTCAGGTAAATTCAAAATTGATTAGATGCCATACTTATATAAAGAACATTTTGATATGCCCTTTTTCTTTCTCATTTCATTTCCTCGTTGTTTATTCGAAGAAAGAAAAAACAAAACACTTTATTGACAGTATTAAAAGAGTTACAAAGAGTTAAGGAATCCTGTCGATTGTTATTCGATAATGTCCAGTATATGTGTGAATATTAAGATATTTATACCTAATATACACGCATATATGTACATGAAGGGTATTCACGAATATGTTATTACAGTGTGTAATTGGCAAGCACTTTAATGAAGTACAAGATGTTATAGGTTACTACTTCTAATCGGATATTTTGTGCACGAATGAGAGTATATATATATATATATATATATATATAAATGTATGCGTGGATAAATGAATGAAAATTCTTGTGTGTATGTTGTCATATGTGGAGTAATTATTAGAATTTGTCATGCGAATGAGTTACATTCTTCAGAGCGATTATGTACGGTTCCGGACTAAAGTTCCTTGGGAGGGTATGCGTTTCTTTCATTTTTTTCCTTAATTTAATTTTATTTAATTTAAATACCTTTTCTCGCGAGGAATAAGAAGTTCCACTTGGAACGCCCACCCTGATGTGATGACGGTGCTTTGTTTCTCTTTTGATTATATATCATCATTACTATGATTTATTATTATTATTATTATTATTATTATTCTATAAGTCAATATTGACAGCAATTTAATTTTATTATCTTTATTTGTATAAGCGGTGTCATTAAGTTAGAATTTATTTTGTTATTGTATTGTATTCTAACATTCATCAATATTCTTATCATTAATATCATTTATCAATATTAATTTTATTATTATACTATTATTACATTCATACTTCATTATATTATCACGTTTACTTATATACGCATTATTGAAATATATGAATGCCTATTTTAGAAATCTACTTTGATTTTATTTTCATTTTGTTGATTTTTTTTCATCACCCTTTGATTTTCCGTTTCACTTCCTTCGTTTCTCCTCGTAACAAGGGACCGATGTATTTTTTTTTGCTCCAAATCACCTGTACGTGTCAATAGTTTAGAAACTTGAGAAGGAGATTTTCGAAATGAATAAATTTGGAAGATCGGTTTTGCGATCAATGTTGATTGAGGAAATAACAGGATAATGGATGATTCAATTGATACTTTCAGCGAAATACTGTATATATCTTGTATTAAACACGTATTAATTGATCATTGAATATTCATTTGAATTATAGCGCAGGATTGCTCGAGAAGGGATTCAAAAAATCCAAATAGTCCCCCCTAACTCTCTTGTTTTTACAGCATCTGATTCTTGCAATTTTTTGCAATATTATAGTTGAAAAGTTGATAAGGATCGGGGTATAAAATGACCGAAAAGTTTCAATCACCGCTCACTCGGTTATTTTTGTCCTAAATCAAAAACCTAACTAAATCGGAAACCGCAAGTTTCTATAATTATATCAAAAATGTTACAATGGAAAGCTAATTTTCTGCAAAGTCTCGCAGAATTCACATCAACTGCAATCGCGTGAAAGAATAATTAAACAAACAAAAAATAAATTTCATATGGTAACAACATTGTTGAAGATTCAATTGATTTTTTTCCGCAAAAAAGAACTGTATCATATAAGATTTTGCGGCTGATTTTGTTCGGAAAGGATCGGAATCGATAATTATTCACAAAAAACATATCAGTTCAACTGCATTTCTCACAACTGAACCTCAAACTAAACTCAGCTCTAACTCAAGATAATGTGTCCGAAACCATTCAGTCATATTATTGGATGGTCCTCAACATTTACCTGAATTTTTTTATTTGAATTCATTTCGCAACCATCCAATGAACAAGTAAACGTCATTTTAACGTTGAAAAAATGTTGCCCTGTCGAACGGATGTCAATTGGTCTTTTTATAAGGTCGATTTCTGATTACAGTCCGATGGAATTGTCAAACCTCTGGTGCTAGAACATCAATTAAAAATATCCTGTTGAAAATTTTGAGCAAAATCGGACAACATTGGATAAAAATTTACACTAGGAACGAAACAATAAACACCTTGGGTCTATTTATGGATATTTTACTCCTCGAATTCTCTGGTTTTCAAAATTACCATTCTTTTCGATATCGACGATTTTGAAACCGCTTTTACAACTTTATTTTATGGTCGAAAAACACGTCATTTGCCGCGAAATTTTTACGTTGATTCAACGGAAGAATATTATCAATGATTTTCAATCAATTTTTGACGTTTTTTAAACGTATGTGTGTTTGTTGGGTTAGAATGAAGTTTCATCGATACTGGTGTTCTTAGTGGTTTTTCGGTGCTAGTGTAGTTTCAATATCAATTTCATATTGGTCATATTGGATTATCTGTCCACACGAAACAATGTCATGTGAAATACATCAAACAGTTGGTGCCATTTGAGGAACAGCAATGACTCGGAATAAACCCTATCGTTTTTGACGAAGTTTGCCATTACTGGACCGTTTAAGAATTTCTAAATGGTCGTTTTGATATTCTGAAACACAAGTTTGGAACAAGTTCAAGTGTCTATGACGTATCTAGCTGTAATACCAGAAAGAAAATCAACACTTCCTAGGATTGGTGGTTCTAATTAACCGAAACACTTGATTTCTTGTCAACAAAAGTACACAAGGATATAGAACAGGGCTCAAATGTGATATAAATGTGCATTGAACCTGTTTCAAACGACTCAATATCAAGTCTTTACAGAAAAACAAATCCTCGACGCATCATTCTTTCCCTTCTCGAAGTTCAAAATACCTGAGATAATTCTATCGATCCCAAATCGTTGGGGGTCCGATGAACATAGGTTGACTTTGTATATTACGCAAATACTGTTTAGGGAAATATTATTCTCAAAGTAGATCATACGCAATAAGGTATGAGAGTGTCAAACAATATCCTCCCATACGACCGAAGCGATCTCCGTACGTAAACAGCTTTGATAACTAGGTGAGTGTATGAAATTTCCCATTTTCAGTGGTTTGGAAATTTTATTTTCTCAGGAAAATTGATTCTCCTCACACGCACATACGATTACTTCTACATAACTTCTCCCTCTTTGTATCGATTTTGTATATGTATATCGAGAGCCTGGACCTTGTCATTCTACTTTTCGAATTCATCAGTTTTCGTTGCATGAAAATCAATCGACTTCCGCATCGGCTATTCTTAAACAATTCCAGATATTTGAAATCATAAAATTTCATCTTATACCCGCAAATTACTTTGAATAGCATACACGGTTTTAAATTACGGCACCGTATTATAAATTCTAAAACATTAAACTCATGAGGATATTCAGTTTCCAATCTACTATAAAATTTCATAATTTCCCTAACGGTGTTTGCATAAAATTTCAATTGAACGATTACCGCGTGGGATGAAATAAAGTGTCATAAAATATATGGGAGTCATAATTCGAGGTTTTTAAATATACACAGTTAAAATCATGAGTTCTATACACGCAACCTTCAGCGCGAACAAGGAAAAAATAATTTCGAATTTCCATTTTACGATTCATCGAACAAAACCGTTTTAGAATATAATCCTGGAGAACAAAGTGGTTGGAGAAAAAAATAACTAGTCATTCGATGGTATAGAGCAATAAATTTACAACTATCTTTCACGTGATCCACGTAATTGAATTTTCAAAACACACACTAGAAAACATAGACTCATTTTTTTCCTCCTTACCTCATTGTCTCATTATTCTTTCTTGTTTGCTTTTATCTATCAATTTTAAAGCATCAGTTTTGTTTCCCGTTTCGAAAACATCACCAGGGAAATGTGCAAACCGCAGTTAACTTTATCATAAAATTACATAAATTCTTGCATAACGCATTGGAGTCACGCATACACGGACACGGGTGCATGTACGAGTATGCGTACGGTGTATAGAAGTAAATGCTCGCACTTATATTCACTGCAGCTTATAATTACCTTCTCTTTGCGACTGTAATATAGATGCAATGAGAGTACGCAAATGTCACGTATCAGTTATTATTGGCACCTTTGAGAGCCGCGATGCAAACGTTGGCGTTTTTTACCTCAAGGTACCTCTAATTCTCCGTCTTCTTTCTCTTTTGGTCTTTTATTTCCCTGATGGATCGTGGATTCCCTATCGACCGTTCGCGGTCTAATTCTTATGATTTATAACTGTGATGTGGGAAAGAGTACTCGTTAAAAATTTCTAAATATAAAGAATAAAAAAGCACTTGCGTGATCATTTGAATGGTGAAATTTGATCCTTCTTTCTATTTTGACGCGGTGAAAGTTGGTTCCGGAACGGGGGCTGTCAAATTCGAATTAAAATCGATAAAAATTCACAACTAATGTAATAAATCATAGAGGGAAATAATGATATATATGAATCTCAATTCAATAACTTATTCCTTATATCCGACAATAGAGCATTTCCTTCATGCTTCAAAACATGACAGGAAAGTTCTTTTATCAACGTCCTTGACTTTTATTCACTCCACGTGTCTCAAATTGAATGTTTGTCATGTTGATAAAACTAAATATAATGATTTCAAGTGATGGGATTTTCATAAAAGTGATGCAATTGATTCAATTAACTTCAAATTTTTTCACAGTTGATATATTCCATTGTGAGATGATATCGACATTGATTCGACTATATTTCATATTTGACTGTAATAACATGCATTTTCAGAGCTGTCTCGAATGTCCATATCGATTTCAAAACAGTAAAAATCAATATACTCCGTGGAAGGAAATTTCCATTTTAGTTCACGTTGAAGAATGAACCTCATCGCTGACGCACGTCGCACATAATGAAAAAAGAATTTCCTACAGTAGATAATATGTTTCTCACGATCAACAAATTAACGGAGCACAATTTTATACTTCTTTCATATTTGTTTGAAAAATTTAACACCGATTGAATTCGAACTCACGTATATTCGAAAAAATATTTCAAGTTTTTCACCCTTTGTGAATCTTGTAAATGAATATATCTTACGAAATTGGTGAAATATAGTGTCAGCGCTCAGAAATAAACGCTATAAAAATGAAAAAAGAGTATGTGTGCAGACAGTAAAAAATGTTCTAGAAATTTTTTCGCGCAGAAACAACATTTTTCATAGCTCGAGAATTTATTGTTCTATATATTTCAAAATTGGACTAAACAAATATATTTTTTCTCCACTCATAGTTGCAAAGAATAACATACAGAAGAACTCAAATTTCTGAATTATTCATTCGTCTTCGTTTTGAATTCAATTCAAATTTGGAAATCTAATTTTCAGTCTTAGAAGATCTCACAACTTTGTTACTTGAAATTTACATTCAACATTAGTGCAATTAAAAAAAATGAATTTAACTAACTTCAGTGCATGGAAGAGAGTCGAATCGTGTGTGTTTCATTAATTCCTTCATTAGAATAGATGATAAATACCTATAAGATGTTCGTGATAAGTAATACACGTATAGATAGCCAATAGAGAATTATAGATTTAAAGTATTAGGGTAGTGAAATACTTCAATGTAACATATCATTATGTTTTAACACTGAAAGTGTAAATGAAACATACATTGACATCCCTTCTAAATTTACAAGACTCTAGAATTCTCATTTCTCAAGCATAACGTGAACTCGATGTTTTTGACAATCGATTAGAAGCTTTGTTTGCTGTTTATCAAATATTTTACAGACTCATTTTTAAACAAAATTAATGTCATTTTAAATATGAATTGAATTTAAAATGTGGATGTTTACTTCTTTGAGGGAAAATCTACTCTCAATTCGACTTGAAGAGTAGCATACTGCTGCAAATCTTCCGACAACGACGGTTGCAAATACAACAAATATTTCCTGATCAAAATAAATCTGTTTGCTGGAAGTTCAAATTTTCAAACAAATTTTACTGAATTTCTAGAATTTATTTCTGAAAATCTGCTCAAATACTATTGACACTTTCCTTCTTTCAGCTGATTTCACGTTTTTGATGACAAAAACCATCAATAGTTGAATTTTCTTCAAGACAACAAAAGGGAATATCAATTTTTGAATTATTCCTTCATATTTTTGAGCCTTCAAAATCATAGAGTTTCAAAAAAACGAACAGGACTCTGTTACTTATTTTTCGAACAACTGAGCGGTGAATGAGAATGATTAATGGATGATAATGAATCACATATCCGAGAACATTTTATGAATTCTGAACATTGAATTGAAACTGCAACCCACACAGTGCAAAGACTTCTAACAAAAATCTTAAGATATCTCGCAAAAAAGAGATATCTTTGAAGAAGGAATCTCATGTAAACGACTTGTTTTTTTATTCATTTATCATGAAAAAATTCAGAGGATTCATTGGGATGATTTTAAATATATAATATATTTCAAGTTTGAGGTTGTGAACAAAATTTTGAAACAAAACCTCCAAATCGATCCGTTCATTATTTTTCGAGCTGAAAATCCCAAAAAAGGAGCATTCGAAGTTTTCGGTGTTGAAATTAAAGTTTAGAATGATTTACCGGAGCTCAATCCACGATCTCAGGACCTTCTTTTTTCAGAAAAGCATCTTCCTCTGCTGTGTTATTTCTCTTTCAAAACTTGTCTAAAAGATACCTTCAACATGTCTTCAAGACTTGTGAGATATTTTTTAGAGGAGTTTCAGCGAAGACTTGATTCAAAACTGATCTAAAAGTTTTGTACAAAACATTTGAAACCTATCCAAGAGACATCAAGTTCTGAGCAGAACTAGGGATCAGCACGAATCATTTTTATCCACGATGATTCCCCAAACTTTGATCCATTTTGACCCATTTCAATCTGTTTATAGTTTGAAATGAAAGAAAGTGTGAAGTATAATTTTATCGCATGTTAATAATGTTCACTTCTGTCATTCACCCTTATTTTCCACAAGTCAACCATCTGATAGAATCAGAAACAGATTTCTAATGTCGTAGAGTATCCCCTCGAGCCCTTTAGCTTTCACGTTAGAGCCGAGTTAATCAATTTCACGACAAATATTATTATATTCGCTGAAGTATGTGTTCTATCCATACGGAACTCATGATTGTATTTTATAATTCACGAGAAGGAAAAAGTTTGCTTGATTTTGCCGTTGAAGTCGTATTATAACAACTTGTAGTACGAGTTACATTACCCGCATTGAACAAGATTTACTTGTAATCCATTGTTTTTGTTCTTGTTCGATAACACATTCATGAACTTTTCATTTCCTTTGCTCTTAAGATGAAACGAATGAACAACAAAAGAAGAAGAAGAAGAAAAAACAAGTTTACATGCTAATGGTAGAGAAACTTTTACTTTGAGGGAAATATCGTACATTATTATAAATGTTCTCCACTCACTGAAAGTGCATCGGATTGCGATGTGAACAGTTTTGGCTATTCGAATTGCGTTCAATGATACAGTAAACTAAATAAACTCATAAAATTGGATTCATATCGAATTGCTTTTGGAGTGCGTTTCTGAGATAATATACGATGCTCCCAAGGAACATAAATTGAATATATTTCCGTAAACTCAAAATATATAGTATTTTCTTCGAAATTGAATTCAGAGTGAAGTAAAACAACATTTCCAAAACCTCAGAGATGGAATACGAATTCCTATTTCTCCTTATTTCAAATTAAGAAGAAAAGAGATACATCAGATTAATCAAGGAATTTCTTTCTTTTGTTTCAATGTGACACAAAATTTGACCTTTTAATTTTCTGAAAAATCACCCGAGTGTTTTATTTAATTTCGCCAGCCAAACTGTTCGATCCAACTTTATACGTCAATTCCTTCTCCCCCTACTACTATGTATTCCATATCGAAACTTCAACCCTCTGGGTTTTTGTACCCATTTGAAAACATTCCAAACGATTACCGCTACCTACAAAAAAGGTAGCATGAAATGTTTTTTCCCCGTCCCCCAAAAATCCCCGTTTCTGTTTATCATAACGAGACGAAACTGTTTTTACCTATCGGTGAGTCAAAAAATCACGCGCATAAAGGAGAAATTATGCGAGAATAAGTGCCGTAGCTACCAAATACATTCAAACGAAACCGGTTAATTCGCAAAAAGAAAAACGTAACTGTGCAAAGCCGGAGAAATATCTCGTTTAGGAAACTGTTTTTCCTGAAGTTTCCTCGAAATTACCAACTTCCGAAAGCTCAGCGAGATTCGTTAATTAGCCTTCGTTTGCGCGTAATTAACACACTCGTGGAAACGTTTCGAAATTACTGATGCGTTCGAGCTTTTGAAACGGTTGTGTAGTTGACGATTCCGTAGAGAATATAAGCCAAGCGAGGCCAAGAGATTTCAATTCAACGCTTTTTTCTTATCCTCGAGGGGGGTGTAATGGGAATGTAAAGAGCGAATAAGGTGTATCTTAAGAATACGAATTGTCGTCGTATCATATAGGGAAGAAATTAATAATCCAAGCATAATCGAATGTGAGATTGAATTTCTTAATCGAATGTACCACAGTCTCGTTGCTCACGTTCATATAAACATATACGTATATCGTAGTCGATCATACCAATTCTTCATTGAATTGTGATTTATCATTTTAAGTGTATTTGTGGATGTTTTTTTGTAATTAACTGAATTTTTCAGTTGTTCGATTGTATGAAGAATTTATGATATTGTTGTGATGAATGCATTTGACACGTATTCGCGAATGCCTTCTCACCCTCGCACTCAAACGAACAGAGAACGCAATGAATCGTGCGTAAACTTGGAATCCGGGTCAAAAGATTTAATTAACCTGCGAAAACAGAGAACCCATATTTTACACGTGGAATTCAAATTATCGATTCATTACCAAATTGCATATTAATTCAATAAAAAGATTCAAATTTGCAATGCGATATGGTTTTGGATAAAGGATAAATCAATCAGTCTGGTCTCTGCGTTTGATGTACATTACAATTCGTTGAAGGGTATTCGAAGGATGGAATGGGTGCTTTGTTTGATGAATCCTTAGGTTTCTGTCGATCACGAAAAGACATTCATCTGTGGCTTATTGTACTTCTCATCATCAATTTTATGAACTGATTGTGATTTATATTCAATTTAATTTATGCATAAATTTGATTTCGAGTAATAGGTCTCAACAAATGATATTCAGATTGCTAAATTCCTTTCAATAAAATGGATCAATTTTATTTTTGAAGGATTCAAACTATTGGTGAGTGACAAGGTTTGAAAAATCTCCTCCTATTTTTTTGAGAATATTTTCATTTCTGAAACAATTTGAATGATCTGCATTCACATTTTTTACCAAATTTCTGAAACTGTTTCGCGTACTCAGTTTCAAATCAAATCTGATGAAATTTGTGTTCCTTCGTGTCTAAAGAACAGATACGGATTCCCTTTCCATTCAACGACGAATTGGTAAAAGATTCATGTGTTCCTAATATTAGGATACGAGAAATTTCACTAAGAATCTCGTACCCTCAACCTTCGCTCCCCAATTGTTACTGTTGATGAAAAATAAAAAGCATCCAAAAAAAGAACAAAAAACTCATAAAACAGAAAAAGAAAAGAAGAAACATATGAGAAATGAAGAGAGAGAGAGAGAGAGAGAGAGATCGATGTTGTGAAAGAGCGAGCAAGAGGGAATAGTGAATACCGAATAAAATAATCTTTTAATGATAAATTATCCATACTGATCGCCAGAGATACACGAACGACGAATGGAATATCCTTGGCGAACAATGATATTATAGTTGCTCATGGAAGAGAATATATTAGTGATCGAACGATTAGCGTAAGTGGCAATTTGAAAAAGAGAAATAAAAAGAGGAATAATGAGAAACGTGTTATTATAATTGGCTCGTGATATCGATCATAGATTGAACACACGTACGCAATAAGGATCGATTAATCTTAGACTAGAATTAGGAGACTGACTGAATGAAGAAATTAGGAATTAATTATTCACATTAGTAATAATTATGATAATTAATAATAAATATGTATACATATACCGTGCGAATACTTAAAGAATCAGACGAGACCAATCGGTCTTGCATTTCTTTCTTTTCTTTGTTCTTTCATTTGGATATTTTTCTTCCCCGAATAGAATCAGTCCGACCAATCAAGGAACCACGTTACAACAAAGATACAGAATTCTAATAGAAATCTCGTGATAGGTCGTCGGAATATCAGAGACATTCGCACGGTCATATCAAAAAATCGATCCCGAAAATTGTAACTTGTATTTATCATTTTCCCATCGAATAGAGAATTTGAATCATTACCTACTCATCATATATTTTGGTAGATCTTCATATCTCGACAGAAACGTCAAGTTTTCGTACAATATTTTGAACATTTGATATAGATATTCCAAAAGAGATTACGTGTGTCGATGTCAATGATGATGAAGGAGACGAACGAACCAAAAAGGCATGAAATTTCTAAGGAGAAATGCCCCTCGAAGATCAGACTGATGTTAAATTCTCTCTCTTTCTCACAAATTATCTTACATATTGGAAATTCAGATTCAAGGAATTTGAATCGACTGTTTCGAGAAATACAGCAATAAAAAGATTATATACGGTTTCATCCACGAATCATTTACACGAAACATGATTATCGCTATCGCTATCACAATGCTGTTATTGCCGCTGTACGCTATACGAAACACATTTCTCAAAGCTTCTACTCTTCGTTCAATTACAAAATAATGGAAAACAAGTTTACCGAACGGAAGGTAAATTTCGGTAACACTCCGCTTCGCTCGACATCTTCTCTTCTATAAATAATATATGACGTAGCGCAAAAGTTGAACCACAAGAGAGAAAAGAAACATATGAAGGAAGATGAGAATAAAATATCATTTTACATGGAAGGAAAATACGAGAAAAATTAACAAACAACCCAATGTGCAATGAATCCAATAGCAATAAAATGTGTAAAAAGAAAACTGACAAAAAAGATACGTTTACACGAATACACAGACAACCACACACACACACACACACACACACACACGCTGACAAGAAAATTCACGAGAAAGAAAATCAGCGGAGACGTCGATATGTGGTGGACAACTCGAATATGTTATATTCGAAAAACAGTATATCGATGAATAATGAAAATCAAGAATGAGAGAGTTCGTAAATCTCTGACAAATGATTCTAATTGGATATTGGTATCCCCTCAAATGATATTCATTCGTTTGAGATCTACTAATCTCGTTTTATCTGAAAATAAATTGCAGAAAATGATGGATGTTGTAATGATGATTATCATCCTCATCTCTTCGACTCTGCTGATCACTGCAATGTGACACACACTATACATATTATAAATAAAATAAATGAATAAATGAGAAGAACTTATATATATATATAAATGAATGAATAAATAAATATATATATATATTATATATATATTATATGTCGAGAGATATTTATACTAGTATTTTAATAGTTTAGTATATATGAATATAAAACATATTGTAAAAGAGCGATTGTATTATACAAACGATGAATAGGATTAACCATGGGAGAACTGCTGTAAATACATGACATACACATAGAAACATTATTATATACTGATATATAAATATATATATAAATATATATATACATATATTGAATATGAACTATAGTGATAAATATATTGATAATTGCAATTATAATAATAATGATTATTATTATTAAAAATAGAGTTATTGTATACACCATCATATTATTATAGACAAAATATGTGAATAGGAATTAATCTAAACGAAAAGATGAAAAAAAAAAAATGAAAACACACACGTACACATTACCTAAAGTTATAGGTACGAGTATTTAGATTAAGAGATAAAGTTTATTATATAAAGATGCATAGGCATTATCACGGGGACACTTGATCATAATTATCGACGATTATGATTGAATTATAATTAAAATAGATCAAAATAGTACTTGATGAACATGTTGAAACAAAAGAACAAATGAAGGAAAAGAGGTAAACGAGAGAAAAGAAATGCTGTATAATTTTACTCTGTGATCCATGTTTTTTCTACGATTCTCGAAGGAAAGGAAGGGATAAGAACAAATGAATCGCGAATTTGACATTCTTTTAACGAACTATGGTTCAATCGGATTCCATGGGTCATTCGGAATGGCTGGAACCATTTTTGGATTTATATCGTGATTTGATTTCACTCGGATTCAGTAGAAATAGTCTTCATGTGGAAGATTTTGGATAAAACAGTGGTGTTCAAATACTCGAGGACATTGCAAATCATTCCAGTTTTACGCTCTGAATTTTTAGTATTAGACTTTTGTTGAAACAATCCTGAGAATGACAGAATGAGCTTCGTTTGATTCTCCGCTAACAACACAAAGTTGCTTAGATGTTTTTCAAATGTTCTGGATATGGTGTAAACTCGTTTAGACGCGCTGACAAGGTTTCAGAAACCTCCAAATGTTGTTCAAACAAATTTTCATAGATTTTCTCGAGTGAAAAGATGTCGATTGGAACCCGTTGATCAATGAAATTTGATACAAACCGGTTCCAAAAGGTTTCAAGTGGATTTGATTTGATCTCGTTGATCAACCAAATTTCATAGACTTTTTATCTACAGAATCCAAAAATATTTCCAAAGGTATCAATTATATAATTGAAAGTGGAGTGAATGGAATGAGTGTAGAGTCCTTCCCAAGAAGAATAAATCACCAAATAAGTGAACCACAGAATAACAATTCAATTGGTGCTTAGGAATTCAATATTTCATGAATCTTTTCCCAAGACAATATTTTTATTGAAAATCCACTCTCATCCTCCATTCACAGAGAGAAGTATGAACCTATATTCACAAAAAGTTCATGAATTCTTCAATTGTACATGGAAAAAATGAAACAATACTGGTTACTGGGGATGACAGCGATCGGTTGTAAAACAAATGAAAACACGCTTGGATAATGAGGATTAGCGCGATCACGGTGAAGGCCGAAGCACGAGAGCGGTCTTAGTGAAATATGACGAAGACGTACGACTTTTGCAAGTGCTCTATGCGTTGAATACGATCAAGGAAGTCTTACGAGAGTGATGCAGTCGTAAGACACTACGACCACGTCCGTGCCACAGCCTTGATGGCTATTAATTCGCTATATGGTAATTAAATTCGTCAATGCTGACTGGGCAGTAATGAGTTCTGGGAAACGCAGTACTGCATGGAGTGAATTTCAGTTTCAATGTATTTTTGTGATTTACACTAAACATTGCTGTTTCCTTTCTTCCGTAACTATGATGATGATTTTGTCAACCGTTAATATTGAACTGAAAATCGTTGAGCTCGGAAAATATGTCACTTTGAGGAGAGATTTCATTGAGTTATCTACTATCTACCGCAGCTAGTAATGTGACTTTTTGAGATCTCTGGTCCTGCCTCGGGTAATTTGTAGCTAGGATGTAGTTGTATACACGGACAAAAAGGATCGCTAGGTATCTTTTGCTGAAACACCATTCCTAGCAGACTCATCGAATATTGGAATGTCCGTACATTTGTTGAACGTTCATTGAATGTTGACCCACTTTCAGCGATCTTCTTGGTCTCTCAGGGCAGTGACTGGTTCGCAGCTAGCCAAATCCAGTAGAACTAGGTGAATTTTCACTTGGGCTGAGCTGATACTCCAAGTACCAGGTTTCGTTAGCAAAAACAATCGTTCTAAAACATCTTCAGTATCTGCATTTCGCTCAGAATATATCGAATCCCTCACTGATCTGCACTCAATTCCACAAGAAAGTGTGTGCTCTGTTTGACAAAATTGTCCAATTCTCAGTTCAGCTTTTGGCCATATTTTTCAAAAACTTCACCTACAATGATTTCAAAGTTATCCAAAACCTTGCAAAATGAGTAGAGATGCACGTAGAATCAAATTATTACACATAAAACTCAGAAACAATGTGTTCCGTTGTCCTCAAGGGGATTTAAGAAACATCTATTTGTTATGTTTTGAAAATAAGTCAATTATCTGAACTGTTCAATCTATTCCATTCAAACAATGAGCAAATAAGTATCCGTTGAAGAAGATGGTAATCTTTCGGTCTGGTACCTTCATTTCCCTTTTAATCATCTCAAAATGTGGCCACCTTAGTGCAGACGTCTCAGGAAAAAGGAGAGAAAGAAAATTCTCCATACCAAATTGAATAATCCGGAGTAGAAAATCGTTGCAATTGTCTCGCAAGGTTCAAAGAGATCTCTAGAATGAACACTTTTTCTGAGCTACGAATTTAACTGCGAGTGATTGACGGAATATTTGCAAATATTGTAGATTAACAGTGTATTGAAGAAAAAGAAAATCATATTTTAACAATTTTCCGAATCCTGAAAACGTTTCAACCATCTCCTCTTGGAAATGTGGAATATATTTTCCTGGAAACATTCATTGGAATTTTATTTTTCTTCGTCATTTTATGTCACAATAAATGAAAAAATCATTCTATATGAATTGTCACTTCTTCCATAATCATTTTATCACTCTGGTAAAATACAAAATACATGTTTCCTGGATATGGAGAATGAAAAAATATCAAAACATCTTATAAATCCATCAAAAGCATCCCGAATAAGATCTTGAAGATCGTAATTATCTTACGATCGATGAGAATTCAATTTTGTTGTACAACCTGTTAAAATCTGTTATATTTCAACAACTATCGATATCCCATGGAAACCAATGAATATTAATAAAATGTTGGATTCGATAAAAACAATGTCAGAACATGGACAATCAGTTGAAATTTTGTATTCAAACGACTCTCAAAACAAATTGGTAAAAAATGAATTGGCTGTCAACATTCTATATGTTATATATAAAAATTTGCATCCACTGTTTTTTTTTTGTAATTAATAAAAAAAGAGTCAGGATAAATATACATATTGATTGTCATGTTGCGTATCTTGACGAAGTAGGTCGTGACCACATGGAACACAAGATCGTTGAAAAGCATTTAAATCTTTTCATCGAGGATACATGTGTCGGATGGACATTCAAATATACACATGTAAATAATCGAGGAACGTTTATATTTTAATTAAAATATACAAAGGAATAAAAAAAACACAAAGCATAGACTTGATTACAGGACTGCACAGAACCGACTGATTATTATTCGCTCACGCACACACATGTTTCATCAAAAAATATAAGTGGCGCCATCGAACAACTTTTGTTCAATCTCATTTGTAAATCGAAAAGAAGAATCAAGTTAACATATGAATTAGAAATGAGTTGCTCATTGAATAATGAATTCTATTATATACAACGGTTATAGCAATATCTCAAAGATCGATTCTTGTATTCATTTATATCGAGATAGAATTGAATGATTGTCCGATTTATAAGGGATTGAACAAAAATTGTTAAGGTGAAAGTGTTTCACAATCAATCGGGGTGTTTCTGTACTCGAGTAATGTAAGATACATATCTTTACCGTCGAACGAAGCTTTTTTTAATGATTTTTGTTCATTGTTTGTACATGTCTTTCAATAAACCCATTTGATTGTGCAAACCACGCTGTATTTGTTTTTATCTGTTATAACCCTCAACGTTTTTTCATTGTCTTTTACAAGATTTATGAATATATTGGTATTCGTGAACGGAGATCTATTGTTTGTACGTAGAAGAAATAGAAGTGAGCGATGATCAGTGTGTCGTAACTCCGCATCGCATCGTTTCACAAACAATAGAACTCCGCAAGTATTATATAATTGTAATTCTCTATTAAGAAATATATTTTTTATCATTGTCGAAATAAAAGAAATCATCACTCATCACAATCGCTCATTGTCGTACCGAATTATTGATATTACTTTCGAAGTTTGTTTTGCTCTTTGTATACGTTTGGAATATGAATAATTATCATCGTTCCGATAACGTAAGTATCAGCATTTTGATATTAAGGTAAACATTGTGTCGAACGATAGATACTCCGATTCAGGGGAATAGACGATCTCGAATGTGGCACAGATCTTATCAAAGTACTACTACTCTTTACAGCAACAATATTCTGTTCTTTCCGCGGTAAGAAATGTGGAAGTGCATTTATTTCAAGTAGAAAAGAAATTTATCAGGATTAGGAGTTGGAGCTTGCAGATTAGAGTACACTTTACACGAACTGTGAAGCAGTTGTAAACCGGAAATTAAGATTCCTGATTCAGAGCCGAGTCACGGAAGAACAAGTAACGACAAGTCACCTGAAGATTGAATCAAAATTTTATCTGCTTCACGTGTGAAGGGGCTTTGATAAGAACCTGTGCGGCGAAACTTGGAAATTATTCAGCGTGAGGAAGAACCAGAAAAATCGTAGATGCATAGTGCATAGTTCAACCTAGTGTTGCCTGATATTTTCGAATTGAGTCAATCGATCTTGAGGGCTTCCTAAAACGTCATCTTCATCCCTATTCAATATCAAAGCGAAACCTAGAATGATTTCAACTTATTTATATTCTACTATCGATATTTTGATGCACAAATGGCATGTATATCCTTCCAATATTCGTTTAAAAATCTTCAAATTCCATCTGGAAACAACAAATGGAGTGAGTTTTTATCCCAATCATCGTACAATCATCGGAAGAATAACTTATCCCATAGAATGAATAAAAATGCTAACAATGGTGAATGTATATCAAGAATCCAATGGATGGATTGATTAATTTACGACTCCCAAATCAATCTACGTAACAATAATACATTCAAGAATGATCTCCAGTTATAACGGTCAAATTGTACGATGCATTATTGATTAGCACCGCCAGTAATTCTCACATGCATTATGTAATGGATAAAAGCCAACAAGAACAGAATCTGATGCCAAAATATCTCTCGAAAGATTCGTAGATGTATTCGAAATCAAAGTTATCCATTTTCACTATATCCATTCTTAAGCCTTTGTTCGGTTCAAGTATATATTCTTGTTAGAATTTCTTAATTCATCCACTGCAGTTGACGCATCGATGTATTATAAATGAACAACGGAAGAGCTCATATGAACATAGAAGGAACTGAACATTAATCGATACTAGGTTGAATTCCGATTGTAAATCCATCGAGTTATATTAACTCATTTCATTTGCAACGCAGGGAATTTTTGTCATGCATCAATTAACACGAGGACAAATTTTTCTACGAATACTCTGAGGGTACCAACTATCTATCATCTGTTCACCAGTTTTGTATCACTTATCTGGAATCTATACAGCCAGTATCTAGCATCTACACACCTTCTATATCCATCATCCATCTATAGATTCGGTCTACCCTGTATTTGAACCTTTGATAACTAGTTCACTCTGAAACTCCTATTTCGAATAACATATTCCGAATTTTTTCTAATCATTCTTCATAACTTGGAGAATTTTTTGATGCAACCCTTCAAATTTTTCCACTTAAGATCTCGGATGAGGAATAAAAAGTGAAGGTGTACGATATTTTTGAATTATTGAATTCTATTTTCACATTCATACCTCAGAAGGAAGATTAATCAAATATAAAATGATGATAAAAAACAAAAAATATTCTTCACAAAATTCTAAAAAAAAAATGAAACTCGTTCATAACGAACCTATTCACGCGGGAGGTATTTTCACGAGAAATCTTTGTGTATTGTCGCTTTGTGTATTGTTGCAAACATTTCGAGTGTCTGCATACCAAATTTTAAATCACTGCATTTATTAGAAGCTGAGTCGTATGAGATAAAGTGACTTTCATCTTCATTTCTTGCACTCAAACGCTTATCTCTCCCGCAGTCTTCGTTTATCAACGACGTCACGCGTTTGTTCTACAGCATTCCATTAAATTGTCCAACATTGTTGGAGCTTGCCAAAATGAAAATGGATATCCGCACGTTCAAAAAAATATTTACTACAATTATCTTCAAAGAGAAATTGAATTGTTCGATTCAAAGAGAGTATTTTTCCTGTATACATTGATCTATACATTAGTATGAAATTTCCTATAAATTTATCTGAAAATTCCAAACTTTATGAGATTTCTCCACTATTTCACACTAAATTTCTCACTTTCACTTTTTTTTGTGTCAATCATAACTTCACTATTTTATGCATTTTGCGATAAAATTCTCTGAACTTTTTCAATTAAATGTGATTTGATTGTTATAAATTTTCAATGGTTGAGAGTCAACGAATCAAGTTGTTTTCTGAGATCTTTTGTTCATCATTCACGATATCTACACGAAGAGAAGAATCTATCACTTTTTCATGTATCAACGAAAATCAATTCTTTTTTATAGATTTGTATAAAGTATGAATAAAAATTTGATATATTCTGTGTAAGAAAGAATCGATTCTTTCAAAAATCAACATCATTATCCCAAATCGACTCCTATGACAGCAAATTTCTTTGTTCCAATCGATTAAGCAATGATCTGATCAACGAACAATGGAAATTTCAATGAAAAAAACTCACTGCGCGACAGAATATCTCTCATTCGTTATGGCAATGCTTCATCTGCTTCACGGTCTTCGCCTATTTCGCATAAAAATCTTACAAAAATTTCACAAAATCATTTTCCATATTTATGAATATAAATCTAAAAGTTGATGTTTAGCCTTCAAGAAATTCTCAAAAATCTTCCACTGGATTAAAATTACACAATCCGCTTTCAAATGATTGGAATCAAATGATAAATCCATAAAAATTCTTCTTTGAATTCGTACATCCATGCTTTCAATGTTTTAAAAATTGTAAATATGTTCTCTAAATCCAAAAAAGTGATTTTTCACTCTTCAGGCAATCACAAATCATTCTGAATATTGAATTTTGAGTGAGATTTTCACTTTTTCAGATTCAGAGGGCGGGCTTGGAAATGATAGGAATATACGAATCTTATAAAGCAAAAGCGGTAAGTGATAGTCATTAATATCTGTATATGAGAGAAGTATTATTATACACATTAATTGTTGAAACGATTAAATTGTGCATGAAAATTCATTATGAACCTAATAAAATTCTCTTATCAAAATCAGCCCTTAAAACTGATGCTACACAATTTTTATTGGTCCAGTAACTTTTGATAAGCTAAAGAACACTCGATTAGAAAATCGTTCTTTTGTCATTTTCACCATATGCAATGACTGATTTTTAACTGAAAACGACGAAGCTTTTCCACCAGAAAGCGACCAAAGTGTGATTAAAGATGAATCATATGAATTCATCGCTTCTCTCACCAAACAAAATTCACCAAATTCCTCGAGGTTTCCACTTATTTTCTTGAAATAGAAATCAGGAGGGCGATTTTTAGGCCCCGTAAAATATAAATCTACATCGGTTGTTGTGTTTTTTTCTTCCATTCTTTGACCCAGCCATTTTTTGCTTCCTGTCTTATGGCGATGGTCGGAGGGAGGTAGAATCTCAAGTGATCAACCATTGATGCCTTTAACGGTGATTAACGCGCCAACTGGCATCGCCTCTTCTGCGGCATTACCGCCAGGGAGAAAGGCGAACTTATTAATCAGGAATTTGAACCTTACCAACCCACTTCGTACCTGCTTCAATATTGGTGTCCGAAGATCGATGTGCTGATCGTTCGACCACAAAGCCGGTTTTACATGGAATTTCACATATTTCATAGTCATAAACTCAATTCGTAATGTTTTTGCTCCTTCTTTTCCGTATCTTATAGCTGTTCAAGTGCATAAAAAGAGGGAAAAACGGAAACAAAACACTACTTTGACGTACTAGAAACGAAAGATTGATATGATGTCTTCTTTGGTTCCCATGTTGCCCTGAGACAATGTTTCATTCCGATCAAGTGGCACATTTTGGATACTGAATAACTCCTATTTTCGAGGATTCCTAAAACACTAAAATAAACATTCAATGAAAACTTAAGGAACCCAAACTTAGAGTCGAATTTTGTGCAAACTTTTTTCAAAAAGGTAGTCATTGATACAAATTTGATACGAATGATGATGAATTACATACCAATTTCTGGAGGCTAAAAAGTCAAGTTCTAAAATTTCAAACTCTCAACGTGTATATATTTGACGATTTCATTTTGTAACTTCCATGAATTATTGGGAAACTCAAAGTTTCTCACAGTATGTAATTATATATATTCATCAATTCCCGTTTGAAGAAAGTTTGCGCAAAATTCAACTTTCTTCCTTCCCCACCTTTTGATGCTCAAGTTCCCTAAAGATGAAAAACTTCATGTGTACATAACAACAATTCAACATCAAGTCCTTTCATAAAGGTTTATAAACTATTAAAATTTTCTAATTTCCAAACGCATAATTCTCTCCTCGCGCGATCATCTTCCCTCGATTTCTCTGTTGAAAATTCGATCTTCACCGACTGATCATTCGCTGTGAAATAAATCACTGCACAGCATTGCAGAACATGCACGAATACGATTGTATCGGCCACTCCTAAGATAAGCACTCCTTGATAAACTTCATACCTCTCAACAATTTCTTGAATTTGTTTATCAAAGTACAACCACCAAACGTATCCTCAAGCTATAACTTTCGTTCTCACATAATCTTCCAGTATTTAATACCCAACGTTAATATATCATCATTATACATTTCTGCAAACAACGTGTTATCATGAATCTATGATTGAGAAAAGAAGAAATCTCAAATAAGGAATATTATTCAACATTTCCAATCAAACTGGCAATTTATGTTTTGTATAAATCAATTTGTAAATCATCTTTAGGTAGTTTTGTTATTGTTGGGATTTATTAGGGGAATGATTGATTTGGTTCCAAACTGAAATCGAATTTATCAATTTTCTGGGTTTAGTTTATGAGTTGAATTAAAAATTGACTTATCTTGGGAACAAAATTATTACTCTTGCTTTTTGCAGTTCTGTTATTGATATGAAAAGTATACAAATTAATATTCACATTACGTTACACCGAGGAACGAAGGTGTGAAATTGACATTTTGTGAAAAATAGTTCGAGCTGCTACAATTTTGGTTTACAATTTCACAGCAGGGAATGTAAAATTTACATGAGCTGTAGTGTATCTCACATTCGCTGATGTAAAATCAACTTACTTTCTAAATCCGAAAGAGTGAGAAATTGCGTGTTTCACTCCACTAAGTCTCAGAAGTGAGCCAGTCCGCTTCGAGTGGGATTTTCGAGTGAACCTTTACTCTCTTAGAGTGAAAAATTCTCTCTTAAAACCTTAGATTGTCACTCTAAAAGAGTGGAAATTTCGACAAGCTTACTTTTGGCTGGATAAAAAGTGGAATTCCACTCTAGAAATTTTAGAGAGTAAATTGCGATAGTACGAACTATTTTAGAAATCGTTTTTACTTCACAAGATGCGAATTCTATAACTCCTTTTTTAGAACTACAAAACAAATTATCATTCCCACATCAGGAGGAATGATTATAATAGTTTTCTGAGCTATTACGAGACTTTACTAGACCTAAAAAATCTCTGACAAGGACCTAGTGAGGTTTAGCGAGGCTTGGACAATGACTAGAGTGATTTTTATTCCGGCAACATCAATCGATGTGCACATGTTTTCGTTGCTTTGTGAAACAACTTCATTACAGTACTGCTTTAAACTACTTTCATCGGAAAATGATCTGGTAAAATACATGTAAGAATTTTATTGAACAACAGAATTCCAAAAGAAAGTCCTTGCCCGCCCTAGTGGGAATGCCAAGACATTTACGAGTTTTGTAACGCACAATCTTGATTATATATAGCTGGAATGGTTTATCTCCTCCAGCTCTGTACATATAATTAACGTACTGTACATATACTTTTTTTCCTTTTCCACATGATGATTACAATTCTTTCATGCCTCGTTACTTCTATTCTTGAAGAAAAAACATGATAAAGTATCACATCAACATGCTTTTCTTATTTTCTCCATCATAGAATGTCATTGTAATCTAGGATTTACGTACCATGCTCACGACAAAGGAGTTGAACGGGGAAAAGAAGAACATAATACCGTGAAGTTTGATATCCAAGCCAAAAATATATATCCTAATAGTGGGAGCAATGTTAGTAATGTCACGGTTACTTTACTCCTTTGCCTTCACGTGACGTTTCATCTGGTTCATTTAGTGACATTGTCTAAACGTTTCCTAAGATACTATTTTGAAATCCCAGCGAAGAGCATTTCCACAATCCCTCGGATATGTAGCAATTTAGGTGAAAAATCACTTGCTGACAGATATATATGTAGTTTTCTACACAGTGTTCTCGTAACGGATGCTATTCTTCTCGGATGTATTCCAATTCTTATAAGATTCTCAAATAATGAGACTGTTCATTGTTTCCCCACATTCGAAGGAAACATATCTGATTATTGTTTTCACAAAAGAAACTTATTGCTGTTCTAACTTCCATTGTACACATGAATGAACAACTCATATCCACAATTACGAATGTCATGCTTAATTCATCGTGTATATTAAATTTCCTACAAAATAATCATCCCTAAAATCACGAATATCGAGGACGCATATATTTTGCATCGGCCCAGTTTCAATTCAGGTTGAAATACGATATCGTCATTTAAATTTCCCCCTATTATTATTCCATCGTGGCTCTTCCCGTTCACCTTCACGATTCTGATCCTTCTCTTAAAGACTGACCATTTTTCTGGGTGTGGTCAAGGATAAGAAAAAAGATATATTAAAGTGTGCTGAGCCAATGCTAGGATATCGCTGGGGTGTTTTAAGTCTACCCGAACTAAAAGTGCACCAAGAGACCAAGAGGGAAGGCTTCCTCTGATAAAATTTCGTGCACAGAAGAAGGATTTTTGTAGTTGTGAATTGCTCTGTGAGCACGTGTACGTACATGCACGTCCATCTAGGAAGAAGTCCACGTGCAGGTGTATATACATAAACGTACATCCGTGTACATCGTACATGTACACGTTTATGTGTGTATGTATATATATATATATATATATATTTGACGACACGCGTGGAATCGGTAGCGAGGTCAGGGGTGTATTCACCTGGCGCCGCCCCAAGTCACGCCTACCTGCGCAATTCCAAACGTAGGCAGTCACGCCTACGCGTACACATAATACACGATCGCAACTCATACACATATCGAAGTGTAAAAGTGTGTTGGGAATGGCACTGACCTACGACCGCAACTCCTTCCTCCTCTCACAGTGAATGCGAGTTTCTCCAGACGCGCATCATAGGCCATAGCACGATCTCACTCAAGCGGTGACGCATACATGAGTGAATGGGACAGGACTGAAGCCTATGGTGCACGTCTGGATAAGCCGTACCCGAGTATGTGTGAGCATTCGCGTGTATTGCGTATCCGTAAACGCTTGTACTTGCACTACCATATACACGTCACCAGCTAAGTAGAGATAGGTAGTAAGTGGGTGGGCAGGCCTACGCCCACCTGCCTTTCATCCCATCGTTTCTCGACCCACCGAAGAAAGAAGCATCGATTGAGAGCGTCTACTTAATAACTAACTCGATACAACTATATTAATGACATCAGGGTTTGGTTAGAGACTTATTGCACTGGGGTTTTGTAGACTACATAATTTTTCAAATCGAAAACCAATGGTTTGTTGTTATTCTCAAACTCTGAGAACAGTAATTGTGTTCTATCTTACAGGAAATATATAGAATTTTTATTCGGTTTTTTTCATTAAAATCTATGGAAATTTAATATATTTTCTATGGAAAAAGAACAGTTACTGTTCTCGAAGTATCATTCATAATGGAAATGCAAGTAATAAAACAACTGGAAAATATAAATCCAAAGAATCTCAGTACGATTGTTAGCTGTCTCAACTAATTCAAAATACCTCAGGTATTTACGTTGGTTAGTGCGACTATCGAGTGGTTTGTCCTGACGACTAGGTAGCTGTAGCAACTACTTAAGTAGGTGTTCGAAAATCGACTATTTGGGTAGTTGCCACAAGCATTTAGAAAAATATAATTATGAATTAAGGAGAATTCTTTTCTAAAATCCTTAGATGGGAATTTGAACACAACACCTGAAGAATAATATTCTGAAATGAAAATGAATTGACCATTTTTTTTCCCCAAGTTTTCAGTAATTATGTAAACCAACACTCGTGCTTCGTTACATCCTCGTTAGAGTATTCCCAACATTTTGGTACAACCCTCGAGATATGTTGATGAAACTCTCCACAATCAATTGGTCATTATCAATCTTGCATGGTGTCAAAAGTTCAGGAATCCTCTAATGGAAATACAATAGGACAAAAATGTGATGATACATAGCTAAAAACTCCAAATTTGGTCTGTAAATTCCAGTTGCAGGTCATTAAGAACTAATTTGAGGTAATTATATGAATTAATCCCGAATGGAAAAATTTTCAAAATCATATATAATTGAATATATTTTATACATAATTTACATAAAATTTTGATAATTTTTCCACTAGAAAAGGGTGTATTTTTTTAAAATCAAGATTTATTTATTTTTTTTCTGCCCACTTTTTGATCAAACAGGGTTAGTTTTGGCTGTATTTCAAAGTATAAGAAATACATGAAGTAGAATTAAGATGAATACCGTATCAAAACAACAACTGCAGTGTGAAAAATATTCGGAGTTTTCCTATACCTATGTAAGGAATATTTCCTCTACTCCTATAAGAATATGTGAAAATTGTTGTTTTTGGGGGATTTTTGATGTAAATTCATAGGATTTTTCCGAATATGTATGGGAAATTTTTTATTCATGTATGTGAAGTTTCTCATTACAATGTTTCACAGTGTGGTTTTGCACGACAGACAAACAACTCTATTCTTAAATATCTCCATTCTCACAAATCTGTATTATTTTTATATTATTTATTTACATCAAAGAATAGAGATATTTAGAATTAGTTATATTTGGAAATAGTGAACTGATTTGAGGATAGACATATTTAGGAATAGTGTTATTCGAGAAGAGAAAAATAAAGAATACAGTCCTTGTTCTACCTTCTTCACAGTGAAATTTTGTAAAAAAAACGCGAATGTTCCAGACGAGGGACTTCCTATTTATGTGGAATATTAATCACAAAAATGTCAGGTTCACATTGAAAACTTACCAATTCAAGAATTTTTTTCTTTTGATTTGAATCAAACACAACATTTTCAACCGTGTTGGTATCAAGTTCACCGTTCTAATTCATTGAAAATCATTTGAAAATTGATCTATCATATTGACTATTATATTGAAATTACACAGAAAAAATATTATCTCATAAATTACGATTCGAAAATCATAGTGGAGCACTATATCTGCAAATCAGTCTATTTAAAATGTGACATCGTAGTTTCTGAGTTTGCAAATATGAGTATTTAATAATTTTGCATGGAAAATATTCAGTTGAATTTGAAAACTTCGAGATTGCATCAACGAACCTGTTTTCATTGAAATTCCTGGAGATATCACTCTACAGGGGATTACGAAGAAGTTTACAGATCCATATATTTAACTCATTTACATGGGAAGTTTTCAAATTCAATTTCAAAGTGCTCCCAAGTCACTGACCAAACCATTTCAATTAGAATTCTGTCTGATTTCAATATATATGATCCATACGGAGAAGAAAATTTGCTGCACGAGAAAAATAGTTGAGCTGCAGAAGCTAAGTAGCTAGCACTAGACACGGACAGCCATTAAATTGGCTTCTGCAGCTAAATTTTAGCTTTTACAGCAAAAAAAATTGCATTTGTAGTGAATTTATTTGAGATAACAGCTAAAATTTAGCTGCAGGAGCTAATTTAATTCAGCTGTGTGGAATTACATTTGTATTGTTTCAAATGTGATGATTGCAGATATTTTGACGCGAACAGTTGTTGGAAACCATTGTTGCGGAGCTACAACACAAGGGTATAAGTTGATGTCGGAGATTTTGTCGGAGATATTATTGTTGGGAATATGCGGATATGCAATCCAATGAACATATGATTGTAGTTAGAGGCCTCCTTCTGCCCCAGAAAAAAGAACAGATCCACGTTCTGGTGATGCAAGTTTATCAAGTTTGAAAAACTTTGCAGGCTGAGACGTTCTGATGAAGTCGCAATAAGGATTCTTTTCAACACATCAATCATTTACCCATGCTTCTTCATTGAATACCGCACACGTGCATGATAATTATCTCCTAAATAATTAAAAATAAAACCATAAACAATATCTCATTTCAAACATTATATATTAAATTGCATCAACGTATTTTGTTTTCGAGAAGAAAAAAAATATATATATCACTTTTTGTCATTGCAGTGCGTTCAGTCAGTTTATTCAGACCAAATTAAACGGTAATCGGTTCAATGATTACAAAAATATTATATACCGCATATATATGATATGCCGCAAAAAAACGTCTCGAGGAAAGATCGTTTAAAGCATCAAATTCAATCTACGTAGATATATTAGATGCTTGAATATCTTGGAAATTCTCAAAGCATCTAAAAACTGAAAGGTTCTCTCTCTGATGAAAAATAAATTCTCTTAACCTGAAAAGCAATTCGAAGTTGACATTGTTGAGTTTCTAATTATTATTATTAATAAAATAATCCGACAAAAAGAATTGATTTTTCCCGTAACTAGATCGTGACCTGATATCTCGACTTTAATCACTTCCTCCCATCGGTTACTGCGTATAATTTAATTAATTTCCCTCAAGAGTATCCAATTCTATGGAGAAATTTTGCAATATCCAAAGGTATAGTTTTCCTTCGAAAGAGAGAAGAAAACTACAATAATAGTGTCTTTCGAATGAAATAAAAATTATTATGGATATATTTGGAAGATAGATTTCACTTTTAAAACATGCACTTGTTCATGGAATATGAATTTTTATGTAAAGGCTGTGGAAATTTGATTAAATGTCGGCAGGAATCTCTGAAAGAATAATCAATTAAATTGCAGTGGAAAAGATGCTTTTTTATGGAGGAATTTCCATTACTCATCACATATGAGTGCAGTAGAAATTGAAAAATTCTTTATATGTGAACCCTGGCTTAAACTTTCTATTGAATTTCATGATATTCATTAAAAATGTGCAAAGTTAAATGACAGTTGCAATTCATTCGTAGCCATTAGGAATTGGATTTTTAATGGTCCTTGAACATCACGAATTCTATATAATTCAAACATCATTGATACAAACTCATCATTGTATATCACGCATTCTTTTTAAGATATATATACATATATCAACGTTATCCAAGAGAAAATAACACGTAAAACGTTTTATTTCGTCCCAAGAATTCTGCAGAAATCGATGTATTGAAAATTCTTTTTTGTATTGTGGAAATTCTCCCTCTTCATGCCATTTGGAAGTAATATCCTTTTATCAAATAAGTTTTTATACCAAAATCGTCATCATTTTCATGCACAAAAATCTCCATTGGAATCTGTTTCAATTCCTTAAAACGCAATTCTATGATCGTTTCTTTTTTTCTTCTTATTCGATGATGAATCGTTGGAAACAAAATATATTAAATGAACTGGAATTTTCCTACACAAATGAACAGGTCGATTGCCTCCAGTACGATTCTGGTAGTTTTTCGTAGATTTTTTTCCACAATGCAACGATTGTTTAGTACAAAAGATAATGTTCAGATCTACACTGAAAAATATATTTATTTGTAGAAATTAAATATTCCCATCAGATCCAAAATCTGAGTACTTCTGGTGAATAAATTATTTATTTAGAAGACCAATTTATGTGGGGCAAGCATTCCATTATTTCATTCGATTAAATATTTCATTAATTCTGAGAAATATTTTATAGAAAGAAGACAAATAGACTCAATGATGAGTTTATTTGGTTGGAAGAGATTTTTTTTTTTTAGTGTACTCATCACCGACTAGAAATTATCATCGAATTGACTGAATATTTAAATTTTCATGAGTTATTGCAATACATTGTAATTGCTCTTGGATTCAGTTGTTCTCATCACCTTTTCACGGAAGCTCTGCAAATTCCCACTAATTTTAGCATTGATAGGATGAATTACACTGAGAAAAAAAGCGAAACACAGCGTGGTCACAGAAATCATCCTTGCATGGTTAAGGACTTGTAATGGCAGTAATCTGAAATCTGGTTATGATATAACCAGGAGACAAAATCATCCTAGCAGAAATGATTCTAGCCATCTTATTGGTAATATCAAGACTCTTTCCAGTGATCCGCTTGACTGCAAACGCCTTGGAAGGTGTTGGACAATCACTATGATCATTTTTACTAGGGCACGTGAATCTGGTTGTGGCAACTACCTAGAATAGTTAGAGCCAAAAATAACTATAGTGCGACCTCTCATAAAGAACGCTTGTCCTTTTGCTCATTCAAACGGTTCTTGCCCTGCGTTGAAGAGAGAGAGTGAGCGTTCTTATTGAGAGGTCACCTTGTTCGTCGCCTCCCTGCTTAAAAGATCCGATTCAAACCTATTAACTGGTCAATCAGTATGAATAAGATTTTTGTCCAAGAATTTTCCTATTTAACCTTATCCAAATCTAATCGCTTTGAATGAAATCAATTAGGAAAATTCCCGGACAAAAGTCTTATTCAAACTGATTGACGAGTTAATACGTTCAAATCGGATTCTTGAAGCAGGGCTAACCTGGTAAAAATGCCAGGCACAAACGGACAGAACATTGTTGTCAGACTTTGAATGTTTTCTTTCCCAGGTAATCCAAGCAAAAACTGACAAATTTTCTACCCGATTTGGTCCGGAATCACTAAAATTGTAACATCCTATCAAAATCTGGCAGGAAAATTTTCGTCAGTTTTTGACAGGATATTCCGAGTTGGTAATTCCAGATCAAATTGGGTAGAAAGTTTGTCAGTTTTTGCCAAGATTACCTGGGAAAGAAACCGTTCAAAGGCTGACAACAATTTTCTGTCCGGTTCCGCCTGGCATTTTTAGCAGGGTAGTCATGCGAATAAAATTTTTCTCTAGATGTGCAAAATGAGAATGTGGATTAAATGATTGTCAATAATCCTTGTAACAGGTCATATAAAAATTAATAATCAATCTATAGAGAGTGATTTACGTTCCATCAGTTCTCTCTCAATCTTTATATTTATTTTTTTGAGACAATTAATTTAATATCAAAGCCTTATCCATCATGAAAATCACAATATATCTTCCACGCAGTTATCATCAGTTTCTATTTCCAAATTTACCGAAACAGCAAATTTGATGGAAAATAAAACAATATCTCCACTATTTTCAGATATGCTTTGGGTGAATGTTATTATTTCGAGTCACAAGAAAAGCGTAGAGAATTGCATCGTAGAGAACAAACTGCAGAATAATTAATATGCATTATGGACACGGTTTAAATGATTGCGATGGTACTTCACGGAACTATGGATCTTCCTACGCACTGTAATGAATGCCCAAGACACATGTGTTTAGATTTCCAAGCAAGTTATGAAGTATTCATTTCCATTCACTTTACGATAGATTATTCTATCATCGCATCGAACTACGAAGTATTACGTCCACATTTCAATTCAAATATATATGGTATTATAAACGCTGTATTACATCGATATTGGTTTTTCTTGATTAGTGGTGTTCATAGAAACCTCACGTCGTCATTTTGTAAATTTAATCAGCAAAAGAATATTAGAATTCTACCATTGGCGATTGTGTGCTGCTTTTTGTCACACTGTAAAGAATGTGGGGGGAATGTTTTTCCATCAAAACTGAGGACTTTTCCACCACCTTGAGGAATCATGTTGTTTTTTGAGCGTTGAATCCTCTACAAATGGAGGGAAAGTCCAACAGATTATGGTGAAAAAAATCCCCAGCTGTGGAGGAACTTTGCTGCCACCATTATTTTTGGGGGGAAAATTCCACAATCATTTTTTACAGTGCAGCCGATGTAATTGCTCAAAAATTTATTACGCAGTGATTTTCCAAGGCTACCCAATAGTAATTGAACCTTGCCTGAAAACCTTGCCGCAAGGTTAAATTGCTATTTTGATGAGAACAAACTGTTCCAAAGTTTTGCTCAACTATGAATGAATACCATCGGCATGAACTCATTTCGACAAATGTCCTCTAAAACACAAACCCTTTACAGAGAGCTAAACTTGATCATCAACTTCACATTAATCTACAATCTAAATGATAGTGATTGTACAATTCTTCCAAAAAATGGAGATATGATTTTTTTATGTATGGAGAACTTTTCACGATAATTGGGTAAATTTTTTCCTTACTTTTTGGAAGATTCAACATCCAAAAAGTAGAATAGTTTCTCAAAGCGCGGGAGAAACCTGTTATTTTTGATCAAACCAAACGAAATCCACCATATCTTCAGATATTATACATGTTCTTCTCAAAACCATATCATTCATCACGAACAATTGTATCTAAGAATGATAATTCAAAAGTTCCTACAAAATAGCTTTTACAACCAAATGCTTCCTACAAATCCGGGGAGTTTCTATAGAATTTCTCAATTTTTATAGAATTCTTGAAACCCTGAAAAATTCATAGAAATAAAAATCCACCCAAACCGTGCAATCATGATCGATAATTTAAATCTCATTGATTTCGTGTAATAATAAAATCTCATAATTGTAGGTCGTTCTTTTGGAATTCATTCGTTGTAACGGTGACGTGCGCACGGCACTGTGGTAGCCCAGTTACAGAAATCCGCGCCCGCGCGTTCCTTGATTAGGTCAGTGGGTGACATGTTTTTTTTTCTTCCCTACCGCATGTATACACAGGGACATAGGTCAAATTTTGACGCGTTCGTACCGAGAGCACGAACGATTACAAAGCTGGACCACCTTTTTTTTCATCCTTTCAAAGAATTACCTATCGTTTTCATTGTCCATTGTGACGCTTTTGTTCAAAAATAATTCACAAACCAGGTCCAGTTGTTTATTCATTGTTCGAATAATAATACAAAATTTCCAAGAAACGAATAATTCATGGGAACGGATAAACAAATGTAACGAGAAATTTTCGTCAATGCAATATGTGCATACGATGTTTGACAATTGACGTGCGAATGAATGGAACATATTCGCGCGACATATTTTGCAAAATTCTGTAACCGTTCGATGTCAACCTTGGTCCATTAAATTCTCTCATTCATTTTATCGAGTTTTATTTCGTATTTGCAATCGGAATTGAATCAACTGAAAATACAAAATCTTTGATCTTTCGATATTCGAATAATTAGAAATTAGAAAACAATATAGAAAACCAGGAAAGATTGTTGTTTATTAACAACAAGTCGGTGAAATCTGTTCTTGATAATGACACATTACGGAACTATGCTCCTCGAACAAGTTCAGTTATTTCTGGTTTTATTCTTCGTCGTTTAACGTGTGAAACCTTGAAGAGTGCGATGCTCTCCGCAAAATCTTGAACTCGTATGTCCCATTAGACGTGAAAAAATGTAAATCGATAGAGCACGTTGGATACGAGTGATTATTAGAGTACCTTGTATTCATCATGGAAGATCATTGACCTGGAACGAATATCATTGACAGATTATTTTTTCTGTCTTTGTCATTCGATGTATGAATACGTTCTGAAGAATTTGTCATCACTGAATTCAGTCATCATCGTTATTCTCGATTATTCGAAACGCAAAGACAAGCTCTTTGTGTTCTCATGAATAATCTAACGCGCGATATTGGAAAAAATTTATGTTTCTTTGCATTTGTCGAAACATCAATAATAAAGTTCTTTGAAATAGAGAAAAACGGAAGATTGAAGATGCAGTTGAAATATCCCCGTGAGAAACCCACAAGTGTTGAAGAAATTATTTCCCTCTCATCCTCTCTAATGCAATGTTGTTAAACTCATTTTGACAAATTAAGACCTGTAAATTTATGTGTATAATTTCAACGGTATAAACTCTCTTTAGCGCATGAGTAAGATGTTTAAATTATGTTGGATCGTATGTCATCGATGTCTTTATAAGCATTCGGTTCAATGCTAGTTCTAAGAACTTAATCTTCGTGTTAAATGCGTGTCACGTTTTTATGCACCTTAAGCACTTTTTTTAGACACCGTACACAGCTGAATCGAACGTACACGTTTATAATATCCTACCTTGACGGTACTTGCTATTTACTTAGCAATCGGTCAGCATTAATATATTTTGATATCACCTTCCGGTTGGCTGAATTTTATAATTCACTACGCATTCGAGATGGACAAATTCGAATTTTTACTTTGTCAAAAGAAAAATATTAACAATAATTATAATCAAAACACTCGCATTTCTTAATATTTTTCATTATCTGAGGATGCGATTGAAAGACCTTGCAACACGATTTTCATAGCCGTATAGGTTCATCGAGAGAATGATTTCAAATGACCGATATAAAATTTGTATTATCCGCACGTACCATTCAGCAACATCAACACGAAAATCCAACCCAACTGCGTGAGAATCCATTTTGATATCAAAAGAAAAATGTACGATTACATACAATTCTTAATATAAAAACGTGAAAGGAACAGTAAGTAACATCACGTACATAATTACTTACGTATAAATCTTCATATCTTCACTCGATTCGGTTTTCTTTTCTTCCTAATTCTGAAAATTGATAATGATTCAAAGGAATTTTTCATACCCTGGTGGATTTATTTCGTTGTTGGATGTCCTGCAAAAGAACTTCTGATCCCATGTCACTTTATGGGAATTACGTGACATTCTTCGAATAACTACCAAGTACGGACTGCCCCTGCTTACTGATCTTCGCCATCATGCTTGGCGATAGGTCACGTTTGAGAATCATCAGATAATGATCTGTGCTTGCTGAAAAAAATAATGCGCCACGTCAATATTTCACATAATTCCACCCGATTTAAAACTATCAAGTGTAATATTACTTTTATATTATTCCACGGAGGATAACAGTTTCCCCGAATTTTAGCGGATGAATTTTGTTTCATCGGATGATTCGTAATTTTCACAACGCAGATATTTGATCAGGATTCATTCCAATTAAGAGAACTCAGGCACTCGCGTTGCGAATGCGTCTTACAAATAGACAATGTGCTTCTGGATCAATATACAACTTTGTACCGACTTAACAATATCATTCAACTTGTTGTTGATTGTGCAAAGCAGTGTAATCGCGATATCCATATCATTATTCAGGTCGACTTCTGTTCAAAAGTGCAAATGCATTGCGAGAGATGAAGTTATGTTCAAACACCCTGTTTCGAAATATCTGAAGCATGTCTTCATTGTTTCATTTACTGCATTAACAGTATCCTCCTACTTGGTCGTTACTCTAATCATATCATGCAGTTTGACTTTAAGTACCTTATTCATTGTCTTCACGTTTGAAGTATATCTTTGCACAGTATGAAATTACAAGAATATTCCATGAAGTTATAATTGCTTTACCCGATGGATACGTTATCTGTTAATCAAAAGTAAATTCTTGGAATTTGATGAATTTCAAACATCTTAATTTTTGAGATTTTAGAATTAGAATTTTCAACTCTGCTAGAATATTTGAAACCTGGAATTGTGTGGAAATAATAATAATGTGATTGTTCTTTCAGGTTTCGATAGCTCTTGGTTTGGACGCTGGGGTTTGGAGTACATTGGTGGAACGTACGGCAAGTCACGTAGCAGCGGCAGCAGCCGCGGTAGCCGGAGGTAGCATGGTGGCAACTGGGGGATCTGGGGGTGCCGGAAGTGCTTTGATGGGACACGGGGGTGACTTCGGCCTTGCCAGTTTGGCGCGTCGTTGTGGAGTTTGCCTGGCAACCTTCCCTTCCGCTTGGCTCTTGGAACGTCACGCTCTTCTACAGCACGCTGGCCAAACGAACGACGACAAACCGTTTACTTGCGAACAATGTGGTCAACGTTATCGTTATCGTTCGGCATACGTGAAACATCGAGAACAGAATCACCGAGCCCGTTTGCCAGCCGACAAACTCTTCACCTGCGATGTATGTGGGATGCAATTCAGATATTTAAAATCTTTCAAGAAACATCGATTGAATCACGCTCTGGAGCGACTACAACGGCCCTCGGAACCCCAACCGAGTGCTTCTTCATCTTCCTCGTCGGTGATCGTCGAGCGAAGCGATCAGGTATCCAGCACGGGAGAACCATCGTTGTCGAATCAAATGGAAACGGGAAGCGACACAACGACCAATCCGGGTGACGCTGAAGAACCACGCGCTGGTTACTTGGGAGAAAACGCTCGGGAGGAAAGTGTGTCCGAAACAACGAGCGTCCATGAGAATCCAAGCGAGACAGCGGAAACGAACTTGACGGACGCAACGCCGACCACTCTGAACGTGCCAATGGTGTTGGGTAACGGTACAGGTAACGAAACAACGGGTAGCAGGGGTGGAATCAGGGGAACCGTAACGGACACCGTAGACGCGGATGACGGTACCGTAGACGAAGACCGGGTCGAAGTCCCGGAAGCTGCGATCAGTTTAGTACGTAACATTCACGAGGCCGATAGACGCGAACGACGCTTCGCTTGTCCCTTCTGCGGGAAATGCGTGCGTTCGAAAGAAAATCTGAAACTTCATGTACGTAAACATACCGGGGAACGGCCATTCGTTTGTCTATTCTGCGGTCGAGCTTTCGGGGGTAAAAGCGATTTAACCAGGCATCTTAGAATCCATACCGGGGAACGTCCGTATCATTGCGAAATGTGCGGCAAGTGTTTCGCACGAGCTGATTATCTTTCGAAACATCTCACCACGCATATACATCAACGCTAGAAATTCGTTTTGGGGCAAAGATTAGGTAACACTTCCGAATTGGAGAAAATTTAATTTCTCCTTTTTTTTGTCCCGGAGAAATGATCAGGAATAAAGGATCCAGCGTCAATTAATCTTCGAACACGAATATACTAAAGCTAGATTTTGGATGCTTCAGAGAAGAATGGATCGCAATACTTGAAGATTGTACATTGCACGCTCAATCGAGGGCTAAACTTGTGATAAGGGTTTGTGAATTATGATTAAAGAATGGGAAAGAAACCAAAGCACGTTACGATACAGTACATCTACGGTACGTCTAAGGTACATGTACGGTTCACGTACATTTAAATACGGTTGAAAATAAATCCTTAGGAAGAATTTCGTTCGAGTCTGACTTGAAATTTGGTCGTAACTCGACGCTAATGTTTTGTTGTATTCTTATATAGTATTAATGATAATATTAATAATAATAATAGTCTTTCGGCTCCATCGAATTTTGAATGATTACATATATACACGCGTTATTTGTATATGTAAAAGTCATTCGTGAATAACTTTACGTTACGATCGATGAAAAAACGAAAAAAAAACACACATTTGGCGCAGCTAAACGCGTATGTAATATGGTATGACCATGCGCTGTGTATTATATGATATAATGAAAATTTTCTCACGCAATGTCCGTAAGGAGTCGACACGTGATCACGAATTCTACAACATTTATTAACTTATTTATTCCTATTCTTTCGTATATTATATATTTATTATGAAACACCCTGCAAACACCGATAGAGTTGAGATTTTTCAATTTCATCCTTACATTTATGATCCAAGCCAATAGAAAATTTAAGGATCTCACGGTCTCCTTACGGACAGCGTTGCCGGTGCCTTCGAATTTAATCGAATCCATTTAAATATGCAAATAGCAATAAATCCTTGTTTCTCGCATTAAGTATGTGTCCGTATCATATGCATATACATATACAGATCAACATATATATGTGCGTGTGTACATTTTATCTATATACATAATATATATACATATATATATATAAACACGCCAATTCACATTTCTCAAATTCAATATTGTGGATTATAAATTGGCGTGTCTCATTGCACGGTTTATATGCAATCCTTTCAAACTCTTCTCATCAATTAACCAATTACTCATTGGGCGTGTATCGATAAAATTCGTTGAGAGTTTAGCTACTGTTCATGGATGGAATTTCAGAAAAATATCACGTTTTAAATGATATCATGATTTTTATGGTCGTTCTTTAATTGCTTATTTATCAATAAAATAGTCGAGTTTCAATCGGGAAAGTGGTGAAACTGTGTTTATTAAATATCAAAATCCATTTGTAACTTCATCACCACAAACAATGACTGACAGCGATAATCTATTTCTGGAATTATTATTGTATTTTTCCATCGCACAGCAATAAAGTCAGTAAACTCAGCAGAATATTTTTCCCGAAAAATGACGGATCAACTCGAACTCGTATAAAAATTCATTGAAATTGGTCTAATTAATCTAGATTTTGAACGTTTGAAATGAGATTACCTTGTATTTGATCAACTTACATTAGATTGTCCAGTCCGGTGAGTGTTAATTCAACATTGGTTACACCCAAATTACTAACCCAATCTGCGGTGAACCGCTATGTCTGAGGTTTGTACAAGCAAATATTAGATTGACTTCGGTACTATAGTTTCCCTACAGTAAAATTGTTTGAAAACCCTGTAATTCCCCATGAACAGAGGGCAATCTCGTCTTAATTTTGGTTGAAATCTCTTTCTAGGTATGAGATATCGATTAGGTATAATAGGTCACATTTTCGTCTATGTCCGCACTCATAAATATTTCATGAAACCAAGTTGAATAACGAAGGTGCTATTTAAATAAAATAAGGTTGATCGCCAAAGACCGGCCGGCCGGTAGAAGTTATACTCGTATTACCAATCACACTAACTTAAACTCGAATGATGGATTATAAAATCGCTCGAGAACATCGTGCCAAAAATTAAAAGGAAAACAAAAACGTAGACCGAGATATATATATACATACATATAATATATATAACTAATTTTATAACGAAGGTGAGAGTTGAGTGATTAAATTCCAAGATACAAGGACGTGATTTTAGCTTCCCTCCAGACCGGCTCGGCCCAGCGACAAGACATCTTAATTAATTCTATAAGTATAACATATTTTACGTATATATATATATATATTAACGAACTAGAATTTCGGTTACGAACGCGTAAAATGTGTGAAATGAATGCAACGTATAGATACTACATGTATGTGACGCATTGATATATAATTACGTGTTTTTTTACCCACTTGAGGATCTTCGGTTCTGTAATTTTCTCATCGAATTTTTCTTAGATTCTTTTGTTCAGGGTAGCTTTGTTCAACCATTCAATACTAATCTGTGCCAAAATATTGAGAATATGAAATTTTTCTCAATTTTTATCACTGCAAATGAACATGAGACAGTGGAAGTAGAGAATGATTTGTCGTTGAATATACCGAGAAATGTATGAATGTAAGCACGGTTTCTTTTCTTCACAAAGAAAAAAGCTCAATACTGACGGGGATTTGTTCACCAACTAAATCGTTTATTCAACAACCCGTGTGGAAATCAATCCTAGGCATCCTGAGGTGGACCCTGGTCCCGTAGAGGTATCCCGAGTCGAAAAATTGTGATGCTTTTCAAAGCCTGATCAACTCCGTAATACGCAACGATCCAGAACTTCATCGAGTCGATGAAAGGTTAATATCCAGTTTAATGAGAATGTTAAAAGCAAAATCAGGTTGATAACAGGGCGAGATCAGAGCGAAAAGCTAGCTAGTGTCACGGCGTTGATATCTTCTCAAATAAACAAGAATTTTATGGGATATTTGCAAAAGCTCCTACAAAAATACAATAAGTGAGACTACATTTGATATCTTAATTTTCTCAGACACGGTAAAAATCTTCGAATTCTCCACAAAATCTCAATACAGTGGTTCTTAAAGTATCAAATAATTATTCTTCACACAGTGAAACCTTTCTTTTCAAATGTTGAGTGACACTATGCAAAATATCTCATAATCTTACTTACATTCATATATTCGAATATACTCGACTAGAAATCATTATTCAAATGGCCCGGATATTTCATAAGAACTCGACAAGGTTATTTGTGATCAAGCCAACGTCTTAAGGACCTGACCAGGACTAGATATAATTGATCTGAATCAGGATTTCGGTGCATTATTCCGATGAATTAAAATACTTTTGGGGATTAATTTTTCTGATGGAGTTTTGCGTGAATTTTTACATAAATTTGATATTGAAAATTGGAACAAGTCTTGAGAACTGAAAACATCTGCATTCTCTGTTGCTTCGCTCACCTTTTTATAATTCTCTCTGATTCATGTCATTCGCGTATTCAGATGAATTACTTTTTCCTTTCATAATCTTCAGTAAAATAATACGAGCGTGAACTTCTAAGCACGTTGTGCTGCAGAAAAAGACGCGCTCATAAAATATAAAGAGAAGTTCGCAAACCCAAGCAGAAATTGATATAGGGTGCACATCAGGTGCATTATTGTGGCCCCACGTAACCCTGTGTGTTGTCAACATTGGATCAAGTTTATATAAATGCGAATGAAGTAAGCACCATTTAAAATATGAAAGGGTGAGCGTTATCCAGTTATCAGATCACGATTTAAAATCTTTATCGAGCTCTGAATCAGGTCAGGTCCTCCTGACAAGCTTCTGATGTATGCCAAGATCCAACAGGATCAAAATCAACCAAACCACCCCGGAAGATAAACTTCTGGTTGGGTATATTTAAAAATAATCAAACCCCGCACTCCCATCTGTTGCTTTTCATAAACAGAATCGAGATCCAAACGGGACAAAAACATAGATGAGAAACAAGAAACAATAATATATTATTAATAAATAAATCGAGTAAGAGATAATATGAACGTGTCCAACGAATGTCAACGAATTCCGGCGAGATGCGGGTAAGTTTCACGATCGTGCACCCTTCGCCTCTCAATCCCACTTCTCGTCGATTCGCTCATTTTGATATGTGTTAAAGGAAAAAGTCAAGTAAAATAAAATTGAAAAGATTGACAAAAGAAAGTGAAACAATTGATTAACAATCGCCATCGAAATGGGAATGAAATGAAAGAAGCAATATGTTTTTCTATCGCTTCTTCGATGAAAATTTGGAAGAAAAACAAAAAGAGAAGAAGAAGAAAAAGGGAGAAGATAAATTCCATGGCGCCTGGTGTATAATAATATTCTCGATCGTTTCTCATCAATTCTCTGAACTCTGCTTTTATTTCGATCAATCAATGTCGTGTCATGTCAAGATTTTCTCTTTAAATTTACTGTTCGATCACTGTTGTTATCATTGTCATATTATTAGTATCATTATTATCATCAGTCCACTGGGGAGCAGTAGATAAAAAATTGAAGATTCTATATATTTTGTGATATCGTGAAGGATAGTGAGGGGGGATGTACCTTTAAGAATTCGAATTCAATTAACCACTAATGTTCCTATATTGCAATTTGAAATCGTTGAGGTTGGAGAGTCTCAACGGTCGGTATGCTCAACTAAAAATTCCAATGAAGATACAATATATAAATTGCCACCCTCGGTAATTTATGTAGATATTTTAGCATCCCTTCAACCGTAACTCACGAGCTATCTTAGATCCTTGGCTCAATATAGTCAGTCTTGATTCAAACTTTTTTCAGTTTTCATCGTGCGATACGCTGTGGTATCCCAGCCCTGATACTTAATTTTCACTTGAACATCCTGGGAATATATTTTTCTGGGACGAGGAAGCAAAGAGGATCCGTTAGAGCGAAAGGTTGCCATAATACATAATATCGTGACTCAGTTAGCAACGCTCTCTAACAAATTGGATGATATAAGTTCAGTAGAATACAAAGAGAAAAATCGATCATTCTCTTTGCTCGCTCTTTTGTTCCCATTCAAGCAGCATCAACTCATTCACCAGATGATGTGCTTGAAGTTGACCCTTCCATTTCAACTGTACCTAATTTTCTCTGCTTGAAAGAATCCTCTAAATAACTTCATAATTATTTTGTCTTCAATTTTTGACACAAATAGAAATTTTCACTTCCGTCCAAAATCTTATTCGATCAACTTTAGATATTGAAACTTCAAATCATCTCACTTGAATAGAACGTTTCGTCAAAGAAAATAAAGCAGTCCTGTACTGGCATTACCGGTCCATCGGTAGCTCGATGAAACATCAGCAATCGGTATTCGTGGGAATGTCATTTCACGTGACTCGATATTTTCTTCAGTATAACATCGAAGAATCATATCTCTCATATTCCTTGACAAACACAAAATTGTTTGCGGAAAAATTCCAAATCGAGAATGAAATATTTCACGTTTCCAGGAGAGAAAAAAATGTTTGGCGAACAAGACAAAAACAAGAACAATCGAATCATCTTCTAAATACTAAAGCGTGTGTACCAATGGGAGGAAAAGGTTGAAAAACTTCTCTCCTCGTCCGTAAATGTTTTAAATTCATCCAGCTAAAGAAACAAATATGAATGCACACGATCATAGGTTGTGTACCGTAGCATTTTCTATTCTTGCAACATGAGATGTAACGCGCCCTCGGCTTAATCTTATACGGTGCGTCGTGTGAATGAGAAAGATAGTACTGCACGTCGTGTCGCAAGAATAGGAAACATCGTAATATAATTTGATTTTAAAATGCGGAATTGTATTCGCTCGACATTTACGAAAACATTATCTCGATCTCGACGGTAGAAAGTCTTCGTAGAAGGAAGCGAATGAATTAGAATTTAATTTCCAAGTGTAAATTTATGGGAAGGATTTCTCTCTTCCAATTTCTTTCTTTCTTTCACATCAAGAACAAAATTTATTGTTCCCTCAAAACGTGAGATCTATTTCTTCATATGCACTGCCAAACAATCCTCATGTTGTACAGAATATTCTGATAAGATGTTAAGTATATATCAAAATCGTCCATAGAACGTTCTCACAACGTCCACAATGTTCTACAGAGCATCTATCGAAAATCTTTAGAATATTCTCCTCTGGTATATCCTATGAACGTTCATAGGATGTTTGAAACAGTTTCATCGTAATATTCTGTGCAAGTTCTTGTGCTGCATGGATTATATGAGGAATTCCTTTTGAGTGCATGTGAAGTAATTCAACATCGTGTACATCGGTGAGAAATTTCTCGTACTTTGATAAAAATTCCAAAAAGCCAAACTTTTATGAATTTGTGGATGAATTTAATACATTTGCACAGGGAATTGATTTTTCGTACAAGCGAAGAGGAGTTTTTCATTGGTACATGCTCAGACAAAAATTGATTATGAGCATTAGACTGACGCAAGGCTCACCAAGGTGGACCGAGTCTAAGTTGTCTCTTTTTTTGTTTCTTATTACAGTCGAAAATAAAATCAAATATCCATTCTATAATTTCGACATGAACGAAATAAATGTCAGAAAACTTCGAATCTTGATGAAGCATCTTTTCTGTTTTTGAGTCTTTAGAAGAAATTTATATATTCATTGTATGCTTGGCTCACCACTCAGAGTTATTGCATTTCTGTCGCTTGGGAAATTCTTGCTCAAGTTGAATCAAACTACCGCTCAGCTGAGCAAAACCATTTCCCAAACTGGGCCAAACTAGTCTCAAGCTACGTACATTCAACGTTTTGCAACACATCGCATTCTTCTTGTTAACCTGAGACAAATTGATATTCCATCCATTATTGCTATCTATAAAATATTTTCTCAAATCAATGAAATTTTATTTCGATTGATGACATGATCTTCATGGGAAAGATATCTAATCGATTCAAAACAATATTCTATAGTATCAATGAATGCGATATTATTTTGTCTCGATAACTTTTTTCCCTCTGTTCCCAGGTGGGAAAAGTTGATATAATTATATAAAAATTATATATAATTCTGAAAATTTATTCACACGAGTGTAGACACAAAAATCCAACGTGTTACGATTGGAAGAAAAAAATGAATATAATAATTGAGCATACACGGTGTAGAACGAGACGATATCAAATTGCAACTTTGTGATGTTCATTTTGTTTTGATTATTCGTTCTTGAGAAAACTAGGAATTATTATCACAAAGATTGCATTCTCAAATATTGAAAATACACAGGCTTTTACGATCGCGCTAACTGTGGAAGAAAAACAAACGAATTCACTGTAAACGAATGAAAGTGATCTCGAATTAGAAGCTGAACGTGATAAATCAATAAATACGCTCTTAGTTATAAATTTCATATTATTTATAAATGTAAACGATATCGATTATCATCGTTAATGATCTTTACATTTAACGGAATGGAAATTGACAATCGATTCTCCTTGAAAATGGAGAACGCTTTTATCATTTTCATAATAAAGCCAAATGAGAGGGCTCGTTAGGGATAGGTTTAGGTAATTAGCTGTGTACGGCTGATCGATCTTACTTCTGAGAATTTTTCGAGTAGGGAACGCATGGGAATTTTAGGATTATTGTTATCTTGATGTTCGTTACGTACTTCTCTCCGAGTCCAATGACGTGTAATACACCTTTTTATGTTCTTTCGAATCATTGTGATTGAGCGATCAGCAATATTAAAACGTTGAGTATCATACTTTTCGCTTGTGATAGAGGGAAAATAACATGAGTGAGATATAGTTGAATGATTTGCCAAATATCGAACATAATTCGCAAATCAAACGTATTAGCAAACATTTGAATTCTTGGAAAATTTGAAAGTTCTACAAGCAGATATCATATTCCACACGAAGGATTCGAAACCGTTGAGATTCGATAGTCCAAACGAATCATAAAATTGTACAGAATATCGGCTACTTTTCCCTGTTTTCATTTCAATGCTTTATGTATTTCTCCCTTTCTTTCTCATTACATACGTATACAGGTGTATGAATATGGTACACCAAATACTGGAAATCAATTGATTGTAACATGATGTGACTTTGCATCACGTTAGATCGCGTGATATCAACTCGTATTTCAATGAAAGTCGGTAAACATACCCCAAATATGCACAGTAACATATACATAATACAGTAGCCCACCCCTACACGGTGTGTCCATCTAAAACTGTTCCATAAAATATATCGAACTTCTACATAAATGTGCAGAGGTAATCGTGTGTGGAAAATTTCAATCGTAGATAACGAGGGTTTCCAAGCATTCTTTCTTCTCATTTCTTCACTTGGGGTGATAAGGAATTTGTTTCCGTTATAAGCTTCAAGTAGAAACGGTAGATCACTAGCCAGACAAGTTTAATCGAATTCTACAAAGAATTGTATCATTCATATAAAATTCAAGACAGATTTTTTTGAATCAAAGATCACCGAACTATGACATTATCACACTATTTCTCATAAAACAGCAAACTCGAATCAACATAAAAATTGTAGAAATTCATCAGAAGGATGAAAAATCTCTCTCCAAAGTAGTTTTGTCGCATTCTCTGTGATTTTAGTTTTTGAAAGGTGTATGATTTGCGTTCTAAAAATCAAATCAAGGCGATTTACCGCATTTTCCGGCATCCGAACAGACGCAAAAATGATTCGTTTGAAATATCGAATCCAGTGATCGTATTAGATCTGTATCGGTATGATACATTCACCCCTCCGATTCCAAAACTCAAACTCTGTCGTCATATAAAACCTTTTCAAATTCAATTGGATGAATATTGTTCATTGCTGTGCATGAATTTGATACGAATTTATACGAATGCATCTACGATCTACGTTAAACTCGTGTTACATACTAGAATGAATAAAAACTTTCATCCGTGTATTCAAAATCATCAACTGCCCCCGGATTTTTTCTATTCAATCGCTTGCTTTTCAATTTGATTGCTTAACTGTGAACAAAATTCCATTCGATTTGTTTTGAGTTTTCAAATCAGTCTTTCGAAAATAGAAAAAAAAGACCTTCGTTTGCACATGAACCTTCTGTTCTGAATTTCTTACTTTTTTACACGCGGAGAAATTGTCACCGTTCGAAGTCAAATGTTTGCGCTCCTACGTACGAATCGCGAATTAGAAAATATTTTTCGTAAACGTCCCTAGACGAAGTACTTATAGATTTATAAGATTATTATGTATATATACGCACACGATATACATAACGTATAAAATACAGATACATGAATATACATATATATTTATTTATTTATTCATTTATTTATGTGTATCTATAAATATATAAGTATGTACAAAACATTATTTACCTAATGTACGAAATATATACCCGGACGATATTTTTTTATAATTTTACGAACAAGTGTAGACAAGTTCATATATGAAAAATCAGGGATATATTCCTCACTGGCTTTTACATACATCCGTATTCGCGATCCGTCTCCTTTATGGCCTAAATATCGAAAGAAAAACCGTAGGAACAAAAGAACAAAAAAAACACTATATACAAATGTGTACAAGATATTGAATTAGGAATTTTTCTCAATCTTTTGTTTTCAAATCATCTTTACTTTTATTTGAATATTTTGTTTATTGAATGTTTCCCTCTCGATATATTTTTTTTTATTTTTCTTACATGGTTGAATAAATAGGATACGTAAGTAGTCTCGTTCGAGTGATACATTTGAAGAATCAAACTTCTAAGAAGAAATTAGAAATTTTATCACTGATTTCTGTGACAAAATTCATGATATTTCACTGGTAGCTTGTTCTTCAGAGCAAAGTTTCATTCAACGTGTTATGATGATGTAGCTCAATTTTGGTATACTCAGAACTGCGGTACTTAGTAGCCAACGCAGCTAAATCGATCAAAAATTTCCCTTCTTTCTTCAGCCACAGATTTACACGTATGTCTCCCTTTTTAAGAAACTCATGCGATTTCTGATTTTTCGACATCTCCTTATAAAACATTTCAAATTAGAATCAAAGAGCGAGACTTCTTACGGCTTCATAATGTTCTATCGCATGATATTCAAATATAAAGAAGAATTTTTTGGTATAAATTATTATATCTAAATCGCAAAGTTGATTAAATTATTCTCAAATTATGGAATCATGAGTTTTCTCCGTGTTACATGTTCCCTGGTGAAGAAATAGCGTGAGTTGAACACGTTTATCTGTTTTTTATGAAGTTCTTTGTACTTTTTTTCATCTCGTGAAGTGATTCTTTCAAATTCAAGTAGTTATCAAGTAGTTAACGCCAAACCAATCACGATAGGTCAAAATGAGCTGTTCTAAACTCCTTGTCAGAAGTTTCTTTTTTATTCAATAAATAAGTCATTTGTAATGGTTGCTTAATAAGAATAGTTTTATTCAAACACTAAATTACACTGAATGTTACAATTTACGCAATACATTGGAAAATATATGGATTTTGCAAGACAACTCAATTGATATCGGTAGTTTTAGTGTTTTGAACAATGCGTAGGATGCTCATCGATGTGATTTTCCAAAAATCATCCAAAAAAGTTGACACAAAGGGCTCTTTATTTCTCTGTTAGTGAAGATTCGTATGAAAAAGGTGCATATTGAGAATTACTGTGGTAGTTCACTATCCGCGGAACGTGTTGGAATTCACAGTCAAAATTATGGTCATTTTCATCTAGCGGTACTGGAAACACTGACATTTTCACTGCAATTTCTAATTTCGTCTGGGGATAATGGACTCTGCCATACCAGAGAAGAAGATTATTGACTCGATTTTTTATGAAAATTAGTTTTTTTACACTATATGATTCAGAAAGACAGGACATGAAAGTCTTTGAATCTAAGGGTTTGCCTTGGTTTAAGATTGCCTTGGGTCTGGAAGATAACTTAGAAGCAACTTTCCACATAATAATCTTGAAGAATTCTTCCGAAATATTTGGAAATATATTTTGAAGAATGGTCAATAATTTTTATGTGGAAAAATTCCAGAAAGAACCAAACCAAAGATTGTTGTCAGACTAAAAACGATTTTTTTCGGGTGAAACGTTAAAATCTGAGCAAAAATTGACAAACTTTCTGCACGGTTTTATCGGGAAGTACTAAATTGGAACAACCTGTCAACAATCCCAGCTGGAAAAATATCAGAGACTGTGAATTCCAAACAAAACTGAGTAGAAAGTTTCTCAGCTTTTGCCTGATTTTCAAGTAACAGGAACCATTCAGAGCCTGAAAGCAACTTTTTTTTCCTATTTTCCCTGGTATTTTTAACACAGTTGAAATCATAAAACAATTTAGGTGACAAATTTTCTCGAGTTATGAATATAAAAATAACAATTCAAAGGCAATTTTGAAATTTCTAACGCAGTTTGTATCGATGGAGACAATTCTCATCACTCACGAAGATAATGGAGAGAATAATATCTGTTCCAAAACACATATGATAATTCATACCAAAATTTTTCTTCTCTGAATGTAAATAACGATAAATGCATGCACAAAAAGCAGAGTAATAAAACACAACCTGGCGTTATGGAATACATGGGCATTTTAAATCACGTTTGAGAATCCAACTACTCATATGCAACACCAAATAATATATATACATACACATATATATATATATATATCTATGCATAGATCATTTTTGGTAAGATATAACGCTTTTCGTACGGAATATAATATTAATTGAATCGACTCTACCTCGTGGAAAACGATCGTAGAAAAATCATCCAGAGGGTAACTTTGAAATATCATTGATGAAAGGTGCTTATACCGTGACATTATCGTTTCAAAATTACGCTCTCCATTAGCTATCCGATGATATATTTAATGAATGTTCCTATATATTTATGCTACAAGCATAATTATAATAAATGTATTGTATATCGATATTCGATGGCGATTTGAAAAGGAAAAATCGAAAAAAAAAAACAAACAACGTTTTCACCAATAATATTAAATGTCTCAGTAGATAGTGAGATAATGTGAATCGTTATTGGATCAGTCTATAGACTTTTTAAAAATAGGAGTCATTGTTAAATAATGACTCGTGCGGAAGGGGATGATGTGTCGTAACAGTGAATAAATGAACGAGGGGAAATAAAATGCCATTTCTCGATCCCTTAACAGGATAACAAAAAAGAAACGAGAACAAGAGAAAAGAGAGTGATTATTATTTGAATATTTACAGTGAAACAAAGGAAATTCAGAATCCAGAATAACAGGAAATGATTACAAAAAAGAAATAACACGAAAATGGGATTTTTAATGAATGTAAGTATGATGGCGATGGCGAGGCGAGGGTCTTCCTATACTGACTGAATGATCAGATGTGATATACGCATAAGATTTAATTGATACAATTATTTACTCTAATCGTACATGTATGTAATTATTACAATCAATATGGTTATGATAAACAAAACATAATTATATCGATATACAAATATGAATGACCGACGAAATATGAATGAATAAATTAATGTTTATTCATTTATGTAATTTGTATAGATAGGTAAGATCATATACAATGTTTTTAACTGTTTTATCTATGTTCCCAGGAAGAAAAAAAATACACATATACAAAAGTACATACTTGTGCATATGTGAATACGTGCTCAGTGTATTTAGATAGAATGTTATAAAATTAAGAGTCTCTCATCGTTGACGTTCAATCGCAAGAACTCTTGCCAAGGATTACAAAAATGAGATAAAAATTCGCCGTTAGAAAATGTTGCGTTGAACAAATGTGACGAAATATTTATGAATCTTGATGAACGATTACAGTTTCCGAACAATGCAACGTTTTCTCGTCAAATATATAATACAACTATTAAACGATCCTTTTAAACGTGTAAGCGAGTGTTTCGAATTAATGCGTTCCGTGCAATAAAACACTGTTTGCTCAATATTCGTCGGTGTCCGTCGGTCCGTCCGTACGGAACGATTATTCTTTATTATTATACATTTAGAATATACAGATTTCGAAGGACGAAATCCTGTGAAGGGAAAAAAAATTCAAGAAAAACATGTGTACAGATAAAACCATCGATCAGCGAGTATATAAGCTATAACGCGAGGAAATGGAAAATTTATAGAGTCATTCTCTATGCTATATTAGTCCAAACTCTTTCAAACTGTTTAGATCATAAATAAGGTGAAGAAAATTAATGAATAACCAAAAACATAACACTAAATAATACTCAAAAAAATTTCACTCACAATTTCAAATAGTTATCCCAAACTTTTTCGAAACTTTCTTCGAGTCTCTCGATGTCTTTTCGGTGTCTATTTCTAAAACTTAAAAACTCAAAAAAAGAAAATTTCATGATAAAATTTTAGTCTAGATCTGTGTATAGTATTCCCAACAATTTTTTATATCACGTGGCTGCTGACATTCAAATACATCCACGCTTCGGTCACGTGCCGCGAAAATTCACCTTCTCTTAGATAGAAAATTCATGTTTATCGGTTCCTTTTGTATCCAAGATGATGTATCTCGCCAAGGAAAAGAATCTCAAAATTAACTCCGAATATATTTGTTCAAGTGTCTTTTATTACGAGATCAACTATTTCATTCGTGTGGAAATCGCAATTAACGCACATATTTTTTTATTGAACTTCTTCTCACCCTTATATTGAAATTTTAACATGGGTTCTCATAACAAATTTGATTTGAATTCTCATAGAAACTGTGATGAATTCAACTTTTTTGGAGATGAATTTCCCAAATTTTTATAATTTTTGGTTGATACGAATATTGAGAAAATTAGGATGGTGCAATCTGAATCGTTCTTCTGAAATCTACCCCCATTTGGTAAACACGATCACTCTTGTTCGCAGTATCAAGAATCCTAAAGCGTACAAGAAGAAATAATTATTCCTCTCGAACATGGTTTCTAATTTTCATCTTTTGTCGTACTGTTTTTAGGGGGCTTTAAAAATCATTATAAAAGACAAAGAAGTGGACTACGGAACGAGATTCTTTTCCAAGCAACCCTAAACGATGAATCTAAAAATCAATTCGTTTGCTCTTGATATCTAAATCCACCCTGTAGATCATCTTAGATACCGCACAACACGAGAAAAGCAAACCATCCAACATTAAACCCCTCATACATTCTTCCGTAGTGTTCAAATGCTGATACCTATTGATGATTCTTTACTATTAATTCTCTGCTACCATACCCGGTACCTAACTGCGAGGTGTAAAATTTCGTGGCTCGTACTATTTAAAAATTATAACTGTTTGTCGTACCTACAATTAGGTATTAATCGTACTTAATAATAATATTAATAATAATAGTAAGTGTGATAATTTAATTAAATTGTACGTATATGCGAAGACCGTAATGCTTTTGTAAGCTCGTACAAAAGATTTATCCGTGTTTTCATTATTCTTTCATTATTGTAACGAGATTGTAAGAACATTTCGGTCTGGATATGCATATACAACGCACATAACGAATAATTGAGTGAATAAATAAATAAATGAATAATAAAATAATAATAAAATGAAATAAATAAATGAATATATATTGATAAAAGTCGAATCGAGATAATGCGCGCGTGTTCCGTCCGTGATACACGCTTACACACGTGCTTATGAGCGATACGACGCCATGGATGTTAGAAATATTTTTCAACATTGTACTAAATGTGATAAATCAATGAATTGACAATGAGCAATCTAGTTGTAATATATACGAATAATATATATATATATTATTATATGCATATACATATAAATATATATATATATGTATATATATTCATATGTCTGTCGTACAAGCCGTAATTAGATTTTATCGTAGCAATAGTAGGTGTTAGCTTTTTAATCGTAATCCATAAGGAAAGATGGACGAGCGAACAAGGCGTGGGGATAAAAAAGAAAAAAAGAAGAAGAATAAGAGAAAACATTGATTCGTTATCATTTTATCTAATTCGATGGTGAGAAAATTATTGAGAAGGAAAACAAAATACAAAATTTTATATCATCCATACACCCTCTCTTCGACGTGTCGATAAGTTTATATATTTGTGATTTTGTTTTCTATTAGAACCTTTTAATCATGCGTTTGTTGTTAAAATAGAATAATTATAGTCACTTCATATTAATGTTTGCATTAATTTGTTTTTTCTGGAAATCTCAATTTCCAATTCACACGCTTTATTTGAATGAAAAAAAAACAATATGCTAATGAATAGAAATCAATCCGTTCCGATTGAGTTCCGTTCGATTATGATTAACAATTTGAACCAACATCGCCATTGACGATTGTTTCAATCGAGAAGCGTTATGTTCGATATTTACATATTTATAACATAATATATTACCGTTGGTACAAACTAAAGAATTATAAAAGGATGGAAAAGATTATAAATTCCACAATCGAGAATCCGATCCTAATTAACGATTTCTCCTGATAATATATATATGTATACACATTATAAAATATATTATACAACGTGTAAACAAATTTGCCGATCCATTCGCTCGATTTTTATTGATCGGGTCGAAACGTAATTTTGCGCGTAAAACGTGTGTGTGTGTGTGTTGTGTTTCATTGATTACCATTATTAATATTAATTATTGTGACAATTGTAAAAGAGCATGGGAAAGAGAAAGAGAGAAGAGAGGAAAAGGAGGAGAAAGAGTAAAGGTGATGAAAAATTAAAAAAATAATAAAAAAAAATATACATCCTTATACACGCACTATTTACCCGTATAAAATTATATTATACATTGTAACCAATTGTTGTCTACGATACAATGTTATTTTTCTAATTCATATTCAATTGTTATTGTTGGGGAATGAGTGTAATAAGTAAGGAGAAGTAAAAGGGCCATGATGAGGTTTGAGTGTATGAGAATACTTGTGTATTTAAAATATACACGAAAATGAGTGCGTTGTGTGTGTGTGTGTATACGTGTGGAGAAGGAGAGGAAGAACATCGAATTATAAATTAGAAATTTATTGAGAAAGAGAAGAAAAAAATGATCTGAGAATTCGAAGCAATGAAGGTGAAGGAGCAAAAGAGAGAAGGAAAGTTGGAATTCGCGTTAAATGCAGCTCGTTCTCTTCGCGAAATTCATCAATATATATTATATATACTTTTGAATGAATGTGTATATATACATATATATTGCGGACATATACGTTGATCGATTCATAAAAATTACCGATGGTTTTCATATTGAAACTAACAAAGTTGGAAAACTACCGTAATTTTCCCAAGCGAAGTCAACAGTCAAGTGAAGTTTATGCAGATTGAATCTCAATTCGTGAAAGGAAACGTGTCCTTTTTGTTCATTTCCCGACTCCCAAAGCAGATATTTTTGTTCGTTCGTCGAACAGATTTATATTTACAAAACGCGAATGCGTAGTTTCGTTTGTTCGAATGAAACAAGAGAAAAGAGAGTGTCGAAGAATTGAGATACAATTTGCGTATAGATCATATATAATGTTCAATATATAATAAAATGTATAAATTATTCACAGACCATTATATATAATCAACGTATATTACTTTTCTTTTTGACTTGGGTGTAAATTATAATCGAATAACGAATATGAAATTATCCTTTGTAACAATTCTGCGATTTTAAATAGTGTGCGTGCATCGAAGTAATGCATTGTCTGAAAAGGACAACGATGTTTTTCGTTTGATTTTTTTTTCTTTGCCAATGAAGCACGAAAAGAGATCAATGGATTTTAAAAATGAAGTATTTATTGTACGCGTCATTGTTAAAAAAAAAAACATGAAGATGATGTCAGGATAAGAATTTATTGGAACATTCGAACGATCTCGCGCGTTTAAGAAAAATTCATGAGAATTCGTTCGTGGAGGAATGAAGTGTTGTCGAATTGTTCCGATACAGTGATGTGTTGTTTTCTTTTTTGTTGTAATAAAATACCTCATCTCTTTCGATAAGAAACATTCATCAAGAATATATGTGAAATGTTCTGTCGGCGAGTCATCAACGTACCTCTTCAATTTTGAACTCCATTGAGATATACCTTTCCTCTTGTAACAAGATTCATGTTAAAAAAAAAACTTTCAATATATGTGTATAAAGTATTCATGATTGTTTGAATCGTATTTTTTTCCCTGTCATGTTTTATTTGAATTGTGTGATCTAATCCTAGAATAGATTTTCATTGTGTTGTCTCTAGGTAGCTTAAAAATCCAAAAACATTCCCAGCTCCTGCGAATCCATGACCAAAATTTCCAGGTAGGAATTACCCTATTGCAAAAATGTCGGTGGGAATCCAGGTACCCATGCAACATCCTCATAAAAAAGCTTGGAAATCCAGTTGGAACTCCTGACGAAAGTTCCCCATCTGGTAAACCAGGTAGGAATCTACGTAAGAATTCAAGCAAATTCGTAGGAAACCATAGTCGAATTTTCTACAGAAAAACATAGAAATCAATTTGGAATTTCTTCTACGGATTCCCTCGTGGATTTTTTTCATAAGGCATGGGATTCAAGCAAAAGAACGCCCCACAGGGAAATATGAGAATCCATCTGGATTCCTCTATGGATTCCACCATGTTATCGAAGTTTGAATCATTTCGAATTAGTAATCGAAGAATAACGAAATACTCAGCTATCAGGGACTCAAAATCTCGCAGTATATTCTCTGAACGATTCTTTCAATTCCAAGAAGTTGTCTGAAGAAGATAAATAACGATGATTCATTCAATTGTAGGCATACAAATTTTTGTTTCGTTTTTATGAACGATTCACAAACTTCAAAAACATTTCCCACTTGGATATTTTCAATGAGAAGGTGAATTTGGGGATTTTTCGTTACCTGCTGAAAATGCCTGTCAGATCTGTGCAAAAGATAGGTTTTTAGAACGATTGTTCTCTCTGGAACTTCGATCAGAACTGACAAACTTTCTACCCGATTTTGTCCGGAATTCCCAAATTGGAACATCTTGTCAAAAACTGACAAAAAATGTCCTGTTAGGTTTTGAAAAGATGTTCCAATTTCAAGAAAAACGGATAGAAGTCGGTTTAGATCCAATTAGAAACAGAAAATTTTCCAAAAATTCATTGAACGTCAGAGAGATTCAGTCAAATTCAAACCCTGTTACGAATAATCTATAGAATCTCTTCGACCAATGGGAAAATGAATGGGTTTCAATGGAATTCAATGATATTTAATCAGAAATTTCACGATTCGTAATGGGAAGGAAAAGATGTGACAAATTCGAAGGAATTTTGAAAGATTTTGGAGCAATTCTGATGAAATTCTCAAGGCTTCGGCGATAAATAGAGAAAATCTGTTATCCAGAGAGCCTTGAACTGCTCGAGTCTTTGATTGTCTTGAAATCTTTCAAAGTCTACTCTGGAACTCTTCAAAAAATCTCCGCAATCATAGAGATTCAGAAAATTTTCACAAAGTACATTGTTTTATGTTTATCAGAGCCTTGGTAAAAAAACATTTACCTGAAAATTTCTATAAATATCACTGAGAAAACTAAATTTTTCTGAAAAATACTGAAACTCTTTGAAAAACTATGGACACTTCTGAAATCCTCTGGAAAACTCTGCAGTGAAAACCTCAGAGAATTTCAGAGAAATGTTCTCACCAGGGAGTGACTTAACTCCTTAAATCAAAATCCATCCAACGTGTTTATGAGTGCAAAAGTTCCACATGAAGAGTTCCACTTCTGGTATCTGGATGCTGCCTAGCGAATAAACAAATCTACTGATGGTAAGTACATAATAATAATTCAACACAAGAAAATACAATGAATTTTCTAAAGGAAGTTTCCATATTCGAGAAGAAACCTGCGGATTATAAATCTGATCGATTCAGCGGTTTTCGAATGAATCAATTCCTTAAAAATGAAGACTGTTCAATTCTCTTCGATTTATTCAAAACAGAAATCAATGGAAAATAATTGAACTCATACCTCATATCACCATCCCAATGCAACACCGAACAGAGAATAAACCCAAAGGAATTCATAGTCACTCGAGTGAATTTCTGCAGTCAAAAAGACCGTATTAATAATTCCCTTTTCAGGTGGTTTTTTTTATGGGATATTGTCGTACACGCGTAAGTTTTTAATAGAATTGTAAAAGCACAAAACTCGTTTTCTTTGAATTAAAAGACCTTTTGTTTGTGCCATTCAATTCATTATGTCCTTTAAACTTTTTACGTTTTCTGTAATTAAACTTGCAGAATACTAGAATACTCGCAACTTTTCCAATATCTCTGTACTACGCAGTGGGATTTTTGTTTTATTCCATCACTTTTTTTGGCACGACCAAATGCTGTTTGAAAATACCAATAATCAGTGCGGTTACGCTGTAATGAAAAATTATGTACATATTTTATTGGAGCATGAGGTAGATAAAGATTAAGCATCCGATGTTGACAAAAAATAAGAATTTATATTTCGATCATGTTATGGAATATAAATGCCTTCATTCATGATTTTATAAATAACTTTCAATGTTGAATTAATTTCGCACAATCTAATAAAAAAAATGATCTATGTATAGGATGAATACAATAATTATCGATATTTACGATGCTTCCGTATTCTACTACCGGATTCCGAAATTTGGAATGTGATGCACTGAAATGAAATCGAATTGATTAAAATTTTTATTACAATATTTTCTTTTTGACAATCCATACACACCTGTTCGTCCAAAAAATCCATCAAATCGTTCATCTTAAATTTGTAACCTTCAGTTTTCAATGTCACGTGTAATAATTCTAAATTCAGAGGTTCGTAAGTTAGAATTTTATTATGTAGATCTCTATTATTCTTGATAAGTTGTGTGAAAGCTTTTTTTATGTCTTTAGAATCGTTTGTCACGACATCGGGTTCATCAAACTCCATCTCCGCAGGAATGATGAATTCCTGACTGTGATCGCTCTGAACACTGAAAAATATTGAAAATTATTATCATCTGTATGTGAAACTGAATGAAGATAGACAAGTTTATTCACCTTTCTTCCCCAGACGATTCAGGATTATCGTCTCTACTTTTTCTCTTCGCATTATTATCTGTATTTAGTTTTTTCAAAGGTGGGCCATCTTCATCGGAATTTATATGACCTGCAGTCTGCGATATTTGATCTTTCAAAGCTAAGTATTCCTTATCGGTAAGCAATGGATGTGTTTCATTGTAAATGTGAGTTAATAATTTCACTGCTCTAGGACGTTTCTGTTTTTTTAATCCAAATTTTTCCAGTTCCTTCTACAAGTATGAAAAAAATGAAAAAAAAAGATTCATGGAAGGATTAATAACAACTTACGTGAAGTTCAGGAGACGTCATTCGATCGTAATCGGGAGGTGGTGTAGTACTATCTCTAATAGTGATACCATTCAAAGAATATTTACTGATTTCACTGTAATTTCTTTTCTTGCCAACTTGAATTAGACTGGTATTATTTTGATTGTTCGTGCATGGTCGATCAGTTCCAATATTTCCATCGGAAACCGATTTAACTCCCAACTTTTTTATACTCGAAGATTGTTGCATTTGCGAAGTACTGTTCCACCTTGCGATTGGATTACTTTTCACGTTATTATTAACATTAGGTTTCCTCCGTAGGGTTACATTATGAATATCAATCTTATCAACATCGCTCATAAGAATTTCATCCTTTTTCGGACTCGATGATGTTTTAGATTCCAAGGAAACTCGATCACTTTGTTTAACATTTTCTAGAAATATGCTTTTATGAAATATACTATCATCTTCATCCTCAGATTGAAATAACTTGGATTTTTCTTTGCAATTGTCTTCTTCTTTGTTACGAATATTTACAGGTTCTTGGATTCCTGAGGTTTCAGGCTCGAGACATACCTCGATATCCGAATCCGCAAGATCCAATTCTGGACTGGAAGATATCAAAATAGGACTTGGAGAACGTTGAGTTTGTAAATCGTCTGTAGGTTTTTGTGATAAAGATTTTTCATTATTCTCAGTATTTTCCTCATAGATGTCTAGACTCAATGACTTTTTTCTTCTTCTTTCTTCTTCCTCATCATCATCAGTCCTTAATTTGAATTGTGTTAAAAATGGTTGATCGGCATCATCGGATCCATCGCTATGATCCGACTCAATTTTACTACAACTTTTGCGTTTTGGCTCTTTATCTTTTAGGTGGGTTGTTTTATCTGTTTCTATCATTACAGTGGTTGCATTCGAAGCGATACTATGCGATGGCGAGGTATTACCATGATCGAACAACTCATTTACCGTATTCTCATTCATATGGTTTATCGTAATATCCTCTGATTCTTCGCTTTCTTGCATACAATCCAAAAGAGCACGGTATTTTTTGATACTATTACAACTATGTTGTCTTTTGTATTTTGAGTACATAGAAATATCTTTCTCATCTACGGACTGAGGTGTACACATTTCTTCATCGTGAGTTTCAAGATTTGCTTCTATCTGTTTATTTTCCGATACTTTTGTTTCCTGTGAGCATATGCTCATTTTCTCATCTTCATCTTGTGGACCTGAATTAGCATTTGCGTGTGGAGAAACGTCAGTGACGCTTGAATTCGACGAAGCTTTTGTTTCGGGAGTACATAAATTCATAAAATCGTAATCATCGTTTTCTTTAGTCAACGATTTGTTGGAATCAGCTTGCTGAGAAAGATCAATTTCTGAATTACTGTCACAAATGGGATTCGGGTGGGATTGCTTGAGAGATATTTCTTCAAAATCATTGGATACAGGGTGAGTCTTAGATAAATGTTCAAGTTCTCTACTATTTACAACTTCACACGGACTAGAATGTGGAGAACATTCTATCATATCTTTCTGATTACGACTTGAATTCTTAGAAGAATCAAAACAACGAGAAAGATGTTTTTTAGTATTTTCTAGAGAATGATTCATAAAATGGGAACTACCAGCATCGTTTCCTATAGATTTATAAGAGTCCATATTATACAATTCTGAACTTTTAATAGCATTCTTCTGCATATCCTGCTCAAGCATACTCAAAGCACGTCGATTCCTTTTAAATTCCTCTTCGCGTGGCGTTATGGTTTTTTCAGCGAAAAAAAGGTAATCGGAATCATCGTGATTCACATTGAATATATTTCGTTTTCGTTTATTGAACTTTTGCATAGGAGTATCAATTTCAAAATCAGAATCCGCCATCGAATCTGCATTGTGCCTTTGAACTTTTTCTATGAATAAAGATAAATCACTCTTTTTATCGCAGGGTTTATGAAGTTTTGGTGTATTCACGATAGATTCATCATTGATAACATCATTTATAACAACCGATTCCAGGGTATCGTGAGAATCTTCTTCGTTTCTCGAAGTATTGCACTTCTGCGTTATAACATCAATATCAGGATCTTTTGCTATTAAACTCAACAATATATTGGTATTAGATTTCTCTTCAGTGTTTTCATTACTTGAAATTTCTAACTTGGAGTTTTCTGTACGATTTCCTTGAACTGTATCATCAAATAAATCTGGAGACTGACTCACGCTTCTCGAAGCTTTATAAGAATCATGCAATAAACCTCTAACAGTTTTATCGACAGTTGTTGCCGTTTCAAGTGATATTCTTGAACATTCGGACAAGAATCCAAAACTATTTACATTTTCTCTTATATTTGTATCTCTTTTTTGTACATGTTGCTCTGATTGAGCTTTCTGTTCTTTTTCTTTATCGTTCAAATACGTAAATAATTCTTGTAATTTGTACTTCCTTGCTAAACATCTCAAATCAGAAAATCCGTTAGGCTCGTCGAAAACTTTAAAATACTTTCTCACAACACCACAATAAACAAATTCCAAGAACGCTAAAGCAGAATCGTAAGGCACTTGAGTCCAACATAATTTCTCTTTGATCGAATTAAATCTTTTATCGTCGTTTGGAATCACATCGAGTAAAATATTCGAGCATCGAACGTAGAATACTAATTTATGTACCCAAATATGTTTGTTGTTGTTTACAAATACTATAATATCACTAGCAAAGCTGGTATTCAAAGTATTTCCCCAATCCACGATCATAGTTTCAATACAAGAATGTTCTATACTGTTAGTCTTCTCCTCAACTTTTTCTTCGATAATCATATCCTCGGTGGGTACTGACTTATGATCGTTATTACTATCCGATCCATGTTTTTCGCGGATGATTTTCAAATCATTCTGTGAATATAAAATACATTTGAATTATCAATATAATATCAAATCATGTCAAAGTATTGCACTTCGAGCGATTTTTCATTGATAATTCTATTATTAAAGTGTACTTAAATAAAAATAAGCTTCAAAACTTACTAATTCTAGATTCTTCAATTGTTTTTCTGTTGGAGCAACGTAAGATGATAAATTTGGAACATGAAAATTATTGTTATTTGGTAATAATTTTGATTTATCCCATAGTTTGTTCTCCTATGAAAAGAAAATTCAAATTCACAAATTATGCAATACCGATGTAAATAAATAAAAGAAAAGAAAATATAAAATGAATCAATAATTACCAATCGATGAAGGTTTTTCAACATTCTACTTTGCAGGATCACACTCTGCGAAGCATCATTTGCCAATTCATCTGAAGGTAAAATTTTTTGTGTAACAGCATCATCGTCCATCAAAACCTCAGTTATTTTTTCAGTTAATATACGAGTTCTCTCTTCTTCGGATCGAGTTTGCAGTACAGTGATACCTTGAGCCCCTATCGATTAAATACATAAATGCATTTAATGCTTTGTTGATAACATAAACACATACTCGCGTATTCAACTTCAACATACTTTTCCTTGCCATTACAGAAAAAACAGGAGCTGGAGGAGGTTTTTCAGTTTTTGATCCCCCACTGTGACAAGATTCCTCTTCCATTAGAGGGAAATCCAATACATGTCCTTGTTCGGTCAATAACTCTACTTCTTTTATTCGATTCATCTCTTCAGCCTCTTGAAGAGATTTCGAAATTGCTACAGCTAGATGATAATCTGTGTCTTCCTGTGCAACCTAAAAAAATCCATACCCATACAATATAATTTATATTGAAGTTAAAAAATGCATACTCTTCAATTACGAAACCTACTTTTCTTCGTGGAGGAAGTTTTTTTTTATCTTGTAAAACAGGTGCGGCAAGGAGTCCCAAAGATTTTCTTTCCGCCGCTTGCCGCTCTTGTAATTCAATAACATTGAATAACTTTTTAGTTGGTACTTTATTCTTAATTGCACAACTTTTCAGATGAAGCGTATGAGAGACAGAGTCTTTGAAATTTTTGAAACATAATGGACACACGTGAGCGGTTTTCAAATTCGTGGACACATTGCTACTATTGCTATTACTATTGCTACTAGCATCAGAATCACTCTCAGATTTGAAAAATGTTGATTCTAATACTTTATTTGTAACTGAAGATTCTTTACTCTTTGATGCTTCATTTTTATTGCTTTTTGATGTCAATTTTCTATTTTGAGGATTTATAAGGATGTCTTGTATCTTTAGTCCAACTGCGTTAGTGCTGCTGATTTTGGAGTTGGTCATACTTTTAGATTTTTGATCCAGTTTCAATCTTGAGTTTTTTAAAGCAAAAGATTTGGATTTGGTTGGTTGAAAGTGTGATAAACTGTCATCGGTTGGAGAAGATAACATAAACTTTGAGGATCTTTCCTTTGGAGTCTCACTTTCTTTTTTCAAAGACATACCGAAAGAGGCAGCTTCGTTTTTGCTATATAAAAAATTGAAAATTCTTAGAAAGATGTATATAATTTGCAGGATCAGATTTTGATGCAAAGGGCAAAGACAATAGAGAATTTTCATATAAAATACTGGAATATGTATTTTATTCTACAAATAAATAGCTCATCTTCAGTATATATTGATACATTTTCACAGTACAGAAATATATTAGATGAGGAACCCAAAGATTAAATCGTACCTTTCGATATCAATTTTTGAATTTGAATTACACATTTCGAGATTACTAAGGTCATTAAATGTATCTTTATTATTCATGATTGCTTATTCAACTCTTCCAATTCTGCTTCCAATTTTGCTATCATTGCTTCCCTTCTTCGCTTTTTTAAATCGTGGATTACTGTTTTATATGTAGTACCTGCTCTTGCATAATCGTCATGCATAATCTCATCCGATGTTAAAATTGGATGATATTTTGTTCTAATGTATCGAACGCAAGAACTAGAACTGAAACAAAATAACATGCATGTGTAATCATCCTTATCAATTCTTCATGTGTTATTCGGTAATATGCAAAATATTTAAAAGCTTACTAAATCAGTGCTCCACAAATCAGGATACCCGCGCTTATACCAATACTGATTTTTTGAAGGATTCTGTTTAGTGGAGTACCTCCTATTGTACGAGGTTTTCTATACGTCGTGTCAGTCGGATCATCCAACATTTCAATGATGAGAAGAATGAATAAAAACAGCCAACAATCTGAATTATTGGTCAATTTTGAACAATTCGAGCAGAAGTTTTTCTACTTCGTATTCACACACGTTAAAGATAACCTCTCAAAATAGCTGATTCTTTTATCAACTGAATTTTACCTTACGCCATCTATACATTATAAATACATCCTTACCATCATTGAAATTTAAAAAGTTCTAGGATTTAAAAATCTTTCAAGAGAATGAATTTTGATCCACTATCTCCCTTTTTAGATAAAATTTGTACAATTTGATTACATATATATTCTCATTTAAAATGTAATAATCATCATTGAACAATAATTTTGAAATTTCTGTTCTTTACGAGGAGAATTTTAATTCAAATGAAATCTATTATTCTTTGTTATTTAAATATGTAAAGATTTATTCAAATGAATGAGGAATCATACAAATTTTCATTCAGATCTTCAACTCTAGTTGAACGATGTCACTGCATCATACAAAAATATATTACAATTTTCTATGTATGTATTTACATAACTCTTCCATTTATGAATAGATTTTTCATAAATATTACTCTTTTATTGCTATGGCGAGAAGCTTATTTGCCATATGCCAAATATCATGAAACTCAACATTTACCAGCTCAGATAATTTCATTGCCATTTTATTAGACAAACCTGCATCATCCGTATCATCTACAGATAAAAGGAATGTTGCGCACAGAACCACAGAGGCTCCCAAATACAATAAATTAGATTTCAAACTCTTGAAATTTTTTCTATCGTCAATGGATAGTTCGGAACATCCTTGGGACATTGGATTAAGATGAGAATATAGTTCTTCGTGCTGCAATGACAATTATCAATAATATAAAATACATTCTTTCATAAGAGTACGATTGTAAATAAAATATAATTCCAACCTGTAGATATGCTAGATCCAATAAGAAAATCGACGTTTCTGACATTTCAGGTACTTCTTTGAGACCTGTCACCGCTAGGAGAATTTCTATGCACTGCAGAGGAGTGCATAGAGGAATTCTGAACCCTACAGATTTGAATACTTTCATTTCCGATTGATAAATAACATTTCGTGGATATTCGTGTTCTTGATCGATTAGGCGCAATACAGACTGTATCTGAATTCAAATGATGATTTTAAAAAATGATTGGTATTCGATAGAAATTGAAAAATCAATTTTTGACTTCTTAATATACCTGCGATATTCCTAGACCTCTTGCAAAACAATCCATCTTACTAGCTAGTTGCAGACACGACATGAGATACAGTTTTGACTGACAAGAAATTTTTTGACATATCTGTAGCCATGAATTTTCATTTGGTCCATCTGTAATTTCTTTCTTGTAGAGTTCCCAAAAATTATTACACATGAATTTATCGTACAAGTGAAGCGCTAAATATCTGGTGTTTGGTCTGTCCAATCCAAGGAATTTAGATATTTGAAAAATCGCACGTATAACCGGTACTGGAATTCCTATAAATTTCAACAAAAATTTCTAATAATTCTATAGGTATTGTATATCGTCTATTCAATGTTACCCATGAATGGCATGAAGTACCCATCTGTACGCTGAATTTCAGCCTGTTGTTCTCTTGTCACCTGTTGCAAGTGATTCAACCAGTCGTGAACTAATGATGGATCTAAAAATGTTGGAATGAATAATTAATTTGAAAATGTTAACCCTCATAAATATTGTAATTTTTTTCATCTTCAATTGGTTACATTTCATTGAATTCAAGAATTTTTTGTTTAATATTTTCCAATTCAATTTATTGTTCTAAAATCGTGGATTGTTGACTAAGAAATTTGAAAGCATGAAAATTTGTTTATGATTAACAAATACCTGTGTAAGAAGTATCAAAATCCATAATCATCGATTAGTATACTTTTTAATCTTCAAAGAAGAACGAGAGGGAAGAAACTTCAATTATTCGACGAGTGAACAACAATAAACAACAACAACAGTGTTGACCAGTGTTGACTTTTCAAACCAGTAAGATTATGAATTCGGTGAAATATAGTGGCATTTCATTGGACAAATCTTGGTCACATGACTCGATCATTCATACCAATCTCTCTTCTGAAACTACATTCAGCCATTCAGCGTGATTCAGCGTAGCGCTGCATTCATTCACGTGTGTTCGGTGATTTATAACAGCTGATAATGGAATCTGGAATGGTGGTAATAGTATAGCAGTCAATACAATTCAATACAATCGTGGAATTGAATGTTTATACCGCAAAATTTGGATGCTTTATGTAACATTTGATCGATAAATAATATTCGAATCAGTATTTTTATTATCGTCAATGTACAAATATGTCAAGTTTAATACGGCGATCTTGTATCATCAATTTATATAAATTTTCAACTCCTATCCGGTTTCAGGTTAGTTTTTTATACAATTATTACATATGATAATGCAATCTTTGCCAAGTGATTCGATTAAAATTTTTCAGGTGAAGCACATAAATACCGGTAACGTTCTGTGTCAAGAATCAGAACAGTTACCAAAACCAAAAGGTTTTGGAGTGAAAAAGAGAACTCCGATCACATGGAGAAATGTAGCTATCACCGGTGTTATTGGAAGTGGTCTTATGGGATTCATGTTTTATTTAATGGATCAAAAAGATAAAATTTTGTCACAAGAAAGGAATCGACAGCTAGGGAAGGCAGCGATCGGGGGGGCATTCGAATTAGTCAATACCGAAGGAAATTTAGTAAAATCCGAAGATTTTCTGGGACAGTGGGTTGTGATTTATTTTGGATTCACTCATTGTCCCGATATTTGTCCTGATGAAGTTGAAAAGATGGTAGCGGTTGTTGATAAATTAGGTAATTACACCTCACTCTTAATTGGCTACATTTTTTTAAATGTCATGGACTACATAACTTTATGTTATTTCAGAAGCAGAACACGGTCTGAAAATTCAACCGTTATTTATATCTGTCGATCCTGACAGAGATACTCCTGAAGTAGTGGGGAAGTACTTGAAAGAATTCTCTAATAAAATCATTGGATTGACAGGCTCCAAAGAACAGGTGGCGAAAGCATGTAAAAATTATAGAGTATATTTCAGTAGCGGACCAAAAGATCAAGATCAAGATTATATTGTTAGTATCTAAATGCAGAATTTTACATATTATCTCAATTTTGAGGAATTAAAAATATATTTTTCTGTTCTAGGTCGATCATACTATCATTATATATCTGATAAATCCAGATGGGAATTTCCTCGATTACTATGGACAGACCCACAAAGCTGATCAAATAGTTCAAAATATCCTAATACATAAGCTCAAATATGAACAGTTGAATAAGAAATCTTGGTTTCCATCAATTCTGAACAGCAATTCCGTTCAGCCAGCTTGATTTGTAAATAGTTTTCTCGTTACTCTTTGTAATTTATTTTTGTTCAATAATGATAAAAATGTAAGTATATGTGTATACGTTCAGAAGTATACAGGAAGGTATGATATATCCAATTTTGACAAGTCGATTCTTTTTCTAGAAAATCATTAAATCCTTTTCAATCATCGCAACGTTGACGAAAATTGAATAATTTTTTAGAGAGAAACTCGACAAAATCACTTCTTTGATACTTTTTTCATTGTTCCGTTGTTAAGAATGAATATTGAGGAAAAAACGTATTCATATTCCGAATATTTTATTACATCATTGTACATTTTATAATTTCTTTGTAAATATACATCAAATTTACACCGATGATGCAAAAAATAAAAACACTTAGAGAGCTTTGAAAGTACGCTTGACGGATACTTATTTTAATTTCAATAACTCCAATCAATAAAAGCATATTCGATTATCATATATAGCATCTAATACTTGTTTTTACAATCGAGTTGATAAGAATTTTGTACAAGAACTTTGAACAGGTAGAAATATAATGATTGTTGTTTCTTTTTTTTTATTTTTCTTATATAGGAGTATTTATAATTTCATAAAATTTAAGTGCACACAACTGCGCTCTTAACAGCATAAAGCTGAAATAAAAAGTATAGGATATGTTGTTTTACATATTCGTACAATGTTTTTGTGAAAGAAAATGAGATGAACATTTATTTTAGGACTATATTATTTATGCGATTATTATCACTAAAAGTATATGTCCTCAATAGCACGCTATTTGATTATTTAAGGGAAAGTTACCGTTCATTATGATGTGATTCCGATTTTTTGTTCACATATTTTGCATGTTTGAAGTGTTCGGAACACATAAGTGGAATGGTGAAATCGTTACCCGGCTAGGATTGAAAGAAGATTCAATTAGGGCGATCCAGGAAGCGATTTTTTTGTTAAAAATTGAATTAGAAATTTTTTTTTCATTCGTTGAATAAAAAAATTGGATATTTTTTCAAATAAAAATGACAAGACCCTCGAAATTTGGCCCAGTTTAATCAACCCATTTTTGTTTCAGATGAACTGGGAAGGCTGTAAAGTGTCCCACACAGACCAAAATATATTGTGCATAGCTTGATTTTACGGGAGTCGGAGTCGGTTTTTTTTTTTGAACGAATCAATGCAATTCGAGTTTACTTTCCATTGATCAGAGCATTTATTTTGTATAACTTCCCCTTCAAGGATCGTCTATAGACAATATTCAAATATGCATGCTGTGAGGAGTTATTCAAAATTATAGGAACGTTTACAAAAAACAACTGCACGGTATTCAATTTACATTCTTCATTCACATACATCGATAAGTGTTACTCATTAATTTTGACATGGCGTGTATAAAAATCAGTAGCTTCATTCATTAAAAAAATATATGTATCTTTTTTTTCAAATATTTAAATGAAAATTCGAGTTACGCATTAGTTGAATGAATCGATGAGCCATTTTATTGACTTGAAATTCAATAAACGCGCTTGATTGAATTGAATCATTTTGAATTCGATTGAATTTATTAAAATCATGAATATAATGTACAGTTCTTAAGTTTTAAAATATCAAATATGAGTCAAAATGTCATGATTTGTCAATATAAAGTTTGTTTTTGTACTAAATGGCTAACGATGATTGCTACTACGAATTTGTTCGTCAAATATTAACATGTTACAAAGGATAGATTTGGTGAGTGAAGATGTTTGAAAATAACGCATAGTGTTTAATCAAATTATAAATATTCTTAAAGTATCATTCGATGTGATGATACAGCGACATAATAAAACTACAATAATCGAATACGTATATTCTATTGGTAATACGTTAAAATGTGTATATTCGATTGATAATGAATATTCTCTATCGAAGAATACTCGACAAACAATTTCCATACATTCATTGATATGGAACTCGATGAAAATATCATTCAACATTCTTGCAAAATAATTTTGCCCAGTCTTTTCTCTAGTAATAAGAATGATTTTTCAGGAACATATTTCGAGTGAAATTATTCTATAAATAATCAAGGATACAAAAATAAATTGATTTTATCCAATAAATAAAGTCACAACATCTCAACATTTTATAAACGTATGCGATGTTCGTGTTCGAAAAAACGTTGAAATTTGTTGATTAGAGTAAACGATTTTATCAATATTCAATTTTATTTGACATTTGAATTTTGAGTAATGAATTTCATGATGAATTATGAGTAAAGCTCAATTTGCTTAGTCGAAATCCTTGCTCTACAATGACCTTTGATGAAAGGCACTTGTCTGCACGGAATAGTTTACTCGATTTGTGTTGATAAAACAAAAACCATGTTGATCTTCTCTTTCAAACAAATTATTCCATAAATACAAACATTATTATTTATTATATATTCAAATATGCCAGAAAAAAAGAATTCCGTTTTTTTTTTAGTACTTGTACTTAACTTGTACTTATTTGTACAATAGTAAACGCCTTTCTTGGTATGAATATTTGTAAAAAATTCGATATTTTACAAACTTGCATCTATATCGATATTATTCATTAATCATTTTAAATCTATCAAAACAAGTTTACGGAGTAGGGATTAAGATATGTACAAAGGAAGGGAAAGTATAAAAAGAAATAAATTTAGGAATGTCCATGTGGCTGCTGTAAATTATGTAGTTCGTACGCAAGATGACAACACTCGGATTCACTCCACCGGTGTTGGTCACGAATTTTTTCGTTATTCATTGCTCCACACGCTGATATCTCTGACGTCTAAAAAATAAAAGATATCTCATTCGTTTTCTAAACTCTTGCAAAACAATACATATTCCCAAACAGTACATCAATATAAATTCTGCGAGTTTGAATAATATTCCCTGTGAAATGTACTGTCTAGGATGGACAATACTTTTGTGGTTTAAAAACAAGTATGCGTACAGAGGGACTCTCAGACAGGGTCACAATGTTTTAATAGATCCATTACAAACCTCACAGATATAAACGAAGGCTATACATTTGCGAACCATCACCAAGGCATTCAAATTCCGCGTAATGCCTATGCCATTATTTAATGATGAAGATGATAATGATAACATATTTAATGATATTGTTATCTGTTATAAATACAAAATAGTAATTGTCTCTCATAGTGGAGCGCTGTTACTATCAGTGGAATGTAATTCAAAATTCTTATATAAGGAACGCTTGAATTTGATTCGATGATGAACCTGGAGGGATACAATTCCAAGGACAAAACAACGATAGGATATGCAAAAGACACCTTGTATACTCGCCATAGAGTGAGCCATGCGACCTTCGTCCTCGTATAAGAAGTTACAACAGCAAATACAGTTATGTCTATTCCAGTGTGACTTTTTGAAACGATGTTTGTTCAGTTTGGTGGTATTACAACTACACGTGCTATTGGAATGTGTCGATCGTTTCAGACCCCATTTACCACACCAATCGTAGGGCCAGTTTTCACTCTTCATGATTCCTGAAACTTCAGCTTTGACTTCGCCGTTGATGAAACAGTATAATACCGCAACAAAAAAGCCCTTGGAAATTTCACAAATTCATTATTATTCCAAGAAATATCTTATCCGTATATACAATTTTTTATTTTGAAAAGTAACAATCTTTACCTGAAAAGAGGCAAACAGTTGATCACAAAACAGCCACAATAATTCAATGAATTCATTAACGTCGACGCTGAAGGACATCCCTAGGAAGAGCGTGTAATGAACTCCAAATAGAGGGACTAATACCAATGTGCTTCTTGCAAATCGTCTAAAAATTCATCACAAAAATTATAGAAAATTTTGACAACAGAAATCAACTCGACAGTTTCTATAAAAAATATCGATACCACGAAATATATTTAGATGTTATGCAATAGAAATTTTATTCTGCTAAAATCAAAGCTAAATCCTTGAAAAAAACACTAATCAATGAACTAGCTGTCATAGTTACTGATACAGTTCAGTTACATAAATAATATAATTCACAAAGAGAAATGTGATAAAATTCGCTTGAAATGATTATAGTTTTCTAACTGCCTAATATTCTTCGATCATTATTTTCAGTACTCAGAAAAACTCACTTGTATCGTTCAGTCTCCTCGCACACCGTGGATTTAATTTTGGAGAGAAGTAATCTTACAATACTGATGAAGAGTCCAAAATTAATCTGCCAAAAAGAAAAAAGCGTACCATGAAAAATCAATACTCGATCATACATCTTTTATCGTTTACGTATAAATTTGAAATTTTCCTTGCGCAACTCACCAGAATGGAAAGAGTGGTAGGTATCCGAATTAATAGAAACAAGTAAGGATTGGTATGCGTAGTCCAGCAGAACGTATCCTCCAACATGATTCTCAAAATGACCCAAGGTATGATAAATATCGCTGGTAAACCTGAGATTAAAATCATTGTTAACATCAAGGATAATGAAAACGAGAAAATTCATTGAATCGGGGTTGATTTTAATTGAACCTCACCCCATCCCATTAAAACATAAGGAGCTATACTACACGTTGCGTCCATACGAAGTGCGTAGAATACTAAATTGTGCAAATAGAGACCCTCCATTAAGATCCAAGAATAATTCGCCAGGATGAAGTATTGCCAGAAGCTGGTGAATGCTTTACAATGCCAGTTGCTTTCGACCTCATTGACCAACCAATAGGATTCACCGTTCTTCTCGAGTATATCCGAGGCGAGTCCTATTCCAGATACAAATAGGATGTCCTTAAGCACCGCCATCAATGCTCTCATTATGAAGGAGGCGAACAGGTGTAAATGAAGCATGTTCCTTTGGCATCTCAATTTCCTACGTCCAATTGGGCATAAGATTGGAGTAGTGATTCGAGTTTCCACGACGATGTCTGATTTGTCAAATGCATGAATTCCATAAACGTATATACACACGCGCATGCACGTATACATACATCACATTCATACTGTGTGGAATTTATGTCAAGATTTTATTGATTTTCTAGCCACTTTAGTAGAAATTAGCATTGGGAATTAGTTGGGTCCTAGCTGGTTTTGTAACGCACTTTCTAACCTGAGCCGATCCAGGTGTCCCAGGGAATCGCTAGAATGTATCCCTGAATTCTTCTTCAAAAACAAGAATGGAATTCTTCAAGAACTTTCTCCGAACTGATGAATTCATAAAGAGCGTTTGGAGGAGTTCAATGTTTGGGAATGCTGAAACTATTGTTTTAGTAATCTCAAAGAACTCGTTAATGTCCCAAACATTGAACTCTTACAGAATACGAAGTTCTTGAAGACTTCTATTCTTGTTTTTGAAAAAGAATTATTCGTGTGTTATCTGAGCGTAGTTCAAATTGTTGATTAGAAATGTGGGATCATGTTTTTTCTGTAAAATCACACCCATGAATAAGATAATAATGTGTTTTGACATGTAATTGCAAGTCAAGGACGTTGCTTTTGAATTTATTTTCATAAAATAATCCCGAGTGACAAATTGAAACGTTTGGGCTTCCTTTTATTCTTTTGACCGTGTTCATGGACTATCTATGTTGCACTGTACGATCAGTCGAAGTGAGTTGAAGCATGAAAAATCTGCATAAATGAGAGTCAAATTCACTGAAAGGTGTTATCCAGTTGTAATTGGGACGACTAGACAAATTTCTAGCAGGGGACTATAGTTGATATCGAGTCAAGTGGCATTTCTGATGAACAAAACCATACTCTGATCGATTTAAATGAATATTATCAAAACATGAATCGTTTTTGAACGTTTTTTATAGGATAGCAACCAACGTCGACGAAAAAATCACTTTAGTCAGACCTCCAGGTTTTGCAAGCTCTGACCAGGCCTTTGCGAGGGACTTATCAAAAGAGCTGGTAAGGCCTCTCGCTAGCCTACAGAATTAATAGGACTTTTGTTTCCATTCTAACACATAAGATCGACTCAAAATACCCACATACGAATGCAACATTGAACTGATACCTCATTAAACCTTTCATATTCAATTCAGATTCCAGAATCCTCTTATCAGCTTACACGGATTTAAATTATATTCACATCAGAGAACAGAATCATTGTACTGCTTTGAATTTGGAGATTATATTTTGTTCCAGCAATCGTATGACAGATGAATCGAATGACGTAACGGAAAAGAAATCTCAACAAATCCTATAAAAATAAGAAGTCCTCGACCTTGATGTTTCAGCAGGATGAAGAGAAGAAAAAATATTAGAGTCTTGAGTGCCCAGTTATCCCAAGATAATTGAGCTATTTCACGGTATCGAAACGTGAGATGTAACATCTATCGATATTTAGTTTCCCTTTCATTCCAAGAAAATTGTTCAAGATATACATCGCAAATACAAGCGATGTTGAACAATGTCGCTGGTAAAAGGAAGAGAGTCTATGCAAATCACTATTCATTGAATCTTCACATAATTGTATCCTTCACGAAAGGAAAGTTTATGTACAAATTATACAAAATATTGCGTTGAAAAATAATGATATTGAATCAGAGCTTTGAAATGATGAACGATTCAGGGATTATTCATAAGAATTCAGAGCACATGAAATTAATTAAATCATCCATAAAATTTTCAATGTATCTAACAATTTTAATTAAAAGTCTTTTAATTATGAAGATTTTTATTCAACGGGTGTCAATCATGACTATGATTGGGAGTTGAAAATATGGATTAGTGTAAGGGACATAGAAATCAACGGAAAATTTAATATTCCGCAAGTCTACCATTTCATTTGGAATTATTCAACCGTATTTAGCGTTCACTGAATCCATTCCATTATTCGTGTTTGTACTTTGTACAGACAAAGGATCCAAATCCTTGAATTTCCCAAGAATATATTTAATTAATTAAATATCACGAGGACTCTGTATGAATTTTGTTCATTTGTCCATTCTTTGAACGTATTTTTTAAAGTTGTTTGTCTCTCAAATATGGTTCTAAAATCTACTCAGGATATTCCAAATTCGTTTCATAAGATTCCTAAGATATATTCATACTAATCTTCTCAAGATTTGATCGAGAATTTGTTTACCCTGCTTTATCAGAAAGCACTATGTTTCGTAACCCCAGAGATAATTAAGTACACGATAAATAAGTTGGCGCGAACGTTAGTTCTCCTGAACTGAATTAAACAGATTCTGAAATTCAACTCCCCGCAAAGAACCATCACAAAAGACGGAGTTGAAAGTACATTGAAGAAGAACAAGAGGGTCTGTTATACATGTAAAACCTGTGAAAATATTATCTCATTAAAAACTTTAAATTACATTTTTATCGTCCGATATTAACACTAATTTAATGATTTCTAGAAACAAAAGAAGAAATTTCATCCATAATTTTCTAACGTTATTCTTCATTGCACAATTTGAACTGAACAGCATTGGAATGAATTCGTGAGGAAGAGCCGGAAAACTTCTTTTCCAGGTGAATTGTGTGTATCACATTCATTCGATCTTTCAAACCTCTAATGAGTAATGATGTTGATTATTATATATACTTACTTGATAGCAGCTAAAATAAAAAACGCTACTATGAGGGTAGATAGCGAAACGGAATAGCCCACTTTTGAAATTGTTTTCACAACTGGAAGCCATTTCTAGAATGAACAATGCATTTAATTAGTTCCAAGGAATTTTTCCATTTATCAAGGGCTCAAATCAAATTCCCTTTCAGAGAACAGAGTGCAATTCCACTTTTCAGGCAGTCAAAAGGGCACTTATTTTTCATCCGAGTGGAATTCTCACTACTCCCAATGTAAAAAATCGGCTGAAGCCAATGAAAATTTCAAAAAAAGGGAATTTCTTAAAAAGAAGAGGTCTTCATATAGAATCAGTTCTATACTTACTTTAATGAGTGTGACATTATCAGATTCTACACCTGCTATGTCCATTAAAACTGTGACTAATTGTGTTCTGTAACATTGAGTATAGTTACTCCAAGTGCTATTTGTCTCGTCACTCCAGTACCATTCGCCATCCAGCATGCATTGCCTAGTCGCATTCGCCTGAAACGACACAAATTCAACGTAATTTACAAAAAGAAGGTTGTCAAACTTGGTAGAATTCGATTCAATAAATATTGAAACATTGGATATTCAATTTCACATCGTTCAATATAAATTTTGTGATAAAACCGTCGTAACCGGGATGTTAGATCAATCGATCGTGCTTTGTTATTAAAATATGTATACAGGAGAGTGAACAACAGGGGATGGGATTGAATGTTGTAACTCGTGAAGGATTCGTATTCCGTAAATTAAATGTAATTCATAACTTCCAAGCCAACTGCCAACTTTGTCTTATTTGGAGATTTCCCCAGTGACAATTTAATTTAAAACGACATTATTTATAGCAGAATTAAGCGAAAAGAAAAGGCCTACGAGAAAAAGTTAAGTTTAAAATTAACACGAAAAACGGAAACACATTTTCTGAATTACATCGTTTAAATTCGCAGCAATAAGAAGTTTCTTGGGAATATGGAATAAGTTCAAATGTGCGTTCTAAAGAGATGGTTGATTATATGGAATTAAATAAATATTTTGAAGAGATTCTAGATTCTCTTTGTTGATGAATATCAATCAAATTTTGATTTTCTGAAAAATGGTCTTGGAAATGAGTTGAAAAAGAAAAAAGGTTGAGTCCAATTTACGAATTCTTTTACTTGTACACAATCAGTGGTGGAATCAGATTTTTCTGAACTGTGTGATTCGATTTTAAACTTTTTCACATACTAATTTGATTCTGTTGGATCTGAATATTGGTTTTTCACTGTAAGAATGATGTAACGGAATGTCTCCTTTCTTACCCTCCAATCGAAACCCGCGATGTAATGAGGACATGATTGGATCGCTAATTCTCCAGGAGGTTTCGATGGCCAACAGAGTATTTTATCCCATGTTTCGGGACACCAACCTGTAATAATAATTCACCAAAAACGTTTTATTGAAAATCATATACCCTGAATATAAAGTGGAAAAGAGTGAGAGATTGATTAAAACTTTTATCGATTCAAATTAATTGGCAGGAAACGTTCAATCTAATGTATATTATTATAATAAGAAACTTTGAGGCTCAGTTTAATGTTTATGATAAAAATAATTCAGTAAGATCAGAAGAAAAACTATAATCTTCTCAATATTTTGTTTTTCATCAGTGACTTTTTGGATGCGACGAACGAGAAAATCCCTTCGAATCAGTTGATGGAGGGTTCGTTCGAATCGATATCGCCAAGTGGTAACGAAATTGTGAAATATGAGTTGTGTTTATCAAAGAGGTGAAACCTCAACATGCGGTTTTTTTATGATCATCGATTTTTGGGAGTTATTAATTGATAATTAAATCCCAATAATCAAGAATTATGCAGTATTTAAATGAATGTCTTACAATTTCTTATGGAGCGTATCTTGATTCGTTGATTATCATTTGGGACCTAATCTTCTAAACGTGAATACAGAATAATACTTTTGAGTTGTATGATTTAATCAAATCTAAGAACAATAAAATTACAAATACAGTTTATATACAAGTTTCGTATAGTTTTGTAAATATAAATTATATAAATACAATGGTGGAAATTTTTCCACATGGGACTCAATGAAGAGATACATGCCATTTCTGTAGAAAAACAATGATGATCACACGTGAAAACAAGTGAAACTACTCCTCATGAGGAGCACGAAAAAAATGCAGGAACAGACTGAAATTATTAATATTCAGCAAAAGTGACTGTGAATTCTAGAAAAGAAAGCATCGCTGAAGAATTTTTGTAGGGAATCAACTTTTACTATTTCTATTACGAACTTTTGGTGAATGCACTAAGAATCTTCTCTATCAATGCTTCTTTTCTCTGAATTGACAGTAATTTTTCTAAATATTAATTATCTAGGTTTCTCCTTTGTGTGAATTGTGCAAATTGTATTTTACAGATTCGATCTTGGTCCCTAATATTTATTCATTAAGGAGAAATTAAACTAAATGATAATGAATAAAAAAGAATGTTGGAAGTTATTGAAGGTTCACTAGCATCTACGTACGTTCGTGTACAATTAAAAAACATCCAAAATAATAACAATAATGATAAAAGCCACAATCAAGAATCCTACAATTCGAATAAGTAGTAACCACGCAGTCGAAATTTAAACAAAACTACCGACTCCCAAGACTTCACACGATCAAAACTGGTAACCACAAAAGAATGAGAAAAGGTAGAATTCGTGAAAAAAAAACAATTATATATTTATCAATAGGGAATACATGAAGGAGATAGTTCCGCGTGTACGCTAACTTGAGCCAACTCAACGTATTATAGCATGTAGCATGGCGTGATGTAATTATCCTTTCCAGTATTGTAGATTAAACAAATATGAGCACTGAAACGTCTATGAAGTGTGAGCTTCTAAATCTCACGGATATCAATTTAAGCGAGAGAACGATAATCAAAATATACCAGGGTGAGAAACCAAACAAGTTTTGCTTTTGTATGCCAAGTTAAATGAATCTCAGCTGATAGAAAACTCTTTACACGTGGAAGCAGGCGTTAGTAACTTGAAGATTTCGAATCAAAGTTGAAGATAAGACGAATTCGAATGTTTTGAGAGATAAAGAATAGGGTGTCTACTGAAATTTTATACAACAACAGAAAGCAAAGAGTTGAACTGTAAATTGCATTGATAAAACCAAGAGAACTAATAATTATGATTTGTTTCTCAGATAAATTCAGCGAAAGTTTGTTTAACGAGAGCACAGTAACAAACAAGTTCCAAAATCAGTCCAATTATTATCCTCCTCGCATAACTCAATGATACTCAGCGTAAATAGTCCATACGAATATTAGTTATGGAAGAATCGATATGGAAAACCATACATTTCGTGAATTTTCTGATTTAAAAGCAGACTGAAAGACGATTACCCCCCACATTCCACTACATTTTTTTTTCTCTCCTTTTAAATCACTTCAAATATTTTCCGAATGACATATTTATATTTTTCACTTTATTTAGGATCAAATATGACATACTCTGAGAGAAATGAATGTTTTTACCTATAACAGTGGTATACCACAGAGTGGATAGAAATGGATGGTTGCCAAGGGTGTCAGCCAAGAGCGAGGGGAGATACAAAAATGATTGACTGCGTGCTTTTTATTGAGATTTGTTTGATGTTGGAATACAAATTCCACAGGTTCACTGAGAGGGAGTGGAAGAAAAGGACCTCTTAGATCGCCATTGTCAAAAATTTATTATGCTTCTTTCGATTATTGTTTGCCGAAGTGAAAAATAGATTCTCACCAAGAGAATGACACTGAAATTTGTATATACTATTCAATTCTTCAATTCAACTTCTTCTTCAATTCAATGGATTAGGAATATAATATTTAGAGGAGATCCTTCATACTCTATCTCAGTTAATGTAAAATGTTAACGCTTGAATTGAGTGTTGCAAACATTAGATTGAAAGTTTTTATATTCATTTATACTTCATTTTCATATTCTAACCTGGTGCAGCGATGGAACCATTGTTACACAGTCTCGCTTGTATTTCGAGCATTCGTTCTTGAATGCTTGGACTGTTGAAATCAATATCGTCATCCTGGAACAAGAAAAACACAATTCCCATTATCATTTTAAGTAATAAATATTATGTAATTTAATATTCTCAATAAGTCAGTGAGTTTATTAAAATTCAATCATCGTTTGATCGCATATGCAAATTACTTAATTGTGATTCTATTTTGGGTTGATTCATCTATATGGCATAAGTATTGGGATGTTGAAAAATATTTTTAATAAATAAATGGATAAATAAGTGAATAATCACAATCATCGAAATTACTCAATTGCAATGATGAGCCATGTTACTGAATTTTCAAATGTCTCCAAACAAATTAGACGAAATCACACGAAAAACTTGACTCGAGTCTCAACGTTAATAAATTCCTTTGGATCCCCAAAGGGAATTTTTGCATAATCCCGTATAAAGTCCTTTATCTGCCAAGCACAAACGCAAGCAGAAGTAGATAAAAAGAAGTGGAGTATTGTTGAACCGATTTACAAAATTTGGCACAATGTCAAGTAGGTAACGTTCGCGAGTAATCGTGAGAAATGCGGCGAGAAGAAAGGAGACGGTTGAACTTCGTTACCAAGAGATTTGGGGGAATTCATTTCACATGCATACGGTTTGAAATATTTTGTTGGATTTGAAACTCGTGGAAATGAAAAAAGTACGAGTATAAGGATAATCGAAGTGGATCATCGACCTCAACTCCTTTCATTCGACTCAATAATTATACGTCTATTACGATCTACAATAACGAATCCTGGTGTAATTCAAACCCTCGATTAATTTACGACATTCATCGGTACTCAAGAATTCAATTTCAACAAAAATCTGTTGTTATTCTTTTGGTGAGATTTCCTCATGGAATCGGAACGATGAATTATTAGAATCATAATATATTCATTGATCCTAACAACAGCGATGAAGCAAGCTATTATCTCGAACGTATATTCAATGAAATACGTTCATCCATTTCCAACGAAGAGGAGAAATGATCGAGGGAAATAAGTGAAGAAAACATGGATGAAACAAATGAAAAAAGATGATTTCGGTGCTCAAGACAAATTGGAAAAGCGAAAATCATAAGAAAATATCACGAGATCATTCATCGATAAGTCCTTATACATGAAATTGAATTGCGAGATGGTTATTGTTCTTATGACAAATAGAGCGAATTAATTTGTATTGTGATCGTTCGTCCAAATATTATAGACATCGTTAATTCAATTGCCATACTGGAAACATTATTTTCCATGCGGAAATTGATGTTCACGAGCATCGAATTGTGTTTTATGTACATTTTGTTGGTCTTCAAAAAGTTTCCCTTTGCATTGAATCCAACCTTATTTGAACCAACATCGATTCTTCTTATATTCGGTTCACAAATAGGGTATTATATCATGCTTTGTGGATTCTAGAATAGATCACAGAATGTCGGGGATAGTATAGTGACCCCAATCGGGGAAACTTTCCACCCTGTACAAGCATTTCAAATTAATTTCCAAGTTCAGATATTCAAAATGAATTTTATATCAACCAAGAGAGTTCATAATAGATTTGTGAAATTGTGAAAATCGTATCAAACCACACCTGCTTGTTATAAAAAATCTTGACATCCCAGTTAAACGTGACATACGTGACGAGAAGCTGTGAATCGTGATTTTCATCTCGAATGTTTGACAAATTGGCCAAAATCGTCGGAGCGTTTATGTAACTTTAAGAGGGTTTCTCTACGCCAATATCGATATAATATGACAAGTTTATTTTCGATAAACGATCTAGAATGATATTATCGTTTATTCACACGGAATCGAATATAAAGGAAAAGGGAAAGGAATTGAAGAATCAAGAAGGATATTGTTATTTGTTTTTCTATCTTGCTGTGTTGCTTTTATATGAAATTATTGCAACGAGAAGTTACTGTTTTGAGGAAATTACTAAAACGAAGGAATGAGGTTGAAAAACAAACACAAAAATCATGAAATGATGAGAGAATTCAGAAAAGCGGTTGATGAATAATACACGAATGTATAATTTATGACAAACAAAAAGGCTTCAAAATTTTTAATCTCCACGAAGGACAACGATAGAATCTTCGGAAAAAAATCATTTGCACGAACATCTAAATCAGTTTAGTTCTACAAATTTTCAAATTTTGTATATAATAAACTCTTAGTATATTCTTATACATCGGTACTATCATCAATCATAAAAATATAAATTTGTTTTTACACTCATGGATCAATTCGTCCCCAGTTTTTCGCTTCGATGTGCTTTTTGTTCGTCATCGCTTCGTGTATCATTAGAATCACCATAACAAGCTGGGAAGCAGGATTCATTGGAGTCAAAGAAAAAAACATCTGATCAATTTCGCGCTGGGAAAAGTTCTCAAAAGGAATGAGATTCCTTCTGATACGTTTGAATTTTATCATATAATAAAATAATATAAGTCTACAGTATGAAATACTCGCCAAAGAACTTAATTCCGTCTCTGATGATTCGAGTTCCACAATTTTTCTTCGCATTCGATACAAAAAAAACCATGTCTAGTGTTGTTTCATTTCCTTACTTTCTTTTTAATGTGTTTTTTATGCGAAGGCTTAATCTTTTTCATATGCAAATGACAAGAGTGCCTCTACGTTATTCAAATTGAAGAAAAAAAAACTGCAGACAAGGTATTTTTCGTTCGAAAATATCTTCAATATAATGTAAATTTCCTATACACATAACTCAATGATAAAAGGTTAGATTATGGTAACTTGAAAAACGTAACGGTATCAAGAAACTCGTGATACTGACGGATTATTCACAGAGCACAGCTTCTTGAAAATTCAAAGAACTCCAACGTTGGCTCTGACGTGAAAGAATCTTTCATTGAAATACTCGTACACTCCCTATAAGATGGAAACTTAACCTCCTCCGCCACAAAGTATCGCCTCCGATCAAAATATTTTGCAACTCGTTATAGAATTTTTGTATCCCCTCGATTATCATGAGAAAACATTTTTGTCTGCAAAATGATCTTTCAAAGAGACAAAAACTCCAAGTTCTGTACTGTTCAAAGAGAAATGATCGCGTGTATCTGTTTGTAATCTACCCGAAATGACGTATAGGGAAGTAGTAAAAGACTTTTAGTGTCAGACGTATATCATCTGTCTCTCACCCATCGTTGTTCGATACTCCATTTATCTTTTCAAGTTCACTTCTTTGATTGGATTTGAAATCTACGATAGAACATTTTTCCACGGATTTGAAAGGTGTGAAAAATGAGAGGACGTAATCAAAGTTCATTTCTCTCGAACTCTGTTTTTCGATTCGAATTCAGGATAAATTATTGGTTGCAGTTGAAAATATCGATATAATTGAGAAATATTGCGTTATAACGCAACCAGTTACTTATGGGTAACACTGGTGAGAGATATTGATGAGAGGATTACGGCGACCCTTTCTGAAACAAAGACGAAAACTCGTTATTATCTTCACGAATAGAACTATCGGAATTGTATGATTTCAAATATGAAATGAACGCCCTAAACCAAATGTTAAGCCTCAACGTGGAGATGATCCAAAATATCAATACTTACTTCTACCAAAAAGAAAGGTCTGTCGTCGCTCATCGATTCAACTATAAATCATCTCACTTCATTTTTACTGGGAAACGAAATCCAGTGCTACAGAATTTCTCCTTGATTCTTGGATATTGCCAAGCAAATTTATCATTGTATTCAGAAATAAATAATCAAGGACTTCAGCTTGAAAGAATCACGAGAAGTGCGAACAATTCTGAACGTAATCAACGGAGAAAACCTTTCTTAACCCTTGTTAACAGATCCTCAGAGATGGAAGAAACTTGAATGTGAATTCTTGAACCTCCATTGATTTGTAAAAATAACAACACTCGTAGCAGTTCCCAAGTAATTATGGTAATCGTTTCAATATAAATGAATTATGTATCGGATAGTCCATTATAATCCATTCTTTGTTGTTTCTCGAGAAGAATTGGGATGAAATTGAATGATAATGGAAGAATCTAATTTTTATGACGGAGAATTCTAAGAATTTATCTTACGGTGTTCCGAGAAAGAAGAAAATCTTCATTCATTCTGTTTGTATTTCATTTACAGATGAAAATACCTAGCGGCGAGTGGAAAGAAATTACTTTTCTTTGTCATTTTCCAATTAGTCGATAAAAAAGAGTGATTCACCTCATATATAATACCCTTATAATCAATTCACATATTCCAATCGATCAAATGTTTGTGCAGTGATGCATGTTCTCTAACAGAAAAACTGTTTTGCTTACACGCAAATTGCTGATAAAAGTAGATGTCTGAGTAAGAAAATTGAGCTAATGGGATTGGCAAAGTACTCTAAATCGATGTTCTTGCTGATCAAGGGATTCTGTTGTTTCCTTTTGATTCTTGTTATAATATTCACCCTCTCGGAACGTTAATATGAAGTACGTTGGCTCATTTTGAGAGTGTATCTCTACGAAGATGAAAATATGAATCAAATATCCAAGATTGAATGATAAGAAAATATTCTGACGGTGAAAATCGAATTTTCAAAATCTTTTTCTCTGATATAATATATTGCCAATAACTTTGACTTCTTGCATTCTAACGACCTGTTATCATACGCCTTACATCCCTTTAAAGTAATACATCATTCCACAAGGTTGGGGATTCCATGCCAATATTGAACCGAGATAGGGACGTTGAAGAAATTTGTGAATGCTTCCTTCTTATCTGCACGTTAACATATTCGAACCATTCAAGATATCTTCTTCCGTATTAGAATCGACTTATTATATTCTGTACGAATATTATATACAATTCAAATTTAACACTCGAGACTCTTGAGCAAAATTCAACTGTACGATGTTCGAAGACGAACCTGCATATCAAGTCAAGTGTGGGCATGGAATAATTGGAAATAACGCATCTGAGAGGGTGAAATTGATTGCATCCGGAATATGAAACAATTTTTCTCCACTCAAGACCGAGACGAAACGAGACAAGGCTTTTCTTGAGACTGCAACAGTTTTGAATCAACCTTAGAGTCCAAAATCAACAAAAGATCTTAAAAAATTGTCTTCTATTTCATTTTTTTAATAATTGTACATTGACGCAACAAATCTTACATCGGAACTGGTAAAATTAAGTTTTGTTGGTTTTTCACTCGAGATGCTGTTGTCTTTATAGTGAAATCAAGAAATCTTGTTTTCTGTTCGTATTGGATGCAACATTTCATAAATCTTCACAATTCGAAGATATTTGCAATAATATTTGTACTGTTTTCAGTATTTTGTTAGGTTTTGTTATAATTAAATCTTTGTTCTTTTCTACAGAGCTTTGAAACTTCATCATCATCCTATAAAATGTCTGTCTAGTTTAGAAATGACATTCATTTATTATCCAGTGTTTATAAATGTCAATACATCTCACAGATTTATATGGCATTATAAATGAATTTTACATCTCCTCTTCTGACTTCGAAACTTCGAAGATGATTATAAATTTAACTTAATTACTATTCATTCTCATTGAAAGAAACTTGAGGAAGTTTGAGAACTCTTCAGATTAATGAAGAACTTCTCAAATTCAACCTCTCCATCGCGTGAAATGAAGCCAGGTTGGGAAGCAAAGCTCATTTCATTCTCATAACTCGCTAATTCAGATGATATTCCTCCATACGTCCATGATACTAATAAATTTACCCATCATTCTTTCGATTCCTCTCGTCCCCAACAATTCGAATCATTTAATTTGCATTCCTGTTGTTGGAATGAAGAAAGTTGAAAAAATGTATTCAAAGACATATATTTATATGTGTTGTCTCGTTAAATTAACCATCACGTTTATCAATCTCTGTCATAAGGGAAACTCTCGGTTGCGTGTGCGAGCACTTGTTAAAATCTCATTTGTTTTAATGAAACGACGAACGACCAAGTACAATGCGCTGTTCACTGTACCCTCACTGGGCTCTGTCTAATGGAAACACGTGTACATTTATGATTATAAATTCCGTGTGAAGTCAGGATTTTCTCCAACATTACGATGGATTCATCGGATGAAGAAGCACCGCTGTCGTGTGATTCTGTTCGATATGCACCGAAGAGTAATGATATCGTGTGAATAATAATGTACCAGGTGCAAAAGTTTCGAGAGTTCGTTTGACATTTTTTTATGGTAGAATATGAATTTTATACGTTCAGAATTGAATCTGAAATTTTAATTATCTTACAATAAGATAAGTGTGGAATTTGAATATTGATATAGTTGGATGGTGATGATTGCACATTGAATGACAACCTCATTTCCATTTGTGTGCATAATTTAAATTACCATGAAATCTACTCTAGGTCATAGTGTATTAATTGTTTCGTTTAATACTAATGAGAAAGTTATGAGATGAGGATCAAAGGAGACACGAGGAGGTAGTGAAATCATATAGTCTGACATATAAAGACATCTACTACTGCTCTCTTGCGGGGGTGATTTATACCTCTACAAATCCACGCTCTGTTTTATGATATTTTCATATTGAACAAATCTCATTCGATCAAGAAAATAAATGGGAAATAAAATAAATCATTTGTATGATAAATATTGAAAAATTCTTCCTCAACATTCAATCGAATCAAACATGGAATTTAATAAACTTTATCATATTATCGATATCAAGAAATTTCATGAGTTCCATAGGATGCCAGGAAACACGTGAAAAGGAGACACACGATGAGATGAATTATTATTTCGCAGAAGTTCCACACGACGTCTATCGCAAAGAATTGATTTTCCAATTCTTCGGTCGACAATCAAGTTACTTTGATATCTCCATTTATGTTTTGATCTCGTTCTGAGATGACGAAGGTCGAAGAAAAATTTCAAGTCTGGCGAGAGGTGTACCAGCTGCTGCAGTGCATCATGGAAAAACAAGAAAATTTCATTTCACACTTTATTTCCTCATATTCTCAAACTTCGTCAAAGATCGAAGTTTGTTCTCAAAAATCACTTTGTGTCCGTTCGCCCGAATGTAAAGAATTTTTTGTCCCTTCATAATGAATAATTGATCAGCCAAAACTTCGTTGAAAAGTTTCAAAAGTATTGTTATGGAATTGTAGATAATTAGTGCAATTAGAGAAGGATTATCGACGTCTGACGATTATTAAAATTGAATAAAAAAATTCATTTGGATTCATTAAAATTACAGAGATGGAGACAGAGAAAGAGGGTTGAGATTCCACATTTTCTCGATTGTATCAAAAAATTTCTCATTCTTTCGTATGAAATGAAAATTCGTCATCAGGGAACAGAGCACATCTGGGAACAAGAAGCTTCCAAAACAATCACGGAGATGAAGGAAAACAGTATTCTCCTTTGAAAAATTTTGTAGACGCAATTTGGCAGATTCATCTCGGAAGCGTGGGACAACACACGTGGAAATATGTTGAGCTCTCCACACGTATTTGCCAAGTGAAATTTCATCACTCGAGTGGAAATAAAACTCGAGATACAAGTTTGTGGGGAATGTATGTAGATTTTTTCAATCAGCGTGATTGTATGTACCGGTTCGTTGATTTTTCAAATTCTTAGAAATGGATTTATCGATTATCTGATTTCTCGAATGCTTCGAAATCAATGCTCGGTCTGATTATAGATTACACTTGAAAAATTGGAGAATAATTATATATACGTTCGGTCAGAGAGAATGAAAGAAAATTGAATTCGATGTTCTGATTAGACAAAGTGGAATGCAAAATAATGAAACGCTGTGGAATGTAAATGATAGAAATTGTATAGATAGATTTTAAATTTAAGCATAAACAGTAGATTTCAACTTTGAACGAATTTACTTCAAATGCCATTGTAGATTTCCGGAGAATCGTTGAGGAAAGGAGACAAATGTGAATTTATGTTTGTCATAACTCGTATTTACTCAAGTTCCGAGCGTAGGTTGATTCAAGCGTGGGATTTCTCATTCGTTTCCCTCTGTATATCAATTATCTCAATTGTGCTTAGTCCTTTGTTTTCGCGATATTGTGAATGTAAATATGATGATCTAAATTAAACATGTGCTTTTAATTGGTCGATCGTGCAGGATTTCTTGCTCTGAATTTTCCGAACTGGGTTCTTAAGAGATTTACAAAGAGATCGAGAAGATGTAATGTATTCTTCATTTTCATTTTGAATTTATGCCGTCGAGTGTTCAAAGTGAGAAACATCGATTCATTCGAATGATGAAGTTGAATACCGTGAAAGCTGTTTTGATTCAAGTTCATTGCGATAAAATTCAACAAAGAACTACTACTATATTTTTATATGTTATAATAACGAGTCACAATGAGGTATTTCATTGCATATATATCCATTGCAATCCATAAATCGCGGATTGCTGCTCATCTCTCATTCAAATTACGTCAAATATGGTGATTAGGAGAGAATATTTGTTTATAAATACCAATTAAATTATGTTGGTTTAGTTAGGAAATCGAATGAAATCCGATGATTTTTCTTGCCTAGAGAACTCGAATGGACTCAAGAGACATAGGTGTTTGACGTAACACACTTTTTTGTCGACTTGCTAACTTGATTATCCTCCCCCAAAATCATTTTCCACACCTCGTGAGTAATTGATTTACGAATAGGAATCAGCTGTGCTTGCCAAAAGCCCTTTTCGTCTGAAGTCGCATCTTGAGGTTCTCCAAATAAGTAGTAATTACGTTCATATTCAGACAATATATATGATTCTTTCGTATATTTGGAATGCAAAGAAAAGAGAGGATATAAATCGCCTTCCAGTAGAAAAAAATTATAACGAACGTAGATAAATTTCTGAATTCAATTTGTAATTGAATGAAATGGAAATCGATGTGATTTTTATACATGTACTGTTCCTGCATACATATTTTCTACATAAATCTTCACCTGAGGATCTAATGGAACTCTCTGTATGTAAAAGTTGTATAAAAATTCTACATGGTACGATGTAAACAGTGTACAAGATATCCCAAAGAACAATCATCCCTTTTACATGGTGATTTCTGAGGGGAAACCCAGACCCTTCCCTTTTTGAGCTTAGCTTTAGAAGTTACATTAGTATAGTCATCAATCGTTGGAGTAGCCAATATACTTGCGGACCTGTAGGAGATGTTAGTGCATTTATATAATACTATGGCATTTTTGTAACACTCAACTCACCTCAGAAGAATTTCAATCAAAAGACTTGGTCAATCAGGAGATCACTATTCTTCCAAAAATAAACGCTTTTCCTCTGTTGTACATTAAGAAACATATTTATCTACATAAAAGTACGGAACTTGTGACGCAGACGTATAAAAATATGATGAAAAACCGATTGAAATTACATAATCCATCCAAAGATCAAGAAATTTTGTTTGATTATCCATCAAGAAGTCTCATTTTTATTGACAATTCATCGAGTTTTCATTGAATTATATGAATATTGAATTGCTGCAAAGAAAAATACCGCAGTGAAACATGGGAGCAGAACTCCTCCCGAATATTTAGCAAGAAAATTAACAAAAATCGGAGGAACATTCAGTTGTAGGCCATTTTTTTTTGTCCATAAATGCATAAAAATTTCCCACTGTGTGCTACCTAAATTGTCAACTCACTTCATTTATAACTCCAAAACTGGAGTTTTTTATTTTTGCCTTAGAAATCGCCTCTTAAATATGTGATAGATTTTTGATATATATTCAAATTATGCATAATTCATAAACATTGTACACAAGCAAATTTGTGTACTACACATTATATAGAATTTTTATAGAGCTTCTCAACATGGGTTTAGATTTAGTGATATGGAATTGAATTTATTGTTAGCAATCGGCAAATGAATGATCAGTTACATCGATTCACGCATCCGGAACATGCCACGCGTGTAGCTGAAGAATGCCATAGTTGAGAAATAGAAATGTGGCGAACGACAGGAGCCAACGACCTATAAAATTATCCAGGATACATTCGCTCGTAAAAAAAATGTATGGTGATCAAACTAACGTATCTTTCGCTAAACTTGATCCCTGATTGATTATTGTACAATAACTTCCAGGTCTTCCACCATTGATATAGCAATGACCTTTATATCTTCGACACTATTCTTTTGGCGCATGTTTCCAAGGATTGTCTTATTATCCCCCTAAGGACAATTTTGTGGCACTGATTTATCGTTATGTTCCTTTATAGGTGCAATTTTTGCTGATTTGGATCCTATCTCATTCTGTTATTGTACACGTAAATAACCTTACTGATATTCAATCGAATTTAGTGTCATTTTAGTACGTATCGATATCGAATTTGTAAGGAATTATACCAAAAAAATATCCTACATTCCTGTTATTGAACACGCAGTTGAAAAAATCACTCTATTGACAATTTCAGAAACAGAGCTTAAATATAAACCGTCCCAGTTCTAACGTTCTGTCTGGTTTTGATAATTTCCTGCCAAATTCTGTCTGGAATTTCTAATAGGGTAGGAATTTACGGAGTAAAAAATATCCCATATTACGCGAAGGATTCAATGCATTCAAAATGTTTGCATTCATTCGTTTCATCCACAAAGTAAACATTTTATATTGAAGATTACCACTTTTATATACATATTGTATTTGTGAGATACGTTTGAGTAAAAAAAAAGAATGATAAAATCAACCTAAACGGAGACGATCCATGTTATCAGGAAAACTCCCGGAGATAAAAAAAGATACAAAAACAACAGCATCAAAACGCTCATTGTAACTTTTATCAAGACTAATCATTTCTAATTATTACTCCTCCTTCTAAAGGAGGAACTGTATTTAATTAAACACGATCAACTTGGTTTTGTTTTGCAATTCTGAACAGATGATGCGCTAAAAGCCTGCTCGAATGCAATTCGGTTGGGATATAATGAGGAAACTGGTATAAAAATTTAACGTTCAATGATGGTAGTTAAAAGTACATGCATACGCTTACTCGAGGGAAATATCATATCTTCAATCCCTACGGCAATTTATTAAATTATGTTTGGTAGAGCGGAGGATGAAAAAGGTCCAGATACCTTGCTTTCTTGGTCCTCTTGGATTTTCATTAGCGTACCTGTAATCTTGATGGACTTTCAACGTTTCAACCTTTTGTTGAAACAGAAATACGGTGGGAGTAATGAGGGAGATGAAAAAAAATCTAAAGTATATTGCCTATAGAGGAAAATGCGCAAAGACAAATTTCGTATCATAAATTACAATGCTCGTTACAAAGAATGACTGGTGCTTTTTTTTTAAAAGCAACATTTCATGGTTCATTATTTCTCGAGGAACCTTCATTCGATTAAAATGAACCCGAATTATTATATGGTTATAAACGAAAGCTTCGAGAAATATCGAGTGCAAATTGCAACTATAATATATTCAGGTAGTTTTTTATTATAATATTTTTCTGAATCTTCGAATGATGAGTATTGAATTCTTGTATGGTCGCTCAATAACAGCACTTTTGAAGAGTTGAAATTCCAGGAAAATAATTTTTTGAAAAATGAAATCTATTTGTTAGACTTTGGGGTAGTCCTCAAGCCTCATCCTTTCGGATCATCACCTTTTTCGAGCCCTGCAACATTATTTGGTTGATACTCATTACAAGGATCTTGAGAATGCTCAGGAATATCAATAAATTCATCAACTCGAAACCACCAAAGAGATGAGAGAAATGTATCAAAAATGACTGAGACTATTTTCAATAAACAATGTATATTTTGTTTGAAAAGTTTAGAAATCAAATTGTACACCTTTCAATTTTCTAGCAAGTTCTGAGAACCTCATTTTAGATTTTTTCAACACTTTACTGCACTGTAAAAAAGTTCGTTCTAGGAAATTCAGAAAATGTGACTGTAATTTTTTAAAGCCACTTCAATCTGAATTTTCAGATAAATTTTACTGAATTTCAAGCAAATTTCGGAACACATTCTGAAAATTCAGTCGAGTCTTTTGAAATTTGGGTTTCAAAATTTAGAAGGAAGTGGCTATAAAAATTGCAGTAACATCTTCCAAATTTTCAGAAGAGAATCCTTTGTGGGGTGGAACTCAGAAAGTACAGTCAAAGCGATCAAGAAATATATTGATTTGCGTCACAACACACATCGATGAATGGTAATTGCAATTTTTCTCCCAAACATGTCGCGACAAATCAATTTCCAAATGTTTATTTCGTTGGAATAACTGTTGCAATTCGAAAATAATAGAATATTCTTTATGTACAAACGAAACTGGTCTTTTCTTACACTTAATTGAAATTAAACGAATGTGCTTTTCCCCTTTCCAATTATTTTCCTATCACGTTCCTTTATTTACGATAGCACGTTCCAGGGAGAGTATCCGAAGAACACACAATGCTTTCAAATGAGGATTTCCCCGTATGGACTAAAATATCATCAAAATCGTCAGAATCCGTTGCCGTTCTCTCACCTCGTTTAATCGAAGCGAATTTTTTAAGTCTCATTTATAAATAACCCCATTAATTTAGAATATGACACCGCGACGAGCGGTTGTCTTTTCCTCAACGAATGAAGATAGAAACAAGGAACAGGGGGCTTGATGAAAGGCAAATTATTTGTTCAATCCGTAGATTTATCGCACGAATGTGTTCTTTTTCTTTCCACTTCATATTTCTTTGCGACCCTCCTATTATGAGATTTGATAGCTCATTTTATCATTCGAATCGCTCCCAAGAGTGTGTAACAGATTGACATTATTGCAGTATTATTTTTGATGTATCAAATGTAATGCACTCATTTGTCATCGTTTTATATCTTTCATTTCGATTTCACCGAACGTCGTGTCGTTAAGTCACACCGATCGAGATGATAACTAAAACACGCTCGTTCGTCGGTGAATGATTCGTTTTATTCTCGCACCGTTTGGTGTACGTTCTTGCTCCAAGTTGTAATTTCACTAAGAACATGTGTTGGACATTTTTATTGCTGTTTTTTTTCGCTTGGAAAAAATTTATGAGGGAGTTGGTATTTCGGTTGAATTAATTGGTATAATTATCCAATAATTGATTGTAAATTGAGTTTGTAATAGTTTGTGATTGTATCAGTATGCCATTGGCTTGTAATGAAAATCGAGGAGATTCAATTAGCTTTTGATGAGAAACGAAAGAGAAACATTTAAATCTGATTAAATTTCCTCCAGATATCGGAGTTCAGAATATTATATTCACATATTGATGAATTTTGCCTGGAGAACCTACTGCAGTTATTCCTCTCTTTAAGAAAGATTCGAAAAACACTTTCTCCCCATCAGAAAGATGGAAAGGAAAAAGAAGGGATTTGTTAACTATAATTCTTAGGGTGGGGTTTCTAAATAGGTTTCTGAGTGGAATTCCAAGGTATGTGTTGTAGGTGAATCTTCAAGTGAATCACTGTCCATGAGCTTCAGAACGCTGGTTTAACTCTCCTGTAGTCGAACAAATACCCCTGTGTTGCATGAATTTGTTCTACATGAATGTACGAAGTTACGCTCGATCTAGGGAGCTAGACTTCTGGATGTTCGTCCCCAACTAGCATAAGAACGTTTCCAACATTCTTCGTTCATTCCATGATCATGCATAGAATGTGCAGATGAGACGGTTCTGGATAAATTCGAAAAATACATTCTGAGAATGTTCATAAAATGCGCTCAGAACTTCCAAGACTGCTGCTATTGGTATGTTACTGAGAAGATCATGATGATTGATGCTTTTAACTTACGTGTGGTGCCATGATTTGTTGTGGCTGTCGATATAATGCGTCAGCAGTTGCAGATGGTACGATAAAGCGTTGTAATTGCAGTTTCTGTAACATATTAGAATTCAGAATCAGTTTTCACCACTTGTTTGGATACGAATAAAATTCACATGAACTTTTCATAACCTTTGATTGCATCGAAAAAGCATTTCAAAAGGAATCAAACTACTGGAAAAGTAAACCATCCATACACATTTTTATTACCCTTATTTTCCATCACCACGCTATAAAAACGCTGCCGCGATTTTTCTTCAACATTGAGTGGTAGTGAAGTTCCACTATAGATACAGATTTTTTCAACCTGATTTGATGGAGTTCTTCTTAGAGATCACTCAGTGATCATTAGTGATCATGAGATTTCTCTCATGATCACACGGAAAAAAATGACCACGTAAAAATTAAATGAAAAGTGGGATCATGATTATCGTGTGGATCTCATGTGGAATTAACTCCAGAGTCTTGCTGGATTCACATTGTTATCATGGTTACCATAGCAACACGCCTGCCGTTCACTCCAGTAGCAATCCACGCATAACATTGTTCCCTCCAATTGCATTTACGTCAGCGGTTATGTCAAAATAACAACAACCGATGCAGAATCCACATGTAATTTTTCCCGTGCAGGGAATGGAACCAAACACCGAAGTGAGAACAAAGTCCCCAATTTTCAAAGTAGTACAAACAAAACTTTGATTTCACATGAAGCTTCCTCCTCAATGAATGCAGAATGTTGAATCATGTGTTTTAATCAAAAGTTATATATTCATTCACTCTCCCTCCCTTTTCACTATCAGGTTGTTCTTAGAGCATGTGGAAATTCGCAACATGTTGATAATTTAGCATTGTTCGTGAAAAGTAGAACGACTTTGCGGAACACAATGAAGGAAATGTGACGAATTTCATTAGGTCACGATAAGATGATAACCACAAGTGGAACAAAATTTTCAGTGGGTAGCGTGGTAAAGCGAGGGAATAAAAACTTTATTCAATTATCGTAGGAAAAAGTTTGTGAACAATACATGAAAGAATTGAAATATTCAGGTGGTATCATGATAGGAATAAAAAAACGTGAACACGCATAAAGAGCAATGTAAAACAAGCGAAAAATGGTCTCCATCAGAGAAAATTGACTTCAACGGTCTAAGAATATTGTTCTTGAAACACAAGGGAATAGGGGGATGATAATAAAGGGAAGAACGTAAGGAAACAATATCTCATCTTCACATGAACTTTGGTTAGTATTTAGTATAAAATAACAAATAATAGAAGTCAATATTCAAAATTCATAATTCAGGATGGCACAATTTCAAATTTTGTTTTCCGAACTTGACGGTGACAACAGAAGAATATTCGTTGTGGTTTCAATTGTAGAAACAATAAAAATCTAAAGAATATTTCATAGAAAGTTTTAGAATACTGATGATCAATGATAATAATTCATTGATTCCAGTTGGTTTTAGAAGAGTTTGCATTAGTCGACCGATTCAAAGCGTTCCAACAGAAATAGATAAATTTGCTGTCTTAGCTGTACTGAGGCTTCGGATATCTATAGAAGCGATCAAGTTGTGGTTTCAGCACGGACTTCAATAGATAATCAGATTCGATGAATCTATTGTTCATGTCGGTAATTGCTGTGTTCATGCATCAAGATCTTTGGATCGATTGGGATCACAAATATCCTCTTCTTATCTCTGTATAATACGTAACAAATACGTTCCTGATGTGCAAATTATATCCTCTTTTCTCTTCAAACGCAATGATTTCGTACTCATCGATCCAACTATGTTGGAATATCACGCTAAAATAAGAGAAAATTTGAATCCTCAATCAGGAAGGTGATCAAACTCGAGTATTGTGAAGGATCATCAGGGAATGTGGGGCAAAACGATTGATCCTTAATTCATTCGTCAAACCTTATTCGTAATTACACTGGTCAACAGTCATTTTGGTTCTTGAGGTTTAGAAGCTGATTTGAAGTGATCATGATGGGTTGAATATGACAATAATGTCAAATTTCTTGAATGATCTGTATTTTTGTAATTTTTTACACACAAAATTCATCATTTATATAGATTATTTATTGCAATTATGTGCGAATCCAAGAAATTATAATATAAAAATCCAAGCAGTTCGAATCGCTTTCCAAGTCTCAGAAAGTGTGTTGTTTGATCTGAAATATGATCAATAGCGATGATTCATTAGTCGATCATTTACTTCATTAGTCGATTGATCGGGATATCCTCGTTTTTCAGCCTGATGCAGGCACATTTAAAAACTTGTATCTCTTAAATTGTGGAAATATAGTTTTAATGTAGTTTGATGGGATTTTTGCTACTCGCTGAACATCAGCACGAAGTCATTGTTTCGCATTGCTCCGTTTTATTCGAATTCATGGTAATTTAACTTTCGAGAATTCATTTCCTGCTCCAAAGCTTCTATGAGTATTTCACTCCTATTTCGTAGAATGTTATGTTGTTGCTCTTACTTACCATAACTCGTTCGTCATGGAATTTAATTTCAAATGAAATTGATGAATAAAAATATGAGTCATGATCTAAAGGGATGTGGAAGACCAGAATATCCGAGAAGAAATGATTTTGTATGTACAAAGTTTACCTTGAAGAAAAGAATATGACTCTCTTTTCGTGGCAATAATCAGGGTTGTTTCGAAGTAATGGAAAAAGGGGGAAGATCTCTATCATCAGCTGCACGCAGATACGATGAGACCTGGGAAAACTTCATCCTTTCGATAATACCAGAAGATTATTACTCATTCAAGCGAAGAAGAAAAATCCCACATCAATTTCATAACGTTTTTGTCAACCATTTAGGAAAAAAATTACACTTTTTCAAGCAAAAAATGCGATGCGATGAACGGCAAACCACCAACTAGATTTGCATGTCGCTGAAGTTTGAATTATTCATTGACACGAGTTAGTAATCGAATGATGAAATATTCAGCTGTCGAATATCTAAAATCTTGCAAAACATCCTTATTCGAACGATGTTCACAATTCCAAGGAAGAAGAAATCTGATTTTCAACTTGAATTGTTCCATTTTTAATCAACATCTACATCCTTTCGCTCGCCATTAAACACTTTGAACGAAAAACCGCGTACATCGATCTATCAATCTCCAGTTGTTTGATCATTTCTCATCATACGCTCCTCTCGCTATCTTTTCAACCTAATTCAATAATTCTTAGCCAAGTTCGTAGGCGCGGCCCTGACCAAATTAAATGTGGAAGATTATTAGGTGATGTACCTTGGGCAAACCAAAAGACGTACGCCGGAACGTATTAATGAACATGTGAACAAGTATGAAAATATATCCCTCTAATGTGATCATTGAAGTATTAATGTGTGTTGAGTGAAGGATAACGAAGAACCGTTTTTCGAGCTGATGGAATGAATATTGCAAGACGATAGAATCCATTTGATTATTGAGTACGAAGCAGTTTGGGTTGTGGTATGATCATAAAACATGGTGCTGATTCAATTATAGATGAACAGATGTATGGCGTGTTTTATGTTATATTTATTCTCAACTTGAATTTCGCTATCCACTCTCTCGATAATATATTTTCAACTCTAATAACCAATCTGGTTTGAATTTACTCATCGTACTGATCGATTTCTTGATTTTTTTGGGATTTAAAAAGTATTCTAGAATTCACCATTCTTCGATAGTTCGTGCTTATGAAAGAGCGAGAATTCACAGAGAGATATTTTTGATGAAAAAGCGAGAAGTGTTTTGGAGTATGTTCAATAGAGTAGAATAGATAAAGATGCGAACAAGTTCTCTGCAATGAAAGCTGTCTACTGAAATTTCATGATCAAGCTCTCTTATCGAGATTTCAGTTAGGAAGAACGACTGAAGATTTATTGTGTGAAATGTCGTGCATTCGAAGAAGACAGAAAATGATTTATGCGTTGCACATTTACCTCCAAGTATTGAGTTATTATTTTCATCAAAATTTCCCAGAATTAATATTGCTTCAACTTTCAATACATGGTATCTGAAACGTTTTGGAAGTTATGCTTCACACAACGTAGAACTATGAATTTATCGTACAACATTTAATCAAAAGTTTATGAATTCAACTTGGAATTATCTCGAATAATCCGAAGTTAAGTCACAATTGTAACATCGATTTTCTGAAAACAGATGATGAGGAGCAGACATTGTTCTTGATAATTGAGTGGCATCAATTGATTTTTGTACTTGTAGAATGTTTTCTTGTCAAGTACTTTCAAATTTAATGTTCAAAGTCTATATTTTATAGGAAACCAGATGCTCTTCAAAATGGCGACTGTGACCCCCTAACAAATATATGGGCTGCCATATCGTAGGCAGGGCCAGGCTCAGGACAGATGGGATACAAGCTGCTGCCTCTAACGTTCCAAACGAATAGTAACAACAGAGATTATAACAGAAACTCTAAGAATTTCTTTATATGAGAAGTGATATCATTCTTTGGACGTTCAGGACAAAATTCCTCTTGTAGCAATAATAGATCCTGCTATTATTCAATATAAATTTTCCAAGTCTACACTGATAAAAGTTGCAAAGCATTCAAACTCCAGAAACATACGCTGGACCACATTTTGCAACATAGTTGCGAAGAAGAGAGAGTTGTATCCACCTCCTTTTTAGCTAGGAAATAAGATCTCAGAATTATTTATGTGTTCCACATTGTACAAACTCTTTTTTCTACTTTGATTCGAAGCATATCTCACTCGATGTTTGCATATGGTTTCTTTGAAGAGGCTTTCGCTCCGTGACCTACGATCTCCATTTATATGGATTGACTTGTTGCCGTTTCGAGAGCCTCGAGAGGTTTCGAGTAGCAAAGCATTCATAAGAAAGGTCCAGTGATTGAGATACACGGTACTGGTAACGGCAAGTGTCGATATAGTGAAACAGTAAAAATATCCCACATGTGTCAGACGAATGAGTTCGAACATAGCCTAACCCTCTTCCTTGTTCCTTCGATTAGAACGATGTATAACGTAATTTACGGAGGTGGGGCAGAACCAATACCGTACGGGAGATCAAACAATTGAAGATAGAACTCGTTTACCGAAAGGAGTTCTAAACACACTTACTACTCGCACATACGTTTGCAAGGGGTATTATTTATAACCTGTTACACTGCTTTTCGATCAATTTTTCTTCTTGAATTTTGCAATCATGTATCCTGAAGTTACATCTAAGTTTCATGTAATTCAACAAGAAAGCGTGATAAAGGACGATACAAAGACGTTCATTTCGTTCTAGAGTTTAAGGAAAAAAATTTCATATTTTTAGATTCTACGCTCCACGAATGGAAGACAACAATAGGCGAGAAGGGGAGAGAAAAAACCTTTGTAAGTCCTTGTTAATCTTGTCCCTAATGAAACGGTATATCATAAGGGTGCGGCTAATTTGCTGAATTGAGATTTTCACAAAGCTGACACTCAATTTTCGTTGAAACGATAATGGACGTTTTTTCGTCAAAAGCCGTCCGTCCTCTTTGATCCATCATTATCAACGAAACAAATATGATATAAGATAAATTTGGTCGAGGCTAAGTGAAATTTCGGATGAGCAAAGTATTAGGTTTGCTTTTTCCTCCGAGGTATCGATACTCTTGGGAGATGAAGTTTTTTTTGTAACACATGGAAGAGAGCAATGAAATTCGATGAGATCTTGTGATTACTGATGGTAATTGAACCACGAGTCCTTGTGAAAAACAAGTGATCGTTTATAAATTGAAACGAATTGTAATATCATTCCATTCCATTCAATTCTTTTTATCAGTGTAAAAAAATTCCGCACACTAAAATAGAATTATCATCATCTTCATTCATTAGGAAATTCCCTATTCATTCAGGTAAAGTACCCTATAATTCCTACTTGAGACTCGTGCAGTTAGTTCTTAGGATTTACTCGAATCTCATCTGAAATTTACTTCAGTTCATATGGTTCTTGCAGTTCATTTCTGTCTTCATTGAATTAAAGATATAGGTATTTCCAAAGCGATTGTGGTTATCCTTTGGTTAACAATGATCTCGATTATTACTGTTTTAGAGGAAAAAGGAATTTTTTGCCGAAAATGCACACCGAACTTTACGGAACATTCATACTAGGTGAGCTCAATGTAACGGACGTTCAATAAAGCTCCAGTGACGTATAACTGATGTGGATTGCAATTGAATTTTCAACAGTGTCGCTAATTGATATAAACTTTGTTTCATGGAATAAAGTTTACGAAAAAATACAACAATCAGAGAACGGATGTATTGTCCTCCTTGGGGGATTCATGATACGCTACAAACATCGATATTGGACTTAATTTAATCCTGGTGGAAAAATTTGGTTGAATTTCTTGTTGAAATTGTGAGTAAAAATACAAGAATGTCATAATTGAACAAGTTATTTTGATTCAACATATTTTATCGAAACAATTCTGTTGAAAAGTCTTGTGGAAAATCACAGAATTTCGGTACAGCGATTTTTGTGCTTTTCCTGGGAAACATTGAATATGATTTGAGAAAAACCGAGTTTCTGTGTTAATAAAATTAATTGGAAGAATTTGTTGAATATTGTGCAGATTTTTTACTTAACCAAGGGTTTCCGTGTTCTGAGAAACCATGAACTTTCATTCTGAAAGGCAAGTTTCCATGGAAATTGTGAAACTGTGTTGAAAAATAAAAAACAAACAATAAATTCCAATCAAGGAATTCAGCGAAATTATTTGGAAAACCTTGCTGAATTCTGTGGAATTCCGTTGAAACATCAAGTTCTTGCCGTAATTTTTGATCATGAATTTTCATTTCCAATAGTGACTTTTGATGAAAATTGAAATATTCTCTTAGAAACAAAAATAATGAATTCCAATTAAAAATTGTCGAGGAAGTAACTCATGTTCTTGATTCAAAATTGTTAATTCTCCCTGAGTTCTATTGAAATGAGGTGGAAATCGATGAAATCAATGGAAAAACTTTGATAAAATTTGTAAAAATTTGTTGAATTATAAAGTCTTCGCCCTGTTCTTCAATAATGAATCGCAATGGAAATTTGGAATGTTGTTGATAATCAATAATGAATTGTAAGAAAGCAACTGATGTCGTTGATTGAAAATTGTTGATTTTCCATGAGTTCCGATGGAATTAGTTGTTGAATTTTGTGAAATTTTTCGACTGAGGGTGGCAATGAAATTCACTAGAATTCAATAAACTTGTGTCCAAATTCGGGAACGTTTCTCAACTCATTTCAATGAAAATTTTGAACATGAATTAAATAATACTGAGCATCGCTGGAATTTCTCGGACATTATTGTTGAATTTTATTGAATATTTCATCGATTTTTGTTCAGAACATTATCCAAAATCGTACAAAAATTTTCCCAATGATTTTCAAAGAGATTTGTCCACCAAGAAATTCGTGAAAAATCAATATGAAAATTTCATAGTTGCTGAATTTATTACTGAAACTGCTTTCAGTTTTCTTGAATTTTGATTTTTGAACTGGAAGAATTTTGAAATAGGAGAAACTTTTTGTCGTCAGTAAGCAAAATTTTGATGATATGAAGATAGATTTATAATAAAAATAATGCAATAATACAAAAATATGGATCTTCATTTTTTTCTTCCTCCCATGCCGAATGGTTGTATTCCATCCGAAAAAATGAATTTTAGAACATTTCTTCAATTATAAAGGTAAAATTTTGTATTCATTCTCCCGACAGTATATGTGAAATATAAGATTTATGTAACTGAATCAAAAGTCCACTTATAAGATCAAAGAAGAAGAAGAATACACGTGGAAGATCAATAGCCTCGAGTAGTTTCGTATCTCGAAGCGCTATGAATGTGAGGATAAATATTTAAGGCAGCAGTTTTGATTTACTATTCACGCTGAGAGAAATTTATTGGATTGCCTGTATTCCAATAACTCTGTATTCCATGAAATTTATTGTCCATGTAATTAATTTCTGTATTATCTGTGTCTTTTTTGGAATATTATCAGTAACGTTATGCATGTATTTTGAAATATTGAATAATTTTTAATCGTTCGAATACAAATTAAGTATCATATATAATTGGAACAAAATCTCATTTGACACGATTATCACACCTACTTTTTACTCCTCCATTGAGATGAGGAAAGAGGAAAGTACGAAGCTGTCTCAATCCAACAGGTGTCTCATCTCCGTATAAAATTCGAAACAAAAAAACAATGATTATTTCATCCTTTCAGCAGCATCGTATTAAAAGCAATTTGATTGAACTCTGCTATGTTTTGATTTTTCAAGTATTTCGAGTAAGGTATTTACGTTCAAGTTATTAAACATGTTTAACTTGGTTCACGTGTTTCAATATTAAGATGCTTATCTTCTGACCCTCAATGTACATACGCATTCAACTCGAATCGATCCTCCGTTACTCCATATCTGCCGCTGTTGCTGTTCCGAGAGAATATTCATCTCTGTGGCTTGATCTTCCCCAGAAGAATTTATTGTGTACTTTTCCGCAGTAATTAGAACACAATATATATCATCAAATACCAGCAAATTTGTCGAGTTTTCAGAATAGAGCTTTACTGTGGCCTCATTCTATGCATAGACCATTATATGCGTGTGTTTTGTAACCATGAACCATGCCCTTGAAAAAACAATTCCCTGAAAACGTTAATAAAACACTGAAATGTTGGGAAAAAGAAGAATCGTGATTTGAATAAATATTCATTTATATATCAGCCAGTGTTAAGAATCAATGACAATAAATTTGATTTGGCAATATACATTGACGACGTGTGAGAGAAAGTAATATCTATGCTTATGAGTCTTCTTGCATCCTCGAGTGAGCACAATTTCTCATAGGATTTTCTACCACGTATTTGGCATACATTGTGAAATGTTCGTTCTTTTAAAATGAGAGAGAAGAAGAAGAAGGAAAAGGGAGAAAAAGAAAATAAGGTATATGTTTATTCATGTATGCACTACTTGCATAACAATTGCGTATATCGAACGTATTATGACGGTATTCGATATCTGTCGCTACATGAGATGGATTTACGGATCCTCATTTAGATGAAACTAATTAGAAGCTGAACTATTAATTAAGGAAAACTCACATCGACTACTTGTTTACTGTTATATTACATGTGTTGTGAGAGGAGGAACTTTACTCGAACGACATTATCAATATGTATCACTTTAGACAGACGCCTAAGTGTCTAATACTACACGCCCCTTTCGATATTATGCTCCACTTTTCCCAGGTGGTAATTAGTAAATGAATTCTGTTTAATTTTTGTGGGTCGTACTTCGAGGAAAGCACCGATGGGAAGAAATAAGAGATCTGCGGAGTATTTATAAATGAAATATTGTGAACACACCATAGTTCGATATAAGAATGAATGAAGATCTTCTAAGTATCGGCGAACGTGAAAAGAATAAGAATTCAAATAAAGAGCAGAAAAATGGAGATGAATCGGAGTATTGAATTGAAATCCATCTGGCATAGGAATAAAGATGATAAAGACTGAGATACAGTGAAGAGAAGAACAAATTTTGAGGGAAAAATCTCGGAATAGTTGACTTTTTCAAAATTCACGAAATTCGTCACGTTACAGTGACAATATTCAAAGAAAACAAAACATCTGAGAAAATGGGACATCAAACTTGCTATTCTTCAAAGTTGTTTACTATCTTTCTTGACGGAATCATATAATCCTTTCCACATAAGATCTATGTTACACAACGTTGAAATCACTCTGAAATATCAATCGAACCGATAAAGAGTTCTTTGATTATTATAAAAGGAAAGTTTCCGTCTCGGAAATAAGAAAGTAAAGTACTAGAGAAACACTATCCGAAGCGTCCATTTTCTCGAGAAATCGAATATACGCTATTATGATTTGAGCTGTACGTGCATTAAAGTTCTGTTTTAACCGTCAAGCCAAGTAATTCGAGTAACAATGGTGAAGTATTCAGGATTCTATGAAGTAGGTTGAGGTTTCTAGCCTGGAACCGTTTAGTTCAACGATAAACTCATCTAGCATGTGACTCAGAATATCACAGATATTTTCTTGAGAAATTTGAAATTTACCTTCCATTGTAAGGTGAAAGCCAAACATTTATGTACCAGAATTCTGTGGTGCTTGGTCTTTGTTTGCAATCCATCCGTTTTGTCAATACGCGAGGACAAAACTTTTTTTTGATTGTGTTATTCCCATCGCGGTAACGTACGAAATAACTTCAACCGTTTGCTCACTCGTGAAGATACGGAACCTTTGAATTTCCCCGTAATTTTGACAAATAAAATCGCTTTTGAAAACAAAAAAAAAACACTTTTTAAATACATTCGTACAGGATTATTTGAAATATACAAAATGTATTCAAAAAACAATTCTATTCTTCAAAAAAGGATTAAAAATCTTTTCATGCTGAGAAACACATTTCAGAAGCCTTTTTTGTTTCATGAGCTTCTTTCTTTTCAGTTGAAAATTATTTCACAGTGTTATATAGTGACAAAATTAATGTTAAAAACCAAATAACCGAACTGTTTTTGATATAATTTACATTCAAATGCTATTAGAAATAATACTCATGGTAAACAGATCTAATCATCCAAGTAATCCAAGCAAATCTGTTCCCTATTCCATGAGGATTATTGAATCAAAAGTCACGATTAGCTTTCAGAAATTCCATGATTTGTAAGTTCTGCATCTATCGATGTTACTAAAGTATCGCTAAGAACTTTATCCACTGTTTGTGAATTTCCGTATTCCATGAGTCAGGACGAGGATATGTATTAGTCCCAGTGAAAATGATGATAACGGTTGTCCAACACCTTTCAAGGCGCTTGCAGTGAAGTTAGTCACCGCACAGAGCCTTGATATTAACTTTCAGGTCACCAGAATCATTTCTGCAAGAGAGACCACATGCTGAATGTGTTAGTTTATTTATTGGACCTAGTCCTTCATCCTGCATGGATTGATGTGCAGCAAATTTTTTGTTGTGACAGCTATATCTATTCGCGATAACAGCAATCCGTTTGCTATGACAGCGAACATTTTTTGCTGTCACAACGAAAAAATTGCCGTCGTAGCCTAACACGATTGCTGTGATAGCGAATAGTTTGCGGGGACAATGAAAAATTCGCTGCTCCAGCAGAAGGAACACAGCAAACTAGATTCCGCTATCACAGCGAATTTTTTTTGCCCCGTAAAAACTTGAATCCAAAAGAAATCGATGAATTTTAGAAATTAAATTGTAAAATCCCATGTAAAATCTGTGAAACGATAATCTCCATTTCACACAAGTTAATAAAACAGCAAACGAAATGTATTATGAGAACAGTTCGATATACGATTCTCCATATCCACGAGAACATTATGTCTCATTAAGAAACTCTCTTCTGCAAAGTTAATTCCATGCTATATCCTTGTAACTTCCGTTAAATCGAGATCCTCTCGTTCTTTGGAAAAGAAGTGAATGGAAAATTTGGCATTCTTCAACGTTTACCGTCCTTGGCCCATTGCCCATGTTCTTTAGGGGATCAAATATCTCGTAATCAGTTCAACTATTTTCGGAGATTCATTTTCATTTTGAAATGAAGTATATTGTCATGGAGATTTTATGAATTTGAATTCGCGAGTCTAGAGATATTCGTATACGATAACATCATGGAGATTTATATCCTAGAAATTGGTTATATCTGCATACAAAAATTCTGTAGTTTCTGATCGCAGTTTGAAATATATCGTCCTAAATACGTGGTTGTATTTCGGACTGAGTTATGCTCGCTATTGCTCGCTGTTTAAATTTATAACTTTGCTCTCTGCTGTTTGTGGAGAAACGAACAAGTTTGAGTCTGTTTACTACAACTTGTTCAATCATCCAATGTCTCTCTCCTAAATTAACATAAAACACATTCAAACTACTCATTCATTATTATAAGTATTCTCATATTCTTCAATCCACGTGTCGATAAAATTCATCAAATTTTATGTAGGAAAGGAGATTGTTACCTAATGTTCTGGAAAGTTACATCCTTGTCATTGTCTTATTATCAGTCCCTTGTTCTGAATTTTCAGGGAATACTTTTTATGGTAGAAAATTGAAATCGAAAGAAATATAAGGGTTGGAAGGAAAAAAAGAACTCTCACTCAATAAAGCAGAGATTACGCTAAAGTGATCGTTAGTATTGTTTTTGCTGTTCACGCACTTTGATCGTATAACGCGTCCATAACAGGTGACCTATTTCGAAGTGTATCACGCGATGAAAGCCTAGAAGTGTTCGTCCGTGGCTTCGCAAATCCATCAGCTTTAAATCCGCCTCAAGATAAAGTACGATTTATTTGCGGCTCATCTTTGATCTGTGGTGGTATTGCATGATGCACTTTGCCAACTTTTCTTTTACCTTTCTTACCCCGGTTCATTCATTCTCTTCGTATTCCATCGGAAGTAAATAGCATCGATCGTTGGATTGTATTCGGAAATAAAAGGAAAACTTGGTAACATGTTACCCAACATTCATCGTTTCGTTCTTTGATTAAAATCGAATTTCGATTTTTTTTTCTCTCTTTTGGTACCGATATTGCAGGAGACTCTGATAAATTTTCGCGTAATTGTGATATCACCACCCTCATTCACAGCTGATAATAAGAAGCGTCGGGAACGATGGTGAGGTAAAAAGAAGAAAATGATTAGCTCTTTTCGTCTTAGGATGTTTCAAAAAAGAAAAAAAAAAGGAAACAAAAGACGTTCAGACGAAAGCAATTGCGTTCACCAGCGGGTGCTCGTGTACGCTATATTGAACTTGTCAATGACACTTCTAACACCAACAGCTGGCTCCTGCTGTCTAAGTTTTTCTTGTTATTTTATCCCCCCGTAGTTGGCCACAATCTATTGCTGAATTTCATGAATATCCTATGAGGATACTTCACGTCAAGGTCGTTGAGTGAGTTTTTATTTGACAAGCAAATTGGGATTGAAAATAGCTGGATTTGATAATGACGTTAGAGATGCGAAATTCAGTAAAATTCAAGAATAGTGAAGAAATAACTCAAAATTCGAGTCTTTGCTTCGTCGAAGTCGTAAATCTATTCTTGGCGAGAAAATCTTCTTTCAGGTGAAAATGGGGCTTTTTTTCACTGTAAAAAAAGTCTCAAATTCACCTCATTTCATGACTGAATCTATGACGCAAAGAAATTGAACAAAAAGCATTGTCTGGAATTAATCCTTCGTGTTTTGCTGTGCTTTCCTTTATAAGGATTATGTATTCCGCACGTTACGTACTAGAATGTGAGCAATTCAGATTGTCGAAAAATGCCGGAATACGGGAAGTTTCGTTTCCAAAAACATCTCGTACATGCTGAATAAATTACGAGATCTGAAATTGTCTTTTACCGCTTGAATTTAGAACGTCCTGATGAGACTGACTCTCAAGCGTATCTCTACGTTGTTTTCAGAAAGAAAGAATTTTAATAGAATCTGAGAATAAAAAGCATGCACTTTGTAGTATTGTTTCCGTTTCGAGGAGCATCATCATTCGGTAGTGGATATACGGTTGTTTGATTTGCATTCAAAAGTAGATTGCTGTAAGAATATACTCAGTGGTGTTGAATACATTCAAACTACGGTAAACATTCATTCGTTTCATTTTCCCTTCTTATAAAACTCGAAAATCTTATGAGTACATCGTTTAGAATTCCTTTTTCCTCTTCAAAAGGTTTTTGATCTAAAATGTAGACTTTCGCTTCAATTATTGAGAGAACATTCTTTTACAAAATCAAATTTTTATTCTTTTAATGCCAAATTCAATTCGATCTGAGAATTTATTCATACAAAAATTCATAAGATTCGTCAATAACCTTGAGTTGAATCAACAACAGATCAATAGCAACAGTAATCACGAGAGAGAAATTCTGCATCATTAATAATATTATATTTGTCTGGTAACAGTATTCCTGAACACGAACCGTTAGCATCGATAAATTCGAAAATACCATATACGTGGATACATCATCATCATTATCATCATCATCATCATGATCCGATATCGTTGAAATCATGGCAATGCCAAGTGATATGAATAAATTATAGCACGGAGCAAACATGCGACGCAACACTTTTAAATCGAATTTTATTCACTCGTATCGAATATTCAACATTTTCAATGCCAATGGATAATTCTTCTCGCCCCAAATTATAATTAATCAATCGAACGGATCAACCCGCGTTAGGAAAATCGAGCTGCAGATGCACAATATATAACAAGCTCGAGGAAATAATGCATGAATTATTTCGTAATTTATTGGATTATGCGATTAAAACGACGAGTTTCGTGTGAAAAAATGTGTGTTAGAAGTTTCCTCGTATTCCCCTGTAACGATCCTCTTTATGTCGGTAAATGCGGAGGACAGTATTTTATTGCAATAGAAAGAAACAAGAAGAAAGAAAAAAATTCCACTCATGGATCGATAAATTCGAAATACCGTCCTCCTTTGTTTCTGAAACCCATTTTTATTCCATACATAATATCCTTCATCAATTACTCCAATTCCTCGTGTTTTCTCCTAATTGTCGTAGTAAATTCTTCTTGAAATTAGAAAATAAATGAACGATACACGAGGAAACACTTGAAACAATTATTTCTCGATGATAATTGCTGATGTAGCAAATCGAGGTATTATGTAAAAAAAATAGCAAGTCTTTCTTTCCGCTCATCTATATAGCTAAGAATTAACCAGCGAATTTTTCCTGTATTATATACAGGATAGTGAATAAATTTTGCTAAAGGAGTCGACATTTTTCACTAGCACAGCAGAAAATTTGCTACTCCTTCTCCTGGAAGAAGGTACCAAACAAAATGAGATCTCGCTGCCCCAAGGAACTTTACAAATGCACAAATGTTTCTCCTCAAATCAAATGAGATGAGATTACCCAATCCATTTCAGAAGTGTCAAGAGATGCGAGAGACCAGGGCTGACAGAAGTTTGTAAGAAGAAGAAGAAATACAAACGTTGAGCTTATGCGATTTGTTAACGCTTTGTGAGAGCAGGTCATGATCCATGTGTCACGAACATGCAAACGTCGTTTAAATAGTTCTGGGAACGCGTTTGTATTATCCAATTATGAACAGATTCCACAAAATCTAGTTTTGCCAGACGATGCTCAGTTGACAATTACGCGAGAATCGTGTGCATTTATTTGATAAAATTCTAACAAATTCTCAATGCAAATGCGATGATTTTGTTATGTGATAATCCTTTTGGAGAAGATATTGAATCAAGTTAACTATTCAATTTCATGAAAGTTTCAATAGATTCGGGTAACTATGAGGCTTGAGCGTTGAAAAGACAGCAAAATGAAACTCTCTCAATCTCGTAACCTTCACATTTTTATCTATTTATCTCAATTGTGAGTTCATGTTGTATCATAAAATTTCTTCTCTCAGCATTACTTCTCCCTTTTCTCCTAGAAATATTCCAGGTCTTGAATTTTGAGTTATGTATATTGCTATGCCTCTTGTTTGTGACCATTTTTCTCGTTATCTCCCTTTCCATTGATCAATCCCCTTATTACATTTGTTATCCATGATTTCTTCAATTTCATTCCACCCTTTTGCAAGCTTTCATCTTTATGTGTGTTGATCTTCTCCCTTACTCAACTTATTATTCATCATTTCCTCCAACGCTTCCGATCTTCCTATCCATTCAAGTTCCTTGTTCTTCCTCAAGATGGACTTGTTCTAAATTCGCTACTCAATAATTCGAACAAGTTTTGATGATTGATTTCATTTTCAATGAGAACAATTGAATTATACAGTAAACCGCATACACGTGTTCGATGAGATACAGAGGATGAGTTTTTTGGTTTGTTTTCATTGAAGTGATTGAAGATTGGATACGCTTTTTTGAATTGATTATCCGTTACACGACAAGAGTAATGAATTGATTGAATTTACGAGTCAATTTATCTAATATTCACGAGGGAGTAAATGAATTAGATGAAAGTTTGAGCCAGGGAAGCTTATTTGTGAAGCTCCATTCTCACAGTGGTTGGCCGAAACGACGTTACTGATAAATAACTGGCTCGCTTATCCATACACAATTCCTTACCACGGAAATTGACTGGTGATATCGAACTTCCCTCAATAACGAAGATCAGGGTCTTTGACTTCTTCACGAAAACTGAGGTGGGAATGAAATCAATCGAGGTTTCTATATAATTCATCACTCAATTTCATTCGATATTCGTTTACAGAGTATTTTATTTCTGAAATGTGATATTGTTTTATTATATATCGCATAGTCTCTTTATAGTCTATAAATATGAACTAGTCGACTACTCAACGTGGAACAGATAGGTCGATGACAGTTCCTTAAAAATACAAAGAGAGAAGAATTCATGCAGTTTCAACAACTCGGTAATCGTATCGAAGACACTTTGGTCAACCGAGCAACTGTCTATCCTCTTTGTCGTGCATTTGCGTTGAAGCAGAACGATCGATGATAGAAATTCGAACTTTCCTGTCGAACTAAATTCCATTTACACTGATAGTTTCGCCGCCAACTTTCTGGGTCATCTAATTTTGTTAGTTTCAAAGTTATTCATGCAGATATTTTTAATAAGTAATATTTATAATTGAATTTCCATGATCCTAATTAATTGAGCGGTTCGTCATTTCATTATCAATCACACCTCTTCGTGGGATTCTAGTTTGATTATCGAGGTTTAATTGTCAAAGGAGGTCGATCGATTTGGAATGATAAGATATGTTTTTCGCACGGAAGGAAAATTGATCGTCGATCAAGGTGTCTTGCGTGTCTCTTATAGCACTAATTCGACTAATTATGACGAGGTAATATACATAGCCTTATTCCATATGCAAAGAACTGTTCTTTTATAACTTTGATGCTTTTTGCGGTATATCTTCGATAGTTTTAATCTCACAAATGCATTCATTTGTTGAGAATTTACTGAAACGGGGTATCGTCGATGCCCAGTTTCCTCGAATAGACAATCAGGTTCCTAATGAACTTTTCATCAAATACGACTGCAGGATTTTCAAAGGGCCAGTATAACAATCTCACACTGGCATTGCAGAACTGCGGCAAGTGATCGTTGCATGTTTGTGATGCATCTACCAGAAAAAAACCATCGGATGAAGAGAGTTTCAAATGTTTCAAAATCTCGATTTCCTATTCAAATATAGTTTTCCACAGATTATTACATGGGTATGAAAAATATGTTTCTTACGTTATCCCAGATACTTTTAGTGATCTTGTTTCCCTTTTATTCGGAGAAAAACCATTCTCATGGTGTACGTTCTCCAGTTGATGCACAATTGATCGACTGCAATCGGTGAGCGTTCAAATATTCAAAATCATCCACGTACAAAGTATATGTAACTTCCCGTTAAACTTGACTCCATACAAATGAAAATACTTAATAATCCCAACACTTGTAGTCAGTGACAAATCGATGAGAGTAGCGTAAGGTTCTCGAGAACGTATGTAGACATACGAGAAACCTTGAACGACCTTGTACAGCAACGTGCATCCACTATCGGTCAAAACATAATTGGCTTCTGATCCTCGACAAAGTGTCATCTTTTTAATTATTCGAAGTAACGACCAACAAAGGTGGGTCGATACCACAACGGCGATGACTCAAATTATCATCTTGGAATAATGTATACGAAAATCGTTCCGCAAGTGTTGTAAGAATACAAGATGATCTTACTATAATGAGCCATTCCAATCTTCGAATGAGAAAAACTGATAAATTCTTGCTTTTAGATAATAATAATAATAATCATTGACAAACACTCGTTACGAACACGTTTGTTTGTTTTTTTCAATGATAAATTTATTCAACTTGACGCACGTTTGCTACTCAAATGAATTTTGATGTTTTTTTCTCTCCGATATCGAGAGGAGTAGTACAATTATTATACGATCTACGGGGAGAAAAATCAAAACATCGTCATTTCATTCAATTTAACATATTTATTCTTCTTTAATGAACTTTTGATGTAAAATTTTCTATTTTGAAAAGAAATGTATTACGTGCGGTTTGGATATTAAATGATGAGAGAATAATCGTGAATAGGAGATGAAATGATTTTCGCAATTTCATGAAAACGTATTGAGTTTTAATCCGCTTGATGTTTACTCGAGAGGATGAATCAAAAATCTACAAGAGATCGTATCGAAGATTATCAAGAAATTAATGAAAAAAGTTCTTACGATACGCGAGATATAATACCACGGATTTTTCTTTCGGAATTCGAGAGAGTGATAATAAGAGAGAAAGAGTCTTGGAGGAACCAGAACGCATTCTTGGTTTTATAGGACACAACGTTTTGAAGGATAATCATAATATTTTGAGTGTGAAATTTTTTATATTCTAACTACAAATTTCTATCAGGGATCCCACGCTTTTCACCGATGATATTGAATATTCCCTCAAGTTATTATTCGCGAATTACAGGCAGGAAAACGAATTTTTCGGCACACATCTAACAAAATTTGTCATATTGATCGAACAAATCAATTTATACAAATTTCTCACCATTGATGGGTGTGATTTTATGTTTGAGATCTTGATTTCAAAATTTTTTATCAAGTTTTGATGCATATGCAAAACCTTGTATATACAAGTTGTTCTTGACAATGTGCTGATCGTAGCTGAATGTTAAAATTCTTGGGAGGATCCAAGGAAAATCTAGAATCCAGTTGACGTGGATGATAATTTGTCAGACACTATCGGTGAAACTTATTATAATTAGAGAAATCCAATAGAGCTGATGTTAGCAAGATCATATGAAAGAATAAATTGCATCAGAACAAACGATATTGTAAAAGGAGAATATATTTGCTATGTAAAAGTAACTTTCATGAATAAAGTACACTTTCAAACGTACATACGCTCGTGGATTTTGATCAGATCGGAAAGATCAGTTCGAAATGATTTCGATAAGGCACGAATTGCTGTGAGAAACTACATTCCTTAGTTCTCTTATGTATGTTTCCTATAAGATTCTTTCTCTCTCCCTCTTAATGATAGATTCACGTAAAGTATGTAAAATTTTTGATAAAATCATGGATGATAAATTCATAATATTCAGTTAATGTTTCTCCCTCCCAAAGTGGGTCTATTGGAAAATTATTGTGTGATAATGCTGTGGAAGAACATTTTTATAAGACATCATTGCTACTATAATTTTCGTATACAATCCTCGTTCTTCGCCATAGAAACGGAGTTCATCAGAAACGTCATCAGCTCTCAAGAAACCGAATTCTCCACTATTGTATCATGAACGGTGGTTTTGAAATCCATAAAAATCGCACTGCACGTCACGTATCTTATGATACTGTTCAACAGTTCTGAATTTCTTACAGAACAAGGTAAAGCACTTTCTTTGTCAATGAGGAAAAGGAGGATTTCATGTCTTCTTTATATATCAGCTAGGATTCTTTTGCTTGATAAAACTCGATGAAAGATTACCAGAACGATGATTAGTCTTTTAAGACTAGTCATGCTCGAGTTTTTCCCTTCATTCGAACGAAGAAATACAATTATTGTACAGAGGATAATAAAGTCATAATGTTCAACGTCATTCGTTATTTCAACCATCTCGAATGTGCTTTCATTGAAACACCGAGCGTGTTTATCGTTTGTATCATCTTCTTTGAAAGTTTACAGCAACCTCAAAAGCTTTCATCCATTTCTTCTGTGGAGAGATTGCATGGGAAAGAAAATAAAACAAAAAAAGACAATGCAAGTAACATGAGGTCACTTCTTATGGTTCTGAGGTTTTTGAATCATCGCATATTCTGAATTCATTTACCGCACTGAATCAATCTCAAACTCTCGGTTTATTTCTTGTTCTAGGATTTTTTCAGTTATAAAATGAAACTCGATAGATGCGAATGATGAGAATTTCAATCTGGGTGATACCATAGTGAGATGAAATAAATAGCGATAGCGTGGGAAGGTTCATATGATGGTTTTACACGAGATCAAATAAAATTTATCGTGGGAAAATGAAATTCTGATCATAAGTTTTATGTTAAAATGCAATTTTTGATGATAGATTTCTTATATTTATGAATACAATGAGAATTTACATATTCATGTTCGAGGATATGATATCTTGTTACGATAAAAATAAGTACCAATTTTTCTGTAGAAACATAACGTTGCCGATAGTATGGGAAAAGTCGTATGCGCACATTCATTCCCATTCTCGTGTAACAGCTAATAAAATAGTGTCTCGTGAACGATATATATATATTTTAAACACAGAAAAAAATGTGTAATATTTTCTGCGATATAGTATTCGAAGAATTAATTTTCTAGAAGATAAGGTAAAAAAACATCATCAACTACTCGAAAATATTGCAGGAAGCGTGAGAATTTAATCCAGAGAATTGCAGTTACTTGGAAAAAAATTTGATAAATCCTGGTTTTGGATTTTATGACTATTCCGAGGTTGAATCTGATTGATACAGCGATCAGTTACATTCCCATGTCACTCTGAACTGCGATGAACTTCTAACCCTATGAATTTCCAAGGAATCTCATGTGATTTATCAAATAAACCAAACTAATTCCAAGCCACCTGAGATTTCGCGTTATTTGAATCTAACTTTCAAATTTTTGCCAATCGCAAGTATTTGAATTTCATATGAAAAGAGGAGCTTCAAAAATACAAAAAAAAATAGATTAGATTTGGAATTTAATGAGAATAAACATTTGAAGAGAAAATCAGAGAAATTCTACAGAATTCTCAAAGAAGTTTCTTATATACTCTAGCTCAACCTCAAACTCAAGGAAAATCTGAATACTCTTCGAAACCCATAACTCATTACCATCAAAGGAAAAAAAATCACGATTTCACCCTCGAACAGGTATATGAAATTTCCGAATCATCTCGACGCGTGGCGAACGTAGGGCCAATGATCCTCACAAAACTGTTCTTTTCCAGTCGGAAGAGTATAGCGTCAGCGTATCAGAGAGTGTTGAACGAATGATCAAAGGGTGGTGCGAACATTTGTCAGCATCAACAAATCTTCTCAACCGAATTCCAAGTACACAATTTAGCGGTATATAATCGATCTCTCATACACACTGAAATTTATCGTAGAGTCAGCTGGGTGTATGGTAACGTACGATCGTTATCAATCATATTAAACGTTAGATCTCGAAGACACGTTATCGATCTTACCCCGGTAAATATATGATGATCCAACCGGGGAAGAAACTTTCTGACGAAATAGAAAAAAAAATTGGACAAGCAAACGAGAAAAAGTTCACGCTCGGAGTGACGCGATGAATTCTAATAATAATAATAATAATGAAAAAAAAAAGGAGAATTGAGCGATGGGTCACTTCAACTTCACGATTCAATTAACGTTCGTCGATAAGATGTAGTACGTATCGCTTTTCTCGTTCACAATAATATTCCTTTTCTACGCAATTTTTTCCCTCACTTATTGATATTCCCTATATCAATTCGGGTTATTACTTCGCCATTGTATAAGCTATTGTAACGAATGGCATAATTGAATATTGATCCCTCGCTTAAAAATTGTACCCTGAGAGTTTCCAAAGGATTCGATTGTTATTATATTTCATCACGTATAGTAATCAATTTCAATGTGCTGTCAAGGAATTAAAACTATTAATGTAACTGCTTGAGATGGAAGGTTTGGAAGAAATATGGTGTTTCACTTTGTAAAAGATTGAAGGGTATCGATATGATATCGTTCAGATATAGATACTGCTGGGTCACGGTTGTTATAAATCAGAAGAATAAATGAAGATTTTGGAATGATATCAATCGTTTATATTATCAAAAGGAAATAACTTTTCATCATATGAATTCTTGTGAATGAATATGACATGCTAAGAGCAAAAGTGACACTCAAATTGATAGGAACTTTTGAGAGCAAGAATCAAAACATCAAAAGTTCCGAGCAACAGCGATACACATCTATAATTTTGAAACAAAAGAGCAACCATAGAAATCTGTGGGCAAAAATGAAACACTAAAGAGCTCGAGCAAAAACGAACCAACCCCCCAACCCAATCCTATATTTATGCGCTGGTTCGTTTTTGCTCGAGCTCTTCAGTGTTTGCCTGAGTTCCTGTGCTGTTTTTGCTCGACAAAAATTTGAATGTCACTTCTGTTCTTAACGTATCATATATCCTTCATTTATATTATGCCACATCGATTTCCGTGAGACCAACCACGAACTTGTAGAGTCGAACCTTTCTCGATCAATTGATCACCTCGTTCAGTAAAATCGAGATAAGACATACAAGAACTCGGAATGTGTATGAGAATATGGGAGAAAATGAGAATTATCTGAATTTTTCAGGGGCGAGAAAAATGTGAGAGCGATGAACTGACAGGAACATGATTGGGAGAATTCTTTTTAGTATCATTAGGATGTTCGATATATGTACGGTAAAATGCCAACGATCATTCCATCCACGTTCATATTTACCCTTCGATGGATTTAAGGAGCGAGTTTTGGCCAGGAGAAAAACTGTCCAATAGAACATATGTTTTTCTTTACATATATATCTTGTGCTTCATGAAAAATCTTTCAAATTTCTTGAAAATGACAAACATTTCGGAAGTTACTGTAACGCCTTAACCAAATATTCTCAGTAAAAGCTTTCTTGGTTGAACTACAGAAATTTTTCTCAGTGTAGAGATAAAATATTTGGCACCAAGGAAACATTTCTAAATAAAATCATTGATCATGTAATTGAATTCTCCACAGAAACAATTCCCATTGTTAGGGAATCGAGTTGCGCTCGACTCAAACCTCCACAAAGCATTTAAAATGTTTCAACGTAGCTTGGATGGATACAAGTTTGATTGATGATACAATTCAACGATTGGGAGAATTTTCAGAAGAAGACGAGAAAAAATCACCCTTCGTTTCGAGGAAACGAAACATATTTGCGTACAAGAGGAATATATGTTTATTTTCTCTTGGTTTCTTCTCTCCCTCTGTTACCCGGCTATCGCAACGCAACGAGATCCAACGAAGGCGAATATATTTCAATTCGTTTAATGAGAACAGAATCCCTTGTTTACATAATCATTTGGTTTTCCATTAACCCTGAAAGTTCAACGACAGAGGATTATTTGTTGTCCAAAATAAAAAGTGGTCTTGGACAACGAGATAATGAATCGATTTATTATACGTGCCACGTGCTGCAATATTCATCAAGCTTTCGAGAGTACGATATCACTACCGTTCGTATTGTACTTGAGTTTGTTTTTTCGCCGGTCCAATATATATATATATATCCTACTTGATCGGTATTATTGAACTTTACCACGTGCATTTCTGATGGGGAATGGAAATGTAAGCAATTCATATAGTGATATAACGTTATCAACGTTTTGAAGATTACACACACGTGTTGGTTGATGATTGTACAAAGCGTTGAAACGAAGTTTAATTGCAATCTTAGAGAAGTTGCAACGTCTGTTGCGATGAGAATTCATTGTTTTTGTTTGAGTATTTTCTTTCACTCCCTAAATTTCGAAGACATGTGATAATAGTTCTAATATGAGTGTAGTGCTTTTGTTTTCTTAGATTGCATATTTTTGATAATTTCTAAATGGATTGGCTCAATTTTCTATTGAATTTATGATGTTTGCTATAGAATGAATGTAAACAATTCCGACAAGTGGCAATTAATAACACGATGAATGATTCAATAGTGTCGTAGTATTGTAATGAATGTACATAAAGGACAACGAACAATTCTATAATTGCGTAACGACAATGGTGATTTGATAATACAATTAATCGATCGAGCTCTCCTACAATCACTAGAAATAATTTGGAGTGGCTGTGTTATGCAGTTGAGGATTGTATGATGAGTAACTCATCCCCTTCCTCGAGTAAAAATTCAAGAGTTTTGATTTCGTATTGTTTCATATTTCAACAATTATACAGGATTGAAATCATAGGAGTTAATAATAGAGGTTAACTCTCCCGACTGGAAATCATGTTGGCCACCCTAGGTGGGGCATACTCTTGGAAAAATCAAGATTTCATCAGAATTCCTATACTGAAAAAAGTTTGGTGCTTAACCTGTCATCTCAATGAGGCGTAGCGTTCGTACGTACGATTTGGTGTGGCTTTTACGTCAAATCTGGCTCAGATGTTGAACATAATTGAAATTTTACGTACTTGCGTGCAACTCCTGCGCCGGAAATCCAACAGAGTAGTTGCAGCTTGTTTGAATGGGGCTGGAATGGAATTCACATAGTAACCCTGTCACAGTTGTCTGTGCATTTTTACTGCAAACGGAAATAGTTTGCTGCGGTCACCCTAATCAAAATTCAAATCCAAGGAGACTCTGTAACAAATCCCACATGAAATCCATATTGTAATCTCAACCTTAACTTTTTTACTGAATTTTTACGCGGCCTTTTTATATCCTTATGAAGTCTGATCGTGTATGGATCATATCTACTTCATCGTTCCCCATGGTGTTTTGAAGATCGTTTTCAATTAATAGAATGTTCATCGATTAATGAAGAATTGAATAATGAAACACCTCATTCACGCAACCACTACCTCCACACGTGCGCGAATTTGGCTTTCCAATTCTCATCCTGTGTAATTTCGTGACAATAAATCAGGATAAAAGTGAAAATTACATGAATTCAGGATGAAATTTTCCATGAATGATGATAGGTAAGAGAGAAGGTAATATATTCTGTCTTGAAATTCAATGTTAAAGCAATGTATTATGTAAAAAGTTACTGATTATTGAATTTTTGGTGGTGCGAATTCGTATTCGTATGGAGACTGAGAGTTGAGAATTTTTATGACCTTAGTTCTTCTTTAATCTGGGTTATTCCAACTCTCGACTCAGGAGTATAAAATAGCTGTCTAACGTTCAACAAAAATTCAATAAAGAATTAGTTAGAAGAAAGTCTATAGTTTCCGTTTTGGACACAGTCCGACAATGTGGAGAGAGTAATGTCGAATAGAATATTTTCTCTTTGCAATATTCATTTAATTCAATAATCTTCGCGACAATTTTTCACACTTTGGAAAGTCTCAGTTTCAGAGCCCGTATTAGTCCCATCGAGATTGTATCACATGGACCCTAGGTCCACTTATGGTCTAGGATCTATAAGGGCAATCAAAACAGGGCCTCAAATAACATAAGAACTCCTAGTTTGGCCTCAATTGTCACCAAGAAATAATTCCTATAAAGTAACCCAGACAGTACAAATGATCATTTTGAATTCACAAAAACTTCTGAAACAACTTCTTGAACAGTCCCCGTTATGGCAGTAAAAATGAATTCAATATGCATACATGTTGAATGCCTGAATAGTATCAATATGCCTTAATGAATTCATGTTTACTATCATAACGGGAGCTCTTTGCGGGGACTTTTGTGCTGTATGAATAATCCTCATTATTCAAGAATGTGTTCATTTGTTTTTCAATCGATTATCGTCACTGACTATAAAACACAGTACTATTTTTTGCCCGTGCGTGGTTGATTCGATATGATATGATCATATTTTCCCCTTCTCGAGATTGAATAAATTCTCTTCAAGAACATACTTTATCTCCACGATATTGACAGTGGCTCACAATAATCTTTCATAGTATTATTTTAAGCTTGAGGATATTGGTTGAACAAATTCCTTCCCTTTACACTCCTTTTACGAAGAGAATAGGGATTTTTCTTAGTAGTTTTTTTCATCATAGATTCAAACGTCAAGTACATTCGAGTACACAACGGTAGAAGAAGTATTCATAATCCTTCAGAGACGTAATGCTCACGGCAAATCTCCAGGTCAGTGAATTTCAAGATGCTTGCAGTCCATATCTCGTGACCTATCAAACTATTTGGAGCCATTCCAAAATTGAATGGTGATCAGATATCAGGATGGAGTCCATAGATTTCAGGAAACGAATCGTAAGGGTATACAAAAGAACCTCAGCGAAGCCAGGAAGCTCTTTACAGCGAATTAAAAGAAATATATATGGATACTGATAGGAACAAAGCACCGATTCCAGATTGAATCTATCGAATTTCTTATTTCAAATCATGGTAAATAATGTAACCATGTGGGAAATATCGACATATTATATGTGACGATTGAACTATTCACAGCGTTTTCAAGATATTCTTATTGAATGTTCTGTTGATGCCTCTCAATGGGAAGTCAGGATATCTGTCATAAACTCCTAATTAAGATGCTTTGAATTCATGAGTATTCAAACTCAAAATTTCTCCATTTGTTTGCCATCTACACTGAGAGCTCAATTCCTCAAACTAGTAAATTTCTTTGCCCTCATTCTGAAAAATTCCTCATTGAATTGAAATCACATTCTCTGAATTCAAGGAGGAATAAATTTCTGTTTCTGAAGGAAGGAATTTCTGTTTCAATTTGAGAATTTTTCGTTCCAATCTGATGAAGATTTTTTCGATTCAACTGAATTTTTCTCCATTGAAAAAAAGATTTATTAGAATGAGGGCAAAAGAAAGCTTCTTCTTCCAGTCCAAGAAATTGGATTCTCAGTGTGAGTCAAAAGTTCCATGTGAGTTCTAGATTGGTTGTTGTTAATTTGACATAACTGCTCACATAAAAACAGTTGGAGTAAAATTTACATTGAAATTAATATTATATTTACGTTACTGCTGAAGTAAACGGGAGTAAAGAGTTGCTGTGAAGTAACTATGACAACCATGTAAATCCAACAGGACTATTGTGTGGTAAATTTTATATTAGATCCACACTGTAATCGTAATCTCGTTTTTCATGTAATTTTTTTCCGTGTAGGAATTCGTGTGAAACTTCAATCAGAATATTTATCGATACTTCATCACTCTGGGATAATATTGACGGACCCCCGAAACAGTTTTTAGTATAGCAAAATGATCATATCTTCAAAAAGAGAAAAACAACGTTGAAAAGGAACTTGGTTTCACCTGAATTTTCCTGAAAATCCAGCTGGGATCCGACGTGGATTCCAGCTTCTAAATTCACCTGCGTTTCCAGCTGGGATTCCTCATTTCCAGGTGAAATTTCAACTCCAACGTGGGATTCCAGATGGAATTCCTGATCCCAGTTGGAATCCCAGTTGGAATTTAAAATCCCACATGGAATCCAGGTGGATTCTTAGCTGGAAACACAGGTAAATTTCGGATCTGGAATGCACGTAGAATCCTAGCTGGATTCTTGTAACAGGGATCCATAAAGCTTCCCACAAATGATGAACAAAACCCGTTCCTCAGCTGTTAAATTTAGCATTGATTTATTTATTCAAATCGAGTATATCTTCCATTTCAAATCAATATTACTTAGATACTATACAGACCTAATAATCTCTGTCACACGAACAGATAATTCTGCACCATAACCTCACGTTTACGAAAAACTTAATCAACCTAATCCTTGTGTCAAGATAACTGTACAAACCACAATCATCGTACCATTAATATTTACTCAGATGGGTGTGCTCTTTTGTTCCAACGTACATGAGGGATTTCGAGTAGTGTGTATGATTAGACGATACAGTGATGAGTTCCCATCACTCATTGAGCAAGGGAAGAAACATAATCATCACTGTCTCGACCAACCCTTATTGTGCCTTAATTATCCCCTATTTTCTCCCAACCATGAAACGACGCGTGGCGAATCCTCTTGCGACGTATGATCTCAAGGCACAATCTTCTGAATCAAACGAGTTCTTTTTTTCCTAATGCTTGTGTGAATGCGTGCACGTTTGTACGTTAAAAAAGCCTATAATCAAATTGACAATCAAATTATGACTCCCGACAATTTGGTATTGCTAATTAGATATTTTTTTGTTTACGAATAATATTGGTAATGTAGTTAAGTGGCTTTTTCCATTCATTTAGAATTAATCTAGATAATTGAAGGGACAGTTTGAGAAAGTGAATAAATGTCGTCGAGAAAAAAATTAGCTCGTCTTGTGTTGTTATCACAATATTTGTACACGATACTTTTTGTTTCATAGCGAATATATATCAATCCATATTCAACTTCAGATGAATCATCATAAAATCAACTTAAAATATAAAATATAAAAATAAAATTGCAAATTCCTTTACATAGCACAATAATAGTGCTTTTCGAGACTCTTTATTGTGATTTTCACCACTTCATTGTCTTCATTACAGCATATACTACACTGAAAGTGTATTGAATGAAGAAAAATACCATTTTTAAATTCGAATGCAGTAGTTCTATTACCTTATGAACAACAATACTACGTGATATATTGTGGAATTTTTCATTTGAAGCTTGAAGCGCTTCGTTGTTCCACCGAACGATGAATTTTTACAACCTCACCTCCACTACAGAGCCATGAGCTGTCCATTGAAGCGCCAACAATTATCGTTTGTAAGGAACTTTCTTTTCTCCGTGCATATTGAAGCACCAACAGCAACGGGAACAAAAGGTGTTTCAAAATAATTCTAATAATAAATCCTTGGATATATCATGAGTGTGATGATAGAACCTTTGGAAATATTTTCGAAAGTCTTCAACATTTATAGAAACGGATTACCATCGAAGATACGAGATAAAACTTTCGTCGACTTCAATCTTTCTCGGGAAACTTATTTTTAATAAAATCGATTCCATCGTATCTCTCGAATCCCCATTAATCTATGTTTTTTTTCCCTTAAATCCTCATGAGCTCCGTAACTGAAATGTTGATTAACTCACCTCCACGATGATGTACGTGAGTTTGAGAATAATAAATTAATCAGAAAGACAGTTTATTGAAAACTCGGTTTTTATACGCGAGAGACAACATCGACGTCGCGCTGAGGGTGAAATAATCTTCATTAATTTACGTTATTATTCATCCCCTTTCTGGAACTTTCGTTTGTACTTGAAGGGCCATCGACGCGAATGGGCAAGATAACAGCAAGGTTCAAGAGACAAACAATACGCCGAATACCAACCTATTTGAGACTTGCTTTCCAGTCGGAGAAGCAGAATCAGCTTCGTGAGATTAAACAAGACACCGCGCTAAGACTCTTCATTCTTTCTCTTTTTCTGCTAACATTCTTCATGAATAGTTGGTATAGGATTTTTTAAAATACTATTCGGATTGAAAATCATAAAATATTCCGATGCTGGTGATATTTGACAAACAATTCATTTATTTTTAGATACAATATTATTGAAATTCAGAAAATCATTTTCGTTTTTCATACCAAGATCGTTAACCTCGGGTTGAGTTTTAACTATAAAACACGTGGCATGTTTTGAATTGAAATCTTTCTACGCAAGTGTAAAAATAATTTACCATTGAAACTCTTGTAGGTTCGATGCTTTTCCAATACCAGTAACAATTGTTATAACCAAGCACATGAGTTGCGTAAGTGCACAGTGTTTTATGAAAACATATTATCGATACTTTACTCTACGAATCGTCAGAAAATAGTTAGCGTCATTATCGAAAACAAAGACTTTATAAGTATAAACAGGTGTTCGGTATAAACGATTTTAACGATTTCAAAGGTTAGATTGGGGATTTATTCAACGTTATGCAAATTCTTCTTGTTTACAATGGGAATTTCCATGTAGAATTTGAATTCATTTTTTCAGGGGATAATGAAATTCGATTCAAATGTGATCATCCATGTGAATCCCTGGTTTTACCTTGATAATGACTTTATGAATAAGTTCTTATCTGAAGAAGATATAACGTAAAATAGTGTGTCATACATAGATGACAAAACAAAATGTTTATTGTATCAACATGTGAGTGATAACGAATCATTTGAAATACATCACAAATCCTTATTGTTTTATTTGAAAACCTGAATTTGTTTTTTATTTGCTTTTCTAGATGAAAATAATAATAGTGTACATTACGATAAAAATTCAATTATATCATTCAAGCTTATATCCTGTACATCTTTTTTCACCAAGCTGTTTTTTTTGTACAATGAATCTTCTCGTTGCGAAAGATATCGGAACATGTGATAGGAAGTCTCTTGGGAATTGTAAGTTCAAAATAGAAATCGAAGATTTATCCCAAGTGATGGAGAGTTAGATTGTCACCAAGATTCGACCTTCTCAAAAAACATTTCAAGTTTATCCTCAATCTTCTTTCAAATATCAACAAGGATTACAATTCAACGATTCAGGAATAAATATTTTAACAATCAGAATTTTTTTAACTTACAACAACGAGTTTTTATGAACTTTATATTTTGTATCGAAGGTGATTTGATTAGCCTGCTGTAGCAGTAACACTCGCAAACTAGAAATTTTGAATAATTGACTGGCGGTTATGTTCCACTCGTGCAAAAATTTACTAGTGGTGGAAGGCTGACCCAACTCTGACTAAGAACCGAAATGATAACATCGTCACAGCAATTAACGAGTACCAATTTTAACGGCTGGAGCAACGGTGTTGAAAGTTTCGATCGTGGAAATTTCTACCTGGGTTCTATTACAATTGCGCAGAGATGAGCATTATTGCACTCCTGGAGTACTTTTTTTGCGTGAAATATGTCTTTAAAGTAAAATATGAAATAAAAAAAAAACATTCCCCACTAAAAGTAGTACTCTTGGATTACAAAATTGCCCATTCCTGCAATTGCAAATCATATCATCGTTCAAAACCCTTACCAGTCAAATATCGAAATGAAAAATGCCCTACTCGGAAACGAGTACGGTTCTCTCTTTATGACATATAAATGAACTGTGATATTATATCAAACTTCAGAGGTCATTTTCAAGGCGGATATAATGCGGTAGTCATCAAGTTATTACGATGGTCTTGTAATGACTCCCTTGATTTACGTTCAATAGAATTTGCAATTAGAAAAGCGCTCCTTTCTGGATAATGAAAAAAGGATAAGCGTTGGATCCATTCACCGCGTCGTTATAAAACACCTCATACCCTATGCAATTTTCATAAAAATTCTGGGATGAGTGAATCTCAATAAATTTACGATCGGAAGGGTGAGAAGTTCATTTACTTTGAGTGCTTGGAGTTCTATAAACGTCGATATTTCCTCGAGAACATTGTTGGTTATCGAGAGTCAACAATATCTACATTGATCATACGATTACTCAATATTGAAATGAAAATGTAGCAAGAAAAATCCTAGAAGGTATAATCTTGGAAGGACCAACAGATATTTTAGAAACTTTTTGGAAGTGAGAACAATAATTGAAGAAATCTAAAAGATATTTTCAGGCACAAAACGTTGTGTGGCATATGACATTCGAATGATTTTTTTTCTTCTCAATAACTACTTGCTACATCCACTTGGCGAAAACATGTGTTTTTTCAGATGAAACTGATTATCATGTTGATCATTCAATTTGATATTTGTTTGATTGAAGAAGAGTTACTTTCAATGATTATATTAGATAAGATATCTACCAGCATATCGATATTACAATATTATTGTAGAATATAATCGTGTTTGTTTGATAAACAGTGGATCATTCTACGAGATATCGTGTAAGTCGGTAGGAGGAAAAAAATTTGCTTTGATAAAGTCATGGTCATTTTCAATCTGAGATTTCATATCAGATATTCGATGTATATTGGATAAATGGAAGATAATAAATTTGAAGTGTGCGAGGTACCCCCTGCTGAACAAGTTGTACTTTATGCCATAATCTACTCATTTATCTTAATTGCGAAGCATCGACGGTTTTAAATCCGATCAGATTTCTATCATATATTTTTTATATTTATATATTGACTTCATACTGATTTTTGACAATACGAAAGAAGAGATTTGATGTATCATCATCGTTTTGATTTATTTATATCAATTCGAATGTTCCGAATTACTTTTCTTCGGAAAAATATTCGATCTGATTTACTCCCACATTCTGTTATAGTAATTTTCATATGGGACGAGTGAGTTGATTATAATTAACATTCAAAACTGAACTTTCTATTTGACAATTCCCTGCTTTTACCAACAATCTTTGTAAATGAAGAACAGATGAAATTATTGTGGGAGAATTACGGAGAGGAACTATTCTTAGACCAAAGAGTCGGCATTCATCCATTATCCAAACTATTCGAGGAACACAATTTGAAGTTGAAATTGTACATCAGATTCCTGCGATGTCGCAGATCTTCCATCTTATTATATGGTGTGGAGTCTTGGACCTTGATTGAAGCAGCAGTAAAGAGACTGGAAGGATTCGAGATATGACCTCACAGAAGAATTATTCTTAGAGTACTCTAGAAACTCAGTGGAGAAACAAAAACAGTAGAATATTTAGGTGATGGTGTGGGTGAAAGAGGCGTTGGGAGAAGACGATGAATATCCTGATTGGAGGTTTTGAGGACTTGGTCTATAGCATCTACTATGAAACTGTTTGAAGCAGTTACAAATCAAAGTACCATCACTTGAGTGATTGCCAACATTCGATAATGGATAGGCCCTAAAAGAAGAAGTACACTACTTACAGAAACTATTCTTGCATAGTTGAGGACGTTTGGTTGCAGTGGTCTCAAATCTGGTTATGATAACCAGGAAAACAAGAACAAGCACGTGAATTTGATTGTGGCAACTAGATTCAATGGTTAAAGCCAAAAATAACTACGTCGTCGGGTTATGCGAAACACATTTTTCTCTAAGTGCAAGAGACAAACAATCTGGCTTGATGTAGGCTGATTGCCAAATTGTAGCCAATGTTGATGAATACATAACAAAATGCTCTTCTGATATTTGTAGGTAATGAGGTAGTCTCATCAATTTACAATAAACTCAGCATCAGTCCAAGTTTGGGGCAAACTCTCACCTATCGTCTTGGTCTTATCATTGTCAGCAAGTTCAGGAGATAATCTTGAATTCAATTTTATTGAAGCATATTGCCATGATAGTACATTATTAGGTTATTATAGTATGTTTGTCCGTGATGGATTTTTTGTTTTCATAGAATTGAACCTACATTCATTCAGATTTCAAGAGTATCCTGAACTTGCCGACAATGATGGGACTTTTCACAGTACAGTCTTTTTCACTGTATGAATAAACTAATGTTACGTTAATGCCAGGCGATAGCTTGGCTCAATTCTAACAGCTAACAGTTTCAGTCCAAGTTTGTTCTAGTCCTTGAAATTCCCTAGCAAGAGCTTGACGAGATTTCGCGAGACCTATAAAATGACTGAAGTGGTTTTCAAACCGAAGTTCAGAAGATCAACTAATTTTGACAAATGAAAAATTGTTGTCCTACAGGAATTTTCCGGTACGTACACTGGGATTCCTGTAACTTTACGATAATTTTCCTATGTATGAGGAGATTAGTGACTTCTATTGTAGTACAATTCACTTTAATTATTCTCTAGCCTTCGCAAAGCCTCACTTGGCTCTTTGCAAACCGTGAAAAGGTCTTGTAATAGACTAGGAAGCGAGTAAAATGATTTCCAATACGGTGCTACCGTACTGGAAGTTTTCAGTAGATTTTTTCACACAGTACATTTCCAACTTGGAGATCACCAGGCTTTATTGTTAATCTATGTGAAAATTATGAACACACAATTTATGCATAATTATTCCAAAAATGATATTCTACTCACAATAGTGATTCGAATATATTCAATGGTTTCATCCCTTCAATTATTTGAATTATAAATTCACCCACCGAGTAAGAAATTTCTCAACCAAGAATATATTTCATCGAACGACTTCGATATTTTCTTGGTTCAAGAAAATTGCTTTCACGAGAAAAATATATATTCCCTGAGCTTGAAGCTCTGTATCTTTTTATGGAAAAGAAAAAACGTTCCTTTGCTTCTTGGGATAAGAAAATGTGTCTGCAGGATACTCATTTTTCCTCTCGTGAAATAAAAATTACAAATAAACTGGTGCACAAGGAATATTCTATATTATTTTCAGTTCTGCTTTGCTGCATATTAAAAGTCTTTATTGTTGGGACACGATTTTCCTTCTCATCTCGATCGTTCTTTACTTGTAACAAATACAAGATGTGGCAGAGAATTTCATCATTTTTATTTTCATTCTGTCCTGTTTGGAAACGTTGTTGAGGTTTACATACCATGTGAAGAGCAACCCGATCAACGTATGTGGTATTCATATAACACTGTATTGCTCATCAATAGGCGCTTGTTTTCACAATACGATTCTTAGCGTCGTCGCTGACAAATTTTGGAGAATCTTTGTAGAAATGTGTTATGCAAATGTGTGAATTATTGCATCGGAACTGTATAGAATTCCACGGGAGGGAACGATTCCCTGTATTTCTGCAGTAATTTCGCAAAACTGTGATAATTCCACACAGTTTTGGAATGGAAAGGTCGACAATCGACTTTCTTATAAATTCTCCAAAACATATTTGGCCTGTGTGATTTAACAGAGTTGAGAAACGGGTCACTTTTATTCTCGAAATCTGAATTCTTTCCACTCCGATCTTACATAGAAGAGAATCATGAGCAATGGATTCATTTAGAAACCTCTGTTTGCGAAGTTAAACGACTTTCGTACGATGAAAAGATCAAATGAATGATGGTTTCGTTCGCATATTCAGGATCCTAATGTCCCTCGTATCTTGATAATTCGGATGGTTTTCACTGCGCTCGTGATAAATCACTTGTTGATTTCATGGAATTCATGAAGAAATCAACACCCTCGCTATGCAAAAGAAAGATTGACCCAGCTGATGTATGTTGACGTTGCTAAACGTAGTTTATTCTAAAAAAAAAGTAAACTCTTCGCAGTTCCTTGATTTGTACTTTGAAATTGCAGTATTGCTACTCTGAGGACAATGTTCAGTTGCAGCCACCAAAAATGACATTGAATGAAACAACAAGAAATTTGGTTGCGACAACTAAACGGTTAGTGTAATTCAGCTCACATAAATTTATTTCTACCAAGTCAGTTTTGTCATTTCGAATTGAAATTAGATTTGATAAGTGTTACCCACTCATGTGGAACACTCGAATGTTTCGCGAATGAAGGCATTTTAAGACGTGTCTCGAAGTACAAAGAGATTTCAAACTTATCTCGAAACTTTTCTAATTTGTCACAATAATTGAAAATTACAGAGAAACTCAGAGAAATCCTAGCTAGGGAATTTATCGATATGGGAATACAAGCTGAATTAATATTCAGATGGTAAGACCAACTTTTAATGATGTCATTCCAAGTACGTCCAACCCTCGAATTAGAATCTCAAAAGCGAAGGATAACGTTTCACCCAATCATTTCATTCATTTCAGTCTCGTCATTTCGAATGAGTCGATGAAATAGATCCTTCGAATAACAGAATTCTGCAGCATATGTTTCTGTACTCTCGACATAGAATTCATTTAGAAAATACTCGCAAACAAGTTGGAAAAAGAAAAACTCACGTAATTGAATTCTTTATTTAATTAATTCATTTTCGTTCCAAGTTTCCTCAGCGTGTTTCGTTATTTACTAAGTTTCCGATATTGAAATAATTCCACTGAAGTTCTGCAGTAATGGAACACCCTTCCACTGAAATCATAGCTTAATAATCAAGATCTTTTCAACTTCGATGTCAGATTGTCAGTAAAGGGAAATGTTTTGCGGGAAAATTCATTCTGTTGACGTCTCATGAATAAAATATGTGAAATGTGTGTGAAGATGAGAAGAAACAAATGAAGAAATTGGATCGCGGTGACGTGTGAATACATTTTCAGGGTATGAACAGGGAAAATCAACAAATAATAATATCCATATCAACGAATATTGAATTTTGTAACAAGGAGTTGCTGAATCTTGTGTTGTTACTAAGAGCAAAATCTTCCAACTAGTTTGAGACGGTGTGTTTGTCGAATACATTGTATCGTGTGATGAATGAATGTGACATAATGATCGAATATATCATTAAATCGAATATTTGTGATTCATGCATCGGGTAGCAGCAGCATATGACATTAACATCGAGACGTCCTCTCGAATTTTTTTCAAAATTCAACTCGTAGCGATGCTAAATGGAATGAGGTTTTAATGCACATTTGGCAGCTCAATATTAATCACTGTTATTGAAAAAGTGATCAAGAGAGATGCTGAGTATTCAGTAACCATGACTACTTTTTTGCGACCTTGATTATTTTTTCTAGCAATCACAGTTATTCAAATTTCTCTCAGGATAATGTATAATTACAACTTCATCGCAGTGAGATGATCATTGTCATACTTGATCTTGTAACGTAATCCAATGGAATCGTAAATTGCATTTGAATGTTGAACTTGCATACACGTCGCAGGTGTAATTAATGTCCCTATGTGAATCATTTGTCACTCAACTACGTGCAGACTCATGATACGTAAAGATTATACGTCACAGGCAATCAGATGAATTTAATAGATCAGTCAACAAAGTAACGTGATCTACATCCTAATGAACTGGAATCAATCACTTCAAACTGTTTTGAAAGAAAACTTGGCACTCGTATTTCTAATTTCCTCAAAAAGCCCCTTTCCAACTACTAGCATTGGGAAGAATCATGAAGAAAAACTTTGTTTCCCGATATCTACAAATCATGTGAACACTCGATATACAATTTTTAAGACGTATATAATGAAACGTATCGATACAAAAAGATCACTCGAATATTGAAATGAATTTGAACAATCGAGCACACGAAATCAGTTTGAATCTTCCATAAATGAACGGTATCCATTTCAGAGGACATTAGACGATAAACAACGATTTGCGAATGCAGGTTAAGATCAAAATTCGAGAACGTTAATCGATTTGTATGGAAATCTCTTCCGAAGGAGCGCAAAGAAGAGACCTCGAGAATCGTTGGGGATAATAGTCATAACATTATCATTTCGATCTAACTTTTCCTGATAATGGGCAGCCAGGGAAGAATTCAACATACCGACTAGAAGATGACTGCGCGATCGATTTAATGGCAACGGATATTCATGAGCCACTGTTATAACAACTCATGGAATAATGACGGCAGCAGCGGAATCGACCATTGTGATTACACCTCGGCCTTTGTGTATCTATTTTGGACACATTTTATTCATGTTAAACCAGCAAAATGTCTTAACACTTCAGCTTATTTACATTCAAATACCCCCTATCGTGAAGAATACGTGAGGAATCGTAAGAATTTATACAACCGTGAAGAAAATTAAGACACATATATACATTTCACGCGGTAGAATCTCGTTATGAAGACCCTTCATTGCAAATCTCAGAATATTCCTGAAGATATCATCGAAAAATATCGGAATATCTAAAACATACATTCAGAGCCCTTATTACGAAGTTTCTATTGTGTCATCTCGTTGAATATGATAATGTTTAATTCAAAAATACAAAAGTTTTCTCTCAATGATCTAACGTATAATCCAGATAAAAGTCTGACTAAAAATATCTCAAAACATAAATTGTGATTATAGTGGCAAGTTCTTCGCAGCCATTGTTATTCCTCCTATTCTTTCATCCATAACCAACTTTCTTTTGAGTATGTTGATGTTTTTTGACTGGAAAAGTTCTTCAAGAAGAAGCGGATGTGGAAACTGCATTCAACAGCTTTATCGCTCTTCGTTCTTTGAATTCCTTTAGAAACTGCCATCACGCACTTACATTGCATTGAGAAGAATCCTTCAAAGGGAATGATGCTGGATATGTACTTTTATCGTAAAATACATAATAAAGTTATGGAATGAAGTTTCCAAATGAGAATTGAAAGAAACACGATGCCTTGTACTAAAAAACTTCTCAAATATTTTATTTATTATTTTATTCTTCTTCCGTGTGTGTTTTAAATTCAAAGAATCAAGATTGTCTCCTGAATGAGTTATCCCTAAACCGTTTTGTAATTCTTATCAACGGTTGACATCTCGATGCGTTTTTACTATTCGATAATATACTTCGTGGGAATACTCGCGATTTGATGATAATCATGTGCCTGTACATAAATACGTATCCAACGCAGGAAATTTGACATGAGATACAACAGCTGATTTTCGATACCCACTTGATCTAATATTGACATTACGTTGAACGAAAAACAATCATAGAATTCAATTATATGAATATGAGATAATCCAAACATCACTCCACCTCTCTGATAAACTTTGAATGGAAACAAAAAGCAGAATAAGAACGACAAAAAACTAGTCGAAATGTCAACTGATTGAAAATACAATACCATTTAATTTATTCACATTTATATAAGTGGTGTTATTGATACACTTTATTACACTTTTGGTACAATTCTTGAAAAGACATTCATTAGAATTGTGAAAAATTTTGTTTTCTCTCTTTTAATAACTCGCGTGTATCGGTTTTTTTTTTATATAGATTGCAGTAGAGGAATCGTATCTCATCACTTGTTGATTCACAGTTATCATACACGTGATACAGCAGCACTCCTCTTGGGCGACGACCAACATCGACGAAATTTGGACGTCGATGTGCATTTCATTTCAATATTACGTCATTAATCGGCTGTCGAGATTAAAATGACACTGAACGAGAGTCGATATTCTGGTTCTTCGATAGCGAAAAGGAAGTGATGAACCTGGTCACGATTCGATACATTGTCGAGAATGGTTCCTCTCTTTTCTCGTTCTTTTTTTTTGTTTTTTCGATTGGATTAAAGTTTTCGTGGAAGAAGTTATTGTAGGGTAGGATAATAAGATATCCTTCTTCTCTCATTGATTTTCTCTTCTCATTCGAATGGATACGCACACGTCAAATATAATCCAAAAGTATCGTCCTCGACGACGATATCGCGGTGAAAAATTTTGGGTAACTTCGACTCAGGGCCATCCCCGAAAGGGTCTCAGCGTTTTGCAGTGGAGGGGAATGAAATAACACCCTCCGGCGTTGAAATAACATCGGTCAAAATGACAAATTTATCCAAGAATGGATCGAACGCTCTCTCTTGAGTTTATTATTTGCATTCCTTCTTCTGCTTCTTCTTGTTCGACATGGAATTTTTCATTGACGGCAAGTCGGATAACTTGAGCATAAGATTCTGATTCAGTCATTAACCTTCAGTGTCTTATTCGACTTCTAGCACTTTTGTTGGATTCATTCGACGGTCATCGATAGTTCTTCTAATAAATTAGAAAAGCAAATCGTTTCATAATTGTTCTATAAATTCTTTATCTCTTGAGCGATTTGGAAGCTCTTTGGATTGTCGCGAATACTCTGTGAAATTCGTATAGCATTGGAAGTGTCGAAGAAGATTCAAAGCGAGCAAAAAAGAATGATATGCATATCATTATTCATAAAATATGTAAATAGCTGAAACATGTAAATAATGATACAATAGTGGGGAGGAGGACAAGTCAAGACGAGATCGGAAACAGTATTTTGGTTTGAACGATATAAGGAAATGTTGTTTTTTTTATTCTTTTTTTTTTATTAATTTTTCATTTCATGGCAAATTGATTCCATTCAGTTGATATTTATTTTTACATTGTGAAGAACAGTCGCAACAATGTGAATTGGGGTTCACTAAAACTCCAGAACTTTCGGCTGAAAAGGTTGGATGCGCATCAACACTAAACCAGTTACAGTTGGTCTTTGGCTCAAGACTAGATCGAAATTTCTTTTTCAAATGTATCTACTGCACCAAAGAAAGAAAAGCACAGACATAGTAAAAAAAGTGTGACGAGAAAATCCTCCCTATCTACAAGCGAAATCGTCATTTAAAACTCAAGTTCAAGACACTCCAGTGGATAGTATACGGAGGAAGATTTCATTTGAGATACCAGGTGACCTTAGGAGGGTCGAAGCCCTATCACTCTGCGCTGAGTTCAGCATTAACATTACATTTTTTTTGTCACACTCGTCAGAATAAAATCAATTCTTTTGAACCAAGATTGAGGTGTCACCGGCTGTATATCATTACATAAACAATTCAAACAACGTTCTCATGAATATTGGACAAGACTATGCATAGATGAACAAATTTTGTGCAATAATTTTCTAGACGTTGAATAAAATTCATGAGCGACCGAGTATAACAGAAATTCTTGAAAACGCCTTTCCTCGATCTTTTCTACAAAACCTCTAGACGTTGGGACTTGATGAAAAATTATGAGATCATTTTTGCGAAAGACGTGTATTTTTACAAACTCGATATAATTGTGTCAAATCCCTAAGATAAATCATAAAAATTGTATTCACTGGAGAAGCTATGAATAGAATTTTATAAGCTGTAAAAGAAATTTTACTCGAAAGATTCGAATCTAATCAGCAAAACTCATTTCAGATATATACGTTATTCGTATCGATACAAAAATCACAATACCACACAATGATAGGAAGAGAATAAAAAAGAATAGAAATAGGTGGGTATATATTTGATTTTTTCGATAAAGTAGGATCGTCGAATGATCGTCAAGAATTATTCAAATCCCCGAATCCTAATGCGGTACGTATCTCTTCGAACTGGATGTTAGTTTTACGATACGAATGAAATATTGGGCGTTTCACGTTACGCCTAATTCGCGTTAAACTGAATTCATTGTGCAGAAAGTCATAATCTTTATTAACCACTTTCGTTATCTTTATCATTCATTCCGCATTTAATCTCATAAGTTATCGAGTTACATCTTTTAGGGTAACGAGCACACTGGGAGGCTAGAAATCCATATATTCGACACGTGTGTTGATGTTTCTGAATATTCTAATTAGATAAATAGAGATATCACGCGTTATTGTATGTATATACGTGCATACACGTAATATGTATGTCAGGCCGAGAATTTGGAATAAATGTTTTTAAAAGAGCAACGGCATAGAACACATGTCAATGTTTTATTGTTTTTATTTCCTTGGGAGTGTTATTATAACATATTTGATTAGATGCAAAGAATTTTTGGTATTGAATTTTACTGTAATACAGCTGAATATTGACAATTCGATATGAAATAATTTCTCAAGAGTGTTTTTATTCTCACTCGTGTTTGAAGAATTTTTCTAATTAGTCATTCTAATCAACAAGATCACGTTGAGTAATTTTGTTGGAAAAAGCAAAGAGCCAAACTGCTGTGACAAAAACGGATTGTTAGTCGGTAGTCGGTACTGGACTTACTCAATTTTATATCCTTATTGGTATTGATTTGATAATTGGACCATCATTCTTCTATTATAGCTGTGTATAAGCAAGCTTTGAGCCCCAATCCTGATTCGATACCGAAGCAAAAGATACAATTCACCTTTGATCACATTTTGGTAGCTTGATGGTTATTTTTGAATTTTTGTTCAAATCTCATAATAGTTTGTGGGTTCTTATTTCAAAAACATTCAAAAATTTCAACAACAGACTGCTTTTTCTTGGTCACTTTTTGATGGGGAAGCTGCACAAACAAATCGTTATTTTTTGTCACAAAAACCAGGGATGATGAGTAGATTCATGAGTTTGTATTAATAATCAAATTACAATAACAAGCGAAATTTGGATAATTTATTCGAAAACGAAGTCATTACAGGGCAAAAAACGGTCAAGTAATAGTTGCTGGTTTAATATAACCAGAAGAGCTTTTAAAATGCATTCTGGTACAGCATACCATTTAGAGGACAATATTTTCAACAACTCATTCTCCCAATGTTACATGGAGTATATTCAACATTGAAATAACACCAACTGGGAATCATTTTGGGCCTCCTAGACAGGGCACACTTTTAGGAAAATCAAAATTTCTAAGGAAAATTTCAGACTCTCTGACGATTAAGTCATAAACTTAGCGATTTTCTGTGAAAACATATGAATTGATACTTCCTTATTTTATCAAGGCGAGCATGAATTGATAGAACCATCAACAACGCATTATTTTCTGAATTTCATAAGTTGATTGATATATTCCTAAAGAACTTAATTCGGAGTATAAAATTCCATAGTCTGGGTTATTTTAAGTGTAATTCATATCGCGTACAATAATACAATTTTTCACGCAGCTGGATCGTATGATTTTATCATGAATAGATAGGTAAATGAGTAGGATATGATTGTGAAAAATCATAAGATCGATACATCTGGATAAATTATCTAATGGATCTCTAAATCACTTGAACTCGGATATCATTAATTAGATTCCCCAATATTCTCGATCTTTTGAAATGCTTTGGAAAATGTATCAGAATTTACTGATGTCACATTTCAGATGTATTGCAACTACTCATTTATGTTTATGTTTATCATATCTCGTATATGATAATTCTTATACTTCGAATATGTGTGAAATAAATATCACATCAGGGATTTCTGAAAATTCATTATTGCGAAAGAACAATAAAATCTATCAAATGAGAATATTTTTCAAACCGATTTCGATTCTCTCTAATGTTTCCAAGTGTAATTTTATTTTTATATCTTATTTATTGTTCCATCACATTATTCATCACTTGGGTGGAAGTTTACTGAACTTCCAGTGATGTATGTGGCTGTGTTGGAGTGCTCACTCAGAATTGAGTCAACCCCTTGGAAATGTTTCATCTCATTTTTGGCAAACCATTCATTTGACTACAAATTTGTTCACAAATATCAATTCTAAATATCCGAGCGTATGATAGAATTATTTATTTTCTGAGAGAACTCTATTTGGAACATTTTGAGAAGGATTTGATGAATTCAATGTATGACTGGTGAAGAGTGAAAAAAAGATAAGACACTGAATCATCGAGTAGATTAAAAAAAACATAGCTCGAATAAAAATGTGAATCCATCGTTTCGATTGCTTTAACGGTCAGTTTCAGGGAATCTGTATGAATGAAAGCTATACGATAATTTGACAAAAAGAGACAAAGCTTTCAGTCACAGTAGCTGTATTTTCACTATCACAGCGATTCTCATAGCTACTCCAATGGAAAATATGGATACTACACTGAGAGAAAAAAATCTTAACTCAAGAAAGTATTGGATGGACCGAGTCCAATCCGATATTCGTTTGATTCTTCGAGAAAAAAAATTATTTATACATTTTTCTTTTCAGTGTACAACTACAAAACTGTACTTGGGCTTGTTTTCAGCAACAGTTTTCACTCAATGCATGAGCCACGAATTCAAAGAGTCGTTCCGCCAATGCTGACAATACAATATAACTTGGTGCAATGTTGACAGGCAAGGCTTGACAACATATAAATATTAAATGTTTATCAGCAACAAATATAATGCTGCACCGATATCGATGTTCAACGAATTTCGGTTGTCAGTCTACCATATTGATTTACAATTCCACCAGGCTTGGCGCTTGCTAGGCTCATCCTTGGTCCAACAAGATTAAATATTGCTACAAACTTTGGTCTAGTCTTGATAAAAATTAGTTTTCAATGTATCGCCGACCATTGGTAATGGCATGGCTCAATATTGGCATGCTCCGTAATTTTAACTTTTGATGGCTGAATTGCCAGCTAAGTTACCGATCGAGTGTTTCTCGTGAGTAGTGAGAGATGTAAACAAGGGATGTACATACACTGACAGAAAAACGATCTGGTTGAAACATTCGTGGTCGCAATAACTTGAATTCTGGTTCAATTCACTAGGAAATGTGGTTGTGATCGAAGCCAAAATCAACTATATATTCTGGTTACCACACCAAAAAAAGAATCTGGTTTTCCTAGCCTGCGAAAATGTAGTTAATTTTTGTTTTAACCACTTTTTCTGGACATTCCAATCACATTTCCTGGTGAATCGAAGCAGATTTCAAGGTATTGTGACCAGGAATGTTTCGACCAGGTCGTTTTTCTATCAGTGTATAAGACTCAAATAATTCTCTGGAAGAACAGTCAATCGTTCTTTATTACAGGTTACACCAGAGGGCTCCTGCCACTGATCCATACTCTTGATACTTCTCACGGGAAACTTTAACGATAAAAAATACCGAGTTGTCTACAGATAAATGAGAGAAACACAACGAGATTCGAAATAACATATATTAGAAATTGTGAAATGCGCATACCTTTTTATGTATTTTTGGATTAATTATTTTTCACAGTTTTATCATTTTTCTATTGTTCGCCAATGATGGTCTATTTTATTGCCATTTCAGTGTTGCGCCATGCTAGCACCAATCGTGAATTCCTGTACGGGTATTGACTCCTCCAGCTAAATTCAAAAGTGCTCTTTCAGCAGTCAAGTTAGCTGTGGCAGCGAATTCTGAGCTAGGTTCTCTTTGGTTCTAACTCTCAATTTACGTTCATTTCGTCCAACATAAACAGACTCACAATCCATACATTTGATTCTATAAACAACATTATTATCCACGTTAGAAACTTTATCTTCTCCTTTTCTCATAATACTTGAAAGATTATTCGTACTACGAAAGACTTCTTGAATACTATATTTTTCATATATTTCATTCTATTGATGAGATAAGTGTTTATCATGGAGGAAAAGAAACAAACAATCAAAAGTCTGATTTTCAGAATTGAGAAGAGCTTTTTCAATTTTACAAAATCCCTTCATGAAAAATTTATCAATAATTTCCTGGAGGAAGTCATTTTGTACCAAAAAATGACCATCATACGTTTATAAATTTCAAATCACCATCATGAAATTCATCGTCAGAGAGTAATTCACTTCTTCGTAGTAGAACCGCCTTCTCAGTACGAACAATCTCTCAAATATTATAAGAAAAAGAAAGGATGAAGTTTGTAACTCAAACAAGAATAAAAATTCAAGGAATTGATTCCGTCCACGAGGAACTCATTAAAAGGGGATTGAAAATTAGAACCAAAGAATATTACAATAATATTCAAGGAACTGATCCTAATTCCTTATCTCTGCATAAACTCGGCGATAAACATGGATTTGATTGGCGAAATATTGATATCTTAGAAGATGAATGTCACATTTCAAGTTTTTGTGAACGATTTCGAATATTTATGGCTGCTTTTTGTGTTTCATAAGTTTTTTCGTCCATTCGTTCAAACACTGACAGGATATTGTTCAACAGATTTGAACCGGATCTGAAAATACATTGTCAAAAATGTGCGGATTTGTCCTCCACGTTGTAGGTTGATTTTCCATTAAAAATGAGGGATTGTTTCACCACTGGGTGTTGAATCCTCTACAAATGGAAGGGAAGTCCACCAAATTATGGTGAAAAATTCCCAATCTATGGAGGAACTTCACTGTCACCATTTTTTAGGGGAGAATTCCACAATCATTTTTTACAGGGTATAGTTAGAATTTCTCACATACGGATGAAAGATCTGTCAGGTTTTTACCGCGCATTTCCCATAACAAAAACCGGTCAAAGTCAGACAGAAATTTTGTAACAGGTAATTTAATCAGGTATTTTTAGTAGCGATGACTTCTGACATTTCAAAAAGCCATCATCGGATTTTTATTGAAATTCTTACACCATTGAGAGAATGTAAACTCCATCACTTAGAATAATCACAATTCAAGTCAATTGTCACTTCAAAATTAGAAATCTGAGAATCAATGTCAATGCCTCAACTATTGGAAAATATTTTTGATCATCGAAGACGTTTTCTGATTTTTCTCCAACAATGTATGATATGGTTCAGCTGCATATTACACAGCTATGAAATTTAGTGACTCTCGATAAAAATTCCGTTGTGTCAAATACATTTTATTTGTCACAGCTGAATTTTTGATTTGCCTCGCATGCATTGTCTCATTCATATTTCAGACAACGAGACTTTTATTCACGTCAACTAAAATTTAGCTCAGATAACAAGATTTCAGTTGCCGCAACTGATTTCATAAATCAAATCAAAATTTTATTGAGTAAGTGAATTGATTTTGAATAACTTTAGTACATGGTAATAATATATCATTTGTCGAATTCGATCTGCGTAGAAAACTCCATAGATGAAGATGAAAACAAATGACTCTCTGTGCATGTGATACCAGTAATTCTCATTAGAAAGTTTATTCCAGGCATTATTTATGTGCATGTAATTGAATGAAATCTTAACGACACAGCTCTGAGATGATCAAGTTTCGTTCAAAGCAAAACAGCGAAGCAATGACAGTTGTTTCGCGGTTAATGCCATAAAGCTTGAATGTGTTTCCTATGATCCGAATTACATAATTATATTATATGTTATTTGTAACGTTGATCGTACACATTGTTATTACACATGGTCGTGTTCAATAAAATACGAGCGTGTCATCTTCTTATCGCATCTATAAAGAAATAACAGAAAATATATACGATTCGATATAATCTTATATCATTATCATATCTGATGACAATTAAATCCAACGATATTCGATGCGATTCGATGGATTCGATATTTCTCTTCTCGCGGCAATAAATTAAAAAAACTTGATTCCACGAATCTCTTTCAGGTTTTTTTTTTCAATTTTCGTGTGACGAGACATCGATTTGACGGCCAGCTGATTGTTTCGAATGTTTCGTAAAAGAAGACGTTCAATTCGTACCAAATAATTAATCGTGATATTATTGTAATTCTACGCAAACAATGTCGAATCATATATGATCATCTCAATTCATCCGTTCTAATCTTTTGTGTTAAGTTACTCACCTCAATAGATCATCCTTGATATCTGAAGATCTTTGTATCATAGATCTAATCGTTGATTCTTCCGGTGTTTACGACGACACTGCTTCGAATCGCTTATCAAGAGGAAAACTTGAACGTGACGATATCCCGTTCACACCAACTAACGATGCCGATTTCTCATTTTCCATATTAAGTTCTTGTACCGTGTATATACAAACACAAAATGATATCTAAAGATCGAACACTGTATTTTGTCACACGATCGAACGATAATCTTTCGTACGAAGAGTGAACATCTCAAGAGGGTCCCTGATTATGTGACGAGATAAGTGGACAACGACAATGGTATCTAGTCGAAGGGAAAAGAATAAGAGAACGCAACTCGGTGAAGTTTATATTCAATATTAGGATTTGTTACATCTCATCAAATATTTCAAACCGGCTTTTATCGTTCGCCAAGAGATGTATACGTTTCGATAAAACGTTATTCGATTGAAATATTCTGATGATTCATACTATTCATATTATTCATAGGTGAGAAAGAATATACATAGAGTTTTCATTCGACTGACCATTGTCCATTCGTCATTGTCAATTTATCCACACCGTGGTACTTTGTTTTGATCGTTGTTACACCTTTTGTCATTAATCACATTGTTCGTTACGGTTATCACCTTTACACGTGAGAATAATTATCAACTGATTCCATACAAATTCCCTTCTCAATTTGAGTTTCAACCACACAAGAAAACTGTACGTTTATTTAAAATTCATCGAACCGCCCTGGGAAGTCACGATTTGAATCTTGAGTTTCTTCTAGCGAGTGCAGTTCGATTTTAAAAAAATTAATTTGTGTGATCATTTTTCTCGAAATGTTGGTAAAATATTTTTGATTCGAAAGAAGCGTGATGATGGATAGGGGGTCGACTTTTGGTTTCGATCATAACACGAACTCGATTCCACAAAACGTTTCCACGTCTGACGTTGGATGCCGTTTAAACGCAACTGCCTTCCTCACTCATCCTATATTGGTGGATCTTACGCATGTCCGTCCGCGATTTGCGACTCTCCCTCTTTTACTTTTCTATGTCTCTTTTTCTCGTTGTTGCTCTTCTTACAACGAGCTATCCAACATTGTTTTTCTCATTCTTCGGTACATCTGTCCGTTTTTCCTCTTCTTGCATTTCAACAAGACTTCTAGCGTCACCAACTGTTGCTCTTATTTGACGTTTGGAGCCGCTTAGATGCAAAGCTCATCACGCTAAGTAACCATTGACATCACGAACGCACAAGTGCAGTCGATCGAGTCCTTGAGAAACATTCGTGTTTACGGGGATTCTTCTTCCAGGGCTTTTAGAAAACAAAGTGGGATGTGAGATGCTTTTTCGACACGATCGCGAATAATCAAAATGAATCGCGTGGAAGTAGGAGGGTTTGCCACGTGTGAGAAAAGCGATTTAGTATACTCATGCGGTGTATGAATTTTAAAATCAGAATAATGTTCATGGAAGATGAATGTTTTGCGGACGTGACGATTAGCTCAAAAACGTCTCAGACGTGGTCTATCCAAAGAAGTCTTCGATATTCGGTTTGAATGCAATGCAAGGTTATATTGAAAACTCAAGATCAATCATTGGACCTACGTTTGGAAAGAGTATATGGCTCAGTGACACACTTCACATTGATTTAACGCTAAAAAATTATTCCTCAAAGTTTACACAGGGTTGCTACCACCTGGAATTTCCAATGGAATCCACAAATCGTATATCTACATTAGAGAGAATGAACAACGAGAATGGAAGAAAATTTCCGGTGCAGTAACTATAAATATAACTAGGCCTGCATTTCGGAAATACGTTTATATTCAAACCTAATATAAATTAGATCCTTCCTGGTTATTCCACTGAAAAATTCAATCTCAACCCGAGAAAAACAGATTAGATCTGCTGAGATCTAGGTAGGTCTCTTGATATCTCTTCAGATCTAAATTTTGACGAAAAAGAGATCTACGGAGATCCACAGAGATCTCTTTACCTATGTATTTTTGGATTTCTTGCAAAATTGAAATTTTTGGGAGTGAGTGGATATCAGAAGACTCCAAAGATTGTTTCCTAAGTTGAGATGTTCAGATGTAAGTAGATATGAACAGATTTGTAGAGATTTTTGCCAAAATTCAGATTTGATGAAATCTACTTAGATCTCATTAGATCCTCTCTCTTAGATTTGTCTCTGGAAACAAACCCACTGCATTGTCGTCATGAGTATTATTTCGTACTCTACATGCGATGAGTGTTGTTCCAAATCCAATAGAAGTTCTATTCGCATCATAGATCCTTTGTCTTTGATCCTGCCATTTCGTATGATCTCTATAAATCAACAGCAAATATTCCATATACGAGAAAAAAATACGCTACACAATCCGCCAATCTGATCCAACAAACTTTCATTCAAATTTTGTACTTTTCTTCATTGGAAGAGAGAAAAAATGTATGATGACATTTCATTTTGAGTTCAATAAGTTGTAACAACGTTCTCACACGGTAAGAAAATAGTAAATCGTTTAACGATGATATGAGAGGGAAAAAAAGGTAGCTGAGGAATCAATGGTTTTGTTCACGTACTTTAGATGAATAAAATCGTCTTTTCCACGTGGATGTTGGACAAATTATTGTCTCTTTTCTCCTTGATAAAGCCCCATTGGATGAAATGGATGAACTCGAAGGAAATCTGAAGGGGATTTGAAGAATTCTGCTGAATGCTGTAATGTTTTCCATCAGGTATTTTATCTGACTTGAATACACATTGAACGCGGATTTCGTTCAAACATCGAGTCATTTATTTTAGAGCGTACTTTGAGCGGAAGTGTTTTACGTCTCACGCGATACAATTGAACATCACAGTTGAATCCATTCACGTACTCTATCGCGGCTAATTTGGCACACGAAAAAGAACATGTACACGCGTGGAAATAGGTGCACGTGTAATTTCATTGATGATCCGTGGTATTTTTCTCCATGGAATTTAAATTGAGTTGATTTTTTGGGATTCTTTAAATTTCAAAGACATATATTCACTTGTAAATGGATTATGTTATATAATTTTTTCGTACAAAAATATTAAAATGTGAGCGACAGTCCATTCATCAAGATTTTTTTTACCAAGTATCTTTTGACACTTATCAAATTTCAATTACAAATTATTCTCCAAGTTTAATCATTTCTCCACAATTAATTTCTCGACTTTTCGTACAATAGTCGTCCAAAAAAATGTAGTGATATCATTTCCCTTCAGTTCATCCTGTATACCTATTTCTACCGTGAGGTGTCTTTGGACGCCGTAAGAACTTCATATCAGCGCCTGATTTTGAACAATTTCACTTATCAATATTGACACCATTTTGCTGCATCATACCATTAATAATCAGATCAGGGAATCCTCATTGGACTTGTAATGGTCGAATCCAATATATTCATACTTTTGAATCCTGCCTACGATTGGCTAGGATTTATAAATCCAAGATTCCAAACACGACGGTGGAAAGGTAGCCTGTGTTTAAGTTGACGTAGCTCGTATTAGATCCCATAAACATGAGACAGAAGGTTTCTCAAGTTGATGATTTACAATAATGTTACATCATTTTTCCCTCGAATATGAGAACAATGGAGAAGATAATATTTTTTCATCATCATTCCTGTTGAGGTGAAACATGTTTGTTTACATTCATGTATGTTTATATCTTGTAGATTGATGACTTCCGCTAGAATTCGCAACCTGATTGAATAATCCCTGATAAATAAGTGCATCAATGAGTGCATTACTCAAATCATCTATATTCACCTGATAATTGGAGAATCCTAACAGTTTTGACAATTATCTGCAGTGAAACACGAAGTTGTCGCAAGACACCTTTTGGTCGGAATAGTTTCACACAAAATCTTGATAGTGGTAATAGAGTTTTGAACAAGATATATAAATTTTCCAAATCAACACTCTAATCATTTTGACTTTAGAATCGCTATATTTGTACAATGATTGACATGTGTCTGCTGCTATTAACACACATCAATCTACGAATAGATGCCGTGCTCCACTTTTATACGGGACAAACAAACTACATGCGAGTGGTTCAGTACATTATATGGTAGTGACGGAAAATGTACGAAGTTTGTTGAAATTCCTTGATGTATGTTTTTCGTGTTACTCGATATTTTTCGACGTGGCGCACGATAGATGTTAAAGATCGGAAGTGGAACGATGGTACTGCCATGCAGGATGATTGAGCTTTCTTAATGGTATACTACTGTTCGATGTCAAATGTACAGTGCAATTTAGATTCTAGGGAAGATTCAAATATTGCCCAAGTATTGATACGATATTTTTTGTGAATTTAACCACGAAATTGAGGATAAAAGTTGAGAGAACAGATCGATTCGAATCACAGGTTGAATGAACCTATATAACAATTCACATGCTTTGAAGATATCTCAAGATGAGTTTAAAGCAGTTGTTGTTCGCGAAAGATATCTAAAAATATTTTTTCAACCTATCACTTGTGACAAAAATTTTGTATCAGTAAATGTTGCAAAACCAATTAAATCGAGCTTGCATAAGCGTTGGTTGTCTTTCGTGGATTGCTCAAAAGATCCCATATTAAAATTCTCAGACTTCGCCAATGCTGACAATAGAATTTAATTGGGTGCAAGACTGACAGCCAAGACTGGGCAATCTACGTAGAGAAAAAGGTGAAGAACAATCGTTTGAATCTCATTGATTCATTATTGATCACGCTGCCCCTAGTAGGACTTTGAGCAGGCATTTCCTATTTCTAATAAGGTCCTGATGAGGTTAGAATGCGGAAACCATGAATAAGGAAAATCTTATGAGACCATACAAGGGACTTGTCACGCAAACGTAAAAGTGAGATTTCCATAAGATCCAACGAAATAGGAAAAACCGTCACGAAACCTGTTGAGGACCTGAAAGAAAATCAGGCATACTTCGTCAGGCCCTGGTATTTTCCCATCCAGAATTTCCAAGAAAGGGTCTATTCAAATATTCGACAGCTAGGAAAATTAGTCACTGCAAATAAACATTTAGTTGCACCAAGTAAATTTTGTCACTACTCAATTTTGTATTATCATTGAATGAACGTTTTATTCATATTTCAGGCAACTGGACTTTTATTCACTTAAACTAAAGTCTAGCTATTGCGGTAATTAACATTTACTTGTCCCAACTAGGTACCTTTCTCTCAGTGCGTAAGCTGCGCGACGCCTGGCCCATCCTTCGACTAATATTGTCTGAAGAGAAAAAACTGATCCCACACAGGAGTCTCCAGTGTATGGCAGAACACTGCCCTAAAGATTAAGGAACCTCGGATGACAGTGGATTCCCTCCAACTCATGTTGGACTATGTATGGGTGGTAGTTTGGTCCAATTCAAGCAATACCATGGCTCAGCTTGGGAAATGATAAACTGGACATACAACGAAAACCAAAGGATAACAAAAAATACAACTGTTATCGATAAAAAGTATAGTAAAACGCGCACTTTATCATGAGATTTTGCATCATGCTAATTTAGTAGAAAATGTAGTAATTTTTTACCCTTCATTTTTCTCCGTGTATATTCTTCCTCTGAAGATTCTGGAACAGAAAAAATTTTAATTTGTTCAAAGACACGCCTACTTCAACGTCAGGATCTGCACTATAAAAAATGATTGTGGAATTTTCCCCAAGAAAATCGTGGCAGCAAAGTTCTTCCACAGATGGGGAATTTTTCACCATAATCTCGTGGACTTTCCCTTCATTTATGGAGGATTCAGTACCCAAAAAACGAAATGATTCCTCAAAGTGGTAGAAAAATCCCTTATTTTTCTAGAAAAAACAATTCCCCCAATGATCAGCTCCTTGGAATTCTTCCACATTTATTTCATCAATATCGAAATTATAGAATGGACGTTCATTTTACTTTTGACTACGATGAAGAATATCCCTGAATATTGGTAAGATTGCGACAGCGTTGCCTCATCCTTTACAAACGAATTCTTTAGGTACATTGATACAGATAGTGTTGAGATTTGTTCTAGATGTGTTCAATAAATGCATGCTCATTGGATGGACATTTGATCAACGTGAAAAAGGTGAATGAATCAAATCAATGTTCATATAATATTCAAACAACGTTCTCAAAAAAAAAACACACACACACACACAGACCTTAGAGAATTCAACGAATTCATTTGAAACCTTCAAATAAGAGTATATAAGCAGATGAGTATATTTGATGTATATCAGTAAGATGCTGTCCGCATTTTAATTCATTCTCGTGTCACTAGAAATATTCTGGTGGTACACAAGTGTTCAGTAAACTCTTCTTCAATGTGAAAAGATGAATAAAATTTCTTCTCGAAACACGTTCATTGTAAACGCGCAAACTCTAACGTGCATTACGAAATCAATTAAGTTCAAATTGGTTCTGTTCTTCTCGTTGGAGAACATAAAAATTTCTCATAGCGAGATACAAATTACATCTGAATGAATTAAGAACCATTATTCACGTCAAGTAGTTTTTGCTGATATTTGTTTTTTCAGGGTGAAATGTGACCTTCTGTTTAATGTTTGAATGAAAAGAATCATTCCCATCGAATTTGTGGTGGTTTGTGAATGATTTTCATGGATCCGTAATATGATGTTATCAAATCGAATGCAAATCCCTGCATGGACAGCATTGAAGAATCCGTTGATTGTAAATTTTATTCGTTAGAATGTATAATATTGAAAAATGATATATTATAAATGAAAATCAGTGTCATGGGATTCAATGGAAGAGAAAAGTACTAGGTGTGATTTCATTTATCCAGGTAACGCTCTAACTCGGTAAACTCTAACGAAATGATGTTCTTTTCCATAATATTTATACAAGCCTTGACAGGAGACTTTTCACGGAAAACTTATTATTTAGAGGCCAATGTTTCGTGTTGATATGAAAATATTCTGTTATTCGTAGTTGAAAAACTCGTGGATTATGTTGTTCATGTAGAATTTATGTGGTAACAAATAAGTCTAATAAGTACTGATATATATTCTGATAAATTCCTGGACAAAAATCCATCAAAATTGCATAAAGGATTCTCATTTTACTCTTCTTTACGAGATTCCTCAGAATGACTTATAAAGTCTGATAAAATTCAATTTCGTGCTCTTAATTCTCATATCGGTATTATGAATTTTCATGAAACCCTGGACAGATGCTCATATAAAATCTCATAGAGTTTCACAAATTCCACGTATCATGACGATATATTTCAATAATAGTACCAAAACTGTGTTCACATTCTCTGATAACTTTTTTTGTTGATCGATCCATAGGATCTTTATGGGAAAATCCCTCCAACCATCATCTGAGAATTTGTTGTTCCATGCCCCGTTTCATCTCATTCTTCCATCACTCTTCGATGCATAGCGTTTTGCATTCATACAGGGGGAAATGATACGGAATTCCACACTGTTATGGAACTATAATTGCCACATCACGCGATCGTTAACATACCATACCGTTTCTATAGAGTTATGATGTTTACGCTAGCACTAACATTCATCGGATATTCATTTCTGTGTTTTTTCACGGAGAATATTGAATACACAATAGACAAAATTAGTTTTGAAATTCTTCAAGGAATAGGAAGAAGGTTCCTCTAATTTCTAAAGAAGCCAAAAACTTGTTGGCTATCTCAAATAAATTCCACCACAAAATATGTATGTTTATGATATATTTTCACTGGAAAGAGAAGAAAGTTCCTTGAGGACTAATGTCTTGTAAGATTCATGGATCGTCTCAGAATTTTCACAGTTTTACGTGGGCAGAAAAATTTAGTATACCTCTTTGTTAGTCTTAGCTGACCCATCTCGGGTTAAAAGTGAGTTTAGGTTGCTCTGATATTGGCACATATCCGAAAAACATCTCCGCACCTTCGGTTCTGCATGTCTGGAATTAGATTGGTGAGAAACTAAATCCACCCCATCTTACGCAGGACAAGTATTTCCACTTGCTATTTCAAACTTTGTTGGATCAAAAGTGGAAAACAGGTGAATGAATGGAAGATGTGGAGACAAAATGGATGAAGGAATATTCGACGTGGAAGCAACGGAGATATAACACACTGAGGAAACTGTTCAATTGCTGTAACCAAAAACGACGTGAAATAGCTTTCTCAGTGCAGAGACAAAAAGTTAGGAGACATCGTTTTTCACGAAAAAATGACCACGTAAAAATTACATGTGAATTTCATGTAGAATTTACTCCAGAGCCCTTTAAATTGTTATCATGGATATCATGGCAACAGGCCTACCATTTACTTCAGTAGCAATGTACACATAACATTGGTTCCAACTCCTTTTCTGTGGATTTCACTCCTTTTGCATTCACGTCAGCTGTTATGTCAAAATAACAACAACCAATGCAAAGACTACACGTGATTTTTTTCCCGTGGAGGTTCTACTTGATTGGAAAAATACATTCCGAAATTCGATACGTACATCCATGGGTTTTCAAAAACTTAGTAATTCCTTTGTTGTGTCTTCGTTGTCTCAACGTTGAGTCTCTTCACATTTATTTCCTGATAACTTTCCCACTCATCCACCCACTCTTCAATTATGATCCACCGGAGCTCGAAGTGGACATCGATGGTTGTTCTGCACAGGTTATATCCAGAATTCCTGTTCCTTTACCCACCCCTTATTATCTATAATCTACTGAAATCCAAAATTTGTGATTGGTGATTGTTCAGTAGGAGGAACAGCATCGTGACCGATAAAGTACACAATTTTCACATAAAATTTAGGTGAAGAATTGGTGGATAAAGTAGGTCAATGAAAGAAAAGTGGCTCCTCGTCGTTTCTTTATCAATCCACCGTTCCTCATTCTCCGATTCCCTCCCTGAATTCTAAGTGGAGGCGACTTTACCCATCGATAACGGTGTTGTATAGGTACATATAATAACCACTGTTATCTTTAAACCTAAACCCTGAGTTGAAAATGAATTGTCAAACCTTCAGTGAACGGTTTTTCGTACATTTCATCAGAATCTTAAGTTTGAATTAATGTTCTGTCAAAAAACACGTGATATTTATTATATGAATAGTTTCGATGATCAGCGATCTGAATAAAAAGTCTGTAATATACCATCAGTTATATGTTAAGTATGTACGAATACAATACATGAAACATGGAACAGCGTACTTTGGTGATCATCGTTCTCTAATTTGAGCAACCTGAATGATCAATATGAAATTCAAATACGTTAGGGAATCAAATGGACACGCGTATATCCCTTTTCCTATCTCCATCAACCTACATGTAATATTCAGTGGCTCATGTCGTATTGATGTATCTGACTGTTGGTTCAGCTTTGATACTTTCATGATTCTTCTATAAGAAGAATATCAATTGATTCGAAGTGATCGTCCTTGATTCAAATTTCCAGGTTGCAGGAATTCATTGATTTCTAATATAATTTTATTCATGTCTCGAATAATTGTTCACTTATGCGAACTTATATTCATACGAAATCATGTTCCCTTATTGTATATTCGCTGGAAACATCCATTAGATTATTACAAGATATTTCTTCACCTTTAACTTCATCCAACATTCAAATCATGTAAATGAGAGAAGAAAAAAATAGGTTCACATTTCTGTTGAATCTCATAACAAGAAGTATTCATATCTGTCTCCTCATTCAGCTTAAAATTCATCTCAGACTTGCTGATTTATCTTGTGAGACATTTTCACACCTTGGGAGATTTTTATTTTCCTATATATGCCTGTGGGATTACGTATCCACTTATGATAATATGATTCTTCAAATTAGGAAATAGCCTCCTAATTTGACAAGATACTGAAAGGGGATACTAAGGTTTCCCTTTTTTGAAAATTGGAATCAAAATTCTGCATCTCTTATCTCTCACGTTTGGATTCAATTCATATTTTTGTTACTGTGTTTTCTTGCAAAATTTTATGGTTTTGTTCAGTTTTCTTCAACTTAGTGGCAGATGGAGAAAATTTAATTTAAAAGTCAATTTAAGTCTAAATTTCTCTCCGTATAGTTTCCTCGAATGAAGCATACTGTTTTTACTTTGTGATTAGAAATTAGAATTTATTCACAAATCGAGAAATGTTTAAAAAAATGAATACCTTCTATACATAGTTGTTCAAAACTACTGCGACAGATCAAACAAATTTATTGTGCAAACATTATTCTTGCTATACTTTCATTATATTCAAATCTTTTCAACTAATATAAAACGGTTGATTTAACTATCCTCGATTGATCATCCTAATCACAAGTGGTATCATTTGAAAATATTCAACGTTCCAAAAATTCTAATCTGAAATATAACATCTATAAAATTGTTTAAATATACTAAGATATTTATGTTAATCCATCTATTCAAGAATATTTCGAAATGATATCGACGGATCTCGAGTACTGAAGCGTGAACAATCCAAAGCTTCCAATCCGAAATGCTGATTGGTCGTGACACGATGATATACCACGTGCGCGTCCATGTTTTATGTATGAATCTGCACGGGTTTGGGATTTGAATAGGAATTTGCGGTATGAAAATGAATATGAGGAAGGTGAACGTACGATTTCTTCCATAACTTATTGTTTGGTTTTCTTTATGTAAAAAAGAATTTCTATACATAGTTTAACATGACAATCGCTGACAAAATATCGATAACAGTATGGCAAGACGTTACGCGATGAAAGAATCATTTTCGCATTCGCAAAGTTCATTGGGTTCATATGATTCTCGGTCCTTGGTGCGTTTTTTTACGAAAGATCATAGAACTTTTAACATTGATCTTTCATATGTACGAAATGCCTGTTTCAATATGGAATTTTCCCTTCTCAAAACTCCCCTCATCTTTGCAAAGTGTCTTCAAGTTTTTTTTTTGTATATTCTTGAAAAAGGACACTCAACAAACGTGGGGGAAGATGGGAGTTGTATGATAATAATTTTCTAAAATATAAATTACAGTCCGATAGGGGTTGATGCTTCTTCGTGTAAAGGAAAAATTACATCCGATTGATACATCACGTATGTGATGTTAAATATACTCCTTATGAGATATAACAAAATATGGCGAGAAGCGAGAATCGATGATAGAATCGATGACATAAGCTCTTTTATTTGTTATTTTTGTATTTAGAAATGTTCTTAAGGTGTCAGATAGCAAAAAATCTGACAACAACGTCAAGCAATGAAAATAGTACATCAAAATTCAAAACAACATTGATTTTTGTTGAATAATATTTATGGTATTCAAAATTGGATTCAAAAATGTGATTACGTTTTCAACAAAGAGTTCTCAGTCCTTGAATTCTTTTTCTTTTAATTTCATTGTTCATACAATTCAACAAAAGTATTTTGTAATTGGTCGATTCTGTTAGATTTCAAGAACCTTCAAAACCCTAAAAATGAAATCTTAAGTGCTTGTAATATTATCGGAAATGAAATCCGTTTCAAATACTATTTGTTATCCGAGATTTCTGATTCATATCGTAAAATAAAGAATCATTCGGTAGAAACTACTGATTCACGGTAAACATCCAACAACATATTGAATATTACGTTCCTTCAAAAACGAAGGAACCTCTTATATAAATCTTACACCTAATATCCTCACCATCCATTCTTACGAACATAAAAAAACGTAGAAAATATTGAAAACAATTATAGACAAATCTATCTGACTGATACACAAAAACAGAACTAATAGAAAGTACATGTTAATGCATACGTATAATGACTTGATAGTTTCGAATAACTAAATATTAAAGATAATAATGCTTAATCCATTACATAACGATTACACAATGACATAAATGGTTTTGTGTTGAGGAAGAAATGCTCACAATTTTGAAGTAATGATCAGTTTTTACAGCTCATTGCAATCTAGGACTCATTAGGTACAGATATTCTTGATTATAAGTGACGAGAGATAGATGTTTACTGAACGTCATTGTTTCGAATTATCCATTGGGAAAGACAGAATTTGATTGTTACAGAGCACAGAATACTGAGAGAAAGATAATAAAGGATACAGATATAAATATAACATCTTACGCAATTTCCCTCGAATATTATTGAATGAAGGTAATCTTTCGGTCTTAGGAGTACGCAGAAATTCATTCGCACGTAACTTTCTCTAGACACGTTGTGTTGAATTGCAGCATCTTACAGGCACTTCTTCCTATGAATAATACATTTACAAAATCCTTCCATGCTGTCACTCTTTTCCACTTCAGTTACACATTCAATCATACTCTAATATTCTTTTATATATTACAGTGACAAGTTCTTGTCGTTCAACGCTGATCGTATTTCAAATCGCGTTGATATCTACATTTATATTCTCATATAAGAATACCCTCATCTAAGGTACCAACAGATGAGCGAAATCTCGGATTTCGTTTTCCCCCAAGAGAACGTAGAACAGATCTCTCATTGTCAAATGATGAATCGTGTCGTTCACTTGGCTCGCTATGTAATTTTGAATTCCTGGCAGGATATCTGGTTTGATGATCTCTAACGCTTCTGGTGTCAATTCTTCAAAAACCTGGAAAAACGAAAAAGACTTCTAAAAGATCAATACAAAAAAATTACATCATAGAGATTGCAAAGTTTCTGTTTCATGAGAAAAATTTACTGCTCCTTTCTATATTTTAGAATATTCATTTCATGTTTTGAGTTGAGATTTTTATAGTAGTTTGGTCGTATTTGTGGATTAAATATATTCCTTCAACCTTACTTAATGAAATGTAGTTGAATCATCTACCATTAGTTGAACCTTGGGAACAAATGGTATCCGTTTCAATGAAAATGTAGCCAACTCATTCAACAATTGTACAATGTTTTTTGTATCCAAAGTCCATCTTTAAAAGCATTCGAGTCGCAATTTGATTTAATCCTGAGATGACAAAAATAATCAGACAGCAATGATGGAGAACAATTCTAAAAATGCTTTCCTTTTTCAAATTGTTCATAAAACAGTTCACTATTTCGCCTAAGGTAATATAAGGTTCTCTCACATATTCCAACTACTTTAGGAAGTGATCAGGCGTGGTATTTAGTTAATAATAAAAGTTTAGGGTACATTAATATCTTGAACTAAGACAAAACGAAAACTCACGCACTTCACAATGAATGTATTAACGCACTAAGACAGTAGAGAGCCATTGGAAAATTTTATTATCTTTTAGGATTCTACTTTAGATGCATTTAATGAGTAGCCAGTTGTCTATAATGAGATTTAAGTCATTCAACAATTCAAAGAAGAGCTTCTAAGAATCAGCAGTGATCTCACACTGCATCAATAATGAAGTTTAGAAGCAGATTACAAATTCCTGCTTATATTGATAAATTTTCCATAGCTAGAGTGGGCTATTTCTTATTCTAGTACATATAATTGACATCTTAAGTCTTCTATAGCTGAAGTTTGTAGTGTGATAGATTCAAATCTTCTATTCAAACTTGATTCAATATCGGATCATTAATTTCCCCTGATGCAGGCCTTTCCATGTTTCTGTGTTGCGTTCTCATCAGAACCTTTTATGATGACCATCCCAGCCCCTGATTGGAAACCACACGCACCTCGTCATCATCTGATCTCGACTTATCAAGATTTAACTTACGAATCAATGGATATATAACCGAATTATGCAATTCTTTCAGCTCTGCAAAGCGTTTCAGCGCGACAGGTTTTGAACCAACATACCAAAACAAGGTAAAAAAATATGATTGATCGAAATTGCAAATAATTCCAATGCTCGAAAAAAGAATAAATAAAACACGTTCTTGAAGAAACTTCGCTCCAAAATTCGTCATAATACTTCACAGTTCAAATTCTCAAGAAATCTCCTGATTTTTCCTACACTTTCGATATAAAAAATTCCCAATATACAAATAACTTATGTTAATTTCCGAATAGATCAAAGATTCACCTGATTCATGATTCGTCCAATCTTTTCTCCTCCCATGAAATTTTCCAGCCGCATCGATATCTTCTGAAGTGAAAAGTCCAGGTCAAAGGTTTTCATATACATTCCTCTTGAATATCCGAGTACTGTGTTCACGTAAATACGGAATCCGTATATAGTTGTAGCAAAGGGACCAGCTCCATGAAGCGGAAACATGTCACCGAGCATTCCGGATATGTTGTAATAACCGGTAGCGTAAATCTCTGGAATGGATATATTCACCGTGATAGTTGGTCCAATCAATGACAACTTCGCTCTATCGATCGTGAAAGTTGATAGGTGGTTCATTACAAGATCATCCACTTCCAGATGTACACTGAAATCAGCAGAATATATGATTATTCATCTGTAAATCAACTGATAACCGAATAAATTCATTTCATATCGAGGTTTAATTAGTTGTATTGGGGATACTTTGATTTTAGAGATAAAAGTGAATCAATATTTTGTTTTCTTATTTTGAAAAATGATGCTGAGAGTTTATAATCAGATCACAGCACCTGTTGATTGTTTCAGTGCTCTGAAGAATTTTTATCAATATTTTATTCTACCCATCGAGTATGAATGTTATCAATTCAATTAATATGAAATTCAAGTTTCTTTCCATCATCTCAAACTGAGTTCCCAGACATCTTGGAATTTCGAAGATATTCTATAAAAGGAAGATATATGATGAAAACCGATACTCACTAGCCGATTTCTTCATTTTCGGTTTCCACGTACAATTGGTCGATCCGTAATGGTTCCAGAACAGGTATTCCAAGTTCCGGAATTCCGTATGACATTCGTGTTCGGAACTTCTCCAAGAATCTTCTTAATTTGAATTCCAAACCCTTCGAGGCTGCGCTGTCAACTGTCCTTTTAAAGATTAGTGCAAATCACAAACTGATGTACTTCAATTAGCGATACTCACTATACCCGGTTGTCGCCCTCGTAGCATTGATGATCAAATTTTTTGGTTTTTCGACTGCACTGACAACTGTAAAAAAATAATTCAATACCGTATGATACAATATTTTGATATAAAAGGAAATTGTTCGAATGCACAGTACCATCAGCAATGTTAAGGAAATGCAAATGAAGAATACTCATTCAAATGAAATGGGAAAAAAGTCGTTTAGCGTCAACATGCAACAAAATGCATTTAAATTATATGAAACATTGGTTCTGTCAAAAGATCAACAATCGCGTGCGTAATTGCGTACTTGTTATATCTACTGTTTGTTATTTCGAAAGAAAAATCCAAGAAGCCAAGCTACGCATTAATACCATGCAGAATTAATTGAATAATGATTAGATGTAAAAGCGAGTTTCGCAAAGGACACTTTTCGTTCTCTCTCTCTCTTTTCCTCTCTTCCCATCCGTATCCGAAGAGAAAGGGAAAATTCACGATCACCAACTCAATGTATTTATTCTCCTCCTGATCTTGTACATCATGGGAAACAAATAACAGTAAGCGATGCTAGTAGGTAAGCATGATGGGATGCATACAATTAGAAGCATACAATCATCTTTGCATTGTATTTTGCATTCACATTTCAAACAGGTCAGAAAACCAGAGAAAAGCAGAGCTCTTTCTACATTATTATCATTACAAAGATCTTATCCGTATGACGATTATTTCTCAAACAATCGCACATTGAATTGACTCAAACTTTCTAATGTGTTTCATGAATTTAATACTTCCTCATTTTACGAAAGGTTTGATCCCGCCGACACTTCTTGAATTCTTGAAAAGAAATACATCAATCTGATATAAAATGACGATATAAATCGATATTTCTTTTACGAACTTCGTTTTGTGGTCATTTCATTCTAACTGCACGCCGCAATAAAAAGGTCGTACACGCAATTGATGGATCGAGTACTTTGGAACGTTTATATTTGTCGTATTGTGCAGAACTGCGGTTTCACAAATTCTCTTGTGACATACTCGTAAGATAGTACATAGCGTAGGTATGAATTTCTCGTGTATTATATGGATGCACGCACGAAGGTACGGTGAATGACCGTGACTCCAAGTATCTCAATTATTATTTATGGTTCACCTTTTTTCAATCTAAAAACATATTGAGTTTTTTATTGAGTGTTGTTCACGTTCGTGGCAAAGTGTTTCGATAACAAGGGTATGCAAATGAATGTGGAGATAAAAGTATGTGAGTAGTGTCGCGGTTATGCTGAATACAGTTTTATGTTCGTCATTAGTTCGCTATTAGACGAGTTTTTTCACCATTTCTATTAGAATAAATAACTTTACTGTGGTGTTGTTTGTATTATGAGCTGAGGAGTTGATTTTATGGTTACGTTGACTGCTGGATTGTATATAATTTTGGAAAATTTTCCATTCTTGGAGAATGTAAGGATTGTGAGTGAAAATCGAGTTATAACGATAAAGAAGCGTTGATATTGAGAGGGATAAATAGGATGGATTTCCACAACAACAAGAATTTGGTAGGTAATTGTTTTATGCTTCGAATAATGCTCAGTACGTGTTGATATAAAATTCGACAAAATTCTTAGAAGCTACATAGAACGGCTACCACTTTCTCCACTTTCGGTTTCGTTGAATTATAAGCGGGGAGCACACTAAAACAATTTTACTGGACAAGTTACCGCGGAATGGGAATTCCTCAAAGAACTACTGTGCATTTTGTAGAATGTTCAGGAGAAACCTTTCCAAACTATCTGAGAATTCATACATTTTCTTAGGCTCACTGGATAGTGATTTTTTTTTTAAAAGAATTTCCAATTTTTCATGGACGAGAATTATTAGTTACCCTCACTCCAGATTAGTTCCAACAACCAGATACCACTGTTGACATAATTGGTTCGATTAAATTCAAATCTAATTCTTCCGACTTTAATTGCTGTTACTGATTTGAAGTTGCCTTTACTACAGCTTTTATCGCTGACTTCTATTCTTTTATCAAATAAATTATTTTCTTTGGTGTGATGATCTGACATCCACAGAAGATTCTTGGAGAACTCCCTGAATGCTTTTTCCACTCAATTCAACACTTCACTGTCAAAAGAATGAAAACCGAATCACTCAAGGTAATTCAAAAACTCAAATAGATTGGATGTTGTTTAGATGGCCTGCTGGTGACTCTGCAAGGTCTGCAGGAAAGAGTAGTTAAGGTCCATCAAAACGCCTGCAGTCGGGTTTGCTGGGATCTTTCTGATTCATAATAAATCGAACGAGTTTTTGATAATCTCACTGAAATTAGTTCATCGTGTGAAAAACAAAGCAAAAGATTTACAAGAGTTCAACGATGGTTCAAAGATCTCGTGAGAAACTTGGTTGGTGTTTAGAATGTTTAGAATGGCGCGAGTATTTGCGTTTGTTGCGCACATCATTGCATTAATTCATAATCTCTAAAGAAATTATCCGTCAGTTCAATTGTTTACCATTAATTGGGTAGTTAATCCCCACAACCATTTTTTACTAGAAATCATAAAAGCGTGGATTATCATTCCTCGTAAATTATGAAGCATTAATTGAATATGCGAAGAAAAAAAACACCATTCTCCATTCAAAACGTACTGTAATCCGTAGCAGAATCCGTCATTCGATGCAACAGTTCTTTTTGTCGTTGAACTACTCCTGTAACTGTAACAAATTTGAAAATGCACGAACTTCAGTGGTTGTCCGAACGTATAAAAATTCGAATCTCAATCTTTGCTGTATGGTTTACACAAGATTGTTCATCCAGTAACCCTCTCATCGATGCATCAACAATATTGATAAAAAATTTGATTTATTGTACTATACGGAAGGTCGGGAATTTATATTATCATCAACATTGTGAATTATATGATACGATATTGATCGCATACATATTCTCGATTACCCTAACACGCGTTTGAATGTGCGCAAAAAATGAATCACCATAAAATGTATCACCACGAATGCTATTCATGTGGAAAAGAAGAAAATCAAGTCTTAATAAATGGATGTTTCATTAATTAAATCTCAATCCTCACTAGCGGTTTACTCCACACACTCATTACATCCAATCAATCGTTCTAAAGTTGTGTAATGTAATGATAAGACACTTTCATTACTGTGTTGCCTTGAATGAATAAGTGTGTCCTATCGCATGGTTTATATATTTATATCGCTTTAGGTCAAAAGCTGACATTGTACCCCATCAGAGAAGAACAGGAGCCGTCGTTACGCTGGTGTATTTTTTTCCTTTTTTTTCTCTTCTCTAATAATGTGCGTCACGTACAATACACAAACGTGATTACTCACATTTTCCTGGCATGTCGAGTGTTTGCGCGCAATCGAGAGGATATGCTTTGTACAGTTTTTCTAAAGATCCATTATCCGACGATCTATCAGAATCGTATCACCGGTACGTACTTCCTAATATTCTATTAATTCACGTTGGCGTTACACGTCAGAGTTTACGTAACTTGTACTTGGAATTTGATGCGATTGTGTGTTCTACACGTTTAGCTTCATTGTAACATGAATTGAATTCAATTGAATCTATGGATTGATTCCAAACGAGTTTGAACTTCAATTTTTGTCAATGATGAACAGGATTATTACCACCCTGGCGATTCCAAAGTGATCACTTTTCATAGTTATTTTCAGGTTGGGTAAAAATTTGGTCAGAAAATGGTTACCCAGATGGCTTTTACCATACAATGACCTATTTGAAACTAATGGTCGCTTAGAAGAAATCTTCCACTCAAAGGTAACCACAAAATGTGGTCCGTTTTGAGAATCTTTTTGGTATTTTTGAGGTGAAAACCCTGAAAATTACCACGAAATAATCGAAAAATCACCAAAATTGAGATTGATTGGATTTCAGTCAATGTTCCAAACCACCAAACTACGAAAACCAAGATTTTTCACCAGAATGTAACCGAAATTTTTGGTCACTTGTCGGTTCATCCAAATTCGCTGAGGCAGATCAAAGATCGTAGTGCATGGTTATGTCAGTAATTTCAACTGAATATTTATTTCGACATATTCAAGTGGGAGATTTAGTAATTACTACCAAATGCTGGTAGCTGTAATGAACTATTGTTTGCTCAGTGTATTGTATATCAATTCTCACAACACTGAATGTTCAACGCAGAGGAATATGAATTCACTGTGACAGCTATTCACCTTTTAACACTACTTTTTTAGTTGCTATACCCGAAATAATTACAGTTTTAGCTATTTATTAGTTGCCACAGCAAGAATTTGTAGTTGCGTGACGGTACAATTTTAATGGTTGATATTTGAATAGCAAAACCATTTAGCTGTGATATTTCTGCTTTGACATCTACTACTTTACTGTGACATCTAAAAAAATGGCTCGCGTAGCTAATTTATGGCTATTCAAATATGAGCGAATTATTTTTTCCCGTGAAGTACTGTTTCTCAATTTTATTGAAATATCAAACACAGAAAAAAAAGTATGCCGTTAAAAGAAACTGGTCTGTTACCATAGCGTCTACAAAGAGAAATCGCTGAATGAACGAGAAAAATGACTGACAAAACTAAATTTGTTAATAGAACTAATGTTTCAGCTACTGGAGTGAATATTTAGCAATAACAACAAATTTTTCTGTAGGCGCTATAATAATGAACCATTTTTCTCTGTGGAATGTGTTAGCAATATTGTGGCAGTATTTTATGATTCTTCTTTTTCGAGGAATATATAATATATAATGAAAAACATTTTGAACAAATTTTAGTACCTGATCCCAAGTACAAGAAGTATTTGATGAATGTTTTTGCCCGGAAAAACTGCTAAGTAGTTATCACGGACACAATTAGCCATTAAATTCGCTCTCGCAGCTAAATTTCAACTATCACAGTAAAAATATCGGCTAAAAATGTAAATTCAAACAAATTTGTCGTGCTGACTAAAATTTAGCTGCACACGGAGGAAAAATCTAGAAACTAGCACCGATTATATATCAATTGCAAGTCGACATTCTTGAAATAAAGCATGAACTTATCCGCTTATCCCATGCGGCAATACGATAAATGCATAGGTTCATATTCTTATTTCAAGAAGTTCCACGGAATAAACCGGCGAAACTTCTTGCGATTGATACGTCATCGTTGCTCATGCGCTAAGAGCTAATTTAATGCCTGATCTTTGTCTATGCTAGTCATTTGGCTGCTGCTGCTGCTGCAAATCTTTTTTCCCCTGTGTATGTTATTGAAAAATGCTTTCAGGAGTTTTTAAAGTATTTCAAAAACTGTTTCTGAATACACGATGTTCCTTTCCTGCGTAGAAAGAGTTATCACAAGATTTCTTCTTCGGTACATGGAATTTTTTGTTAATTATCTCAAGATATCTGTGAATAATGCAACAGTCCATGAGATTTCAAAAAAATACAAAAAATCAAGAAGAAAATTCGTCATGCAGTCAAGATATTACAATTAATTACTAGTCATTCGTATTGTTAATTTGAATTTCTACTGGGAATTTTCTTGTGAATTATGTGTAAAAATTAATGAATAAATAGTTCATAAATTATCACTAACCCGTCATGATATAAAAAGAATCAAAATTATACAGCGAAAGCCTAACAAATGAAACAAGTGAATCTTCCGTTACACTCTTCCATTCTATCTTCATTCAACGCAAATTGAATCAAAATATAGAAATTAATAAATAAACATGAATTAATAAGTTGAACGAGACGTGAAGAATGAGAGAGCGGAACATATTTAATGAGAGTCAATACAATAGTCAAAGAAGAAAAATTGTACTATAGTTCATTCATTCGAATCATGCGGTATCTACCCTAGTCGAATGAATCCATTAAGTGGCTTGTCAACCTAAAACTGGAGAAAGGTTTGCTGGAATTTTGTACAATTATTTGTCAATGAAATTTGAATAGCTCATTAGATTCAACTACATTTAATTTAAAGAAATATCCAACCGAGTTGGGAATCTTCCCTCTTTTTGAAGTCGGTTAAATCTCATTCGATCGTTTATTTACTTAGAATGATCATTAAAAACTGTTTAGGAATTTTGAAGTTGACCTAACATTCTAGAAGGATCTGACAAGGGATTCAGACGCACAATTCAGATTCTAGCGCAATTCAGAATCATATTCATTAGGGCTCGAATTCTCATTCATGATAGGAAGAAATATGAAGAAATCAAATCAAATCAAAATGTGGACAAACAACTTTGATATCTGTCTCCAATATATTAGCATCGTAAATTTGCAGCAAAGTTGTGGAATAACAGGGCGGATCCATTACTGCGTAGAGTTAATTAGTGAGAAACTGCATTTGCAACTGCATAACCAGCGAGTATTCACTGATTATACAATTAAATTCTACTCATTGCATTCAGTGGTTAATTTTCAACTGCAAAAATAATCAGATTCCGCTGATTCAAACTCAGGGAGTATCTTCTTCAGGTGATTGGAAAGTGCCTAATCTCTTGGTAATGGGATTGAATGAAGAACAACGGGTTCATATGCACAAGTTCAATGTGCTCCAGCGTATGTTCCAATGCGTAACACGTGTAGTAGGCGAGAGGAACATTAACATAACGGGGATACACGAGTTATTAAACGAAAGTAAATGGTACGTGTACATGAATACAAACATCGTATGTTACAACAGTCTTGAAAAATCAAGTACTTGATTACAAAACAACATCTTTGAGAAAGACTCATGCTAAATATTGTGGTCAAATTCTATAAGGAATAACATGTAATTTCAGTCTCATGTCATCGGAAAGCATCGTGTAATCGTTTTATTATTGTTTGTACATACGTATGTCAACAGTCTGTCAAGAGGCAAATCAAGAGGCATCAGCTTTCGTATCTTACTTATTCATTCTTGTTTGTGAACATTGGATACATGTTGAATATAACTACTTTTCTTGATACTCGTTCGTGAAGTATTTGGTTAGAAATGAATAATTCGGCACTGAGGAGAGAGTTTATTTGGATTCAATAGAGCTTACTTTGGATACTTGGCCTACAAACTATAAAATTTATTCACTGTTGAAAAACCTCTTAATAAACCTTATCTGAGGATAATCAGTGATGTCTGTATGTAATAAATATCAATTTCGCAAATAAACTCTCCTCTCGGAGTGTATACAAATTGAATCACTATTCTCATGTGACGATTGAAACAATAATTTACTATTCGTTTATTGGAATAGTGATCAACTTGTTGCGATCAGCTCAACTCTTGATATCACAATAATACAATTGATGATGTGAAGACTAACGAATAAAACAGTTATTGTATAAAAAACATAATAACAATAATGTTATTACGTTAATCGAACGACTCTCAATCGAATACTTGGAACGTTAATTAACAATATTGAGCCTGTCTTCATTGTGTAACAAAAATTTCTCCTCGAAGGAAGAGAAACAACAAACTGATGTGTGAAATATATTTCTATTTCTTTGATAAAGGGTGTAGCACTTGCTTCCTTGTCGGTGTGGCACGCCACGTGAAGATGAGAGAGAAAGTCTATAAAACTATGTGACAGATCAGAAGATATGGCATGCACGTAATTGCGCATATTTGCATGTATAAATCTATTCGATGTATTATGCTTCTACTACAGAATATGAAAATTAAAATATTTCTATGCTTTCTTCTTTCTATTGTGAGCATAACTTTTTCCTGCTTCTTGACTTCCTTGCGATGTTGTAAATAACAAAACGATCTGATTGGAAATTTCCAATTATTAGAATGACTGGTAACAATTTCCTTTCATCTGAAATTCCAAAAGATTAGGTTGTTACAGAGTCTGATGCTATTGAACTAAATTTTAAGTGTTGAATTACCGACGAGGTAATGTCAAGTTATAATTTGTTTGATTATCAACGAGTCACATTATCAAAGCAATATTTTCTTATTGGTCTCTACAGTGACAAAATGACTGCTGTTCGAGCAGAAAAGTTGATTCAGTCACCCATCTCTCAAACTAAAAGCAAAAAATTTGTTGGAATACCGAATGTCGAAAATTTGCTTTGCTGAATTAGCGAAAAGTTTACTCTTCCACCAAGCGCTTGTGGCTGTACCAATTTAGCATTGTAAATTTTATTCAAAAAATTCCAATGATACAAGTTTTTTTTTCAAACAATTTTTATATTATTTAAGTTATGCAACGCTCTCAAGTTTTGTGGGAAGAATCTAATTGAACAAAAAACATTTCCAATCGTGAAGTAAAAATATCAAGATATCTGAAGAATAAAGTGTTTGCTGTGCTCATCAATGTTTTCATCTCGCCCATTCGAGAAGTGTATGTTCGTGTATGGCTCTTCAACTTTCATCCTCTCTCGGAGTAACAGAAGATACCAGGAAATTCCATTTGGTTTGACGCCAAGAAAAGTGCATGAATTGCAAACAGTAAATAATATTCAAACGCAGGTAAAGGATTCATGTTTGCAAGAGTACTGTGTTTCTTTTCAAAATTATTTGTTTCCTATTCAGATTGCATCATCTATAAATCCACAATTTTACATCGAACACCTACTTTTCTATTAAAAAAAAACACATATTGTATTCACACTGTTCGATAACAAAGTATTATGTTAAAAATCAAATGCCTGGAACTCTAGCTCGTTCAATCCTGTTGATTCCACAATGCAATTCATTTCGATTAATTTCTATCAAACTTGCAAAACTTCGATTCAAATCTGATAGGTATTAATCGGTTGCTGTTCAAATTTTGCACGTTCAATTGCAATAAAATCAACTGCGCATGTGGCGAAAAACAATCTTGGAATAAAAAATTCGTATTAATTTCTCGATATTGATTACCCATTTTAGATCTATGAAAGAGCATTGGTTGAAATCAAGATATTAAACTTTTTATGTATTAATAACTGAATCAAAACTGACGAATGTATTATTGCGGGTGGTCCCAATGTCATGGAATGGCTATCCCACTCCAACTCATTGATTCAAGGTGAAGAAAAATCATCTGATTCAAAAGACTATTCAGCCACAGTGAAGAAAAAGAAACCTCTTTGATTTCACCACAGTGTTGTCAAGATTCATCGTACATTGTAATGAACAAAAGCTGACAACCGGTCAACAACTTAATGGAAAAGAGAGGACAAAAACGAATTCTCAAAGCCTTGGCGAGTGAACTACAGAAAAAGCGTGGAAAAATATTCATCTACAAAACTTTAATGAAGAGTGGGTAGGAGACTTTCAGTACCGTTTTGAAGAGAAGAAACAGTGAAGCGTGTCGTTTTGGAATTGAAATATGACACAGTTTTTGAACTCAACGATGAAAGTTTTTATTCAATATTTGAATGGATTTTATTTGATATTGTAACAGTAGGATTAAGAAAGTTGGAGTGTTTTATTTCTCTTTCTTGAAGATCTTGCGGTATCAAAACAGCATGGAACTTCTTATCTTGTTTGTTAGAATCTTTGGAGAATTGAAAAAAAGAGTTGAAAACGTATACTCTCTCCCACCTTGATGAGGTTTGAGGCGGATCGATAGATTCTAAACTTTTCCTTCCAGTTATTAAAGAAATTAAATAATAAGGTCAAAATTAATTCAAAGGAGGAATGTGCTCTGATGCACGAATTCTATCAATTCATGAATCTACTTTTATTTTCCAAGACCTTGATTCGACATCTTTCATCTAGTCATAATTTATGCAAAGTTTTGTAATCAGATTCTGGTGGTAGCCCGATGTTACAATCCTCGTCAAGGTCCGTGCAGGATCAATGTTAAGCGGACCAAGTCCAGAGGATAAATTTTCGTTGGTTGATCCATAGGGAAGATCAGAATCATTCTTCAAGACATAGAAACACAAGTACCTGAACACTGTAATAGATCTCAAACTTATCTGTGAGGTCTCACTGGTTCTATTCATAAGACTCATAGATATCAATTATTCGAGTCTAGACATTCGTATCTATCATCTTTCTTTTTGACTGGAGAATTCTTATGTGAAATCGAGTTATGAAATCAAGAAGGCCACACGATTCTCCTTCAACGGAGAATATTTTTCAAAGAGAGAGGAAGATGTTGGTCATTTATCAGCTATGATGTAAGATACTTTCAGGACTATTCTTTGCGTCGATTATTATATATGTAATCGATTTAACTATGAGAAAAAAGTGAAATGTTCATGATCGAGGAAGGAAGTACATCTTCGAATCTCTCATCGTTGGGAGATCAGAAACTTTTCAAGAATAATCCCCGGAGGATGAAAGTTTGAAAACATTTCCATATTCTTGCCAAACACGATCATGCACGTTAAAGCATCATTATTCTTGAAGGCATTGTCCTCCAATGATGTCTATAATAAAAGAGGAAAAATCACTTGAATTCGAGATATCCACTTTACAAGTGTGCGAAGAGAAATGGAACTCGAGAAACATTTCCTAAGTTTTTTGATAAACCAGAAACGGTGGAGAAAATTCAGAAAATTTACGATTGAAATTTGGAATATTGAATATCAGATTTCATGAAGCTTATCCTAAAATTTGATTGATCGTTGAACTGTGCTAGTTACTTCTCACTTGGTATCCATATTTATTCATATTCTGGGATGACAATCCATTTTCTAAACCTCACCGTTTCTGGTTTTTATTTATATTTTCGAGTTCCATCTTTCTCCGTGTGCTTTTGATTAACAAGATATCTTGAGGGACTATTCAGGAAAGTTTAAGGAGTCTTATGCAACATGAAAAGATATCCTTGAGATGTCTAAAACAGTTCTCACTTCTAAAAGACATCTAAAAGATATCTTTTTGAAGATCTAAAACTTTTCATGTTGGCTTGAGATATCTTCTAGAACTAAAATGCTGCGTGGGAAGTCGGTATTTGTCCAAACAAGATCGGTAATTGTCTTATACGACTCGTGCTACATAAAGGTGATTAACTACAAATTTATTGACAGTACGAAAATCCCCTTTTTCGTATCACGTCTATCAAATCATATAGTTCATAAAAGCACTCGTATAACAATAAAATCGTTCAATCTCCTTGCAATCAAACTGTTTTCGAAAGCATTCAGAATAAAAGTTCATAATCTCAAAAACATGCAACTGTTATCTGAAATACCGAACGATGATACAATTATGACATTCTTCGAATAATATAAGCAGCTTAGTATGTCGAATCAAAGACTGTATAATGCAATGAATATTAGGAAACTCATATAACAAGTCATTCACAATACGTTGAACATGAATCACAGTTTTTGTGGAAGAGAATGATTATGAGGGATAATTTGCATTTATCGGTATTCAACTATTTGATGTCAATTCACTGTTTTCTATCGCCACTCATTGGATCAGCTCATCAATCACGTTTAACTAATCGTGACGTTTTCAGATTGTTTATTTAGAGGAGAAAGAATCACGTTTTCTTGATCATCTCTTCGCAATCTTGTGTGTGTCTTATCTCAAAAAAATATGAATTCAAAATACGAAGACAATTTATAAATCGACGATGGTTTTCGATTTATTTTCCTCTAGATCTTTTCGGATGAAAATTCACTCCGAGGAAGTGAAAATACTGCAACTCGGAAGAAGAGTGGAAAATTCTACTCTTTAAAAAAATAATTCAACTTTTGATTCAACAAATCTGACTTCATTCCCATATTCAGCAGATCATACTGACTTTGAATCAATGTCCAAATCCTCAGATACCAAATGGCTGTTGATCAATGTTTTCTATAATGTTTCTATAACTGAGTTGATCCAATGAATTGAGAAAATACTATTTATTGTTCAAAATTCTTGGTAGAAATACTCGGGCATTCACGAGGCTCTTAATCAGGGCATTAAATAAAAACTAAACATCCGCAAGTATTATTATACCTTCAGCATCCTAAGTCAGCTGTTGCTAAGGATTTTTTCAAAATTTACATCAATCAATCTAAAATATCTCAACTCTGAAACATTGCAACTCGAGGGAAAGAATTTTCAAAAATTATGTATCATTTATATATGAATTATATACAATTTTTCCACTTGGGAAGGTTCATAGGTGGATTTTAGATTTGTTTTAGGTTGATGTATGATTCATTAATTGTTCTCATTCAGATCTTCACGTTCATTTCAGAAATCTTTTTGCTGGAATCAGAGAGAAATAAAAAAGTTGCGACTGTACGACATCATGAAAATTGTTTTATATTAAAATTGACATGAAACTCTGAAGAACTCTAAGTGAACATAGCATTCAAACGTTCAATGAAGTTTCATTGAACGCTTCATATCATCTCATAATCCATCCAAAACAAATGATTGAAACTTTTGTTCCCTTATGTGAGAAAATTAATTCTGTTTTGAGCAACAATTTTTCATTTTTGTCAATGAATTTTCATTTCAAACAATTCCCAGTTTTTTTCTCTTGATAAATTGACAAAAGGACACTGTTTAGTTTCTGAAAACATTTGGATGATGGGAATGAGTTTTCAATTGCTTTCAATCTAGTTGAATCTCGTGAATATATTCCAGATAGAAATTCATTTCATGAAGAGGGTTCTAAAAGGCACACTGTGGACATCTTAATATTCCTTATTTCTATGAATTTTCTTTTTGATATTTTTGAGACATCTTAGATAAATATATTTTGAATATCCCTACACAGATGATTGAATATTCTTCAAATGTCTTCAAGAAATGGATGGGTACAGTACATTCAAGTAAATTTCAACGAAAACATTGCCGAATTTTCATAAAATTGAACAGGATTCCATGAGTTGATTTAGAACGGGTAGATTTTGATGAGTTTTAGCAATCTTCTTTGATGTTTAAACGTTGTGTCTGATTTTTGTTATTTCAATACTACAAAAAGGAAGGAAAAGAAGAGAATTATCATCAAGTTCCCTGAAGATATTCCTGGTTGAAAGAATCCATTGAATTTGACAAATGAAATTCAATGAGATTTGATCGGAACATTGTCCACGTTTAATTGTAATTTAATGAGAATTGGTCAGAATCTTCTTTCAACCAGGGATGATTGCAGCTTCTTGACATTATATTAAAAAGAATCGAATATGGAGAATAATAATTCGTATAATAATCCTTGACTCAATACGTTATTTGAGCAACATCAATGAAGTTTGCATCACAAATACAAAGTTGCATTCAAACATCCTTCGCATTCTTCGATTGGGTATAATTCTCACAACATACCAAGATACGAACATTTCAACAATGTTGTTATACCACTTCTGCAATGTTATTGTTTACGATTTGAAATTTCAACGATCAATCGAAAACGAATCCACATTTTTGTTCTCTATTATACTATACGCATTCCTCTTCCATTTAATTTCTAATTCGCCTAAGGCAAAATTCGAGACGAATCACGATATATACCTCTTCTGAAACACGACATCGCAAGGTCACTAGACTTATTTGATATTCATTTATTCACATGCCTATTCAATTCTATATATTTCATCATTAGATTGCATTATATTCTCATTCCACTGAATTTTTGGTGAATCTATAAATGAAATTTCAAAACATCGCTTATCCAAGCAAACTCTCACGATACGTAGTCCGTGATTTGAAAGAGTTGAAGACATTATACCCATCTTTTATCTCTTCACATCAAGGACTGTGGTTTACATGTGAGGTAAGAGACCCTATACCCAATCAGTCCTTATATTCTAGCTTTATGTGGTTTAGTTGTGCGAAGACTCTTCAACCAAAACATTCTTTGTAATTATTGGATCGAAAATTAACTTTTCAATTTGAAACTTCCAGCTAAATTACTTCATGTAATAATGAAAATGATCAGGTATAGGGTTTCTTAACTTCCCCAGCAACGTCATCCATGGAACTGTCTAGGGCCTCGCGAGGATCTAGCCAAAGGCTAGAAAGAGTCTAGTGGCTAGCGGGGAACTTGTAAGGGCCTAGCGAGTGCTGATATGACGCTTGCTCGGGTTACGTATGTTTTTATTATATACAGTAAGTATGATTCTCTTTATATGAATCAAATAAATTAATTTCGTACAAGAATAGATCATTTTTATACCATTATTGACTTGGATTATATAATGTTTATTATTGAATCTAATCCCATTCATTGATACAGTTTTCCAGACCTTATCGTATGAACTTATCACAAAAAATTATAGTAGAGGATTGAAATAACCGATGGATTATTCAGTTTAATCTTGAATTAAACAAGCACAAGAAATCGCAAAGAGAGTTTCGCAATGCTCTCACATCACAAAGCATTGCGCAAAAGGTCATGTGCTCTCTATTCGTTTGGAGCAACGTGCGAATTATCAATGAGCAAAAGAATCTCCACGTGGTCGTTCGGAGATTATTAATCTCGTATGTTGCATTTCAAATAAGGTTGATCAAAGAATACATATTCATAGTCAAAACAATCTATCGAATATTTCGAAATCTCATTAAAACTGAACGATCTCCTTCTCGAGTCTCATTCAATAATTTGTGAATGAGATTTTGTGAGATTTTCCTATTGCTTTCTATGAAATAAAGAAAACTCATTCATCGTGACAAAAATCAACCCCTCCTTGGTGTTTTCGAAACTATACATCAAATAACAATCGCATATATCTTCCCAAACCATGTAAATTACATCTCACAAGGTGCACACATCATCCACATAATTGGAGAACAAAAAGTGTCATGATTGTGGATGAATCTCTTCGAAAGTGACATACACTTATTGACACATACAAAAAACCAACAAACAATACGAACAAAAAACAGCGAACGGATTAATGATAGGGTAAATAGATGTTTGCCGGGCAAAACCGGAAACTCACGAAAATTGGTAGCGCTGGAGGCGACATTTCCGATACCACCCAAAAGGGTTGCTGGTACCGATTCCGCTGGTACCGCCAAACTCTTTTTCGTGCACGCGCATATCGTTAGTAGAAGCAACTGTCCGGTCACGTATAACTTCATTTTCGATTCAAAGTATGTTACGAAATCGAATTGATGGATTGAATAAATAAATAATATATGAAAGCCGTGGTGGTTTGATCCGCTCTCGAGAGAGCAGGAAGCCCAACTGACCAAATGACAACTGTTGTCCTCCTGTATACACACAAGCTCCTTGCGCTCGCGCGTGAGCTTCAATGCGCAACATGTGATCGTCGAAGCAATATTTGTGTGAGAACCAACATTATACCGAAGAACGAAAGAAGCGAAAGTGAATGTCGCGATGTGTGCATGTATTTGAACCATACCGCCGCGTGCGAGCGTATGAAGTGTTATGTATGATAGTACATGTGGTTCAGGTGAATTATGTCTTCAGGGGATCGGTAAGGAAGAGAATGAGGAAAGCGATGAGTTGATGTTGCTGGAGAACTTTGTTACGTCCTAGTCGATGATCATGATCATTCGAAATCGTTCAATGCTCTGCTACCTGAATGCTGTGCTACAAGTTACGCGATATTCCAGAATTCATGGTCTGTGTTTAGGTTCAATTACTTTCTTGATAACCTCTCGTTTATTTTAAATATTCTTTGTATATGTTGTGGTACAACCTCATGAGAAGTCTAATCAACAGGTAGGTATATGATCAATAAAACTCCTGAGTTATGTAGGTATTTCCTAAGTATAGGCATCAAAAAGGAGATTACACACTGAGAAAAAGGGTTGAGTTAAATATGAGAAGCTAGAAAATTTAGTCATTTTAATGAAATATTCAAAAAGCTTTTACTTACACCAGCTAAAAATGAGGACGGAGAACTGAATTTAAGTTGCCGCAACTAGGTACTCTTCTCTCAGTTCAAGTACTATGTATTTTGTTTTTGGGTTTCAGTTCGAAGTGAGCAGAATGAAAGAAATACCTATTCATATTGCCATGAATGTAAGGCTGATGAGCAAAAATGCGACGAAGATGCAACAGACAAATGTCCTAAAATTTGAAAACTTATGTAATGAACTTAATGAGATTGTGCTGTTCAAACTTGTGAAACTGCAATGAAAAAACTGGTATAGAGCCGCAATTTTCTTTCGAAAGGAAGATTTTCACCCAGATTTGATGGAGTTTTCCCTCATTTTTGGAGAGGTCAACTTCTAAAAAACCGAATAGTTTCTGAGAAAGGAAGAAAAATCCTTTATTCTTTATGAAAAAGCAATCCTTTGGGAATCAGGAGGTAGAATCCACTCCAGAAGTGGGGAAAACCTCTTCACATTTTCTACAGTGTAGCTGAGAAAAATTTCATTACATGAAGTAATATTTTTCTTTGTAAGCTAGGGATATTGAGAGACTTCGACCATAACTGCTATCGATTCCTGATGATCTTTACCATCAGCGATGAAAAAAATAGTTGGAACGTGGCTTTTTTAATATCCTAGATGGTGGAAATGATCAGAAATTGATGTTTCGATCTACCTCACATCCAAATTTTTTGTTCCCCTGAGCCCTCTCTCCCAATCTTGGCCGTAAACTTCGAGATTTTAAACCATGTGCATGAAATGGGAACATAATGCATTATGTATGCATGAATTATTGATATTCCATATCGTCAAACTTTTTGACGGACTATCAATTGACAGTTTTGCCTCTCAAGTCATTTTTCTGACATACGTGAAGAATCGAGTGTGTATTTCTGTTATCACAAACATGCGATAACAAACATGTTACGTAGAAATAATGCACGAAATGAGGCTATTGCAGGTAAGAATTGAAAGTGTATGCAATGTGATGTATGGTTGATTCATATGACTGACAATATAATAAATGATATACAGGGTGTTTCATAATTCACTAAAAATACTTCAGAGGCTTCATTCTGCAGCCAAAATGCAATAATTTGAGCTATGAGCGTTTTTAGATTTTTTGTCAAATCTAAAAAACTCAGAAGCATCATGTTCTACATTTTGGAGCTTAGCACCATTCTCCAAGTTTGAAAACGCCGGATCTCTGGGGAAAAATTCAACTATCTTATCATTCTTTGTTGCGGAGCTATATTTATTTGAATTTGCTGAATTCTGATTGGCTGGAAGCCAGAAAATTTCAAATCGCTATAGCTCTGAAGCAAAGAATCATAGGATAGTTGAATTTTTTCTTCAGAGAACTGGAGCTTTCCAACTTGGAGAATGGTGTTAAGCCCAAGAATGTTGAATATAATGCTTTTGAGTTATTTGAATTTGAACAAAAATCTAAAAATGCTCTTAGTTCAAAAACCAAGCCTCCAAAAAATTTCTTTCCAACGGGAAATTATTGCATTTTGGATGTAAAATAACGCCCGGTATGTTACATTGAATTGTATATAAATAATTCAATTGGGTTAAATCTCATTCCAAGCCATTCCATCTCGTTTACTACTCTATCTATAGAATCATTGAATTCAATGAACTGATTAATTTTCCTGTGTTTTCCAAGCTCCAGATATATCATTCTAGATTTTCATCCATAGCGCTCACCAAAGAATACAGTGAACGATAAAACAGGTGATAAATTCATTTGTCACACCATCCATTTGAATTCCCAACAGGTAAAACACTGTTTCCTGAATTTCAATCTCGAAAATATCGTCTATAACGAAATATTGATTCCATTGTTACCGCTGGTAGTCTACAAATCGGAAGCCAATTATATTCCAATGTATAATTCGGGAGAAGAAATCTCATTTGAATTCCAGTCACGATCGGTAGGATGATTTGTATGCAAAAACGCTTCCTTCAGAATCAAATGGAATTTATTTAACAACCGTAAGCTGAGAAGAATCTTTTCAATTCCAGTGATTACAATCACGAGTATGCATTGAAAAGATGAATTCAAAAAAAGACTGTGTATCTTTCTTTTGATTGTATTTTGAAGAAATATTTAGAAATATTGTGATACCGCTCATTCATTTCGGTTCAGCGGTATTCTTTTTATCTCACTTATCTTATTCAAGCATTCAATGCAATGAATATTGGCAGATACAATGAAACTCGATGATCAAAGTTTCTCTTTTGTTGTTTTCGTTTTATGAGTTTTATGTGCGGGACATCGGTGACGAAATGAAAGACATTCGGGCGCGGATATTTGATTTCGATGGATGCAGCGTGAAGAAATATAATATCAATTCACAATTATGGAATTCAATTGGAAAATCATTGAATGTGAAAGGATGTTTTCCTTGAATTCCTTACACTCATTCGACTTGATACGGGTTTCTTTGCCTGCGCCAAATTTGTTCTCCAGTCAACAACATTGGGAGATTCGATGACCAAAATTTCTACTACTTTTCCTCAGAATTTTCCATTACGAGAGGAAATTGGAGTTCATCAATTTCCAAAGAACTCAAACAAAATTCATGTTTTGAACTCCCATATCTTCTTGATAGACTAAAAAGAAATGTACTAATACTCCAAGATTCGAGGATAAAGTATTGATACTCAGTGGACAATTCTCATATCATATTTTATAGCTGTTAATAAAGCTTATTTATAGCCAATGAGCCAAGTTTATGTGGAAAAACACAGTGCAACGCCAATTAAATGTTGGTCCCCCATGAATAAATTGCAAATTTTGCTAGTGTGATTCTCGTTTTGTGGCCAAAACACCGAAAATTCAGAATTGTTCCACAATTGCTGATCTATTTATTCGTTGAATGATCGTGCAAGCATTATCTCAATGTTCTTCCAATTGGTTGAGAATTCAATAAACAATTGAGATGTTGTAACCAGTTTTGTTCTCGTTTGACATTGATTTTATGCGTAGGATAAAGAGTAATCATGCAAATATAAACACATACACCTCTGACGATCTATTCGGAGAACACGACTGATCGTTTATGATTCACTTTACCTCTGACGCCAACCTGTTCTTACCGTGTGGGTTTGCCGACCGCTCTTGCGTGGTTTTAAAGTACTCCGCTTTGATAGTTGAATGGAACCTCTCATCACGACAGCGTTGATTAAATCATTGAGCTACATCTTAGTTCAAAATTATTATTAGGTTGGATCATTACTTCGAATGACCTTAGTGAGACTGAACTTGTTCAATTTGAAACAAGATTTTCATGTATTATTCTCATGAGTTTGAATATTTCTCAGTCCTGAAAGTTTTTCATCAGCTTTGACGCTGATGGAATAAATGACAAAATGAACGTATTGAGGAGTTTATCAATTGATTCCTATGGTAGGTCTAAACTGCAGCTTGGTAAAAGCACAACTTCTGTTAAAAGTAATGTTAAAATGATGGATTTGAAAAAATACTAGATTGAAAAGAATATTAATACTCACTGAGAGAAAATTTTGGTTCCCATAACCATGTTTTGGACTTTGACCATGTCATTTAGTTATCACAACCAGATTCATGTGATTTTGTTTTGTTTTCCTGGTTATCATGATCAAATCTCAAGTCACTGTAACAACACCCCAGCCAGCAAAATCACAGTAGCGCTTCTAGCAGCTTCGCTACCATCCACTCATACAGTCAAAGGCGTCTTGTACATACAGTATTTGATTTATGTACGGGAATGGGAGCAACTTGGTAGCACTCCCTGGTGATACTGGTAGCGCTGAGGTAGTGCTACGTTATAGTTTGCATGGTAGTGAGCTATGGTAGTGAGCAGTGCCAAAACCCTAAGAAAACTACTACGTTGCCACCGTGGCACTGCTAGTAGCATTAACGCAAATTCAGAAGCGCTTTGCTGGCCGGGACGGAGAAGAATGTGTGGGAAGTGTGTAGCAGGGTTTAGCATAATAACGGCAGTTTTGGGAAACTTGAGCATTTATGTGCACTCCTCCTTCAATTATGGTAATCCACACCTCATTTTGGTGAAAATAATTTTCCATCTGACACATATTATTATGAGTTTAACAAAAATTTCTAAGAATTGAAGGAGAAATGTTCATAAATGCCCATGTGTCCCAAAACTGCTGTTATCATGGGGATCTCTGCTACAAATTTTTCTCCGTTCATTGTTTCTGTGATCAATGTGATCATGTTGCTTTTTTCCTCAGATTTTTGATTTCCAAAATATTCTACAGAAGATGAGAGGGATCATCTTAAGTGAAAATAAAACAACATATTTTGGAACCTTCTCTGAATTATGGATAAGCGACACCCGACAGTATCGATATTTTTCTATGATGAATTTGTATGAAATATTTACAGAAACTTGAATAATTTGATCATCAACGTTTGTTGTAAAGTCACTCATGAAAATTCATGAATCGAATATGAAAAATGATAACCGATGTGTTTACATGTATTCGATATAAGTGATTCACCATCGACAAGGTTTTCATATCGATGATATCCTTGAATCATATGGAAAATATCTTATCTAGTGAAATATGCATAATCTAACAATTAACATCCTGTGAAATGAGAACAAAGTTTCATCGTTATTCACTTTCGAATAGAGAAAATAACAATGAATGTTCTAGGAAATTTACCTTCCAGCGATGTATGACAAATACTATGATAAGTGAATCTCAATTAATCAACAATGGATAATCATTATGAATGTATCGTATCGATGCGATAATTCCAAAGTCCAAATATCACAATGATTCTGAAGAGTTCAAAGGCGCAGGATACTTGGCGTACTCATTTTATGGAAATTATTATGTTTATATAACTAAAAATTGTAATCAGTCACTGTTTTCTGACATTTGATTTTTCAGGAATGATTGCGATCATCGTTTGATCTGGCAAATCATGATTTCTCAGATATGAAATGGAATTCAGAATCTTATGAAGAATCTAGGAAAGAATTGTATATCATATTTGACAGGAATTTCCTGTTTTTCTACATCATTTCATAGGAAATGATGGCAGGTATATAAATATTTCTTCTAGTATTTCATATTCTAGCTACACGGAAAGGAAAAAGTTATGAAAATTTAGAAAATATTTATCAGAACTTAGAGAACTTGACGTCTGCTCTATTTCTCTTTCCCTACGAAACAATAATTCCTACAGGATTCATTTCGAATACCATGAATCCAAAAGGTGTTCATTCCATGGGTTGTTACAGGAACTTTTCAACAATACCAAATGAACTCTTATGAATTCATTAACTATACATGTGCTGTCTGGAATGCAAATATGAACAATTCGTATATCTTGACATGCCCATTGAAGCATTAGAAATAAACATACAATACTTCACATTGGTAACATTTTTTCCTTCAATTTTTCCGCATGATTTTATGTACAATAAGAGAATACATGCGTGACTCATGTCATTATAATATACCAGACACTACGATACAACGCAGAACATAACAAAAAATCACTGTAAGATTTGATGACGAATTTTATGAAGAAAAAAGTATATTCAAACGATTGATAAGACTCGTTATACTCGTTGTAGATGTGATGGTTATTACACGAGAATTACAAAATATCTATGCAAGAGGAGAAAATGAAGTTCAAGGGTAGTTGAAAACGTGAGTAAATTAGTGTTGATATAGATCTTCCACGTGTGCTGACATATTTTTTTGAAATTCATCTTTATGATTTCTTTGAATCATACCAATTTTTTGAATGAGTTAAAATATTCTGATATAATAAACTTTTGAACACATTTTTTTTATCATTCTGTTTCAATATAATTTGAATCAGTTCATTTTATTATGTACAATTTCATATAAGTTTTCAATATAAGAGCAAGGAATCTACAACGATGCATTTTTAAAATTGATCATCTCTTCTCCATTCCATTTGAATGAATTTTTGAAAGCTGAAAATGACTTTCGATTTTGAATATCAAAAACAGTATCAGCGGTATCACACTATAGTTACCTTAATTCACACATTATATAAAATATCATTGAATTCCCATTAATTCTATTTCATGTTCAAGAACAACAATGTAATTTCTTAGAATATATCAAACCAACGATCATCAACAAAAAATCTTACATGAATCAGTAAATAATTGCAACAAACAACAATAAAAATAAACTCTCCCCTTCTTATTGCAAAGAAAAAAATATATGTTTATAATTGGATGAAACGATATATATCGTATTTGGATTTTTCAATTGAATAAAAATATATTTTGAATGAATTTTTCATTCGGCGTGTTAAGGTCTGCTAGTCGATGTCGTGGGTCGTGGATAAACAACCGGACTCGGCGCATATACGGGTCTCTGAGGAACTGGATAAGCTGTGATCGCTCCTGCCGGAGCAGGTCCTGGAGCAGGTGCGCCGGTGATCATCCCTACCAAGATTGATAGTCCCACAGCTAAGATCGTCAAAATGTTCCTCAGGGAAATCTGTAACACATGACACGTGCAAAATATTTTGCTGGAGTTGGCGACGAATCCCTTTTATATCAATACAAAGAGATAATTGAGACCTCGAAGAGGCATTAGTTATTCGTCGAGGAACTTCTCAAAGAAAAAATACTTGGCTTGCGGTAAATGAGTTTATGAGGAACAATGTTACTCGCGTTGAATTCGAGACAAGCAACTTTGAATATACGATCATAACAATGATCATGATATGTTAATGTTTTTTCTTCTCTTCACATTCGGAATACAAAATTACATTTCTATGATGTGGCTATCGATGCATGAACGATAAACAAACCGCGCCAATAGTTTCATGCGAATTTCATTGATTTTTGGAACAAAGTATTCGCATTGATTGAATTTGAATAGATCGATTCGGATGGTGCGAGAATAAATACTGATCGGTATTGAAGAAACGTACTTGAATAACAGTTCAACGTTCTTCAAAAGTCACTGATTCGACTGTGATGAGATTTTCTGATTGAAAAATACAAAAATTTCGAGTATAGAGGATTTTTCAGTCACATCAACCACAACTGTCCCATGCATCAGTGAAATTATAGTGAAAGGGAACTCTGTTCTTGAGTATATTTGATATGTAAAAAATGTTTATTTTATTCATCTCTATGATGAGTTGATAACAAGGAAAAGATCTAAGTTTTTATTGTTCAAATTAAATACCCGGGAAAAAAAGTTAAGATCTAATTAGATCTCATCAGATGTGATTGGATTCGAATTTTGGTCGACAAGACCTGAGTTTAGATCTGACTAGATCTGGACAGATCTGGTTAAATCTGTGTAGATCTGGTTAGATCCGAATTCAAAATCACATTCAATCTTGATGAGCAATGGGTTGCTGAATTAATAAACATTTTCTGATATTTTGTCATGTATTAATTCAAATTTGAACACATTTGTTGACAAATATGAGCTAAAATTGCAGTTTTTCAGATCTAAAATTTTGTCCGCAGAAGACTCTTTCCCAGCATTCCAATGGATTCTTCAATTCAGTGAATGCAGCTAAAAATTTCTTATTAACCATGCTTTGGTTCTTTTTAACCTTTCGAACCTTTCAAGGCCGAAGACAAACACGATTCCTGGCCATGCTAATGATATTCCCTAGTAGTGCTCTAATCATTTACGAGTTTTGTACACTGAGAGAATTTTATAGTTAAATTTAAATGGAGGAAAATACTGACTTGTAATGAAATTTATTGTAAAACATTGTAAATTTGATCAGGTTTCTATTGTTATGCTATAGCAGATTTCATTGGAAGTCAGTATGTTCTAGTATAGTAAATTTAACTATACATTTCTCTCAGTGTAACGCTCAACTAGCCAAAAACTAGACATTCGCGAGTACTTCACCAGAATCTTACGAGGCACTTACAAGCATCTAGTTTTTGGCTAGTGAGGCGTTACAAAACTCGTCAATGACTAAAGCATTTCTACTTGGGTTATTGTTAAGTAACAGTGCATTACTGTTATGTTCATGTCACATCTTGAATTTGCTGGGAATTCTCTTATAGATCGTGAACCAAGCTGCACTGAGAATAAGGGTTTACTTGAATATTGGACAACCAACGAATTTTGCCATTCTAAATAAAAATACAGTTGAACGAAATGAATTTCTTTCGCTAGCGCTAAATTTTTCATCGTCATTTTGAATAATTCTTTGAATTTACATTTCAGATTACTAGATTCTTATTCACACTAGCCAAAATTTAGCTGGAGAAGATGGATTTTAGTTGCTGCAGCTAGGTGTTGAATAAAGAGACACATCCTCTTACACAGGAACACATACAAAAGAATGTATATCGACTCGTTTCACCATAACATTTATCGAATGAATTCTACTAAACCGTTCCACAGAGTCGAGAAAAGATTCCACAGAAATCAAAATCCCTTCACAATTCGAATGTACCCAACAAATCTTATCGATATTATCTTCTACCCTTTAAAACCCTCTAAAATCAAAGTATCATTACCAAAACCATTTTCGAATTCTTGTCTCCTGTGTTCTTTTCAAAATCTCAGAATATTTCTTTGACGTTCCTTTAGTCTTCGATGTCCCAAAGATGACTAGGGTCATCACTTCAAAGGTAGACTTTTATACTGTGATTCAAAAAAAGAAATAAAGACGAAGGAAGCGAAGATAAAAAAAGAGGTGGAGCTTTATTTAGGTCAGAAACAATGCGCGCCATGCGTACGATATTATTCGGGTAATCATATACAGGACGATTCGCAATTAAAGAAATATATTCGACGTACTATGATGTATTAGATAAGACAAAAAACAATGATACGTAACTCGTTATCTACTTGGAATGATAATTAAGGGATCTAACAAAACTGCTCTCTATTCTTAAGATATTTTCAATTGGTTTATTGTATGACAGTTTTAATTTGATGTACGTTCAAATGGAAATGCTCTATCCGATTCCTTGATCTCAACTTTCACTGCCATCGTTTGTTGTTCACATCCACTACGTATAAACGCACGGAGGATGCTACTGGCATACCAGTGAGGTTAAATATACAGAAAATGTAGGTTATGATGAATCTCGATTGACCGTTTAATTGAATGAATTCGAGAAGCTTTATTGTTCTATATCAGCAAAAATATCAGCTACTATAGCTGAACATTTCAGCACTTTCTTCTTCACAGCTAATTTCTTAGCTAAAATTTTGCTGCTGCAGCTGAAATTTAGCTATCACAGCTAGGAAAATGGCTATCCATCTTCTAGCTAATTCCTTTTTGTGGTGATACTTCGATAAAAACAATATTCCGTTCATTTCTCTTTATTGAAGTCTACCTTTGAATTAATGGAATTCAATGCAGATTTTGCAAAAGTAAATGAATCATTCCAACCTATTGAATTCCTATTGGATTTCATCAATTCAATTAATTCTAATAGGTTTGAACAAATGTGAATAGTTATCTACCCTCACAAAGTTTCTATAAAATCTCATGACTCAATGCGATTCAATAAACTTTTCGAACTTCAACTTGACAACATCTTGCATTGAATGTATTTTGTAAAAATCACATTGAATAGAATTTATGTTTTCAAACGTGATCGTTTTACGATCGAGTTGAGCTGTTCCTGTTTTATTCGCATGCTGAAACGTTTAACGGTTAATGTAAGGAGGAAATTAAATACAAGAAATGTATCCTTTCTCAATATCTCACTGGAAAATTATAAATTTAATGGACATTGAGTGCTGCCTTATTCTGAAAAATATCAACTATTTCATTCAATTTTTGTGTTTCTGCTGTGTCCTAGATTCTCCCATCAATGTATCACTATGCAATCTGAATACAACAAAAAAATAAGTGATATGAGTAAAGTGTATAACTCAAACTATGATTTTATGTTATGTAAAAGACATGGATTATTAATCTAATTGTTAGTTCGATGAATTCACTATTACTATAGATAATTTGGGTTCTAATTTTTCTGTGAATTTAGCATGTTTGCAATGCATATGCAGGCATCGAAGTTCTCTCACGATTTATAGTTTGTGTCATTATTTAAAATGTTGGTAATATTGATCGTGAACAAATAAAATATTGTATTTTCTTAATAAAAGTCTAGAATTGTTTCATAGCTGTTTAGACGCTCCACGAGACGAACGATTGATTGATTGTTGATTCATAAAAATTTCTATGATGAATTCTATAAAATTAGAGAACAATTTATCATCATCTGCCAGTGAAGTGAGCGTCATTCAGATTATATGAATATTTAGAGTGAAGATGAGAGCGAACCGAGTACTATCTGATCTATGAAAATGTGTAGATTATAGAAATATGAGCGAAGCAAGAACTATTCGGTTTATAAAAATGTGAGCGTAGCAAATACCATTTGTATTAGAAGTGCATGATATTTCATATAAAATTTTGAATTATTATTCTATAAAATTCAATATAAATTCGACAGAGTTTCTTTAAAAAATATTTGCACCTCTGGTTCAGATTTTTGAAATGTAAGCGAAACTTGCCGATTGTCAATAGTCTCTGTGAGACTGCACATTAAATTTTGTAGTCAAACGCACTCCAGAATTCTCTGAAATCTTGATGTCAAATTTGTCATTGGGCCTTGATTTGGGCGAGATTTTTCTGAAGAGTTTTTTAAGAATCACAGTAAAAAAATTCCTTCTGAAAATTCAGGAAATGTGACTGTAATTTAGTACGAAATAATGTTGCTGAATTTCTAAAATGTGCTACGAAATTTAATTGAAATTTCTTAAAATTCATCTGAAAATTAAGAAAAAAGTGACTAAAAAATTACAGTCACATTTTTTGGTTTTTCAGAAGGATTTTCTTCACAGCGATCACTATAAGCAGTATTGGAGGTCATTTCTAGTGACCTTTTCATCCCTACATAATCTATCACACCCCACAGCTTACATATAATTTTAAAAATAATTTCAACGTAACTGTAATTATAATTATCATGTAAAACCATTCATACAGAATTAAGGAATATTCGTCAATAATTGTCATTTCTCTGAATTAATTCCAATCGAATTTATTTGCATATGATTGAAATTAAGCGTTATGTATGATTTGGAAAACGAGTTTTGACTATAGCAGATATTATAAAATAATTGAAAGTACGTTCAGCTGTCTGGCGGCATGGAATAGATAAATCTAATTCGTATACAGAGTGTATACTTATAGAGATTGAGTGTTGCAACAAAATTGTCAAGTCTTAGCTAACTTGGATCAATAGACTTCCACAACTTTCAAAATTCAATGGGAGTGGACGATCGTTCGTAAATAAGAACATGATGCTGAGAGAAAAGGATTCCGGAATTTATTAGCAATATCGTAAGTACGGAGCATATATTACTTCCAATATTTAATAAATTCTTATTCACTTGATGTTGTTATTGTTGTTGAATGCCTCACAAAATATTTCCATATCATAAAATATTCATGGTTTTTTTTTTCCTTTCTTTCTCGATGTCTAACGTATCGAAAGTGGAAGAGTTTTTCTCTATTCTATGATATATGTATTTCCGACAAATGATTTTAGTTTGATACGGAGTTGTTTGGTGGAAATTGAATTTGAGGAAGTACATTGTTCGTAATATACGGTGTGTTTCCTGTTACCGTTCGTGATTTATGCAATCATATTAATTCGTGTAGAAGTTAGTTAATAGTTTGAGAGAAAGAAATTAATGGCTCATATGAAACACAAAATGTGTTGGAGGATCGAATCTAGAAATACAAGTTTCTTTATTGACTCAATTATAATTTCAACGTAATAAAAACAAGTCCGGTGTACGATAAGAAAAATCACATCGTATAAATTTATGTATATATATTTTTTTTTTCGTAAGCTTGGGATATTAAAAATTTCTAAGTACTCAATAAAAAAATATTTGTAGATTTCCGAGAAGAAAATCTTTTTCTTAAGGAGTTTCCATCTCGAAATTCGTTGTCAGAATAAAACCATGGGGTGTTGGAAGGATACCTTTCTTATTTACCAAAAAAATCCATATGCATTTGTTTGAGAAAATAGAATCAAAAAAATATCAAAGTACCTTCCCGAAAATTCTCACAGTCAAACAATAATTAGCCAAGGAGCCTTGACACGCTTGTACTTGGCGTCCACGGAATACCAATAGACAGTTTCGCGAGAGAAGATGTTTATACATGAGAGAAATATCATGTTGCGTGGATACAACGAAATTCTGATACGATTCAAGGGAAAAGTTGAATGAGAAGAGAGAACATAAAAAAAGGAACGTAAAGAATAACAAGTGAATCAAGTTCTTTGCCTCATGGTTCTTTTATCACGGAACGTGAAGCGCACGTGTTCTTGTCAGTTTATACAATAAACTAAAGCGATGAACGATATTCGTGTACTTGGCTTAATCATATCCAGACAATTAACTACATTATTATCCTTTTTATTGTTATTGTCTTGGAGATAATGAATTTAATTTATGAATAATTTCAAACACTCAACCTGCGTTTGATGTATTATTATTTCCTCAAATATACTTTGTTGGCAAATAGATTATTAAATTATGTAGAATGATCGTTTGAAATTGAATAGGAGACAGAAGATGAATCACGAATCCTTGATTCTTCTTGTTTCGATATTCATAATTTATAGTTGTTTTTGTCTTTGTTTCCAATTACGTGTGTTACAATTTTGTTTTTTCTCACGTTTATGAATCAACTGGAAAATTATTTTGAAAATTAATGAGCGATTATATACTTGTGTTTTTCCTTGCGGATGAAGTGTAGTAGTAGTGTTATCGATGAGTTGCTAAAGTTCAACAAGTTTCGATGATTTCACGCTATTTGATACTCTGCATTTGATTTCAAGTATACGAATCTGTTGACGGGGCAGAATATACTCGGGGTATAAGAAATATTTCTGCTGAATTTATTGAAACATATCATAGACTATTTTATACTTTGATGATCTTTGGAACTCTTGTGATATTCCGAAATCATACTCGTATTCGTATTCACGCCTGTATCACTTCTATCGCAGATCAGTACATTCGAAAGAATCGTGGTCAAACATTCAGCAGGGATACGTACATCAATTCAATACTTACTTCCCGAAGAGAAAATACACTGTACAAAATTCCCATGGGAAACTTCACATGAATGTTCCGAAGTTATAATTTATGGGAAATTGCGTATAAATGTACCGGAAATTTATTTCCTATCTCATTGTCAAAATTTTTCGGATATGTTTTTATAATGTAGCGCTTCAGCGAAAGTTCATCGAAGCTCATTTTTAGGTTGGAAAGCGTTTGAGAATGGTCCTGTGAACGTTGCAATGTCCGCTACAAAAATAAATGTTGAAGAAAGACTGCTTTTTCAAAATAAAAAATTCTGGATCGTAATTCATCGATAAAGCCTCGAAGAATCATCCCTGGATATTTCAGATTTTTTCATTAATTCAGTTTTTAATGATTTGATCGAAAAAATGTGCTCGGATGGCAAGCTCGTATTTTCTTGATAGATATTATACTTCTTTCAAGTTTGGAAAATGTTTAGAAAATTGATACACCGAAATCCAACCTAAAACCGAATCATGAAAATTAAATTAACAGGCATAAAAATCGAACATTTTCCTTCTCCACTGCTGTTCATTTGAGAACATGAACATATATTCAGTAAAAGTCACACAACAATGAGAATCCAGATAGAAAAAAACATGCTCTGAACATTTTGTGACATCCCGGGCAGAAAACATGTTCAGATTATATACAATTTTTATTCAATTCAATATATTTTATGACATAAATTATATATAATTTTGAGAATGAACTTCGCTCAGTTTGCGAAAATGCAAAGAATGTAAACATTCTGTTTCCACTATGGCGTCATTACCTTGATTTGCTATCAATACCAATACTTTATGTGGAAACATCTTGACAACATCTCGCGAACATCTCTTGGTGCCCATTCCACCATCAACATGATGGCGTTATTGAGACATTTTTCAATCCGTGGAATTAAATCTCTGAGAATTAGTTTGAGTTCCTCAAATTCCGAAAGTTTGCTCAAGGTTTGTTGAATAAATATCATTGATAATAAATGTACTGCGTTGACACATGAGGTCTAGTAATTTTTATTGAACCGTACATAGCACATTTGATGCATCACACATCCTCGTGGATTTCATAATTGAAATTTTCCTATTTTGATAACAAAATTCATCTTGGGGGAAATTTTCATTTACCTGATGCAGAGAAAAGTTTATGGGATTGATCACAATTCGTTTTAAGTTCTATTACAATTCTATAGTAGTTGAGTGATTACAAACATGTTCTGATTATAGTTCCAGATACAGCATTGTTGCTTGAGATTTGGGAGCTGATTCGGAGTATCAGTATAATTTTGGACTATTTTCGAGTAATGTGAAAACAACATTAGATTTGTTGAATTAGCTCACTACTTTTCAGAATTCTTTATGCATAAAATTTATCCACCAAGTTGGTAGGAATTCAAAATCTTGCAGAAGATTTTTCCAACGCTTCTTTCAGTTCCAAGCATTTGGTTCGAGAAGATGAATTACAATGGTTCATCAGATTTCGTGGATGTGAATTTTCGTTTCGTTTCTATCAACGATTCAAACTTCAACAATTTCGAGTAACAGAAAGAGAGAGAGAAATTTTTTTCATTGTTCTGTGTAATTTCTAACCATGCGAATTAATGGAACCAGTAATTCCATTAACATTCCAGGAAATTTAAACATGCGAGGGATTGATTTGATTCCTAAGAATCTTCAAATGCAATGATAATGATCAACGATCTTCTTTGTACAATTTATAAAAATCTATTGAACGATATATATACAATAATTTTCCAGATGTTCAATTGAATTTTGTCATCCATTTCATCAGTTTTAAAAATCATGATTGCTATACAATATTTTTGGCAACAATAAATTCGATTAAATATTAACAATTCAATAATAACCACAATTCCATGTCCTCTTCAATTTGTGCTTATGAATTTCTTTCCATATGTTCTCTTCCCTATTTCTGGAAGTAATTCAAACGTGAAATCATGTGGGAATTTTTAATACAAGTAAAATTCCAGATTTTCAAATATGATTTCTCAATAATAAATCGTGTACTTCCTCAGTAGGAATTAGATGCTACACAAGACATGTTTTAGATGTTTTAGCAACACTTTTATGTGAGTTTATCAACCAACAATGAAACCCACAATTGAAACCAAGAATATTCTCCATTAGGGAAGAGAAATCGAAATTGTTTTCCACTGGAGTATCTTCAATATTCAATTCATCTCCTGTCATTTGTAAAATACTATTCTCCAATATCATCTATAAAATTTATCTATCTATTTTATGTACAATATATTCATTTTCCTGCTGAATTCACACGAAGAAAAGATTGCGATGACAATCCATATTCATCGTAGAAATTTTATTTACAATTCTGGATCTTCGCAAATGAATTGTGCGCAAATTTCCATCCGACAGAATCGTGAATCGAAGATCGATATGTCGCATATATAAGTTGAATACAAATTCTAGAAAAATCATATTAAATCATTTTCAAAATGATAAATTCGATAAAATTCTCATGCGATGCGCATTCGAGTCTTTTACAAATTGTCTTTTATGGGACGGAATTTTCATCAACTAGTGATGTGGAATTTTTACAGATGCAATCCTTTTCTGTACAGGATGTATCGAATTTGTTTAATAAACACTGGATATTTTGCTACAGAACAAGGATGGATCCTATTCAAAGATAGACATCAGAATTATTCATTCCTTTTGAATATCTTGCTCTATCACGCTCAGTAATGAACAGCCCACGAAACAATTCGTGTGTTGAAAAATCTTCTGAACACATCCAAGATGTTTACAATATAACATCTCTTCGACTGATTTGATATATTGATGCATGAAAGTTGAGTGGGAGTTCATTTGAAAAAATCATATCGTATGCTTCGTACATGATTCACGCATAATCAACACCTCTGCTGAGCATTTACTCGCCTGTGTTCTCAGTTTGTTTCAGATTTGAACTTCACAAACGATTTGAACTTTACAAACATCCCAATTTTCGCTCATATTTTATTCCAATGAGACTAATCAGGATATAATTTCAACAGCTGCCAAACATTCCCCTAATCCAATTCCATTGCTTTGTACATCACGCAGGTGCTTCGGTCTGATTCAGTTCTTCTGTTATAGATGGACAAGCTGAATTAACAGTACTGTCATCGATGTAATCTTCAGGATTCAATTGTTTAGTCGCTGATGAGAAGTATATTATTCTGAAAAAAATCCAAATAAAACGATTCAATTATTCGATTATGGAAACTCAGTTGTGTTAAGAGGTGATACGCAGCCAGAAGGGAGGAAAAAACAATCTTTTATGAATTTTCCCAGCACAGACATTCAATTCAATGCTTTTGAGCTGTTGAATTTGTGGGTCTTCGTTTTCATTAACAATCATAAACAATGTTAACAAAGTTTCCATTTCAATGACAAAACCCAAAACATCTTCTTCTTTAGTGATGCATGGCATTTCATTATATCGATATTTTATGTACAATTTGTATATAATTTTCATCCTTATTGTATAAGATTCAATATCAACTCGACATACGTTAAATATACATTTGCAATTCTTTCTTCATCGGGAGAGTTGCGAAGGAAATTAAATTTGCGTCACTGTTGATGGAATTAATCCTCTATTCAAATTCGTCTTCGAGCATAAGCATCATTTCCTGTTTTTATTATGAAAATCGAAAAAAATAGCTGCACTTTCCTGATTTCAAAATCAGTCAGTTCTATCAGCCAAATTAATGAAAATTTAGCGAAAAATTTTATTTTGTCGAGGAAAAGAATGTTTGAGCAAGTGTCTTTGAACTTTATGGCAATTCAAGTAGTTTCCTCCACGATACAAATTCACATTCATCGAGTATGATACCAGTACAAGATTTGTGTACTCACGAGATCAAGAGCAGCACCATCATTTGTGTGCCAAACGTGAGCCAATAAATGGCATAAGGTGCCGTAGTGATGGTAGCCTTGTACAGTTGATTGTATAGAATTCCACTGAATAAAGGCGTCGCGTTATCAAAAACAGAAAGTACGGCAAATACTTTCCCTGTGGAAATAAAGAAAAGATAAAGTATCTGTTAGTCAAAACCTTTTTTATCCTTCAAAACGTGCTTTGAAACAAAAAATCATGAATGGAAATTCAAGCTCACCTCTTTCTACGGCAGGAACAAGTTTCGAGATCATTGATCTCAAGGAAGGAGCCACTACCGGACCGATAGCAGCAACCACAGCCCCTGGAATGATTCATTGCATCCAATATTATTTATAAACACCAGGTCTCGATATCTACATCATTTAAATGACTTCCTTCAACTATTATTAATTATTCTTTCGACGTTTGCAAAGTTGGTAGATCTATCCAACTCTGAACAAATTCAATCTATTCAGCGTTTTCTCTGGTTTTTCGATTGATAGTGATAGCGATAGGCTTGACGATAATTTTGCGATATTCATAAAAGATTCTACTTACCCAAGTAAAATAATTCAGGTACTCTTGCTAAAGCAAACACGACTCGTCCAATAGCATGGGATATAGCACCTATCGCCACGATTGATGCATCACCTAATTTTAATGCTTTGCTTAGTAGAGGTGCTCCAACCAACATAGCTGTGAAAAGAACATTTTTCGATCAATTACGACTTGACAATGAATACTTCCAACCATGCACATTTGATGTATTTTCAAGTAACCTTTGAAAGCAGTCGAAGATGTCTCATGTTGACTACAATATCGATTGCTTACCTACAACGAATAATGCCGATTGGAATGTTCGGAATTTACTGAACGCTGTTACATCCCATTTAAACATGAGTTGCGTATACAGATAACTCATTGGCTTCTCGTCCCTTTGGAAAGTATAAAATCCCATCGCCACTAAAACTATCCATAGATAAAGTCGGCCGTGATTTTTTCTTGTTTTAGATAATGTACGTATCGTGGCGACAACGTGTTCTTTATCGAAGAATTCTGTGAGAGCATTGGATCTAGATAAAGGCCTTTGTTGTTCGGATGTTTGCCATTTGAGATTCAATAGGGAGTACAGCATCGCGAGTGCCAGCAAAGATGCATTGATAGTGAACATGATAGTGTAGGATCCGTTCACGACATTATTAAACAGATACGATCCGATGGCAACACCTGTAATCGAAACAATTGTTAAAATCGTATATCAAATTCATTCATCTTGACGTGTTTGTTGAATTTATAACTTCTACCAAGTGTGCTTTTTGCTCCATAGCATTTTTATTTCCTAGATAATTCAAGGAATGACTGAAGAAGTTCGAGAAGTCTTATAAAATGCTTTGAGAAGGTTTGGGTCTGGCGTCCTTTGGATATTCAGTGAATTATGCTGTATGGAAGTGTCTTATTGTGTCTTAGGAAATTGCTTTTTCAGAACTCATTTAGAATAATTCAACAAATTTATGAATTATAGAATTAAAATTTCACTCAAATATGTGGTTGAAGCCTATGCAAAATAAAAGGATCAGGATGGGCTGAAGTGACATTTTTGAGCAACTCATCTAACACTCCTACATGGGAAACCCAAATGAAACTGTAAAGAAGAGCAGAAAATCACTCGAGTGCTTAACCACAATTCGTTCTTAGAATATTTCATCCTTATTCGAGACAACATCACATGCTGTTGGGATATACACCAGTCGAATACATGGATTAGAGTACTAGACGCACTACAAAATGATTTTAAATTGATCAAATATTTCAAACCCGGACTTACAGGTTTGGAGCCCTAGAAGAATCGAACAAAAAAAGGAAATCAGGTCCTCGTATTTTCTACTGGGGTCTCGTTAACTTTGATCCCATCCAAGAAATTGTTTTTCACTTTTAAAAATTCAAACTTGTTTCTGAAGTAAGAAAAAGATATCTAGAGATTTCATATTTCATAGAGGCATATGGTTTCAAAAGCACAGTCAAAGAGAGATTCATAAGATTATTGAATTCACGTGCAAGAAGTTCAATCGAATTGACACATCAGAATGAAGCGTTTCCAAATCAATGCGAAACAGTATACAAAAAGATGCCAAGACAAAGATCACGACACTCAGATAAGTACCTCAAACAAGTGTCGAAGGTTGCAACGATCAAAATAAGTTCTTCTCAAGGGTTCAAAGTGGCTCGCAATATCTGTTCATGTTCACGAGGAGACGTAATGACAATTATCATTCATATTGTTTACCTATCGGCATGGCACTGAGATAAACGCCATCCAAAATTGTAATTCTAAAAGTCCTCTGTTCGATTGTAGAGACATCAGATATGTAAGCGAAAGAACTGCCGAATATAGTAACATCGCCACCCAACAATCCCATTGGAAAAACCGCAGTCCAGAGCACCATGTTCAAATTCCAATTATCCATCAGGGTATTCACTATAATCATCGAGGAATATATAAATTTGCCGAGTAATCCCACCAGCAGGGGTAACTTCCTTCCATGATGATCGCTCCAATTGCCATAAAAGAATGATAATAAGATAGGAATGACATGGCCAACGATATTGTTCCATTGATTGAATTCCGAAACTGTTATCTAAAGAAATGTATATTATTTTCCATCGTGAGAAGATTATATGAAAATTCTTGATACCTGTACTTCTGCTTTTAGTGTTTTATTGGTGTTGATAGTGGCGCAAAGTTCTTCGGAATAACCATGATCAACTCGACATGCTTTATGCACGAAAAAAGCTAATTCGATCACCGAAGTGATCATATAAGCCATCATGTAGAGCCACATCGTTGGTTCCACGCATATTTGTCGGATCCATGGAAAATATTTAGTCCAAAACTTAAAAGCTGGTTTTATCATGTTCACCTGTGGAAAACAATCGTTTGAAACAAAAGGTCTGAGTGATTTAACAGGAGGGAAACTTATTTGATTTGAATCAGAATTTGTATGCTCTACTCTGATGCTTTGGGACGATGAACAGAGTGAAATCTTGGATAAATGATGTAACAACTCACTTCAGGCTCTCTAGGTGCATCCATTTTATCATTATCGTATTTAAGCATTGTTCTTTAGGTTATCTTCCACATTCGGGTAGGAATTTTTCAACCAGTCCCCATCATTTGTATTTTGATATTTGTTCTCCAGTTATGTTCCTTCGCTCCATACAATGGACGAATCTGAAATTTCAAAGGGATTCCAATCATTCTTTAATTCTTTTCTCGATTCATCAGTAACATGAAACTAATGAAAGGGTTACTGTGCTACTGCTTAGAAAAAAGTATGGTACTATTCGAATTCTGCACAAGTTGTTGTTATTGATTTGATGTAATTGCTGGCGTAAATGCGATAGGAATAAAATTTGATGGGATTAACATCAATATTATATATACATTGTTACTGAACTGGATGGGATAAACAGTGTTGCTGTGGTTAAACATGACAATCGCCCACGTGTTTATGGACTAACGACTCAATCACAGACCAAGCCTGGCACAAGACCTGTCGAGACTTGTTTTCAACAATTCATCAAACTTTGCCCAGACTTGGGAATGATGAGATAAGAACAAGCTTGGCTCCATGGTTTTTTCAAGCCTGGTCCAAATGATTTGCCAAGCATCAACCAATGCTCCTTTCATCACAGAAAAGAAAAGAGTAGTTGGATCCATATTTTAGCTTGACTTCGCTCCTTAGAATACCCCTACATGAATTATGTTAGAAATTCAATAGGTAACTCACTATTCATTGAATTTTTACATGACCATCGCTTTACTTCCATCATGAATCAGATAACTTATCTCTAATGATTACTGAGAACAACAGGTTTTGATCAGAAAGTAAAGTCGATGACAACGCTATCACTATTTCAAACGTGTTTTTCGATCGATGACATGGAATCTTGACACATCACGACTCTCCTTTATTTTAAAACAAGTCGCATTCGAATTTTCAAAATTATAGAGAGATTTTGATTCTCTTTGTTCATCTCGCACAGGAAGTATATCGTACACATTTGCAGTTTGTAGATGAGGAAAAAAGGGGGTTAAATTACAAGTTTATTCTGCATACTCAGATTATGAAGGTTTGTCCCATTAATGAAGATGGTCCAATTTTAGTAAAACTATTATTCATAGAGCAAAATGATTCATGATTAACTTCAAATCAGTCGAGAGATTGAAAATCAGAACTACTCGAGAGATTTTATGGACAAAATGTCATGAAACGTTGCCAAAAAATTTCAGAAATTGCTTATACCTCATTTTTGTAATATCAAATGTGTATATATAATCCTCTTCTTTTGTAATTTCATTAAAGATGTGATATAAAACCTAAAAGAATTTAGAAAGGATTTTCAAGCTCCACCAAAATGAATGAATAACGGTATTCAATAAGTTTCTGCTGGACTCATTCAATGGACTCGCTGGTGGTCTTATTATTCCTTAGCCGCAGTGTGGATATTCTTTCTGCGATCTTGATATTTTAGAACTTTGAAATTGGATCCCAATTCAAGATATTAACACAAAATCAACACACTTTATTTTTATAGTCATTGCTAATGTTCTATGCGTAGATGAAGTTTTACCTTGATAACTAGCAGGAAAATTATTTTGTAAGAAATTTGTAGAATTTGAGGTGTTGTTTTTGCACTAAAGCTTTTTGTATACTGTTTAGTGAATTGTAACCCAAGCCTCGTGGTACGTTGGTGAGTGTAAAATTATAAGTCAAGAGTAATATTATACACCGCATATCTTATGATATGTTGTGACCAGTGCGTGTTTAATGGGTTACCATTCTCCTGGGCTAAGTTTCAGCTTATTTAAGATCGATTCTTCCGCAGAGCATGTTTATCAGGTCATTGTCATGTGGTATTTCTACATTTCCCTTTAAATGGAATAGAAAGTAACATCAAGTAGTACAAGAAGAACTCTAAAGATTCGTCCATAATAATAATTTTTTTCCGATCCTTTTGATATAAATTAAACGTTGATTTGTTATCATATAAAAATGTGCAGCGGATATCATTTTGTAAACGTCATAAAATGTTATCAGTTCACGTTTGTATACTACTCAATCTTAGATCACGGACTATACATATTATAAAATTATTTTCACGAGTCATCTTGAAACTTGGTAAACAAAGAAGACATCTTCATCGAATTCTCATGTTTGTTCCCAAGAATTGAGTTTCTCACAGACTTCTTGATTTCTTTCTTAAAAAGTATGAAATTTGTAGTATGAAATTATAAAAATCGATTGTTCTAATCGTTACCATCATTTTTCTTGTATTCCCTGAGAAATATAATCAAGTTCTTAAATCCAAAATCATTGAGTGAATGTGCAAAAAACAATGTGTAACTTTTTATCCTTTATAATTGAAAATTCATGTTCGGTGCACGAGAGATATATCGAGTTTCACAGAATTTGAACGAAATCCGAAAGGGATTCAAAAAGATCCAAAATAAGTCATAATATGAATAAAGATTTTACAATATTTCTTAAATTTGAGTATCGGATATCATCAAAATATTCAATCTTCGTTAGAATATGAAACTCACAATTTTAAATTTCAAAAGAGTGTTTGATCATCATAGAATCATTAATGAAATATTACATGATTCAAAGTTGAAATACCATTAACTCATTGTGTTAGCAAAAAATATATCTCTCCTCTTTTTCTTTAATCAAAAAATGCAGTGTTGCCTTTTATCAACGAATATCGTGGTTCTCTTTAGCTGTCTCCACGGTCATGAGAAAGAATGAAATCAAACTCGAAACTTTGATGCGTGATTTAATTATTCTCAATTAGTTCAAGCTGATGGAATTGTCCCATCAGCATTTATTGTCCTTGTCAAACAAAACGAAGGACTGTGATATTAATATACGTGTAGACAAAATACAGTAAGAATTGTAATTGTTAGAAGTGTAATTTTGAATGGAGTGGATGGAAAGATCCTAAGTCTTGAGTTTGAGATATCAATACTGTATAGCAAATATTACATCGATAGAGAACTAACAAATAGAGGAGCGAAGTCAAATGTGAAGTCTGATACACTTCAAGATCAACAAAAGAAGGGCTGAACATTTCTCAAATTGGCTCAATTGGTTTATTTAACACGCACGAATTGTTCTAGAGTATAAAAATCAAATACTTGTTTCAAAAAGTTATCAATATGTTGACACAATTCTGTAGTTTGGAAATTTACAATCATCAGCTGATAAATTTGAAGTTTTCTCGTCAACTACGATGGTCGATATTTCCGATATCATTTCATAACATTTTGTATGCTCATAGCTACGATTGACTGATAAACCGCGCATCGTACAAATTGATACAACTCTTCGGCACAAATAACTACACGTACGGAATTACAAGAGACATATACCAAGTTGTACTGTAATTTTCTTGATTTATCTTCTCATGAACAATAATACTTTGTCAATTTTATCGTTTGTCAGCCCGTTGCTCAAAGATGAACTATAAATACAATATATCTTCGTTTACGACGAGACTGATGATATTAAAGGGAATAATGAGGAGAGAATATCGTTTTATAATGTAGAGGCGGGGGTTTTGATATTCGATACATGATTTAATTTTTCTGTAATGTAGAGAAATTGAAGAAATTTGAGTTTCAGTTGATCGTATTAGCAGATTACACAAATTGATGCAATTTTAACTGAATGAATCTCTGATTCAATTATTCTCTTGACGAGTAACCCAGATTCAACTATGAGATATCAAATCACAGCATCGGATGTCATATATGAAGTAATGAGTTAAGTAATGAGTTTGAGGCACGCTTCATGCAATATTATACATGATCATCTTCCACCGTTATGACCGATTTGCGTTACGCGGGAGATTGAATCGTTCAAATTTCTTACGTAATCGCCAGCAACGATTTTGAAAAACAATCCTCTGGAGAATTTACGAATGATCACAGAATCTTTGATATAATTTGTATATAATTGCTGTTGAATTTATATATAATTTTTATATGGCGCATAGAATATTCTTAAACTATTTCACCTGCGTATGAACTCTCTCAATCGGGAAGTCGCAGCTAATATAGATGTAACGATATCAAACATCCACATTACATGCAATGAAGTTGTACATTGCTATTGCATCACTAAAACTGTTTTGGATCAAGCATGGTTCTAACATACTTCGTACGTGTTGTACAGCAAAAATAGTTGAAGAAAAATCCGAAGAATTCCCTCTTGGGATTTCATTTGCCGTTCTTGTTGTGATAATTTTTATGTTACACAACATATCTTTTCTTCCTCAAGATAATTCATATGGAAAATCGCTCTCTTTCAAAAAGAAAAAAATAGTAAAAAAGAATGGTGTGATTTGATGATTTTTGATAAACGAGTGAATACTATTTTTGCTTATTTTCAACCTTTAAGTCTCTATTGTATAACTACGTAAAATTCAAAATATAATAATGTTTGAAATTGAAACACGTTAAGAATGAATTCTCAAAGAGGTTACCTTGGTCGAATATCAATGGAATCATGTATTCCACTGAATGATGTACGTAATATCGACGATCGCATTAGATAAAAATATTCGACGATTAATGTTTATGTCAAAAAATCAATAAAATTCACACAAATGCACATGTTTATTAGAATCGAGTGTCGAATCAACTAGGATTGTGGAGAAATGTATGGAGAGTATAACAACACGTGTTCGACTGCTTTCATTTGATGCTGTTACTCAACGTTTATCCATCGACCTTATCTACTAGGTGGGAGACTAAAATTCAGCCAAGTAGAGGCATACGAACTATAGCGCGATTTCACTCTTCGTCGTTGAACGTTGATAAGATTGTCTTCGTTCACGGAGCACTTCACGATTTCGTTTCTTCATCGCGCACCGCGTATATTCTCCATCAGAGTTGCCAACTTGATACCACGAACACACTCGGAACGACAGAATATTCCAGCGCATGAACAGAAACGTTCGCTAAATGTATGCATATAATCTATCAAATGAATTAACTAATCTAACCTAATCTCCTTATTTTCAAATTTCACGGAAGGAAAAAATTTCTCTACTCAATTTGAAAATCTCTGAACTTTGGTTCAAGATATCCAAAATAACCCAATAATCAATGCACGTGTTTGGAAAAAAAGCATGAGATTATCAGGAAAGAAATTTCGTATCTCTTTACCCCAAATATGGCAAATTTATCCACTCTCTTGATCTTTATTTCCATATGTACTTTTCAAATTATTCAATTCGCGATCATGCGCGCAACAATTTCATATCACGTGATATGAAAAATATTGATCAAAACTCTTTAGTTCTAGTTTCTCTTTGATCGCGGGAATTTGAATTTCTGGATAAATGAAAAATCGTATTCATGAAATCGCAAATGCATGTACTTAGTGAATATCGCAATACCGATAACAAGAAATTTAATTACAAGAGTTACATAAATAGGGAGATTGTAATACGCCAACGGCGAAGGTGTTGAAGATTGAATTAGAGCAATTCAGTGTTACGTAAGAAAATGATCATTCGTTCGGAATCGTGGTTGAATTTTGTAATAATTCTTTCTCATTCTCATATTTTTGACATGAGCGAGTGAATGGTCGTTGATTTGTCCACCCCTATCGATCGAGATGCACAAGTACCCATTAGAGCCGGTAATCACGAGCGCAGAACCAGTTTTCTCTCCTTCGATTTAAAGAACCAAACTGGTTTGGTTTTTCTAGTGACCAGAATATTTCTACAACACCGTCTGTGCGTGTGAAAACAGATGATGGACTTATTGCACGACTATGGTGTTGATAGGTCATGAAATTTAGATCAATCCTTTTTCTTTCTCGTTCGTTTCAGTGCTGAATTTTGTGCGTCGTTTGTGAGAAATCGTATTTTTCAAGTATGATTTCTTATATTATTCATAAATCCAATGACGGTTCTATCCTGATGGAAATTTAAACTAGATTTTCAAAATTATAGAGAATTTTTCCTCACTTCAGTAGTGGATTTTATCCTCCAATCGTAAGAATTGAAGTTTCTCCTCCACTTTGGAAGAATTATTTTCCCTTTTGAGGACGCGATCATCCACAAATATTTTTTAAATCGTGCAAAACGATCGAGCTATCGATACTACGGAAATTTCCCCTAAGTCAGAAACATTTTCGCTACTCATACATTCTGAGGAATAATTGTGGATTGTTATTTCAAAGATGAAGAATTTTTTGCCATAATTCGATGAACTTTTCCCTCACTTTTTGGAGGACTCACCACCCCGGAGACAGAATAATTTGTTTTCTACTTTTGAAGGAAAACCCTAGTAGAAATGCTCTAGTCATTAACGAGTTTTGTAACGCTTAACTAGCCAAAAACCAGACGCTTGCAAGTGTCTAGTACCTAGCTAGTTGAGCGTTACAAAACTCGTCAGTAACTAGAGTATCTCCACATGGGCAGTAATTGCTCCACAACTGCACTGTAAAAAGAACTTTGGAAAACTTCCAGTACAGTACTGGAAGCAATTAACCTGTACATTTGTACTGACTAATTATATTTCAATCATGAAAATTCCAGTACATGTATCAGAAAATTCTTACACTTGTACTGGAAAATGGAAGTGAAAAATGTTCAATTTCATGTAAAATACGCAAAAAAATTGAAATACAACAAGAATTTTCTTGTATATAAACTGAAAAAATTCGTCATTAATAGAAATTTTTCAGTTCCTTGGTACCAAAAGATTCCAGTTTTTTTCAACAGTGTGGGAGAAGGAATCCATAATTGAGGTTAAGAAGTGTTGAATTTACCCCTTTAAAAATTCGCTCTTGTTAAACTACGAATGTTAGAATGCAAGGTTGCAGTAAAAACTACTCCAATATTGTGCACCAATTTCTGATACTCAAAGTCTAGTTGTCAGAGATAAAAAGATGAGGACGAACAGTGAAATCCATTTTCACTCACAAATTAGTAATGAAAATTCATAAGGCGGAGCGCTTTATGATTTAGTTTGATAATCCTTCAAGAACTGGTCCAGCAAATGTCGATGCCAGTCAAGGCATCGACTGACTATTCCAACTCAACATCCTGGCTTATATACCCTGTAGCAAACGTTTGGTGGGAGAACGTAATAGTTTTATGCATTTTTTCACTACATATTCAAACTGCGTGTGCAGTTGCCAGTGGGAATGAGAATCTTTCTTTCTGTTGACTTTTGTCCCTTGTTGAGGGATAGTTATAAAGAACAGAACAGTCGAGAGTTCAAATGCTTCAACGATATACATTCACTTTCATTGATACTGCTCAATGATAGGATGAATTTGACAGCATATTGATGTTTTTTTTTGCATATTTTCTAATATTTTCAACAACGTAACATCAAATATAATTATTGTAAATCATATAAACAGCGAGCAAACAATGTCAAAAAACTAGACTTTGTCTTGACCAGACATTTTTGTGACTTTCAATCTGCATTTAGTGATATAATAATCTGATTTTTCACTCGGTTGTTGAAGAAAATCTTCAAACGCTGATTATTCAGATTCTCTTGATCTGAGAGACTTTTTTAAAATTTCTCGAGCTTGATTTGTTACTCGGCTTAGACCAAGCTTGACTTTGTAACCATTTCGTTTTAGAAGTCTAGCCTAAGATTTTTAGACGAGATATGACAAATGTTTATTGAGAGCACAGCAGCTTAGCATGAACAATAAGTTATATTTAGTGGACATTGACCAACGATAGAGTATCATTGTGCCTATGCTCGCGATACACAGATAAATGGTTTCAAAACATCATTGACAAAAGCTGGAACCAGCACTGGTTTCACAACAAAAGTTCCGTATCAGGTCGAATTTGCAATAGTTTTAAATCAAGCTTGCGTCAACGTTGGAATCTTTCGTCACAGTTACAGTTACTGGCGTCACAACTGAGGCTCGATGATAGCTGCAATTATCATCGAAGCTAAGCCAGTCTTACGCCAAAGGTACATTTTAACAGGTAGAGAGATATTCTTTCTCAACCCAGCGCTTCCTTCCCTACATTCATCGAATATTATTATCAATGAATTTTATATCAAGATTATTGAATTTCCCTGCGATGAATATAAACTATCGCAAGATAGTTTTATAATATTCCTGTTCCTTTATACAGAGAAATATTCGAAGATCAGCAACTACGTGGTGCTTTCAAGGAGAGAGTGATTCGAGTTATTATAAGCGAACTCGCATGTATATTGTCTTACTGCTGCAATTTTTTCTTTTACAAAACTTGATTCGGACAGAATAGATGCATGGACTATAGATAATGATTAACGTACAGCTAACGTGCTGAATAAGACCAACCGATAGCGTATATCGTATGTCGTTACGTAATTGGGGAACGCCTGAGTATTTCCGCTTACACGGACGTTTGCTGGTAGCATATATGAAGGGGTAGTCGAACTTGTATACGTGCGTTGCATATGTACGTATACCTATCTACATATTCATCGAGTTTCAAAAAATATCCACCAGATAAGATATCGCGAGATTATCAATAAAATATATACTTTGTTGCAAATCGGAAAATGTTCATTCCTCGGTCTTATCAGGTTCATCGATTTTTTCCAACGCTGACTTATATAAATCTTACTTTATGCAGAGACACGTTCTCATTATTTTTATTCGCCATCGTGATAACGGGTTGTGTGTTAGTATATTAACAATGTGACACGAATTGTGTATTGGGATTATATAAAATGTAAGAAACAACTTTGGAATGATTTACTATTGTATCGTATTTGTATTGTTGGGAGGTCATTTTGATAGAAAATTTGATAACTGAATTAAAGGATCTATGAATCGCATGACTCCGTTGCATCCAAATCGAGTAGAGAACTCCTTTGAATAAAAGAAAACCTCATACGCACTGGATCGTTTACATATTTCAAGTTTGAAAGATAAGAATGTTTTGATAAGTGTGCCTGAAATGCGGAATTAATCACATCTTCAAAAATTAAACAATGAATATTATCATAGCTGCAAAAATCTTCTGGTGTTCTGCATGAATTATCTTCTCAAACTCAAACGCTTTAGACGCTTTTATAATTGAAAATGATAAAATGTGTGACTTATTGTCAAGGATACAACTGGATCTAAAGACATTACACACAATACACATACTCATGCCACAACATTCTTTCTTCAAATAATAGACGTAGGGGTTTTATTGCATATCCATTAGTCGAGTCACATGCACTTGAACTTCAAAGGAATAATGTCCTCCGTCTACCTGCATTGTTATCACAACACGATTGACAAGGCAAAATCAAGTGCCTTTCTCACACAATGTTCTTGTTCGAATATCAAATGATTGATTCCAACAAGAACTCAATTACATTCTTGAACAATTATTATTCAAATATATTTTTATAACTTTGGAATTCTCAAAAAGAATGTAAGTACTTTTCCAAGACAATCCCTAGGGAGATTTCGTGTAATAACCTTGGTAGATTAATAACCCTGCGTGTGAAGATTTGTTTCTCGAGACACGGTGTGTACACTGGGCCACATTCCTTGAAAAATCCAGTGTTAAAAAAACGCAGGGGTAAAAAAAGGTGTTCATTAGGAACTTCAGAGGATGCCTGGATGATATTTTTCAGACAAGTTTAAGATACGTGAAATAAAATACCCCAGTCTTCCCTGGCGATTCCTAAGTGACCAATTTTTATGATTTACTTCCGGTTATTTTTAGATTTGGTAAAAGTTTAGTCAAAAAATGGTTTTTACCATAAAAATGTGGTCCGTTTTTGGAATCTTTTTGGTATTTTTCAGGTGAAAACCCAGAAAATTACCACGAAATAACCGGAAAATCACCAAAATTGAAATTGGTTGGATTTTGGTCAAGTTTTGTTGGAATAAAAATGTCCCAAACGTCCAACAAATCACCAAAACCAAGATTCACCCAGTCGGTTCACCCAGATCCGCTGAGGTTGGGCCCATATTGACAGGGTGGAGCTCATGCTGGGCCGGAGTGGGTCCCATGGTACATACACGCTAGGATATTTTCTGAACATTGTTTTGTTTTATTCTTTCAAAATTCCTGACACTGAAGCGAGCATATTCAACTCACATAGGATCATATTAGCACAATTCTAACGTATAAATATACAATACTGCATCTGTATGTAAGAACTATACAATGTTCTCATGAATGTAATTGTCGTGAACATGCTGTTGCAGACAGAAAACAAATGCTCAGTGTCAATGAATGTTTGTGAGCGCGTGATTCGCTCACTAATGTTGGGAGAGGAGTCTATATACAGAAGAAAAAAACTATCCGACATGTAGACTAGAAGAAATTTGCAGTATAAAATCAAGCTCAACCAAAATAGTACTGAAATTACAATACTATTTTGATTATATCCACCCTGTAACTTGAATTTGATTTCTTCCAAACATTCTCGGTGGCATTTTCACTCTATACTTCTCATAGTATATATTTACTGTATAGCAAATGGAAATGTAATACCTAATAATTGTATTTTTTCGAGAAAATATGTAATTAATGAAAGTGATAATAAATATTATAATGAAATAATTTTATAAATAATTAATTCAGGAAAATGATAATACATGATATCATATTGATGATGAATATTTCAATGGAATAATTTATAAAAAGTAAAATTAATAAGAAATTGAATTTAAAAAGAGTTAACTTGAATTGAAGAATTGAATTCAATTTATAAATGATAATAAACAATACACCGTAAAAAGTGAGTGGAGTTTTTCACCAAATTTAGACAACAAAAATCCCTGATGTGAGGGAAATTCATCTCCCCTATACTTTGTAGAGATTCTCCTTCATTTTGGAAGAAAATTTCTTCTTTGTGAAGAGAATTTTTCTCCAAATGAAAGAAAATTGCTCCAGAATGAGGAAAAATGCGTTTACCCCACATGGAGGATTTTTCCTGCCACTAAATTTAGAGAAAGACTCCACATTCACTCTTTACAGTGTAAGTACCGTGTGAATTTGTTGCTCGAAAATATTTCTTCATCTTATAATCCCGACTAGAAATTCATATCATGAATGGATAAGACGCTTGAAATTTTTCATTTTTCTTCTCCTAAAGAAAATGATACTAGCTTGCTGTGGGATGTTGCAAAACCGCTCCGGAAAAAGTACTATTACGTTTCATGAAGCATATGCAAGGAATATTTGTGTACACTTCAAGTATTATTCTCAAATAATCCATGCTCAAATGGATAAAAAACTGAACTAAAACGATGAAAGTCATGGATTCAATGTTTGCAAAGTGGTTAAAATTTGCCTCTCAGGATTTCTCCGTCTATGCTTTTTTTCATGTTCCTTATCTTCTTTTTGGAACATTTTTCTTAGCGTTCTGGGCGTTTTTTGTTACAAATTTCGCATCACTTCGCATCAATGTACGCTTCGTCCTCGCTCATTTTCAGTTCCAATTTCCAGCAGGGTGTCCCTGATACACAATTCATTCATCATCCAAATTTTTTTCTCAGAAGCTATTTTCAGTGGAAAAAAAAAACACGTGGAACGTAAGATCAAACATTTTAAGTGTGGAGTTGTTCCAGAGTTGATACATGATCCAGAGTAAACATGGTTTATTATAAAAGAATCTATTAAGGGTTCACTCAGCTGTCATTAAAAGAGTAATCATGAATGCGAGTGTATTCTGATTCGCACATTCTATCTCAATGAGTTCTAGATTTTCGAAAGTTCACTGAAATTTGAACAAAAAATCCTCTAGATCATTGAATAAAGATAATTCGACGCGTCTAATGAGTCGAATACAATTTTTGTGTCACTTCCCGAGCAGAAAAATGTTGTAGGCACGCCTCGTTTTGGCCTACCAGATCTGGGCCTGGTGAGGCCATAATTTGGTAAGTCTGATAACGGGTTGAGACCCATGGAGCGCCAGAAAAATGAGCAAAAGTTTGCTACGTACTTTTCCAACAACTAAGCATTGGATGAGGATTTTTTATCTGCACTGATGGAACACATTGCCAAGATTAGACTTCAAATATTTGGTTGAATCTGGAAAAGATTCCTGAAAATTGAGCAAAGAATTATAAACATAATAGCCTACAAATGTCAATAGTTTCCAAAAGTTATTTCAATTTATATTCAAAGTCAAACCTTGGCAATGCGCTAAGTTGTTGGAAAAGTATGTAGCAAAGTTTTGCCCGTTTTTTTAGAGCTCCATGGCTATTGAGCAAATCTGGTCCTGATAATCATGTGATTTGGCATGACCCACTATAGTTTGTTTATTATCGTTACATTCCATTTTATTAAGGCCTGATTTGAGATAAGGCTCCCCATATCAGGTCCTGACGGAACACCCAATATGAATTTATACTCGATTTGAAGTAGCGAAGAACTCTGCATCGAAGCAACGTATGAATATTTCTACAGATTCTCCAAGCGCCTATGCTCCAAAAGAGCATCGATCAAGTTCATTCGTATACATGCGAGTTTAAAACCAATAGCTCCGGTACCGTTACATCACAGTTGTGAGATAATCGTTTTAGAAAATGTTTATAACATTCACCAGAGCTATATCAATCTCTCAATCGCATCTATGCACATTGTTAACCATATCAAAATTAAATTTTTCTCCACTTTCCATATCAGAGAAAGTATATACAATTACAACGCACGTGATTGTTCTGTTAGACTTCGAGTCTTCCTCAAGTTCACATCTTCATATTGGCATGTAGCCATCTAGAAAAGAAAAACAAGGACATGAAATCAGAAAAACTTCAATTCTTTATATAAAAGTCATGTAACGGAAGTCTGATCACTTTTCCGTGATTTCTATCGGTACTTGTAGACCGGAAGTTTTACCGTGTCATTGGTAAATTTGATCAATCATCGGATGTTCCGTATCATCATTCGCCTCATAGATGTTCGATGGTTCTGCAAGGTTGGAGAAAGAGTGCAGAATCCAGACGAAAACATGCGATTCATGCGATGTTTCACTTTCGCGTGTGAATGTCTTCGTTATGCCACATGTAACGATGAAATAACATATTTCAAGTTTGAATGAGTACTACGGATGAACGTTTCTTTTTCTTTCCTCAATACAATTTCAAGATGATGGACATGAAAATACGATGTGCTAATCTTCAAACATATACGAAACAAGCGCTTTGAATGAGATTTTTTCACAGTTTATTGTTTACTTGAGAACTGAGTTCGAAAGATTGTAAATCACATAAACGTTGTAAGGAATTAGCTACGATCTCCGTGTTTACGCGATATTTGTTGCAAAATAAAATCTTTTATCGAGTGAGCGATTCATCCAACATCAGAAAACGTACAGTATTGTAAATAACGTGAAATTCGCTACCGTGTAATTTACTCGTTGCGATAGTTTTATCGAATTTTCGCTGATCTGAGAGATGGATCTAGACTGCTCTCTTATTGTTGCATTACTTAGATGAATATCCAATACGTTTCACAGTGAGCTGAATGGTGAGAAAGGTAGCAGAAAATTCAGAACGTGGGACATTCAACTAAAACTTTGTATTCAAAAATCTTTGCGACTACTGATTACGAATTTGAAGTGAAAACTTGGAAAACTAAATAACCAATGTTACATCAAAATTACAAAGAATTCACATGTAATTCAGAATATTTCATACATAATTTATAGATGTATATAATTCTGTATAAATTATATACAATTTTGCAAAGTTCTCCATTTGGGAATTTTTGCCATGGAATATACGAATCTTTCGAGGGATCATTCCTAATATCAAGATATTTTTGCCTTTGGTAAAGGTTGAAGAGTTGCCGTCTCATTCGCAGACTCTCTGCTCAAAGAATCTCATTGAACCGATTGATTCTCATTGATTTCGATGCGGAAAACCGATTCAATGGGTTGAGAATGGATTTCAAATGAGTTTGAATCGGTTTTCTGCATCGGAATCAATGAGAATCAATCGGTTCAATGAGATTCTTTAAGCGGAGCTGTATGTGCGTGATTTTCATCATTCAAGGATTGGGAATTCACCCTGTTATCGCAGTTTTTACTAGCCGATACCGGAAAAAAAATTACGAATAACTCCAGGTACGTCAACGAATTTATGATGATTTTCAACATTTATCGAGTACCACTCTTCTTCAATAGTTTCAAGTTTAAATTCTACACCGAGTTTCATACTTTGGTTCATGGCAGTAGTTTTAGGATTTGAGTTTGTCACTTAAATTGCCCAACTTTCCGAATGGAAAAATTTTGTAAAATCATATACTTTCAAAAATTTTTCCACTCGGGCTGTCATCGAGAAGGTTGTGCCGATTGGAACAGAAATAATTGTGATATAAATTTTAGTTCATTATTATTGCTAATTCTAGTTCGGGTTCTATCACACTCGAAGAAACACTGGTACCTGGCATATTCTTCTCTACAATTTCGGAATTCCTGATTGGTAATCCCCTTGAATTCATGATTATCATAGGTTGATCTAACGAAAATTGTACTGTGTTCCCATTCACATCATTAATTCATCTAGACTGTAAGTATGACCTGATCAATTTTTCAAGTGACTGAGATGGAATATGAATTTATTTTCCAATTTGATTTGAAATCATTCATTGAACTATATTGAATCTGTGAACCAAAGGAGGACAAACATTGAATATGAAAATTCAAATTCCAGAAAACATCTGGAAGTAATTGTTACGCAAAATGCGAGGAATTTCGATCCGTTTATGAAAATACCATGATTGTGAATTTCATAATATTCCAAGTGAATGAAAATGTTTATTACATCGGCTCATACAATCGACAATTATTGTCGTTTTATATAATTATTCATTTTCTACACTCTCCTTTAATAAACATGACTTGTCGACTCATTAATTGCGCATTATAATTAATTCTCAATTTCATACAGCACATCCAATAACGGATCTTATGAAATGATTTTCATGATCTTTCACAATATCTAATATTTCTAATTGTATTTGCAATTATTTTATCAAAATAATTCACTTGGCGTAATTAACTTGAGATTTTGTACAAGGTGAAAACTTTCCTTGCAGCGATAATTACATCATAAATATATCTACGCGTGGGTAATGTAAATATCTGTAACTTTTCTCTTAATCAATGGAAATTCTATTCAAGCACATTCGTTATTATCTTAAACGTATGTTACCCAAGATGCCTATTTTATTAATAATTCCCTTTCAATAAATCCCCACGTATCGACGGTCGCTTGGTCTTTTATATCAAAATATGTAACGAGTCAATCAAGCGAGCATATAATTCATATTTTTCCTTTTTTTATTGTCATATTTTTTCTTCCGTTTAATGATATACCAATGTGAAAAAGATTTTCACGATCACACAGATTCCTAGAAGTAATTTAGAATCGAGGCGAGAACACGATCGATTCGTGTATAACATTTTTTTGAATTTTCTGGTAGTTTATTGTTCGATATTTGATGCTTTGGATGCGGTATTCAATTAAGCCTCGGGGGAGCTATCACCGATCCTTGATCTAATGTAAACTGAATTGAATATTTCATGAAATTAATTAACTTCCAATATTTTTCTCTCACAAATTCGAAAACAACTCAGAAATTTTGCGATAGTTCTCGACCCGTCACATCCATTGAATAGAATCCTTCTCCTTCATTTCCCAAAATATTACGTTCGTGTGAATACTTTTCATTCGATGTTTATAATAATTACAACATCTACATGATCTAATTATCAAAATTCGCGAAGAATTTGATTCATCATTCTAATTAATGCAGTAATTAGTCACTGCAAATTCATACACACGCAACAGTGAAAACAATTTCTTTACATTTCCTACGACCAACGAAGTACAACACCGCTGTGGTCTGATGAGTATGATGTCAGACTCGAAACTTTATATTTGAGAAGCAAATTTTATTCCACTTCATCATTGTAATATTCAAATCAATCAGATCGACCGAGTTTCTGAATCTCAACTTATTTTCCCCGTCTCGGATTTTGTATAATTCAAAACAATTCGTATTTGAATCTTTCCAACCTGAGTCTACTACACCGTGAAGAATTCCTTCTCAAAATTCAGAAAAATTTGGCTGAATTTCAAGGGACTTGCCTGAATTTTAAGAATACATTCCAAACGTTAGTTGAAGTTTCTCAAAATTCAGCAGAAATGTTTTCACAGTACATCAATTTTCCATCTATATAATTACCTTGATAGATTTCATCTATACTTCTTTCCAAAATATATATCTTTTCAGTAATAAAGATCCCTCAAAAGTGCCTGAAGGTTGACTGGTAATGATCTTTCTGAATGTAAAATTTGTATTCATCGTAAAAATTTCTTACGAATGAAAATGAGTGGAACATTTTCTTCGTAGAATTTTAACCACAACCTGACCCAAGGATTATGATTTTATTTTAAGCAATAATGTAATATTGACAAAGATTCTCGTATCATTGCTATCATTGCAATCATTGTACAAACTGAAAGATAGATTATTGATATTGATAAAAATGACTGACAATCTCTCTAAACCTGGAGAAGTGAAAAATCATGCATTTCACTCCAATGAGTCTCAGGAGTGAGCCAGTCCCCTTCGAGTGGGATTCTCACTGAGTTTCTAACCTCAAACCTTAGATTATCACTCAGAAAGGGTAGAATTATTAGCACTCAAAATTTCGACAGGCTGATTTCTGGCTGCCTAAAGAGTGAAATCTCACTCCAAGAATTTCTCGACACAAAGTAACAATGATTTATATTCTTGAAGTTTGAATCGTTTATAGAAAATCTAAACTCACAAAATCTAACGAATCGTCGTTATTTATCTTTTGGAATCAATTGCTTGTTTTTTTTTGCAACTGAAAATATCGATCGAAAAATGTACTGTTAGATTTTGGGTCTTTGATAGCCAAGTATTCTTCAGCGATTCTCTGTTTTCCTGAATTGACAGTGATTTTTTTCAAATGTTGATTACTTCTTTCCTTCCGTGCGCACGGGTACAAGAATTTTGACAGTAGGAAAAAAGTAAAGGCGTTCTCAGTGTTCATCAAAGCGCAAAATCAAATACGTGATTCTTGAAGCGTATGTAGAAATGTTTATTATGTTCTATCGCTGTAGTACGAATTATATTATAATCGTATGAAAAGTAAAAGTATTTGGATTCGATAATCTAGAATTTACGTGATAAAGTGACATAATCATAGCATTTGTCATGGTATACTCTGTATTGCAACATTTGAGATGTATTCAAGATATGATATGGATTTTGAGAACGTGTGGAACAAAAAACCAGTGTGCATCATAGTGTAATGAGAATTTTTCTTGCATCCTGTCCCAATAATTAGTCCCGTATAGTTACATGCAACCAACGAAAAAGTATACACACAAATTTTGAAATTCATGGTACAAATTTCACTTTCCTAAGTTTCAGCACTGGAAACTGCTCCATATATTTTCGAATTCAAATACTTTCTAAATTTCTTGGAGTTAAAATACTGCAAGTCAAACAAAAGTGAGATTCCACTCCTAAAGAGTGAGTTTTCACTCTTCAAGGGCTATGGAACATTAGAAAACAGACAAAACTTTGTTATGTAGTTTTTAAATAACCAAGTAATGATTACAAATTTCAAATATATAGCGATACAGCGCACTGCTAGGATTTGGCTCCAAATATAAATCCAAAGCCCAAAACATATTCCTAAACATAAGGAAATAAGTTATAAAAATTATTGACATTTGTAGGTTAATATGCTTATAATCGTTTGCATAATTCTTAGGAATTTCATCACTGCGGGTTCAAGATTTGCATTTATTGCTCAGTTGATCAGAAAGTACGTAGCAAAATTTTACCCATTCCTTGAAGGACTCTATGGTTCTTAAGCTGACTTGTAACTTTACTCTGTTCGAATGAGAATTGTCACTCTTTAGAATTAGAATTTCACTCTTCTTGGGCTCTTCAAGAGTCAATTTTCCACTCCAAGGAATTTAAAGAGTTCATTTTCGTGTGAAATATTGAACACACAATTGTGTCAACCTCAACACGGAAATGATTGAGAATTTTAAACAAAAATTTGTATTATGCAAATATGTTCCTGTGTATGCAAGATGACATAACGAACGCAGAATATTTGACAAGTTCTGATGCTACTTGGGGTGTATTGTATTTTTTTAATTGCATGAATTTTTAATGGATCCAAATATTTTAAAAGGTGAACGTACAAATGTAGAATATTTTTCCATCGTTTGTCAGGCCAAGAACTTTACATTGTTTCTAATATGATCAATACACCGAGACGAAGGTTTGTTTGTATCTCAAGAGTCTTACGTGTGCATTTACCGTACAAACTGATGAATATATAAGATCCTTTGATCTGGCGCAAATCAATCATCGTTTCGACTGACTACGACACACTTCAAGAATGAATTTCAAAATTTGTGTAAGTTTTTGAGTGACATACTTTCATGCTTCCTCTCTGACGATTCATTTCTCGGAATCAATTTTTAAGAAGCTTTACTTTATTTTCTCTAATCGTTAATTATGCCACTGTAAGAGATAGTTTGAAATTTCCTACATCAGATGAATATGAAAATTCTCAAACTTCCAATTGACATCAAGTGCAATTATGAATCCATGGAATTTACTGCAGAATGTATTGAAATTCATATAAAAAAAGTGTATGAAAAATCGTAATTCTGTTTGAGAAAAGTTTGATATTTTAATTGCTTTATATGAATTTATATGAAATTTAGGAAGCAATTTTTTAGAGTGTGTGTTGAAAAATTGAACGGGTTAAATTACTTTCATACACGTAGAGTAATGTATGGAATTGACTACTACCCATTCATTCTGGTTCTAATCGTAACTCTACACCCGGAAGAATTATGTGTTAAATCAACGTGAACTTAGCAAGTAGCCAATATCATGTTAATTCAACTTGGAAGCAAGTTGTTTCTACATGTTTTACAAGTAAAAACAACATAGAACGCGTTTATGTGTTTTCCCTGTCACTTGAACTCGTTGCTATATCTTCCAAATTCATTATTATGATTCCAAACACACTCTGGGAAAAATATTGATCGTTCCTCACTCCATAAAATATTTATTTGTATACGGTGCAGAAGAATGAATTAGTACTATTATGTCTGATCTTCCGAGAAGCACTTCTCAAATGCGGAATGAAATATCACATCTCCAATCATTTTCACTACATCCTGTGAGAAAGTCTTCGAGGCTGCCAAGTACTTGTGACGAGATTTAACAGAAAAATACTATTTTATTACATTATTTTTCTCCGTGTGGGAACCAATTATTCAACTGAATGTAAAAATTGATGAGTTTTGGTGGATGAATTATTGATTTGGTAGCAGTGGCGGATTGAAAACTTGCGCGGACCAGAAAGTGAAAGACCGGCAATGTCGGGTTTCTGAGCTTTGTTTCTCGCGGGTTGAAGAAGGATAAATAATTCCTCAGTCCGTCGTTGTCCAACAGTTCAATTCATTTGGAGCAAGCATGCGATCATTTAATTTGATTGTTTTTTCTTGTGCAGATCCTACTCATTAATCTGCTGGTACTGGCTTGTGCCCAAGAGGAAACCGATAATGGAGTTGCTGGATCCTTACAGGGTGGATCTTCTAGAACAGAGAAGATGTTTGATTACAGATGCTTCAAACCCCAAAAGAACACAGACCTTCAGGCACGTTTATTGAATGTTGAAAATGAACATTCCTGAAAGTTTCCGTTCCTTCGGGGAGACTGTAAAGCAACAATATATAGTGACGTATGAAGGAGAATTCATAAAAAAAGAAAGAGTTCGGATAAGATTTTCATAAAATCGAGCGAAATAGGGAAAACCGTAAGGGAACCTGATGAGAACCGAATAGAAATTCAGGCATGCATCGTCGGGCCCTGGCATTGTCCCATCCAAAATTTCTACTAAGGAGGTTTATTATTAACAAGTTTATATTGAATTTTGTGGATTTTCGATCGAGGTTTCATAAGATTCAACATAAACTCGACAAATTTTCTATAAAAAACTATCGATAGTACTATCGATCGCTCATCACTGTTTTGAAGCGATATAAAAGATGTCTTAGGCGACAAATTCAGGTATTTTAAAATCCCAAACATATTTTATAATGTTGCATAAGACATCTTCTATACATATATCGTTAAGATATCTTTCAGACTGTTCCGAAAGACTTCTACAAGAATGTTTATTGCGATCCTAAAATTTTCTGTAGAGAGTCAAGAATGTACTTCCAGTTGGATGTGATGCATAAAATTGCACCAAAAACATGTTTCCCTCACCTGCTCCATATATTCAAATCGAAATAATCACACTTCAGTAAGAACAACTACTGCGAGATACCAATGTTGATGTGTTTGAAGAGTTGTTGAATACCAACAAATACTTGACGATTGTAGACATATTTTTCTTTCGAATGTTTTTATAAATGGAGTCTCATGGAACTGGATACACAATGTCACAGCGTACGATGTGTTCTCATTTGTTTTTCCAACGAGATGAGCCATGGTAAAATATCACGAATTTCCAAGCTATATAAAAAGCGCGTGGCAAGCTTGAATCAATTGATAACTGAACTGATATCCCGTTGCAAATCTCAGTCATCAGTATGAAGACGTTCGTAAGTGTTATTTCTAAAATATCTTCAAAATCATTTTCGAATTTTGCAAGAAGTATATTAATATCACCTCGATTTTGACAGTTACATATTTGAATATTGCATTTATAAAATACCATATCCCAAGCAGAAATTTACAACAGGCGCAGTAATGTGCCGGTACTGGCATTTGTCCGGAAAGATAACGCGTTTCTGTACTGGGAATGGAGTGCTAATACTATTATTCTCAATCAGTGCAGTGCCTGTACTGGATCAGTACCTGGCTGGAATTAGGCTCTGAGTGCAGGCATAGTACACTGAAAAAACGTTTGTTTCGGCGAAACAAAATTTTCGTTGAAATGAACGCAAAAAAACTTTGTCGTTGGCTGAAATAAAATTTATTTGTCCGTATGAAAGCCTTAATTATTGTGAACCAACTTTTGTGCACCCCAAATAAATTTTATTTTGGCCAACCAAAAAGTTTCTTTGCGTTCATTTCAACCAAAATTTTGTTTGGCTGGAACAAACTGTGTTTCCAGGGTACTGTATTTCTATGTATCCAGTACCGATCCTGTACGTGTTAGCCAAGTATCGAAGACCCAATACTGGCACTGTACTCCACCTGTTGTCAAAATTGGCATGATTCGGATTTTTCTGATTGGGATGGTTCACTGAAAAAGGAATAGTGGTTGAATAAGATATTATGTTGAAAGTCGTATTTGCTATTTTTCGCGAGGAACGTATGAGGGTTCCAATATTCCCCTGGTGAGGAGCAAAACGTGTATTGTGTGCATTCGCCATCAGCTTGATCTTTTCGAATTGTATGTATTTTTTTCTGTAGATATGTTCAAAGAACGGTGGGTGAATTGGCGATCATGCACGCTCATCGGAGTCAAATTTTGTGGGGAGGAAAATTGCTCCTATATCAATCCCTCGACATCAGGGAATATGAAAATTTTGATATATGATCCTCAAGTTTCTCATTGATTCTTAATGACTATTTTCAAGTTTTGACAACTTGATTTATTTGTCTCTAGATTTTAATCGCTTGCCTAGTGATCATAACCGCTCAACTGGTTCACGTAATTTCAGCGACTCACAGAGGTTCGCAATGCGATTGTAGGTGTAAGTATACACGAAATAATAAATTATGTAAGATCTGGTAGAAAACATTTATCTGCACTTCTCAGACAATTCCAGAATTTTGTTTCCAATAATTCCTCAAAACTTCTACAAATTTTTACTACAAAATTTAATGATATTCAGATACTTTCGATTAACATTCTAACACTTCTCGCTTCCATATTTCCTCCGCAAAACTCTTGAACACACTTCAAGTGAATTTGTCGAAAGAGTTCAATGGATCTCTCAATGTTATTGCATTTTTATGAAAATCATTTTCAACCGCTTCGAAGATTATTGTGGAAAATTGTGCCGATTCAGCTGAGAATTTGTGGAGGAATAGATTCTACTATTCATGTACTATGGATTGATCATATTAATTCAAGTGATGTCATATCTTAACAGCGAGTAGAGTGAGCTCTAGTACCTGCAGCAAACGTCAACGCAGATTCAGTCCCGAACCAGTGGACGTTGGGGTTGACTATCCTCCATCCAAGGATTGGTAATCAACAGTGATGATAGGCGTTTTGGTCTCGTTATACCCAACTCTTCAGAAAACAAACAATTTTTGAACAACACGCCATGAATATATGAAATTTGTTGTTCTTAAGATAATGTTACTTAGTCGAAAAGAGGATTGTGAGAAGTAAATTTGGAAATATAGATACAAATACTTTTACATTCGTACACGTTTTGAATATCCAATTTTACCCGCACCGTTCGATGTCGCACTTTATTGAATGCGGGATACGTATTTTAATTATCCAGATAACACGCCCATCCTGACCTTCACTATTTTTTCCTTCAGTGTACGGATAAAATCCGCTGATACTTTGATAGCTGAAATTTAGTTGCGAGAACCATCTTTCAGCTGCCACAGCAACTCATTCAGCTCAGAAATATAGCTGCCACGACAAAAATGTCATAGCTGAATTGTTTGGCTATCAAAATATCAATCATGAAACCTGTGCTGTCGTAGCTACAAATTCTTGCTATGCCAACCATTGAATTACCTATAGCTACAATTATTTTAGCTGTACCTGCTATAGCGAATTTCTTTGTTTTTGCGTATGTAATTGGTCTGAAAGGAATACAAATATTTACAAAAGATGGCATTGTTGCAAAACATCATCTTGATTTGTATGGTTGGTTTCTAGCTAGTTCTGTAACGCACTTTATAGCCTGTGCCCATCCAGATGTCCCAAGAAATCCCTAGAAATGTTGTTCAAATTGGTAATTAGAAATGTGAAATCATGTGTTTTCTGTCAAATCACACCTATGAATGAGGTAACAATGTATTTTGGTATGTAAACTCCAGTCTAGAAAATCCATATTGATTGGCTGAAATGTGTTATCCAGTTGCCCCCACGTGGGTCCCATATAGTATAGTGGGGCCCAGACAAATTTCTGCTAGGTTAGTCAAATTGCAAAAAGATTGTCATATACTGAAACGATGGTAACAGGAATTCAAGTGAATCACCTCTGGATCAAGGATCTAAAAGATTAGTGAAGATTAGATTTCAGGAGTTTACGCGAATATAGATTTCTCATGTTACATATCTCTCAGATATTTTACATCAATTACATAGAATAGTATGTTGATGAATACTGAATAAAATCTATACATACGTGAATTTTTGCAGTCTGGTGATGATTATGAACTTTACGAGAATAGTGAGCATATTTTAAACTATCTGCACATATATGTGCACCAACATTGAGCCAACCTCAGCCCTCTCCAGGCACAAAATTAGCCAGCATTCGTGGTTTGACAACTGCATGAATTCAGAACGAATATGAACGTATCCAAATATTTTGAAAGCTGAACGTACAAATTCTGAATACTTATTCAACTCTATTCAGCCCAAGAAGTTTACATTGTTTGCGAAACATATCAAAATATACTGAGACAAAGGGTCATTGATAGCTCACAAAAATGTATTCAATCAAGACAGAATGAGAATTCCATGCATGCATTCACGAGTTCAGTCCATTGTTTTATTTTGAACATACATCTTGATGGATATATATAAGGTGTCCTGTTCTGGCGTAAATTATCCAATAATCGTATCGACAGGCTACCGCACATCCCGATGATGAATTTCAAAATTTGGGTGAGTATCGCAAACAACATATTTTCATCCATAAAAATTCTTCCACAAAGTCCCAGGAATAGTGATCGATGATATTCTTCTCTGGTTTTCTTATCAAAGTTTATTACTCTTCATTGCTAATGTTCCATGAAAACACTTTCGTTCCACGCTAATAGATTAAGAACCGCGGTAATCACAACGATGACGACACGTTCACGTTTGGCGCTGAATCGTGTTTGTTACTTTCCACTTTGTATTCATAATCTTTCATATTTTGGAGTAAAAATCGGTTTCCTGAACCTCATTGTTTCTAGTCTATTAAAACAACTAAGCAAAAGTCAGATTTTAATAAAAATGATTATATTTTCAAGTTCCATTTTTCTCCTTGGAAATTCCGATCACACGTTCAGTACGGCGTTAGTAATTTCTCCCAACTCATCTCTAATATTTGAAACGAAAGTTCCATCCATCTCGGCATGTATCAAATCAACACAGAAATATCTTGGCACTGGAGAACTTCTATAAATTCATTTCCAAATAAATTTAGTGAAATTTCACACGTCTTGTACTGTAAAATTTCAATTTTTACGGTAGGATTTCAGTGAATGAGCTGAAATATTTCTGCAAATGTACTAGCATATTCAGTTTGATCTACTGATCAATGGATTCCAATAAAATACTGAAATTTTCCAGTAAAAACTTCTTTCAGAACACTGAAAATCTGTTGAATAGTGCGTTTTTGATATTTGTGAGACAAATGGCATGGATTGAGAAACGAGATCCCTGCCAATATACTAGGTCGGCGATATCTATATGGCTATCTCTTAATTCTCCATAAAATTCTTCAAACCTTCTAAAAAAATATCATGAAATACGAAATGATATCTGGATACTCTCATATTCCTGGATTCTTCATTATAATATTTTATAAATTCAATTTCTCTTGTGCAGATTCTACTTATCAACCTGCTGGTATTGGCTTGCGCTCAAGACCCTTCTAACGAGGTAGTAGGACCTGGGAGTGGCACTAATATCGTAGGTCCAACCCACGGTGGTGTTGCTTTCTATGCTGGATCCGGTGGAATTAATGGGGATGATGGGAGCTCTGGCGCTAGATAAAGTGCTGCATTTGAATCAAGACCTGGTAAAAATAAAGCGTGCGGAATAATGTTACAATGATGTGTTGACGATGTTAACCTATCGTTTCCATGGCAACGTAAATACAGGTTGGTTGTCGTAAATACAGAACGACAACAAATTGAGACCCTCGAGTTAATGAAAATGTGCAACAATATATCTGCTCGAGTGCAGTAATTCGCTGCCCGCCCAAACCATAATCAAACCTAATAAGTGAGGTTTAGAAATATTGTCCACATGTTCAGTGCTGGGTGGAATGAATATATGCGAAGAGAAAAAATATATAAAAGAAAGTCCTTCTTCGTTCGACACAGCACATGATGTCTAGATCAGATAATAATGGAAATCGTCAATGCTGAGTCAACACTCCTTCAAAATTGGATTTAATAAAACCTTCTATGTCGCTTAATTGTCGGTTACCAATGCGGAGAATGAAATTCCTGATTGTGTATAGGCATTATTATCATTATAACTGATGTTTGAATTGAAATCACCTCGAATGCACATTTTCCTTGAAAGCGCTATACTTTTACCACATATTTTAATTATTATAGATTGTTCTCTTTATGCGACCCTTCTCTTTTCCTACAGTTGCAGCATGTCCTTAAACCTGAAGCTATAGAGACATATAATTATCCACGCTAGCAAAAAATTCAAATTCTTTCACACATTCATGAAATATTCCTGCTGCCGTTCGAACTGAAATCTTGGAAATTTCAATGATTTCTACAGCGAAGCAATTCGCGTTGCCAAATCATATGAAATACAGATGCTGTCACTTGTATATTTTTTTTCCTTCTTCATTTCTGATGAGAGATAAATGATGTTTATTAAAAATTTTAATCACTGTACTTTCAATTGTTTTTCTTTTACACCAGTCAAATAACATAAATTTGGTGAAAAATTCAGGAAGAAGTAATAAATATCAAAGAATTTATTAATCAAATGATCATTTCTTGTGATTTCTAATAAAGTAAAATATTCGAATACTCAAAGCGATGCAGTAGTATTTTATTGCACAATTTCAACATCTTTCGTCTCATGAATTTTTTCCTTTCAGTTCCATCAGCTTACCGCATCCGACAGCCTTCATCTCACCTTCTTCCTTCACCTTACCCTTCAATTTTCATACTCACATCGATGTCCGATGTTGAAATGAAAGATGCACGTATCGAGATGTCAGTAACTATATCATCATTTTCATTCATAAATTGTGATCACACAGTTGGTATCGTATACCTCTGTTACGCGGTTATGCTGTGAAATTCTTATTCCTTAGACCATTTGTGATGGCATATCGAACGAATGCTGCTGGGTTTTTGAGAATGGATTATTAGAATGTATATCGAATATTCTCTCCTTTCAATTCTCGTTGATCACAGCATCATTGAATAGTAATGAACTTAATCGATACCGGAATTGGAGACGTTTGTAACTCAATCACATTGAGCAATATTATCAACTTACAGTGTTCTTCGATTCAAGTGTTGTAATATATGATGTATATAAATCAATCAGCGCACAGCATAATTTATCAAGGAGAGGAAAAGGGCAGTCTACGGCGAGATGAATACCCTCTGAAAGTTGAATTACTTTTCGTGAGAGAGTAGTCCTTTTGAGTCTGAATTTATGTTCCGCTGTAAATAATAAATCCTTAACGTGATTGAAAAGTATTTAATGATTCACGCACACTAAGAGGAGTGAACTGAACCATTACCATGCGAAAATGGTAGTTGCGTGATAGAATCGCTAGATTGATGATAGCAATTACGTTATTTGGTATCCATTTTCGTGCGAATGGTAACCATCCCATGGCGCATGGTATGTAAAACCGAAATCCCAAAACTGTCCTTCAAATACTTCAATCAATCTTTATCAATAAAGATGTGCATTTTGAATAAATAGGAGGTTTTAGTTGAATACTCACTGTAGAATAATTCAGTTAATTGTTAAAAACACTTTTCATGCAGGGACCGAATAATTTTCAACGTGAAGGAATATGTTGCTGATAAAATGAATACTTGGAAGGATCATAATCGCTATACTTACCCATTTATTGCATCTTGGGACTGAGTTCAATTCTTCTGAAAAAGGTCACACATTTTATATACAAAAATGTAATATCAAATAGCATATATATAAAAAAAGGACCAACAGATCTCGATTAATTATACATAAATTACATATAATTAGAACAATCTGGTAAAGGATACTATCATTATAAAATTAGAAACATGATGTAATTTTGACACAGATGATTGAAAAATCAAAATGAACCGCAGTATCATTATAAAATATCACACGAAATGAAAATCCGTAGAGTGGAAGCGAGGGAGGTTGCTCTCCTGTAACCTAATTTCACGTACGCAGCTGAGATAAGATTCCCTAAGTTATTGACCGCTATTCTCCTTAACGGCTTGCTGACCGCGCTTTAGAAATCTCAGTCGATCGCACTGATCAACATCTCTCACTTGTGAAGGCTAGTGCGCTAATCATTTAACTGTGGAACCTGGTATGCTTTTGACTCAGGATTTATTTAGATTGAAGTATCGAGTTTTCACATCGAATTCGAATTAAATTGTAAATCAATTTGAAATATTAATCCATGCTTCATTTTCGATACATACAAGATGTTGACTCACAGAAATTTCTCTCAATTTGGTTACAATTTACCTCACAGTCAGGATATATATATAATATAGTACTTAGTTTTCTAGACTTCGACCTCTTCTTTTGTTCCTCAGCAATGAAGTTTCCTGAACTCATTTTTGAATAGGTGCATAACTCTTTCAGTAACAAATCCAAGATAAGCAATGATAACAAGTATAACCTTATTGAGACGTAGATTGAAAAAAATTCTAAGATTCAATCTCAAAGAGGAAAGTAATTCCAAAGCGAACAACGGGAATAACGAAACCTGCTTATCTTCCACTGGTAATTAAGAATTATTTCATACAAAGGATGAAGGACGAATCAAAAATTTCTTACGAATGAAATTGTACATGTTGAATTATACTTATATATATAAACACAAAGTTTCGTTGATCGATGTTCATGCACAAGCAAGCTGCATAATATGACGTCCTACTTGTCTTATTGTGTAATCCGGTCAACCGATCCATTGCTGCGGTAAAGGCAAAGAGCGTTAGGAATATTCTATTGCACACCATTGTTTTATCTTTATTCCATTATTATATCTGTATTCGAAGTTGAAATGAAATAAAATTTTTAGCTGTGTTGCTAATACTCAACGTTCAAGGATATATACTTCACTCGGTACACGCTACTTCGAGCATATATATACACGCGTTCCAACGATTGGAAACGCGTAAACAGTATCATTAAATGAAATCACGAAAATCACGTGGTAAAATACTTTTGATTTTCTTACGAATGATGTTAAAAGAATGCGTTTCAAATTTGACACACCCTTCGAGTGTCCCAACCCACGCATAGCGTGCATAATAAATATTAGATAAGTTGTAATTATTATTTTATATAAACGAGAGAGGCTTACGTCCACTTGTATTCATATTTAATTACGTAAGTGAATCGAGATCTGCATATGCGATGTTTATAGGTTCAACAGCTATTTAACACTGCGTTTAGTAGTGAAAATGAAAACTGCAAATTTGTACTTTCATAATCTCTGAAACGAGATATTTCCCTCCTTCATATCGCACATCATGCAGAACGCAGGAGAGACCGAGTTGGAGTCAATGCGACATTTCACTATGAACTCTCGGTTTGCAACGTGTTACATGCGTCTATGTATTCTTTATACCGTGAGAATCTCTAACGGTTGACCAAAAGGTGCTGTGGCGTTGGTGCTGTTGCCGCACCGTTTTCTTCCTAACCACTACGTGTATTCTATCGTGAGATTGAGAAAAAATATCGGTACGATGCAAGATTGATTTTATCTTGGATTTTATCTTGCATTGCGCTGTTTCATGATTATTTCATCATATCGAAACAATACTCTACGATTTTATTGTGGAAAAATATCCCATTTGTTATCGATTGGAAGAACTTTCTGAGAAAATACAAATATGTAAACGTATTTTTTTTCAAAAAATCACACTTTTTCGTGGGATAAAAATCAACGTTGACGGGACGTTTGATAAATATTACTTGATTCGATTAGATTCACAAAGTTGACTTTAACGAATATTAAATTGAGTCAACTACGTGACCACTTTCGCCGTCCGCAATCGCATATGAGCGTATCCATTATATCTAGTCATATGTTCATTCAAAGAGAGGATTGTGAGTTTCCAATGGCTTGATCGTAGAAAAATGTTTTCACCGCATGTTTTAATGGTAATATCGCATGCGGCGTGTTACATTTTTCCTTCCGAATCTGTAGAAATGAAATGAAACAATTATTTTGCAAAATTAAAAAATATTTCATCATTAGTCACGTGTTGAAAAATATGTAGAATTTCCCTGGATGCCCAAGGGTTGGAAACCCTTGGGAGAATTGATGCAATTTTTATCGAAACACTTCATTTTTCTTTCAATGTTTCGCAGAAAAATGACTTGAATTTTCCTAAGGGCACAGTGAGAAATTCATCAAGTAGAAAATTCGAGTCCCCTGAACGGGCTAATATTTAGTTGGGGTTGCATTTCACCAGAATTTTTAGTCCCAAAAACTAAACAGTAAACTCTGGGACAGGACTCTTGGACCAGCACTCGGCAAGTGATATTAATTAGGGGTTGGTCTCGAGAATTACTGGAATACCTCGCTAACTTCTCAATAAAACGCCGGACAGATTTCTTTCAGGACACAGGTCGATTAAAAATTAAAAGATCACCATGATATCATACAAAACATCTGATTGTTGATCTTTCCAAAATTTTCTTATAATATTGTGGAAATAATGAAAACTGGAAAAACTTTTTACAACCGCAACTAAAAATTTAGTTGCCTCAACTGCATATTAATATATTTATAGTCCCTGCAACTGAAAATATTTGTTGTAACAAACAATACTTTAGTTCAGGCAGCTTACATTTTCCACTTGATGTCGTTTTTAGTTACTACAACTAAACAATTCTATTAGTGCATTTTATTCGAAGATGTGTTTGTGGCAATACAATTTCGAAATTCAACAAAACGAAACCATTTCTTATTTCATTGAAACAGATTTAAAACTAAGAAAACTCTCTAGTTGCAGTAAATAAAACCAACATCAACTAGAGAATCTAGATTGTCTGAACTGAAATATCGTTTGTTACAGTAAACGTTTTCGGTTGAAGAGACTGTAGACGCAATTAAATTTTATTTGGAGTTTTTATGATCACGAAATTATTCATCCAACAAAGTTTGAATTAATTCTCCAATCAAATACAAAATGTCCCCAATATCCTCCAGAATAATTAAATTTCCTCGCTGTGAATTAAATAATACACTGTGAAAAATTTTGATAGGAAACTTCCAAAGCAAAGTTTGGAAATCTTTTTTTCAAATATTTTTTAGTAGATTTACAAACAATTTCAGTGGATTTTCAAACAATTTTAGCGATTTTCCAAATAAGGTTTGTCAATTTACTAAAATTGTTTGTAAATCTACTAAAAAATATTTGAAAAAAAGATTTCCAAACTTTGCTTTGGAAGTTTCCTATCAAAATTTTTCACAGTGTATGGAAGAATGAAATGATATGGCAGTGATTACGTTGCAATATCATCAGAATATCACAATATTACTGCAATATCTGAATATGAAGTTATTCGGTTCATAAGTTCAGTGTATCTCAGTTGGTAAAACCTTGTGATTCGAGGTTTTATAATTACTGTAGTTCATTACGTGCATGCATGAATTTTGCTATTGATCTCAAATATTTATAGACATTCATGCCATGTTGTTAATAAATATCTGTATTATTGGGCATTTATTGCTCCTTGTGGAGTTAATAAATAATAATAGTAACATCACTGCAATATTATGTGCTGGGCGGGCTGATACAGAAAATAGTTTGACCCGAAGTATTATTTTTTTAAATCAAAGGTATATAAAAACGGAAATTAATGATTTTACTGGTGAATAATATAAAAACTAACCAACTATGTATTTGTGACTAGAATTAGTAATTTGATTGATAATGATTTTGAGATTAATAATTTTAATATCGACTAGAATGGAATTTAAAAATGAAATGATCCAAATATTCTAGTACATTCGCTGCAAAAACAATCAATAAATTCACCGAGAAATTGTTCGATAATTCAGGCAGCAATCAACTTGAGAATAATATATTCATTCTTGGGATATAGAGGAATGAAAAAATTTGCTATGAAACTATTCGCAAAAATAATTGATTGTAAAGAAATCGTTCAAATAAATTATAGGGGAAGTGGTTTTACAATAAAACTAATATCGCCATTTGATTTTACGGGAAACATTATTCATTTATAACATCCACAGAGAAGTGAAAAAATTCGCAATGAAAAACTTTGGAAAAAAAATTGATCAAACAAATCACAAAAATATCAATCAATATGTATCAAGGTGCGGTAAAGGGTTGTCATGCAGTGTCACGCTCGACCCCACGATATTCCCAGGAGCCCTTTGGTATTTTGGGGTTTGTTCAATTTCCCGTTTTCCTTTTCTTCCTCAGAAATTATGATCAAATCTTGATTCACCCTAGAGTATTTCCTGAATAGGGAGCCAAACTCTTCTGTCGCGAATGTATTCACTTCTCTGTATCGCAAGAATCCATATGCTACTTTTTTTTGCATCTTCGCTGATTCAGTCGTAGATCCCAGGGAGTTGAACCTAAGAAAAATTGGCTAGAATTACCAGAATTTTTATATACATCGGAATAATTATCAGATAAAGTGATGAATCTGCCAATTTTTCAGTAATTCTACCAAAAAAGTACAACGAATATACCAAATTTTGGGGAATTTTTACCCACTTTTGAATTCACCGAAATTCTTTTTGCAGTGCTCTATTCATGATTGATATGATTTTTAATTCGCTCAAAGATTGAGTACTGCTACAGGATATTCCATCAGGCAATAAACTTCTTGCATTGAATTGATCCCTAGTTCTTCAGGAAAGAAAATGATAGGCAAAAAAAAATTCGTCGTGCAGAACAAGAGAAGAAATGCAGAAAAAATATAATGGTCATTCACGTGGTTTTCACATTCAAATTTTATAATCCAATGGGATAATTTTTTTTCGATTCTTAGTGAAAAAATATTGGATAGGTATTTTTTGAAAACTTTCAACGACACAAAAGTGAGGATTTTTTCTCTAGTTTTCAATTCCGTGAGTTTCATAATGAATATAATCAGTGTTCATTGAGAATTTTTCAATTAAAGAAGAAAAAGTGAAATTTCTCAACAATAGGTAGTTTTGATTTTTTTCTATATTTTCACACAGTAATCTGTGAACAATTACGAATATTTAGCAATCTTTTCTATGATGTTAAGTATCGTAGTTCTCGAGATATGAATTTTTTTGTATCTGGGGTCGAATCAAACACCATGCGCGCGGAACGATCCGTGCTCCGCGGCACGTCTTCCATACTTCTGATTTCAATGTCGTGAAAATTGAAGATGATTATCGAAAAAACAAACTATTAATATAAAAATATGTCGTTCATAAATAACTCGCTATGCCGAGTACACAAATACAACGGAATTATTATGTATTTGTGGAAAATCATAGAATCAATAACAGAAATTGCACCATATCTTTGAAAATACTGTACTAAAGCTATTCGGTGTACAGGATAATAGTGATATATATGTATTGTAGTAGTTATAGGTACGTATTATAGTATATTAGCATTAGTATATCGTGAATTATTTCTTTTGTTGAGAGTTAAAAAAATTATCCCATTGAATTCTGAAATTTGAGTGTAAAAACCACGTGGAATGACCCATAAACATATGGAGTTCAAAGTCTATCTAACCTTGGCCGATAGAAATGAAATTCGTCACAACATTCGAATCTCATTTTATAATCGAAAAGCCCAACGCGGTAATCAAATATTCTTCCATAAACTGCATCAAGACTGAAGTGTAACTCGAGTGCACGAAACTCTGGAAGTCAGAAATGATTTTTGATCCATCAGCGGTATCCAAATCAATTAAATAACTGACATTAACAAACCGATATACATTATTCGAATTCATTTTTCAACGTGCAAAAAGTGGTTTCAAATGCTCAAGCGGTTTCGATACAAAATGAAACATATGTTACGTTCCCAACAAATGGTATATGATACTTTCCAAACTGTTAATCAATCAGATATGAAAAAAAGCGACGTCGAACGAGGAAAGAAATTCATTCATCCCATTCGCAAGACATCAAACCGATTTTCTGTCATATTAGTTATACTGTCGAATCCAGATATCGAATTATCTATTCAACGATTTCAAATCGAAACGGGATACACATTGCGTATCATGTGCTGTTACGGAACTGAAATAAAAAGTTCTCTCATTACCTACTGTAATGCATATCTTTTTTCATAAGCTCCTTTTCGATGTATCTTGACGATAATATAATTATCAGATGTTATGAAAAAAAGACCAACGTATGAATCTGTGGTATCGAATAATAGTATATGATTATAAAAATGATGGATCATTTGCTATCGTAAAGTATTTCGTTCGAAGTAAGGTATGTGCATATACATGCGTATATACTGGTTGCGTCACTTATTAGGACAATCACTTTATTCTTGTACATTGTTTTATTTTACATTACACCAAATCGGTATCTCTTATCATTCGCGTGAGGTATGAAAAAATGAGAATTGATAAAAACTTCGAATGAGAATATAATGAATTCAATTTATTGAGAGAGAATAAAAACCCGCTTGAAACCGCAACTCGATCTTATCACGTTTCATAGTATCCGCACAATGCAAAGAAAAGAAATAAACTCGAACTAATGTTCCGTTTAATATAACATAATTTTCACTTTTTCTCAAATACAGAGCTGAACCATCGATTGGGATGATTATCGAGATGAATGCAGAGATGATTCGTGAGGTTCTAATGATGTTTTACCCACCGCGGAAAGTCATCCGGAGAGAACCCGCGTGAACTACGATTGACGACACTGTTCGACCACCATGAGTGTCGAATGAATTATTACAGGATGTGTGAAGGAAAGCTTTAGAGTTGAACGCTTAGCAACCTTAGGACCGTATTGCATCAGATTTCTAAGGCAGTCGCACACATCACTACCTGTGAATATAGGAAAATCGCGTAGATTGCTCAATTAGAGTCGAGTTGCACCTGCTCCGCCTACCGCATAACCGGGAAGAATCACTTTACTGTATTGACAACATTGACGAATCTGACAAAAGTGTACCGTGTCGGGCAACGTCTAACGGGTGACGGGTGCAGACATACATTTGTTTCAGCTGTTCATATGCATATGGATATCCATATCTACGATTCAAGGGACGAAGGGGAGGAGACTACCAGTTTGATATCGAATAGACCAAGTTTTATCTATACGTTAGGCCGCAAACAAGATACAGTAAAATTAAATCCACTGGGATACCTTAGGATAAAACTCCTCTTTACTGGGCGGGGTGGTGGGACCACGGTGTGGCCGGCTAGTCGCTACGGAGGATTATAGCTTTTCCGAAGGGGAGCGGAGGGTGGAGGAGAGTAGCAGTCAGCAGTGGTAGCACTAGCGGCAGCCTGCTTTCGAAAGGATGGTGATTGTGGAGCGTGGTCAGAGTAGAGTTAGACGTATATAAGGCCCACCGACCTGGCCAAAGTCAGTCAATCACCGGACTAGCAGCCCACCACACACACTCACAACAAACATGAAGGCCTTTGTGAGTATCATTGCTAAGTCGTATTTTCAAAAATATCATTATGAACGGAAAATTGTCTTTCGCCAAAAAAGATTTTCTTTTTCCTTTGAAAATCTCGGTTTTCTAATCATTTTCATTAACTCTTGTTTCTTCTCATCGTACAAAATTTTCGAATCATATCAATACTTTGTTTCATTTTGATAATTCCATATCTACCATCAGGGGAAACACACTTGGTCCCAAGATGAAAGATTATGGAACTCTACTATCGATATATCAATTTTGAACCATTTTCATAATTTTTCGAAATGTTTATCAAAATTTTAGCTTCAAAATTCCCTGCTTCATTAGAATTTTTATGAATGAGACCGTACTCGAATTTTGAATTAAATATCAATCAATAATAAGATTCACGTTTATTCGGTTGAAATTTTTTTGAATTGTTCATTCATTAATTCGAATCTAATTTCCCACTCGATAACCACCCTCTGCATCGGACTTTGACTTCTCTTTAGTCATTGTCAACCGTGTCTCGAAGCGTGACAATGATTCAATGTCATGGTTCAACTTTTTTTCTTTGAAATCCTTTCTTTCTCTATTGCTCTCGCTTTTTATTTCTTTCCTTATTCCTTGGTACGGTGATCAATAGACAAGCCACGACTTTTCCTCACTACTTTCATTCATGGAGCGAAAAATCATGTTGTACGTTGCAATACCGTGACCGTCACACACAGAACCGGTTGTAGAAGTACCATCATTGCAATCGCCATTGAATGAGTAAATCACCTGACAACCGGTCGTCCTCGATGCTTCTTCATTCACTAAATTCAATATCGCGATGATTCACTCGTTACATCTTTATTCTCTTGTTTTTCTCTCCCATTCTCACTTTCTCGCTTTCCTCTTTCACCATCCATACGATTCTTGCTCGTAATTTCATATTCATCCTAATCGTAACGATCGAGAGAGAAGAAGATCGTTATTCCGTTTCTACCATCGTAGTTGGATTTCTTTCCAAAAGTAAAGAAATCCAACGATTTGATTGCAAAGAACTAATGAGCTGTTGTACATATATGTATCGATTCGAGTTTGGATGGGGAAAAAAAAAACCACTCGTATAAGAATATTATAAATGTACAACTGCACAAGTTCTTATAAAACGGAATACAATTTCGACAGGATATAATTATAACTTTCGATTGCATTAGAAGAGCGAGAATCGTATAATACAACGATGATGAAAAATCAATGTAAAAGATTATTACGCGCGATCGGTGTATCTATCGATTGTGAGGGCGCGGGAACGCTCGGTCGACCACGTCGCACGAGCTCTCACTCACTCGTTCATTCCTCTGTTCGAGGAAACGCTCTATGTGAAAGTTTCGCAAAGTCGTTAGATATGCATAATTTCAGGCCACAGTGCCATTTAAGTGCAACTCCTGAAGTCGGGCGTACCGGGTCTAATATCCCTTCTCTCGCGGTATATCGCAAGGCGTGCGAGCGATACACGCAACGAATGCATCTCGTTTGCACCTACGAATCTCCACCGTTTCCGGAATGATCTAATTTCCTTGATCGAGAATCGCAAGAAAATGTATGAATTTTCCTAATTCTTTGCTTCGTTGACAAATCCCATAACTATTCAAATATATATTATGTCGAGCAAATCGCAAGAAAATATCTGTCTCGGAAAATATCAAACCGGTTTCGAGTTGTTCTATTCCTTTCTTCGAAAAACGGTCTTAGCGCGTTTAGTTAGCCTACGGCAAACATTACAAGTATTTCGATCCATTATGAATCTCGTGCAATACCTTATTGCACCGTGATTACGCGATTACGTTAGCGTGCAAGCTGTGTTAGGATAGTTGCATGAAATGTGAGCGGACGTTTTCTTTTTCTGTTCTCAACGAGCAGTTTCACGACATGTTCTCGTTGCTCCCGTCGCGGTCCATCGTCGTGTACGTGTGCCCTTACGTGCATTTGACGCGTACCAACTAGAGACACCTATTAGAAAATACCAAAGGAAATTTCATCCCCTAATATGGTCAACGTCCAGGCGTGGCGAGACGATCGAAGTCAATCGTTAAGAGCGATGCCAAAATGCAATCGACTCATTATCATTCCGATTACGAAATTTATTATATCCCAAACGGATCTTTAATTTCATTTCTATGCGCGCACTTGTTCTTTTTTTGTTCGACCTTTTAGAATTGAATAATAGTATACCACGGCATTCGCGATAATTCATCGATATAGGCGAATTGTATTATCTTTATTAGTGAAAGTCTTACGGAGACTCCTCGGATTTCCTGCATCATAGCGGCATATACATGTAATATTCATCGTTATTATACTGCAACGATCGGCGTTACGTTTACACTCATTGAAAGTGAAAGCATGCTGCTCTTATGTTACTCTAGTCTCCTCGTTATATAGTCTGCCGTAACGAGAATCGAGATCATGTCGATATTATACTCGGGTCATAGATGCTTCCGTGAAAATCGATGTAAGAATAGAATCGTTCGGTTCGCGTGTGTAATACTTGAAACGAATGTATTTAGATAATCGTGTTCTTTATAGGAATTTGTTTTCATTTTGAGAATTTCAATTTTTCTCGTAGATTGTGTTCGCCTGTCTAGCCGTGGCGACGGCTCGCGCCGGAATCGCCCACGGAGGTTACGGCGGTTATGGAAGTTACGGAGGTTACGGAGGAGGTCACGGTGGTGCTGGCCTCAGTGGTGGACTCGCGGCTGGTGCCGGAACCGCTGCATCCCTCCAGGGTGGAGCTTCCAGCTTGGGATCCGGAGGACTTGGTGCCAGTTACGCTGCTGGCGCTGCGTCGGCAGCTGGCGCAGCTGGAATCCAACAAATTGTCTCCGGTGGTACGTGTCCTCGGCACAATGAATCATACGAATGATTTTTTCCAAGAATCACTCGAATGGTTTATTTTACAGGAGTGACTGGTGGAAGGTCTGACGTCGGACCCGCTGAAGGACCAAAAGCCAACGTAGGACCACAAAGCGGCCCATCTGACCTCGTAGGACCCCAAGAAGGTGCCAAATCCATTGGTGGACCTCGTACCGGACCCGCCAGTCTTGTAGGACCCGCTGCTGGACCATCCACTCTTGTAGGACCATCCCAAGGAACCGCCACCCTTGTGGGACCATCTCAAGCTACCGCTAACCTCGTAGGACCAAGCTACGGTGGTGTTGCCTTCTATGCTGGAGCTGGTGGAATCAACGGTGACGATGGAAGCTCTGGCTCTGCTGCCGCTGCCGCCCCCGGTGGTTTCGGTGGTATGTATTCCAATATTCTTATACATACAATAATCGAATGATAATACACTTCCGCTTTTTTTCACTCGAGAAGGTCTTGGAGGTGGTCTTGGCGGACCTGGTGCCATTGCCGTGATCGGAGGTGGTCCCGGAATCGCTGGAGGTATCGGCGGACACGACGCTGGTGTTGCTGTGATCAATGGACCATCTGGTGCCATCCACGCTGGACTCGGCTCCCACGGAGCTATCATCCCCGCGTTAGGACATGGCAGATACTAAGAACTTAGCGATCTCGGTTTGGCTCGGCGACGGCGGCAAACCCACCTCAATCATTTAACGGTCTCAACGATCCTCAACGCGCTGAAACGTCTTCTTCCCAAAGCTTCGTCCAATCTCGGAACATGATCGGAACGCCTGCGGTAGTGATAGTCCAGTCAATTTAAAATCGCAATCGAATTGCGTCCGATATACGAGAGTCTAATAGTGAACGCGATCAAAAGGGTTGAACCGAAAAAACGTTTGTTGATTCGTCGGTGTAGTATTCAAGATTATCAGCCGTGACCGTCTGGCCACTTGTGATTTACGATTCTCCGCCCGAATATCGGTCCACAGGTGGGATCCGGGCAAAATTTAGTCAATTTCAATTGTTCATCGTTGTTTTAATAAGGAACTATGAGAAGGATCCGCCAAATAGAGAGAATCGTGGTTGCCGGTAATTGGTCGCGCTGACGGGAATATTATACACATATTTAGAATGTCATCAATTTCCTTGCCAATCGACAAACATGATTAGGTTCAATTGTTTTCGACATAAAACATCATGAAATGTCATCAGCGTTCCCTGGAAAATAACATCTTGAACGAGGACTCGCGTATACTCACACACATACATATCCCACCGTGGTCCCGACCGGTCCGTTGTGGATTCAGTCACTGGACAAGCTTTGGCGCTTCGTTTAATCGAACCAACCGGGTTTGTTCTGTTTTATCGAACACCCACTGTTGCTTCGATTTATCTCTTTTTTTTATATTTCCTTACGTTCTCCAACAATCGTAAGACCGTTCTTCTTCATGCACATATTATCCTATTCTTTTCCCGATGGGATGATGCGCTCGTAGAGCGTTTCATCTCACAAGTTGTTATACTCACTGCCGCACCCAAGCATACACATATTATTATCACATACTCGTCACTTCGCGTACATGTTTTTTGTATATACACATGTATATATGAAAAATATAATTCACGTGTATGTATATATACACATACATTCATGTATCCCTATTTATAGAAACATATGTATGTGTGTACAGACATCGTTGTTCACTTCATAAAATATTCGTGTATGTGTATGTACATGAAACAAATACGCGAAATCACACACAACACACACATTAAGCTCTATTTCATGTATGTGTACTCATATAAATACAAACACATATATACATAAGTATAATCGTGTCATATGTTAGTGAAAAGAGACCGAGAGATTGTGGTAGGTCAGCCTTTACCGCGAGTGAATGAATGTACATAGATGGCGCGCCGCTGCCGACCTCCGACCCCGCCCGCCCTTGTCACACCCTTTCTTTTGCGATCACGACTAGCACCCCACCACCACCATAGATAGATACCACGTATTTATAGCGTTTATACATTTATACAATACTTTATATAAAATAAAGCATCAGTATTTAAAACTCAATTATGAATTTCTTCTTTTGTTATTAATAATCATCCAAAATCCATCCCAATTCCAACTCCTTCTCATAGCTCAAAATCAAACTCATATAGAATTTATTATAATAACCAAAGCATAACAAGCCGGTTAAGTTCAAATGCATATCCACATCATGATCATGAGCATGTAAGAACAAATTCAACGATTGTATTTATAGACAACCGAACATAAACTTTATACATATTCTTGCTTCAATTTAATGATCTCGTATACATATATTGTATACATAGTTCATACATAATTACGTGATCCCATTTCTACATACGAAGCATTACATACGATCCTTATATAACTCCTCCACTCGAGTATTTCCTTTTACTATGTGAAATCATGCTGTAAAGCAATTTTTATTCATCGCCTCCTATTTCCCTCTTCTCTTCCTGCCACGCCTTCCCTTCGTTCGACTATTTTCTATGGTTATTTCATTTCGAAGTATCCAATGATCCGGCTACTATGTTTTATCGTTGCTCAACATCAAATTCCATTTGTCGGTTGGAAATGCTTTTTGAAATGGAATTGGATTGTTTTCTTAAAAATCTTAGAGAATGATTCTTAGTTGAAGTATCGTTCGTTGAAACAAATATGATTATGCATTCCATTCGATCTAAAACGTACTGAGATTGTGGATAACTTACCCTACAGAGCCTTGGTGAAGAAACATAAGAAGGTTCCAATCTTTTCTTGCCGAAGCATGTAATAATTGTAATACGCTTCATGAACGTTCAATGCCGTTTTGGGAAGGGTACTATTACGAATCATTCCATACAGACTTCGAGTATCCGTTTTAAACTGTCAGGAATCATAGCATTCCATGGCTGAATAAATAAAACGCTGGATTGCAATGATGAACATCATGGGTTCGAATCTCGCCAAGTGGTTAAAATTTTTATCCTCTTATATTATTCATACTCTTGATGGAGCGTTGATCTTTATACGCTTTCTTGGTTCCAAACTTTGCTCCGAGTACTCTTCTAAACCGTTCCATTTACTCTTTGTTTACTTTTCAACAACGTTTCTGTTACGCTCCACCATACTTTTTGTCTGCGCTTCATTTCAGTTTCCAATTCCACCAAGAATAAATGGAAAATAATATTATTATCAGAGTTTGAACAGGAGAAAAGATTTCCTTTGAGAAGTTTTCCTCGTCCTTGCAAAATTTTCTTATTTGTTTGCCTAGAAATGGATAGAAATGGTTAGGGAAAACTTTTAGACGGGTTGGGTTTATCGTACGAAGTACACATATAATACTGCTAGTACTTGAACGAGAGGATTCGTTTCTCAATTGACACTTGTACCAATTAGGTATTGTATTGAATTTTCAATTGACATACATTTCAATGAGATAATTAATTTCTTTTCAATTCAATAGAGGATAAATTGAGGACTAAATTCAATTTTTGAATGAAATCATTTTAATTCAAATATCATGACCCAATTGAGATTTGATTGATTTGTTTATGACTCTGATCATAATCTATATTTGGATTTGGATTTATTTTATTCAAGTTTGATCAATTATTGATCAAACTCTGCTGATCAATCGAAATCAGAGATCGGCAATAATCATTTTTTCATGAGTGATTTCGGAATCCATTGCTAATTATCTTTAGAATGAGAATTTTTATTCTCTGCAGTTTCTATCGAGGAAAACATTTGAATATAGTCTATGAATATTTTGGATGAATCAAAGAATGAGGATTTTCAATTGCTTCAATTATATACAATGCAGGAATAATAATTTTCCATTACTTCAATAATCAATAATTAAGGGATAAGAATTCTCCATGACTTCAATGATGAATAATGGAGGAATAAGAATTTGACAACGCTCCAGTAGTGAACAAGTTCGGAATACGTCACTGATTACTCATCAAATGGCTCAATAAACATTTTATATCTGGCGATATTTTTGAAAAAGTTTAGATGTAACAATTTGAGATAAATTTTAACCACGGATGGTTAAAAAGAAACTTTGATTTTTATTTTGTTTATTTTTGATTAAAACGTAATTACCATAAATATATCATCCATTCTCCGAGTAATCAAATCAATCTATCAGTCCATTATTCATTTCACAAAAAATGAGCAACACACGGAATTTTATGGAACTTAATGGATAATTTTTTTGAACACAGTATTCATTATTTGAATAATAGATAATCAAATTTCGTATATTGTCCACACTTTTGAGGAATGAATAATGTTCCGATAGACGAATATGATTATTCGAAAAATTAATAATGAATTTATGTTGATGAAAAAATGGAAAATCAAATTTTCTTGCTGATCTCTGATTGGAATACTGCAGATTTCTTCCATTTAATTAATTTTCACATTGTTTTCATCATTTAAACCGGAATTATATAAATTTATTAGAACATCTGATATCACTTTTTCCTCATTTTATTGAAATGAAGTGCATATTCGACAATTTCATGGAATTTTAAATTATTTCAGTACAATTCAAATGTTTTCAAATTAAAATCAATTCAATCAATTCAAATGAATTCATTGAATTTGTCACTTCATTTTGAAATGTGTGTGTCTTGTTATTTATTTTGTACTTGAAAATTATTGTTATGGATAATCATAACACTCATTAATTCATTAATTATTATTATCAATAATATTCTCCCAAAATTATTTAATTAGAAGAATCCTAATTCATTTTCTCAACTAAAATTGAATGAGACAACAAATTTTCCAAAATGACTCATATCCCTTCAACCAAGTATGAACATTTTTTTATTGGATAAAAATTTTTCACCAAAAAATAGTTTCCTGAAGAAATTTTTTTGTTGGCATTCAAGAATTTTCATACATCTTTTTGGTTATCCATGGAACAAAAACAACAATTCATCTCAACACAGAATGACTGTACGAGGAAAAACCAAAATTCTCATTCTTCGCAGGAAGTTCATTAATATTCTGGAAACTAACAGTCAATTTGAAGAAAAAAAGCATTGGCGATTGGTCCTTACAGTGAATATATATCCTTGTTATCAGATAAAAGCGTACAATAATAATTCAATTTCGATTATTTTCTTTGGAATACATCGTTCCAGCCCTAGCAAATCTGGATGAACCGACAAGCGACTAAAAATGTTTGTCACATTTTGGTGGAAAATCTTGGTGTTGGTAACTTGGTGGTCGTTTAGGACATTTTTCCAAGCAAAAATTGACCAAAATCCAACCAATCTCAATTTTGTTGATTTTTCGGTTATTTTGTGGTGATTTTCTGGGTTTTTAACTCAAAAATATTCCAAAAACGAACTACATCTTTTGGTGACCTTTTGGTGGCAGATTTATTCAAAGCAACCGTCAATTTTCGGTCACAAATAGGTCATTATATTCTAAAAATCATCTGGGTAACAATTTTCTGACCAAATTTTCACCAAACCAAAAAATAATCGAAAGTGAACCAAACAACAATTCAATTGTTTCTTCAAAAATTCTACTGGTGCTAACTCAGGGAATTGGTGTCAAATCTAAAGGTGCGAGGCACAGCCTTTTCGAAATACATTGAATCATACTATGGATCTGAACGAGAGATGCAATGGTACATTGAAAATCAATACATGATCTATAGAACTATCTTATACTCGTTGTACCAGACTCGATTGAGACGTGGGAATTCTCAAGTCATTAGAGTAACGTAACTCCTCTTTACTTGTTTGATGACCTCACAAACACAGGTGAAGCGCGAACAGTTCCACAAGGCAAACTTTAATGATATAATCGCAAAGTAATGTATTTTCTTCACACAACAAGGCGAGTCATTTACGCATAGAAAATAACGTACTTTGAAGTGTTATGAGGCTGATGCAGTTCAGAACTATTCTGACTTCAAAGTTTATAAATCACAAAAATACCAGATGTCTCCGATAAAATAATAAACTATCTTTCTCAATTTATTTATCCTAATCCGACACTTGCTGCATAATTCGTATTGCCATTTCCGAACAAATTCTTTTGAAAATTCTCTTCAGTGGATACTCGACCAAAGCCGGAGATGGTGAGAGGCGAAATGCAATCTGGTTTTTTCTTCCAACGCGATATTGAATGCATAATTATACACGGCAACATGAAATCGGTGCATTAAATTTGAGTACTGTGAAATGTCGATCGTGCAACAATATTGAGCATTGATAAATCCATCCAATTTTCTTAAATCATTGAATTATAAAAATCGAACTATACAGTTTAAGTCTCGATAAACATTTCCTATCTTGAGATATCTCACGTTACACTTTCAAATATCTCATACATGTCTGAAATCTTTCTGTCGTTCAAGCGAGAGCTGAAAAATATCTATTGCACGAAAAAGTATTCGTTCGATCTGAACTTAGAAATGAAAGGAAACTAAAGAGTTTATATATATATATATATATATATATATATAGCTCAATTATTTTGACGCAAAGGATTGAAACTGTAATAAACGGTATAGTTTATGGGTTTCGAAGTCTCTTTCAAGCCACTCAATAAATTCAAAGTTGAGTATTAAACCAAACAATACATAATCAAAAATCCGCACAGCGTTGAGTTGGTGAAAGTTCGCTGCTGAGCTAGAGACGAAAGTAGAAGAAAAATTTGTTTTCAAAATTTCCGAAAGAGCAACAGTTTTCTCCGAAACACTAATAACATCAACAGTGATTGTAACATTCTAGAAATTTTATTCGGAACATTATATTGTCTGAAAATCCAAGACACATAGATCGGTTCTTGAGAAAGAAATCCCAAAGAAATCTTCTGATAGAAGAATGTTGGAACCTTGTTCATTACGAAGAATTCGAATCAATCAAAATTACAGGTAAATATTATATCGATATTTGCAACATTTCTGCATCCTTTTCAAACGCAAAACAAAGATTAAATTTTCCATGATCGAATGAATACGAATTGATACGAGTGAGTGAATGAATAAAACACAGCAAACACAGAGATTTATGAATTGTACTTTATTAACATACATATAAAATATTATTGAGCAATAAAAGGATAAGGAAAACATAATTTATCTTTCTGTTTCAATAAAAATGTGTTCTAGATATTTGATCGGGAATTGCATTGCGTCATATGTTTGCGTAGAATATATTTTCAGTATAGACACAGCTTAGGCCATTAATATTACACCAGAATATGTTTTCTCAACTTGTTTATGATTTACATGTGTTCTCCCTTCTGTTTAGTAATTCTTTTCATAAGATAAACATTTATATAGGTTCATATATTGACTATAAGTTTTTCAATGAAGAAAATTCGTAACCACAATATCGGTAGTCTCATTTTTCTAAAATCGTTGAGCCGTTTCAAAAATAATTTTGCAACATTGAAGTAGTAACATCAGGAAGGATTATATTCTGAAATTTCTCTTTTATTCGGACGAATATATGTATATACATAAACTTATATATATATATATATATTCTCTCATATTCATATATCATATTTATGTATATTTCTAAAGAATTATTTGTTTCGTACAGGTATTTTTGTTTCAATCTAGGTACTTGTTATTCCATCGACGATAAATCTGTTTTCTGTTTGTTTATTTTCTCCTTCGATTTATACTTTCTTCCCTTTTGTTTATCAAGCTATCATAAATTCTTTTCAATTCAAAAATAATACTTTTAATATGGTACTTATTCGATTTACAATAAGTGGCTAGAATTCGATGTAAATTTATATAATTATAGATGTATATATACATACGTATTTGTTACTTAATTGTACATAGTTTGGAAATGAATCACATTTATGGAAAGAAACTTCATACAAATTGTGTAACGTTGAATTTGATTCCAGATTTGAAGAGTCAATATTTTTCAATACACTTACGTACATGTGCAAAAATAAAATGTAATCAAAGATCAACTTGTCACTCGATTTTGGTCTCGAAGAGTATAATTCGTCAAAAGATATGATAATAATCGTGAGGAACAGAATGTAATTATTACCACGTCTCATTGGTATCGCAACAATAACTTGAGATATTCTGGAGACATTGGTGACCTATGAAACATATAATATTCATGAAAATTGGACCGATTCCTCCCCAGTCTATTTATTCTAATATTCGAAGAATAAAATCAGATATATATATATATAATTCCCGTTCTTTATGTTTCTTCAATTTTTAGAATCGAATGTATCCCCAGTGAGCAGAAGAAGAATAATGAAAAGAAATTCATAGAAAAATACCATCACTCTACATTCCGTTATCATTATCGCATGACGAATTCTATTCTTCATCAATTCCAATGTAATATACAATGAAGCCATCGATACTCAGCGAGATAATTAATGTACGATTTCATACATCAATTATTTTATATGCTATCTCAATTATATCTACATCAGCATACTTATATTACAATTATTACAAAGATTGGCCACAATATGAAATATCATTGACAATATTAAACAAAAGAAATCGAAATGGAACTTTTGAGTTACGTCTACTACGTTGTCATCGATCGAGAGAATGATTAGATTTTGTTCATGAAATTTTTCAACTTTTCGTCCTTTCTGATTCAAATTGACACGTTATTAGGTTGAGATAAATTCCATACCATTTGTTAAAGTGGAATACAGATTCGGCCCACTGGCAAAGAAAGACAATACTATTTTCTAGATTCCTCTTTTAGGCTTCCATAAGGTAGAAAGTTGTGATAATACAAAATACAATATAATTACATCATATAAACTTATATTCATTGGCGAAAATTATTTTCACTCATTTACATTCTCGTACTTTCAAGCGTCATATAATAAATGGTAATAAATATGTACATATTGTTATGTCATGATTCTAATACTTAATGAATATTCAACATCGATTACGTTACTCCCTCACAAAATTCACACTCTAATTATCATGAGATTTCTATCAACATGAATATCTCATGTAGTTTTATTAGATGAAGGTGTGACTGATTAATTCGCATATTGAGAATAATCAATGAGAGAAAATTCGTAATTGAGTTTCTGAGATATTTTCTTCATTCTACAATCTTCCATGTTTTTTAGTGCAGGTTTCAATATATTGAATATATTCGATAACAAAACAGTAAACAACCCTGGCGGAAAGGAACCTCTTGAATTCTATTATGATACAAAAGAGTAATGGGAAACGATGGGAAATAAGGTGTGGTTTTGTCATTGCCACATCATTCCCTACTGTTTCCTCGTGATTTCTTATCACTTTTTTGGGTACACAATAGGATTAAAGAAGTGTTTTTTGCCAGGAGAATCACATACCATTACGTGGTTGCTCAGTCAACATGTTTTGTTTTGCGATATCTTTTGGGCAGCTTTTAGATGTCTCACCTAATACTTTTGGATAAGTTTTAGACCAATTCTTGTCTGAAACTCACCTAAAAAACAATCAATGACATGTCCCGCATTTGAAACTTGTCTTCAACCCTGTTCCAAATGTCTATCAAAACCGGACAGATCATTTCTTGTCAGGGTTTGATTGGTTTTTGTTCCTAGCTTGTCGATTGCTGACCAAACCAGACAGGATTTTGACCCAGATCTGACAGGTTTTGTTTGGATTTGCCAGCAATTCCATGAATTTTTGAAGTGATGTACAACCCAAATAATGTCAAATAGAATTTTCCAGATCTGGATCAAAATGTTGTCAGGTTCTGTCAGACATTTTTAAAATGTTATAAATATCTCTTAGACGAATTTAAGACAAGAATTGGTCTGAAACTTTTGTAAAAATGTTGTGCAAAACAGTTGCAACTAATCTAAAAGATATCACAAGACAAAAAATGTTTACTGGAGAGTTGAATACACATAACATAACAATCCATGTCTGGAAGATATTTTAGGACAAGTTTAAAATGTTTTATGCAACACTGAAATATATCTTTTAGATATCTCAAACACTACTAACTTCTAAAAGATATCTACAAGATTTCTAAAATACATCGTCCTGGAAGACAAGTTTTAGATCTCCTAAAAAATACCTTTTTGATATCTTCCAGAAGTAAGGACTGTTCATGACATCTAAAAGATGTCTTTTAGAGTTGCATAAGTCATCCCTAGCTCATCGTGAATATCTTCAAGATATAAATTCTTATGTGGTAATTGACTCGACCATAATAGGTGAAAATTTTCATATTTTTGATGAATTCATCAGATTTTTCGATAGAATTATCTAAGAATCTTTATGTTTACCACGTTTTCTGGTATCATTACTAAAATCTCGGGATTATTTCCAAGTTTTCCTTCCGATCAATTGCTCCCTGGATTATCGAGGAATTTCTCGTTAACTTCATTGATTTTTTCCCATCACAATGTCATTGAGCATCAATCAATGATACCCATCAAGATTCGACTGCTGGATGATAATGTGGGTTCAGTAATAGCGGTGAATAATCATCTATGTATGATACCATTGTTTGAGTCAGTAATGGAACAAGGTGATCCCCACTTACGACCAAACTTACACATTGTTTATCAATGGTAAATTACCGGGCCTTATATTCATACATTCCCTTTATATTCTCGAAATATTCTGAGCCACATCCCAGATAACATGTAAGCTTGCCAGACTTGTCATCAGATTGTTTTTGACTCGTCATTGACAACCTTGTCAATGTAAGATTGCTATAACTCTGCTGCAAGGGTTTTGTAAGCTTATATACCCTTGTTGTGTGTCAACTAGGAGGCTTATATCAATCTTGTCACAAGATTCCCTAACGTCATTGCAGCAAGGCTCAATTGCTATCTGGGATGGGTGGACGTAGGCTTCCCTGATTGGGAATGCGGTTGTTTTGGAGTAGGAGGGGAACTTATTTATTGTGCTGTAAAGGTTGAACGGAGTACTAAATTGGTCTTTTCCATATGTTTTTAAAAAGGTTATTGAGGATTACAACATAATTGGTTATTTCACCAACTTTACGAGTTCTCAACTGTTTGATCAACTTGACCAAAAAAGTTATTCAGAAACTATATCACTATATAACTGAGAACATCTCGAAGATTGCAATAAAATTTTGTTGTTTTCTGATATCTCCCAAGATATTTGATATTCCTTTACAATGATCATTCCTTCAAGTTCTCGTGTAAAAACGACTATTTTAGAATGAATCTACTTTGTTGCCAAAGGTTCACAAAACTGGGGTGAAGGATTGTCCGCTTTTGAGGAGAAATCATAAGATTTGAGTAGTTTACGACTGATGAAGTCAGTGGAATCGAAATAAATTTGATTCCATCACCTAAGTAGAAATCACTCCCAGGAATTATTTCCCAGACCATTATTAGGTATTGCAATCTTACAAGTGCCTGATGAGGCCTTGTAATAGCCTGTAAATTGGCTATAGTGATTTCTATTCGGGTAGATTTGACTAGAATATTCGCTAAAATTCAACGAATTCGTTCAATTGAGGTAGCATCTTTTGTTATTGTTGTTGTTGTTTAGTGTGCATACAAATTCTCTTCAAAAAACATTTATGTATCAAATGAAAACTGGAATAAATCTATCTTGTGCTATTTTTGTCAAGAATCTTGATAAAATTCTTCCAGAATGCCAATGTAAATTCTAGTTTTGTGCTATTGATTCATCGAACAGTCAATACTTCTTCATAGTAATCAATACCCAGACAGTACACACAATTTTTTGAGCATTCTAGACACCTAGCCTTGGTTCTGCGTATCTTGGTCCCCGAAGTATGGGTCTTACAAATGTTTAGAGCATCTTCACTTTGGATTCCAATATTTGACCAATGTCTTTGATTTCAATAAGGAATGCAAAGCATGTGTAATAATTGTTAGGTCTGTTTTTCAGTTTGATATGAAGCCTCAACATAAACACGAACCCTAGTAGAAATCAGCATCGGATCAACGTTGATGCGGTGTTGATTCCTATCAGGGAAAATGTCGTTAAAAGGAGACGTAATCTAATAGGACACGCGTTACGGCATGATAGTTTATTGAAAACCATTCAGGAAGGGGCAACGAATGGTGAAGTTTGTAAAGGTAGACCTAAGTTACGTTATATAAACCAAATTATACAAGACATTTTCCAATAACCACAATTCGTAACGTCAACATCACTGTTATGCAACATCTGCCTCTGGTATGTACCAGTTACGTTGACGTTGCATTACGTGTTCGCTGGGTTGTATGTAGCTGGGACATTCTTGATACAACCAAGGACGTTGTTTGTACGTTCTGTGTGAAAACAAGTACGTTTTCTGGTCGTTCAGAAAACTTTCTGGTGCTATATAGGCATTAATTTTCCCAAAATTCATTCAATGAAAGACTTTGTCATCATTTTTATTATAAAACACAAGATAATTGACAGAATCATGTTTCATAACCGCAGGAAGTTCCTGAAACGTTTTCAAAATGTTCTGAACATGTTTTGAGCACATTCGAATGTTCTTAGAACATTTTAAAAGCCTCCAAGTGCTGTTCGGGGTGATGTGAAGTATCTTAAGAATATTTTCGTAGTATTGATATTCATGGAAAATTGTAGAATGCTTTATATGGCTTGATACCTGCTTGGATTGTTCATAATTCTTCACTAAAAAAGAATTTTTCACTAAAATTGTTGTAAAAACAACAGGGAAATCGCTCCTGTCAATCATATTTCATTCAATGATTGATTTTGAATCGATCAATTGATTTGAAATTAATGAAAATGAATTATATACAAATGACGATGGTTTCAATTGTTAGAAATATCATGATCAACATGTGAAAAAATATCTTAGTTGAAACTCTCCTGTTGGAATGTTGACATTCATCCCCAGATAGACAAACATGCTCTAAATATTTCGTAACATAATGTGCCCTCCAGCTTTTGATAATGCAAAGAATGTGAAGGTGTCATCACCTGGTTTTGCTACCAATAAGAGTGCTTTATACGAAAACATCTCAACAACGTGATGAGAACATTTTTTGGCATGCACGTCACCATTAGGATGGCATTATTGAGACATTTTTCTATATGTGTCATGATTGGGCACAATTCGAATACCAATTGAACTTCATTCTTCCAATTCTTCGTAGTCTCAAAACTTGATCTCGTATTGTAGGACATTTACTGGCAGAAACAAAGAGAGCTGTTATTTTAGAATACTGAGTTGATGTTCAGAAACATTACAATGCATAATTTCTTCAAATCTGCACCATGTTTTTCAGAATATATGGAACTCATTTGAAGATTTCCAGTGGAGATACTTTTATAATTCAACATGTTTAAAGCATCCACAGCGTTCGATTTCATATCATAACGTCTACTCAATCATCAATGTTTGTAACCGTTAAACCTTTTCTTATATCTTTTAGGGATGTCTCAGAATTCACATGGTTGCCAGATTTCATTGAACGTAAAAAAAGCGCGAGAAAAATTGAAAGAAATCAAAATACGATTCACAAGGACAAGCACATGCGAGAAACACGTTGGACTTGAAATCTTAGTTCCAAAGATAGAAGACTTTAAATCTATGATAAATTCATGTCACCGATTAATAATCTTTATAGCACCATGTAGGATGTGAAGATTGATATAAAAAAGGAATAAATGGGCTGTATACGTCAAAATTCGATTATACAGAGTTCATATAAACGATAAAATCTGTATACAGCACCTTTTTTATACACAGAGAATGTATTATTTGGAAGATTCTGATTCATCTTCTATTCAATATTGAACCTTCGAGAGGTAAATCAATGAGATTCGAATAATGAAATTCAATGCATCTACGCGCATTTTCTCATCCTACTCAACAACAACGAATCTCAAAAAGAAGTTCCTTCGGAAGAAAAAGCGGAATTCATTTCCGCTTAACTGCGAGTCAAAAGATATTGTTTTTATAATCTTCGTTAACTAATAGTTGATGAATCAGTCTCATTATTGAGAATAGTATTTGCCCGCTTCAAGATACTCACAAAATATAAATTCACAAAAATATATTTAAAATAGATTTGAGACGTTCCCTAAACATGTTGCGACTGGGCTGTGTTTTGTGCATGTAAATACGATATTTAATCCAAAAATTCGTCGATACGAATTACACGAGAAATTCTTCCATCAACTGTCAGTTGTTGGAACTCAGTTTGGATCAGAGAGGAAGAGGTCCATCTTCAGGAATTTTATCCGTAGCAGGGTTGCTGGTATTCATTTGATCCGCATTCCTCACAGTTCCGGAATTATTGTTCTCCAACGTGGATACATCGCGACGAGGACCATCGAGAAAATATGTCACCATGCTACCTTTTCCCTTAACTTGAATAGGACCTCGACAAGTCAACGGGTATCCATTCTTCACTAATATATCGCGAACTTCTTGAGTCACTTGTATCCCATCCAATATTCCAGTGGAGTCCATTCGCGAGGCAACGTTGACTGCGTTTCCCCAGATATCGTATTGAGGTTTTCTAGCACCAATTACACCAGCTACAACCTGCGTGCGATGAAGAACAAAATTAGAGAGTACAAAAATAAATTATCTGATGGTTTGAATTCTTATATTACCGGTCCAATGTTGATTCCCACGCGCATTCGAAAGTTATTAAAACTGTGTTCGTTGAGGTCAGCCAGCTGTTCGCGGATCCTCAAAGCGTAATCCGCCATCGCAGTCACGTGTTTGTATTCCTTCATGTCACAGGTGCTTTTAGTCAAGCCTGATGAAAGAATAACGACATGGTGAATGCAGTTTTAACCATCCGATTCTACTTTCCTTCTATTCCTAAGAGCACAAATGTCTCCCATCAAGAAAGTATCGAATTATTCAAATAACGCGATATCATATTTCCTTGGGTTTCTAAAATTCATAACACCACTCCATTCTCTTGGAACGATAAAAGTTTTTTCAAAAGTTTTTACGTTCAATTGTACTATGGTGGAAATGATGATCCTTATGTATATAATAGAATGCCTTTATGCGATATAAGGTAGTCAGGAACGACCCTTTGAATGCCACTCGAATCGTACTTGAGGGAATCGAAGCAGAAGTGGTCGCAGAAGCGCCAAGAGGAAATAAGACGGAGATGGCGAAGATGGAAGTTAGAAAGGAAAATATAGATAAGCTACCGGTGTATGGCATACTAACCAGACGCAGCCATGTATGTGGACCCTGTGCTCTTGATTTTCTCGATGTACTTGAACTGTTCCTCAGCGAGAAGCTCGTCAAAGTCCGCGATAATCTCGTTGAGAAGTCGGAGGCACTCAACACCCTCGTTATTGGCTTCCAACTCCACGTAGAATTCAGAAAAGTTTGGTATCGAAGCGAACATTATGCAGACGAAGTCGCATTGCTCGTGATAGAGTTCCTAATGGGGGAAAAAAGTAGATAAAGGTGAGAAGAGGAAAAAGGAATGCATCTCGACTTACATCCAAGTCGGTAAAAAGTGATAGAGGAAGAAGGGAGATTCATTCCTTCCGCGCACATGATATGGAGACATCAGAATTTCATATATAATCGAATTACAAAATCCAGTTTTATGCACTGTAAAGAGTGAAAGTGGAGTTTCCCCAAAATTTAGTGGTAGCAAAAATTCATCTCTCTTATATTTTGGAGGAATTCTCTCCAAGGGAAGAAAAATTCCCCCATTATATCGGGGAAATGATTCCACCCTACGTGGTGGATTTTTGCTGCCACCAGATTGGAGGAACATTCCACATTTACTTTTTACAGTATGAAACCCAGCTAGAAATTCCCCTTTCTCCAAATTGGACCATCAAAGGGCTTGACCCGGCCCAGATCGCGCCCACTTGGTCCCAGGCAGGAAAACAAACTAAAATTCTACTCACATCCGAATTTACTGTTGAGAGGAAATGCGCTGCGACGTGCTCCGGTAGAATATTTGCGAGGAGTTTCTGATTGTAAGCCTTCAAATGTTCCATCTCTTCTTTTTCCTCGGTCGCTTGTAATTTCCATAGAAAATCCAATCTGTGTGGATGAACGAAGGATATCATATTATTCATTTTTCGCATTGATATTTCTTCCCTAGTTATAAAAATTCAATGAATTCTGCCGAATCTCATTAAAATTGCATGAAGATCTGGTCGGATTTTATTGAATCATTTATCAATCAGATTGACTTTATAGGTTTCTTCCATAGAAAGTGCATTGTTCGATAAAAGAAAAAGAGAATCAATTAATTCTCCTCTATTTGAAAAATTCTGAGAACATTCTGAAAATTCATACCACTGTAGTGGCTTGCGCGTCATGAATTGAATTTAATACGTTATTGTGGAGTCTTTTTTGTTTCATTATTAACAAACAATGTTACCAACGTATTATACGTATTTTGCATTCGGTATCATATATTTTGATAATCCAACCACAGTGCTCGAAAGGATGACATTACTTTGATAAATTTATATAATTTTGGTCACGATAAAGGGTATTGAAAATCAAATTTACCCTGACGAATATGCTACAATGAATGGTATACTATATGTATTATGTTAACCAGAGGGGCTGAGAAATAATTTCTACACGGAAATTGTAATTACAATTCATTACAAGTTTTCATAAAATACAGTAAAGAATATTGAATAATATTTTCACATTCAACTTAACAACTTCGTGTGTCAATAATTATAAAAATTGATGTTCATATCAGTCCGTGATGTAGGATAAATAGCACTCATTAGATGTGGAATTGTTGAAAAATTATGTTATGGGAGTTTGAATCTTCCATAGAAACAAACCGAAAATTCAAACTCAAAAAATCTGGTAGAACATCGTCATTTATCTTCTCGATTTGACTCCTCGAAGCTAAAAACATCGTTTAAAGATCCAATCACTAATTCGTTTCAATAAACGATTCAAACTTCAGCAACATAAAAAATTGATTATTCATTCAAATATTATATGCAAGAATAACAATCTTGAATCCACAATGAGAACGTTTGAAACTTTGATAGTTCTTAGTTGACAGAATTGATATTTCCCTGGCAATCACAATAAGAAAAGACATATGATACGTGATAAAGTGCCTTGTCTCTTTAGAAGAGGGTATTTTAATATTCGGATAATAAAAAGGAGAAAAAAAGAATACAATAGGTCCATTCATCATCAACGATATTATCGCATGACATGTTCTCTGAGAGATTATTTCATGAGTGACATAAGAGAACACTGAAAATACAATTCGGATGACAAATGTGAATTGAGACATGGAGAGGAAAATTAAAATTTGAAAAGATACTTCTAATAAATCGCATTTCTTGTTTTCGTTTCTCAATATTTGGTGAATGGTTGTCTGAATGACTTATTTGAATTTGCATGTATATACCAAAAATATATTGAGAAAGACTTTTACTTGATTCCATCATGCACGAAATAATTTTGTTTTTAAGAATTTAAAAAAGTATGAAAAGTCAGAGTCGAGGGATGTCTTGTTGATTTTTTTGTTGAGTTATAGTTATTGGGTGTGATAACGATTTTGTGTCATTTAACATTTTCAAAAGTTCGTCAAAGGTCCGCTTAAAATTCATAAGGAATTTTCAAGAACAAAAAATTCAAAAAAATTCAATGTATCGGTAATATTATTTTTTTTTAGATTTTATGAGCAACTACAAGTTTTTAGGATGCTTTATCTGCGGTGAGGAATTTGATATCTATATCCCGAGTAGAATAATTCTCAAAATTATATATAAATTTTATATAACAATAATATGAAATTGAAGAATTTCCTTCAATCCCAGAGGCCTCAAGTGGGAAATGTGCCGAGGTCCTTAAGGAGTCTTCAAATGATCCTGGATAGGATCCATATAAATGTGAGTTTCCTTAACTACCTTTGTTTCACTTTAATTTTCATTATTAATCGGTGTTGAATGAGTATAATTTAGAAATAATGGTTCAAAATTTAATATTCAAAGTGTCATCTATTTCAATATTCAATTTGTACTCTTTTGAACATTCAGAAACTGAGTGGAAGATTCAACCACTCGAAGTGCTTTGAAATAAACCCTTTAATTGGCAGTGACTAATTACATTTTCTAGAATGTTCATCAGAATGGCTTATGAGAACCCGGAAGAATTCTAGATTCGATCAGAAGGGATACTTTTATGATTATTACAGGTTTTAAATTTGATTCAACATGGAAAATTCTTGGGAAACTTTGTACAACCTGTACGTCGCTTCGGTATGCTGCGAATGCGCCACAAGACAGACCATGAAAAAGACGACCAAAACTCCAGCTAACCATCTAACAGCGGGTTCGACATTGTCCTCGTTCAGGGCTTGATAAATGCTGACGCCAAGATAACAGGCCACAACGATGCTTAGAACGGCCACTTTGAATACCGAGGTTAAAATCTGATAAACGGCACAGGTCACCATAACTAACATCACCAACACGGGGAATAGCTGAAAAATCAATGTTAATTATAGTGTATCCACGAGATATATGGACATTATCATTCATATTCCCCTCATCTCTATTCCATGTGAATATTTTTTTTGAATATTCAAGAGTTTCACAATTTATTAGAACACTTTCTCGGCATTCTAAGCTCAGAATACTTTCGTATTACGCAAATCATTAGCAGAAGGCGTAAAAGTGGTTTAAATATGACTCCATTGGAAGGACATTAAATCAAGTTCCACCTTCGCTCGAATATCCAATCTCAAACGTTACCCTTAAATATTACACGCGTCCATATAAGTTCCACACGCACGATTCACTCTCACCACAATATTATCAAAGAACATGATTTCATGCATCATTGACGATATATTTTATATACCTTGTTACGAGAATAACTAGAGAAATTGGTTGAAAGTGGAGTTCATGGTATAGAGTACAGTGCGTTATCATCGTAAATTGGTAATGAGAGCGAAAAAAGCACAAGAGAAAAGCCGTTCATATTTTTCCGCGTCCCTTAGGTTCAATTTTAACAAGAATTTATAGATGAACGGACACGCGATCAATGCCCTCTGTATTATTGGACTTACGTCGGAAAAGAGAATGTAATAGCAGGGTCCAGGGGTGGTTGTCTCTATGCTCTGTACCATCACCGAGGAATTGTCCAGCCATTCTGGCGGTAAAGTGTTATTGATGCAGACATCACCCCCTTCCAGCGTGACCTACAAGGGAGGAAAAAACGCACCCACGAGAAATGAGATAAACTAGACAAGAGAAAATTATTTGTACAAAAATTTTTTTTTCTTCCTCAAGTTTGGTCGATGAATGATGATCATGAAAATTATTATTCAGTTCAAAACAAATCACATAAAGTTAGTGACACGAAAAGAATGATATAATATACGAGAAACATCAGCAACGAGAGACCGATGAATTCACTCACCAGAGGAGAAAGAACCGTGATGAAAGTCAGAAACACAACTATGGACGCTATACTTTGAGCGATGATACGATTTTCGAATATATTTACAGCTGAATTCCTCACGCACTGTGGAACGAACTGTAAAGAGAGGAAAACGGGATCATGAAATTGAGATGAAATGAATATCACACTGATCGAACATTCCTTTCTCTTAAATCATTTTCCTGGCTCGACGTTTCAAACTTTCAACGATATCCGACTAAATGTTTTCTTTTTTCGCGATTCTCTCATTAAATTGTTTTAAATCGAATTTTTTCTCCTTTCCCGAAGAGGAAAGGAATAGAAGAGAGGTTGATGGATGTGAATTAGCCATGATAAATGAAAAAAACGTGCTTCCTCGAGTGTACTCGAAGATATCCATCCATCATCCCGACGCGAAATGGAAAGTAATTTCTGGTTTTTGGCGCGTGGCGTAACATAGTATTGAGCATGTAACCGATGGGTCGATAATTTTGGCACTGACCTGGAATCTCGATTGCCTTTATTATTCAAGGTCAAGAGGAAGTGGCAAGTTTCCAAAGAGTATTCAAGATCGATCCAACGGTTAGGAACCGGAATAATATTTGTGTTACGTAATGTACTGTAAAAACTTCACTCTGGAGATTCTGGATTCTGTGAAAACGAAACTCGAAGTCGCTTTGATGTGACGAATATTGGAAAAGTTGTCGAATTAGAAGTATTTCGAACGTTTGTTTGATTGTTCGTTACAGTTTGAAGAATAATTGAGAATTTTATCGATGCAAATTCGTTCTCTAGATGAAATTCTAGTTCACTCACCTCGTTCTTTTCTGCCAAGAGGATTCCATTCACCAAAGCGATTACTAAAAAACTCACTGCCACGCTTATATAAAAATAAATACTCCTGAAACATGAGAGAAAAGGATTCACAAAATAATTTCATATTTTCCCACACAAAATAAAATTTCCTCGCCCATTCTTCAAACTTCTTCAAGATCAAATTCTGAAGGTGGTGATTTATTTGGAATTTTACGAAAAAAATCTCACTCCTCGCGTTTCCGATTGCTCTACAAAATATTTCCATACCATAAACGACGCAAATTAAACAGGAAGGGGTTTTGAAGGTCGTTTATTTCCTCCTTTCTCTCAATTAAATTGGAAGAAAATTTACGTGCATGTACATAATCAAAGAGAAAATTGAATTCCTTGATGATTTCTATGTGATCTATAAAATCCGATTTCAATTCACCCGAAGACTTGCACTTCATTACCCTGTTTCCAACTTCAAACGTAAAACGAAGTCAGAAGAAGAAGAAGCAGAAGCAAGAAAAAAAACACGTGTGATAATAATGAACTCACCCAGGAAGTGTAATTGCTATCGCAGCTACAATGACGATGTAGACAAAACCGGAACATACGAAATATGCGGACAGCATTCTATCTCTTTCACGCAAATACTGCAACAGGTTATTGAAGTAATTATTTCATGCCACTATCATTCGCATATTCATGAAGCGGTTACATAAAGCGAATTTTTTCTTCGCGCGTGAGTGTCAGAAATGAGTTTATAATCAAAATCCGAGGAGAGAGGGGGAATAATTGATGGCATATGCATGAGATATATTTCAGATACAATTGCTGAAAGATGTTTCACGCTCGATGAAAGTTCATATAATTTCAATTTCAATAAGCACCGAACGTAACTATCGTTTTGTAACAAATCAATTCGTTGGAAGCGGAGCTTCGGGATCGCTTTTCTCTTCGAGTACTCTTACCTTTTCTTCGACGTCGGGTCTTCGAAACGTCAGAATAAATGGTGTACAGTGCTCGGCTCTAAGTCGATCTATACTTCTGGCGTCGATCGCCCTCATTAGATACTCGTTGACCTCATCTTCAGGATCCTTCTCGCACTCGGCGCTGTCCCCGAAGCCCAATCTGTTACGAAAAAATGTCAACTTCAGAGATTTATCATCGAATTGATGAAATGTCCAAACAATCACTGTGCGATGGATCTCATTTGTACTTTTTTCAATCAGACAAGGGATTACTTGGAGGAATTGAATGTTTATTTCTATAATTCATCATGAAAAATTCATGAAAGTTCGAAAGGAAGGTATACAAATGGTACATAAAAATGAAATGATAATTGAAAGACAGGGACTGCTTACTTGGTTTGTTTTCCATGTTGCGAACCGTGGCCCATGACCCTCATCTCCTTAGACACATTTCCATTGGCCGAAAAGCCTCTTCTTATCCCGGAAGTAGCCACGCTACTGCCTTTAAAAGTGTCTCCAGGGACAATTAGGTAGGTTTTGATGTTGTGCTCTTTCAAATAAGCGTTTCTTTCACCGCCGTGGCCTTCCTCGACCTCATAATATCCTCCCAGGCAATCGAGGGTTTCTTTCGTAATGTGCACCCGACTGGAAAAGGATTTTTATATCAGTCCCTTTGTGGAACATTTCATTTCATATCGCGAAATACTACTGTGCCTAATTTTCTGATGAATTCGGTTGGATGATCGTCGACGATAACATTAATTCGTGCAACTTTACTTTCTAATTCAATTATCGATTGATTGTTCCAACTTTATGAATCCATTGTTCTTCCACCAATCTCACTAACAAAGTGCTCCGAATCAATATTTAGTCAAATTTTTGTGTTTTTCTAGGATGAAAGAATTCCCTACAAGTGAACTCAAGAACCAGAAGATCATTATGAAGACCTTCCTGTAGAATTTTTCTTTCGTCTTCTATACTTCTTCAAGAAGATTTCTACGTAGAATTTCAAGGTAGTTTTTCAATACTGTGTTCTTTGAAATTGATTCAATGTATTTCATACGTGTCGATTATAAAATTGCAGGTAAGAAAAGGAGAGAATGGAAAATGGCCTCAGAAATTCAAGGATGATTGGATTATTATGAGTATGATCTATCAAACTTCTTACCCTGGTATTCCTCCACTTTCCATGTAATTAGCCAAAGTGACATCATTACTCCATACATCGAATTGCCACTTCCTAAGTCCAAGAACTCCGCAATGAACACGCCCGGTGTGAATACCGACTCGCATATTCACGTTCACGTTCAATACCTCTCGAACTAGACTGAAAATAAACAACGATCAACGGAATTGAGAATTTACATGGCAATTGAAACAATTCCAATCTATATCCTCAATATTGTCATTATCTCCCGCAATGATACTTTTAGGAATAATATTGAGGAGGAATTGGATCTCTCGAGTGCAGAGTTTGATTAAGCTATTGTTCGAAATATTCAATAATTCACCTTGGAATATTCCCTTGGAGGAATATACTAATGACAGGCGTTTTATTAAACGCTTAACACCAATCATCGGAATCCAATACGTCGATTGAGGAGGTCCTCAAATCTTATTTGAGAACTCCTCGAATTTTCGAAACGTCTTCACAATTTTCATCCTGGAAATCCTGGTTGAAAAATTCTATTGAGCCTATCGATTCCCGAGCTGAAATTGGTATGGGGACCACGTGGGGCCATATAACAACCTGATCTGGCCTGATATAGTCCCTATAGTGAATTCAAACCTACTCATTTCATTCTTTTCATGAACCACTTTGTGGAAGAATCAACACCCGAGAGGCAGAATAGTTCCTCAAAGTGAAGGATAAAATCTTCTATTCTTTTCAACGAGAAGACGATTTTTGTGCGGAAATTACAATATTTTCCTCCCATTTCAAGACATTTCAAACTTTGTTAGCCCATTCAAACGCCTTTTCTCCCTCTCCAACAAATCTTCTTATTCCAATTCTGCAAACTCATGCATGCTCATTTAAAATGAAAACTTCGAGAAATGCTCTATGAATGATTCAAAGAATGTCCACACAAAAAATCAGATAAACCCCTCAAAATACATGAATTGATGGCAAACGAAGAACAGATACGGTTACCTAGTTTGCATTCATTCGCCAAAAGAAAGAATCGAAAGAGAAAATTCAGTAAGTTCGAGACTACAGATTTCCCTGGAGAAATCATAACAATCATTCAAAAATTGAATCGTGAATTACTAAAACTAAGTTATAATCCGAACAAAGGTACGAGTAAGGCGCATAACAACAAACTTTCTTAATGGAAAAGATGAATCACAGATAGAACAAAGAGGAAAATTAATCATTCGAAAAGTTCTAAGATTCCTCAAGGTATGGAAAACAATATTGATGTTATTGTTATGAATTGAAAAAGTTATACCAGAAGTATATTTCGTTTATCCGAATCACACTGCGAATTTAATTCTCGCGTCTATAACGAAAGAAAGATTTTCCTTTTGATTATATTCATGATTACGAATGAGAGTGATGATTCTTTTGGACGATGTTCTATTAAGAGTTGTTAGAAAATGTATTTCATGTTGTGCAGGATAGATTTTGAATTTGTCACTCGGTTAAAACGCTTGGAGTGATGAAAATATATCTGTACGTGCAAAAATAGTACACTGAAAACACAGTTTGTTTAAGCCAATAATATGAATTTTGGTTGAAATGAACGCAGAACAACTCTTTGGTTGGTTGAAATCAAATTTGTTTGGGATAAATGGAATTCATTTGTCTGTAAGAAACTGCGAATTATTGTGGACCAAATTTTGTTCAGTCCAAACAAATTTCAATTTCAGTTAACCAAAAATTTGCTTTGCATTCATTTCAATCAAAATTTTGTTTGGCACAAAAGATTTCTCAGTGTGCAGGGAGTGGTACAACACTAATTGACAATGTTGATTACAAATATTGTAGCGAAATTGAGGTAACGACCGTATTAATGTTGCATTAACGCTAAACGCTGTGCCAGTGTTAATCGGGGTTATTATTTCAATCTTACAACAGTGTTGTTTGCCAAGGGTTGACGATCCGAAAATGAGTTCACCGCGGTATCGAGTTGTTAATTGATTTCTGATTCGCTTTGACATCAAAATCTCATATTGCTGGAGCGGCAAATTTTCAACTGTTGGAATAAAAAAAGTGCATTTCTCTAGAAAAAAGTTTGCCGTTTTGAAAATTGGGTCCAATCAACATGGTGTTGACTTTTCAATTGTTCAGCTCTATAAAGTGTATATCAATAAATCAATAAATGAATGAATACACGAATGAATCAACAATCGTGATCAATTCTGTATAATCTTATCAGAATATTCGTTTTATGATTCATTTTTATTATATAATTAGGAACTTCCTAAACATTATTCGATACGTGAATCGTCCTGAGGATTGAAATTTCCTATACATTCTTCACATATCGCAATACCAATCACGTTTCGTTAGATTCATAAGAAGAAATCCCCGAGCATGAACTACATATTCATGTATGCTACGGATTACAGTCTCTGAGGAAGAGTGTCAGACATATTTTTCCCACAATCCATTCATTCTTATCGAAACCATGTCGATATTGTGATCAATTCTCCAAGGAAACTTTCCTCCCGGATGACAGATATGGCAATATTTCGAATGATGAGACAAAAGAACACACGGAAAAAATATATATAGGCGGAATTGAAGGAAAGGAAATAAATCAAAAAGGGGAACTACGAGAGGGGAATGTAATTTGCGAAATGAGATGAATACTAGACAGAGATCATGGAAGAAAAGAGCAAAAAGAGTGGAAGAAATGACAAAGGAGGCTGAGATCTTGACCTAGGTTCGGAGTATAAAAAGCAACTTCTTAATTACTTAGAGGACCGGAGGCCACTTTGATTCATTCATTAGGCTACTATCTCTGGAAACACTTTCCCAACACGTTTATCTCTTGGTTTTTATGATAAACATTACCATCTTCTCGTTTTTCTCTCGAATCTCTTAAGTAATGTGATCTCTAGGAAATTGAAAAGGATTTCATTGATTTGAGGAACACGGAAAAAAATGTTGGTCGGAAGTATGAGAATTTTAGTAAACCAGAAATTATCTATGATAATACAGGTCAAGAAAAATATTTCCTGTACACACAGTATTGTATCTCCAGTGATACTCTCTGAAATTTTTAGAGTGAGATTTCACTCTTCGGCCAGCCAAAAGTGAGCCTGTCGAAATTTGGAATGAAATTTCCACTCTTTTAGAGTGATATCCTAAGGTTTGAGGCTAGGAACTCACAGCCATTCAAATTCTACAGTCAATTGTTCACTGTAAAAGAGTGAAAATTCCACTCGAAGCGGACTGGCTCACTTCTGAGACTTAGTGGAGCGGAACACATGATTTTTCACTCTTTCAGATTTAGAGAGTAGGCTTTATGTGAATACTCTCAAATCAACTGACTCTGAACTTATTGTTTGAATTCACCAGCGTTGATGATTCCGACAATGACACTCCGCTATGGCCATACTGCGAGGTATGGTGCCAGGTTTATCTGTCACTTTTCCTGCAGTATTCGTAATCTTCCGTATTTTTATGTAGAAATGCATATTCTCAACCTCTCTGTTTGTGGTTTTTATTAAAAAGTATCATATTTTCCGTGTAAAGAAATTGGAAATCAATAATTCTTCACTTCATTACGAATTGAAATCGACAATAAACACTCGATGAAGAGCGTAATTACTCAATTTATGCGCTTTACTTTCAACAATTTTCTAACTCAATTGTAAATAACAATCGTTGTGAACACCAGCTCGACCTTCCCACCTCAAATAATCTCATTCTCCATTCAAGTTGAACTTGACATTGACTTTGTGAACGATATGATAGAGAATTCGCGAATCATGGTCACGTTTTTGTAAAGCAAAGCAGAGACCGGTTTCGATGTCGCACGTGAGTGACATGTCAGTGTAATTCGCTGGACCCCTCTGTGGAATGAATTTCATGAATATTGATTGCGCATTTTTTGAATCAAATCCATATCCAGAGCATATTAAATGGCACAATTAATAATTTTATTCGTAAAAGAATATGAAAATTCAGTTCTTCCTCTATATACGAATTACGAGCGTTTTAACATCTAATGAATATGTATATTGGATATATACCTTATTCGTATATATTTATTCGAAGATTAAAGTATGAAACTGTATGTGTTAGAGCTCGGATAAATTTTCTCGATTCGTATCGACAGTCCAAACTTATCGTATCCTTTGATATAAATGTATATCAACGAAGATAAATGAAACAGTTGAGTTTATGGAATACAAAGTAGATTTATTTGCAAATAGAAAATATCTCAATAATATTATAATAATGTGGTCTGGATTTTGATCAAGTAAGATTCAGTTGCATTCAGTTCTCTGTTATCGATGGTAAATTGAGGTCCTAATAAGAACACAAAGTTGATGGCACGTTACAAAATATTGAGAGCACGTTTCTGTATCAGGGTTGCAAATGCGATCCATGGGACACTTTGTTTAATACAGCAAATGAAAAAAGTACGTGAGTAAATGAGAGAAAGATAATTCTTCGAATGATTTACACAATACTTCCATAAGATTCATCGAAAAGGATCGTATAGGATTATGACATTACATTCGAGTAAGCTGGAACAGTGATAACAGACAGTCTTATTTCCCTTTCGTCAAAGGGGGAAAACTTTTTCATCAACATTCTTGGAGAGTACTTGAATGACAAAACACATTAGGGATTCGTTCGTGGAGAATGAAATCAAACGTCGGGAATATGAAAATGCCGGAATTGCCAAGTCTGGAAACTTTCAATGGGTGATGGAAGTTCTGGAGGAGTGGAAATTCGGTGCGCATTCTTTGGATTGGAAGCCCATCGGTGTATGGGGAAATAATAAATCAAGGCGATTTATTCAGCCACTTTGGAAACTCGATTCACTACAGATAGAAGTATTTAGTATTCTGGGAATGGAACTTCCATTCAGGAAGGAAATGAAGAAAGACAAATTTTGAGATGGATTAGCGAATGAAAATTATAGAACTAGCGCCAAGAATTTTAAGACATTCGTTACACCTTTCGAAGTTGACTTTTATGTTCTGCGGAGAAAAAAGTATCAGAGTAAGGAAAACTATTATCGTTGCGTAGCTGAGAAATACTTTCCAATTTCTTATGACACAATAAGAAAAGTTGCAAATTCTTCATGGATGCGTCAAGTTAGGATTTATAAAAACTGTGCTAAACTTCCATACTACTTCAACGTTGAGTCTTTAAAATTGAATACCTAACAATACCTGTACGTAACAAGTTTATAAAAAACTTTATTATAAACTAGAAAGTTGCTTGGGTGGTTATTATCCTATTATTATTTATTTCGTAGTTAAACGATTTATCGTTTCACGCTCGTTATAGGGATTGATTTTGTGACTATCATAAAATTAATACTGCATTAGCATAATTTGTTTTTTGTGCAATAAAAATAATCGCCAATCTGTTCAAACTTTGTGTTCGTGCATGAAAGAGTGCACCGGATTTGTTTCAAAAGATCAATCAACAATCCAAAGAGTTACCCATTTCAATAATAACAGTTCAAATCAGTGGATACTCGTTGATTGAAAGTAGGTTTCACGTTGATGAATTCCAACAGTGAATATATTGAAAACCTTCAATGCTTTCTGGAATAACTCCCATCAAATGTGACAGCAAATGAAAATGAAAATTTTCCCCCGACAAAATGAAGCAAACGAGTTAAAAGACATTCAACAAAATTCTATCACAGTTTCAAGGAGATTTATTTATACCGATCAGTAGAGAGGTCTTATTAATAATTCGATGAGAGTTCTCGCCAAAAGCATTGCAAATATTTTCCATCCAATCTTGCCTTCTAAAGGACAAACACGAAGATCGCTTTGTTTGTCTTTCATCCTGTTGAAAGATCATAAATCAAATGTGCACTTGGATGATAAAATGATTTTAAATCGTCGATACGTTCTCATTTCATCGTACAGTCTTTTCGATTTTTGTGCATGTATATAGAGGAATCACGTAACCATGTACTAGTTCAAGTATGTATTATAGTATTATAGTATATACAGATACTCACGTGATCGCATCGATCATATCCAATCCCATTTCGACGCAACAGTGGGCATGGTCTGGCCTCGGTTCTGGTAGTCCGGAAACACAGTAATAACAGTCCCCTAGGAGCTTTATCCGTAGGCAATGATGTTCTGCCGCTAATCTGTCGAACCTGCAAAATGAAAGTTGTGTTACGTGATTATTTTATTAATCTCTTTTCATGCTCTCCACCTGTTGCTAAGTGTATCGCGTATTTCTATTGATTTTCCTGTATTATACATATTTGTTTACGATCTTTTCGTACTTGTCGAACGCTTGTCGAAATAAAAAGAAAAAATGAATTCTCATTCTCAGAGATTTTCTCTCATCTTTGTGTTTTGCTTTTCGAATGATTAATGGGAATATGCTTCCTCAAGGGGATATCAATCTAGAAAAATGTAGAAAATTAACTTCATCAAATGTTCTCAAAATTCTCTAGTTTTTATAAAAGTGTTGCTTGAGAATTTTTTGATGGTTATCGTGAAATTATAAACTGAACTCCTGAGAGAGTTTGATACACAATACCGGGGTAAAAAAACTTCACAGGTGACGAATGATCCAACTATAACAGTGCAATTTAGATGACTCTGGTAATAATGAGAACAAATTAAGTTCAAACGACCTATCTCGTGTATTTCACACCGATGCGAATGAGGCAACCCTTTATCGACTCGAAGTGATCTCCTGAGATTATACCTACTATTTTCCAAGACCGTGAATTTAACGACCCCTGAACTGGCTCTCAACACGTCTTTTAGAAATTCCCTCGATTGCTGCATTTACCATAAACGTTGTCCCGGTTCGCGCTTGTCGCTTCGAATAAATGTTCTCGTGAAGTCGCGTAGGGATTTGCCATGTCTCAAAGATGATTTCAATCCAATTGCATTGTTTGCTCAAAAATAATTCTCCCCCTGGTACAAAATGTCTATCCAATTCCATTGATTGATGAAATTCAATGCAAAATTTGCAATAGCAAATTACCATCCCAACCTATTGAATTCTCATTGAATCCCATGAATCTAATCGGTTCCAACTGGTTTCAATGGTTTTGCACAAATTTAAATGGTCATATACCGTTGCAAAATTTGTATTGAATCTCATTAATCATTTGATTCAATCATTGGATAGTGAACCTTATCGAATATTCTGACTAGACGTTGATTATTTACCGTAGGAAGATTATTTCAAATGAATGACATTGGAATTTCGTATCTCACCTAGCGAATAATTCGTTGAGTAACCGAACGAGTTCCTCGGCAGTGCATTGGTCAGAGAGGGACGTGAATCCACAGATGTCCGCAAATAAAATACTGAAATCAAAATCGTTGGATGTGAAACAAATGATAACTCATGTCATGATATCACATGAATTCATTACATTTCAATTCCACTGTAATTGATGTTGCGATACTGAGACGAAGAATCAATTTTGCACCTTCAACATTATTATTATTATTAATTATTCGTCGAATAAATTCAATGCTCTTTCCACGAGAGAAGAAGATTTATATTTTTTTTTTTTTTCAAAAAAGCAAAAGAAGGTATTGAATTTTCAATGAATTTAATTAAATTGTATCGATTTTTTTCGAATAAAGCAACACAAGGCATATCAAAGGACATGACAAATTATCATTGTTTGACTGGAGTCTCGTAAAAAATTTAATAAAGTTATTGAGATGGGGAACCTACCTCACGTTGTCATGCCTTTGAATATAAATTTTGTGGAACATCGTGTCCTTTGGTTTTCCAGCTATGTCAGCTTTCATCTCCATAGCTACGTGCCTGGGTAAAACGCTGAGCAACAACCTTTCCTGTAACATGTTAGTAATTTGTAAAACATGATATCAAAGTATTTTATTCATGAAGGAATATAAAAATGGTGATTAGCTTGGTATGATTTCATACACGTATGCACTCTGTCTCTACGGTTAGTCGCTCTACCGAAAGGACTGGAAATTAAAATCGTAGAGAAGTGCAATGAAGATGGTACTGTTGCGTGTTTTTCTGGAAATTCCAAATGCTGGAAAATTTTCAAAATTGTTAATTAGAATTGAAGAGATTCAGACACATTCATGAATTTCTGAAGAATCAAATAGTGTTTTCTCCTGCTGAATTCCACTCGGAAGTACTAATCATACTTGGTATACATATTGATGTATGTGCACGAATAATTATTCCTCAACACACATAAACGTTAATTATGAACATAGATGAAGATGTTTCATCAGAGAAGTTTGAAAAATCTTTTCAAAAAAACAAGTTCAACAGATATGCATCAATTTCGTGAAACCAAAAAGGACCACGAAAAAGAATACCAGAAGAAATTGAGGGAATTCAGATGATTTCAAAAATATTTGGAGAAAATTAACTCTATGATATTCAAAGCAGTTGCTAAGATATCTGAAATCATAAAAAAATTCAAGAAGATTTGGAAAGATTTGTTCACCGAGACGCTATCTGTGGTGGTCTGTTTCGCGTAAAATCAAACGAATGAAAAACAAAATATTACGATTTCGATCTATTGAGAAAATCAATTAAAAAAAAAAAACATGAAAAAAGAACTCTACAATCTCCGTCATCGAATTCAATAAATCATAAGAAAAAGCTATGGAACGGTATAAAAATTATGAGCATGTTCCGTTGAAAACGTTTGTAACATTCTCTAATCCTTTTTTATCTGTTCCACTTATCGTCCGAGTTTCACGCTCATACACCACTGGACTGCAAATACAGGTTCTCAAGAGTCTCTTATCGGTTACCAGATATATATATTAGCCAAGCGGAATGGTTGTTCCTTTTGATCAAAGACCTCTTTCGTTGGCTTTATTCCGTTTTACACGGGTTTTTCAATTCTGCTATTTTTGTGATTCTAATTGATCCCAGAAAATGTGCATCAACATTCTACTGTGCGCTGAAGCATTTGCTCAACCCTTATCGATCTTCGAGTAACAGCTTCCCAATAAAATTGTTCCCATTTCTTCTATCAACGTTTTTGACGTTCGCCAACTTTTTCTCGATTCGCTACAACATCTACGAAATTTAACATATTCATCACGTTCACATTTTCTGACATTGATGTACATATCCGACATGACGCTCTTTCACCACCCGTTCGTCACTTTTACTCCGAATGTCATCAAAAATCTAGTTCACTTCTTTTCCTCATAGGAATAGGATTCCCATTCGATAACGATATCGATACTAATAAGAATATATTACGTGTATTTTTGATGCATCTTCAGGGAATTTTATTCATCAAATTCAGCGTTTTATTTGTTAAAAAACGTGGAATATTGCATTTATATTTGGATCGACGAGCTCAACTCAGACGGAAACAATTCAATGATGATGATGAGGATGATGACGACGATTGTTACCGAGAGAAAGATCTTCGCGTAAACGTACAGGGAATTCGAAATCAACTAATCAATCTCCACCCTACAAACAATAGTCGGCGACACAAGGCATATGAGCCATTGGTTGAGAAGATTTGCAATTCTAATGAGATCTATGAATTCTGTAGATTCTCAGTCAAAGACACAAATTGAATGGATCGTTCGGTAAGCCGCACGTAAGCAAACGTTCATGATTATATGCGTGCATCAATAAGTATAAGGTAGAAAGTGTACACTGAGAATACCAAGAGCTATAATTCATTGTATTGAATCGAATAATGGTAATTTATTGTAGTTTATATGCTTGAGTATAGGAATTTTCTATCATTTCATTGCGTATTTAGGTGCTGAAGTGAATGATGAATGCATTTGTGAAGAATAAATAAATAAATAAATATCCACTGTTCGAGATAAATTCAAGTGAATCGTTGAAGATAGTCATAGCAATCCTTTTTCATGGAAAAGGTATCAAAGTTTTATAGATTTTAATAAAATTCGATATATTCTCTATTAGTCGATCAATCAATGATTCCATTACAACTCATATATAATTCTATATCAATCATATTAATATTTCCATTCGAGTGTTTATATATAATTCACAGAATTGAGAACTGATGGCACTTTCATTCGAAATTTCACACGATCTGCCATCCTCCTCTCCCACAGTAATTGCATTTTTAGAGTTTCCAAGAGATTCGAAATTCTCACAGACTCGGAGGTTCGCAGAGAATTTTCTATTTCTACATTCTTCAAAGTTCGAAACTGTGAACAATAAAATAGAACGGTTCATAAACTTGTACAATCGAATGAATCACCTCGATCTATTTGAAAAACAATAAAAGTCAATAAATAATTGAAACTCTAAAATTCATCCCATCTCTCTTTCCAAACTCTTCAAATTGGGGATAAATGACAATAATATATAAGATCAATATGAAAATAAATATAATTAAAGAATATTGTCTGAAGACAGTCAGAAAATTTGCATTCACCCTGTATTTCATTTGGAAGTCGGCCAAAAACAATCCGGTTCTCTAAATAATGAATATGAAAGAAACCTCGGTATGTTCATTATCATCGTCTTCTCTCGGGACATTCCCTAACGATTCGAATAAATAATTCAAAACATGCGGAACCTCGTTATTTCACTAAAGCAAAAAATCGACCGTAAAAAAACATGTGTTTAATATATAATATAGCATCTTTCGTTCTATGGACATTTCAAAGTCGACGAAGGAGATTCATTTCTCTCGGTAATTGCATTATTTTTCAGGGACATACTTATTCATTTCATGGGGAGCATGAAATATTCTCAAACCCGCCGATCAACTATGAATCATTCGAGATAAAAATATTCTGGACAGTGTTATTTTGAGATATTTATCGGATATTCCTTTTTTTTATTAGAAGATACAAGATAAATCGACTTTCATTCAACTTTACCCCACATAATGATCATGATGTGACATTCGTATGACATATGGGATAGTTGTATATATGTAGATATTGTATAGATATATATGCGGATTCATGATAAGCGGACACATAGTACAGGAACACGGTCGACGAATATACCACCGATAGTCACGGATTTCCGATTAAGCGTACAATAGACCTCCCTTCTGGAGCATTACAATGTCTAGGGGGTATATATGTATATAGGATTGAACGATAAGCTTCCATCGTGAAATGAATTTTTGCCGGTTCTCCAACGATCAGCGTGTCTGCGTGTTTTTTATTGCCTTTCGAGGGAAAAAATTTAATAATATTGATGAAATTATCTGTAATTCAAAGGCTATTTCATTAGGAGGTGAATGGATGAATAATTTAAGAATCATAATGGTTTGAGGATATATTAAAACTCTAAGGAACTGGTGCTGAATTGATCTTAAGAAATGGAATATTCTCAACACCGTATAATATCTTACTCCAAAGTGCTTTTAGAGGATGCAAAGCCTAGATGCAAACACAGGGTGGATGAATTATGCTTTCGAATAATTCCGTGATTTTAACGCAAAATTTGCCACAAAAATATTTGTTTGGACATTCCCTGCTTTGAAAATAAAAGATTTCCCAGTTGAAATTTCCCGACAGGAGCCTGATAGATCCTCAACGGAAACCTACGAATCCCAAAAGAGAGTCTAAAGGGTCCCGTGTAGGATTTAGAAGCCTAATGCAAATCCTGAGTGAAAATCAAAGTCTGCATAAGAATTCCGCGGTTCATCTGGAAATTTTCAACTGGGCTGATCCCAGTGATCACGCTGAATTTTGCATGTGCCAGGGTGAACTACTCAATGGAGGAACGATTCACATAAGAACTAACTATTTAAAATTCCTGCTACATTGAAATAATCACCCAAAATTACCGAAATTCATTTCCAGTTTGGATTGGATCTTCAAGATCGACATTGAATGAACTTTGAGTATCGTGTTGATCATGTTGATCTGAGTTGTTTGCAACATCAGCAAAAGACGCAAGAACGTACAACTATTTATAACAAAAAATGTGAAGTAAAAAAACTGATTGATTATCCTTCAATAAGATTCTCTCGGAATAACTGTGTTTCAAACCATTCATTCGAGTAAAAAATAATAAGTACCCCAATTAATTCCTCTCGTAATATCGTTCTTCAAGTTCCAAACACAAACTTTTCCCTCATTTTTCTCATTCCCATTTTCATCGTCACACTTTGATCTCATCGTGTTGGAAAGAAACAAATTGATGAACATTCATTTCTCCACTTATTCGAAAGAACTTGAGAAAGAATGGCTGAGAATGCTGATGTTGAATGCTCTTGTTCGGCTCTGTGAACCACGTGACATTTTCATAAGGTCGTTTGGAGATCACCTTTGTCGTTTCCTCTTCTTCCTACAAGAATCCCATGTCGCTCGAGGGCTTGAAGATCGTGGTCAAGAAAGCGACGAGAACAAATTGAAGTTTATTTAATTTGAAACCAATTGAGAGTCTTTCTTTACTTTGAATTCCTTCCGAGGAATTTGAAACAACAAAAACTTCTTACGAGTACCGAGCGTTTTTCTCATCGCATTGAAAGTACTCGAGTTATCTTTTTCAACTTCTCCGTTAAATTCAAAAGACTTGATGACATCAAACATCTCATTGGTTGAATTCAAAACAAAGAGAGATACGTTGTGCTCGATGATTCTCCGTTGAGATCTTCTCAGTTGATCGTCAATATTTAACTACACTATCGATTTTCGAAAGCCGTTCGATATATTTTATTAACAGCGATAATATGCAGAGATATCCCACCGCGAGCCGCAAACAGAAATTTCGTGCGTGCTTGTTAGTGGATACATACCTAATTGATTCATGAATAATTAATACTCTCTCCAGTTCTCATTGGGAATGAAATCAAATGCACAATCGTGTATTAGATAATTATGATCATCTCATGATCAATCAAATACCGACGTTCATCGAAGCTGTATAAACTCAAAGCACTTGCAATTGTGTCATACTCTCCAGCTTTGACTCTCCACCTGCTCTCCGCTGGTAATGATTTAACTTTCACAAAGAAAATTCACGAAGATGATAGGTATAACACCGAGCTTCGAAGTACCTGTACCGAGCTTCGAAGTGGGTGATATAAAATTTCGTATAACGTCTTTGGTTCGTTGCCTTAAAGAATTAGGGATTGATGAATGAGTAATATGCTAATGTCATGCTTGCTAAGCTTCTGTATTGAAATTCATACCTCTGAATTTCTCTTATGTTCTGAGAAACATCCATTAGCGCAAACTTGAGGAACGCCGAAAAGAATATCTGATTTTCCGACAATTTGATTCATTCGATGGAACGAAAACTTGTGTTCTTTCATACCTAATCGTGTATCGGATATTGATTTGAGAGGGTAACCACACCACCTATGTGGAAGTTGTAAAATGTCCTGTTATTGGAAGCACCGTTATCAAAGTTGTCATTACTAAGAATTTCAATGTCTTTTATAAGATCTAGTATCAGAATTCAAAATTTTGTTCTTGAATTACAGAAACGTTGCTAGAAATGATTCATGGCATTCCCCAGCTCTCTTCAGAGCCTGACAAGACTTCAGCAAACCTCAATAAGACCTAGAGAATGCCATTTCCAGCCTAGTAATATAGCGGCGTGGAGGAAACCCCTGCAGCCTCCACCCCGCAACCGGCCCCAGTTCACTTTTTTTTACCCATGTGAAAAAATTTCAAAATTCAATTATACATAGACCAGTCTTTTCTTGGATCACAAGTGCCCCATCTCCAGGACTCACGGGAGGGCTCCCAAAATCTCAGTCACGCCACATTTTGAACAGAATCCGGATCTCCAGAATCGGTCCGAGGACCCTTCTGGGATATAATCTAATCTCCCAAGAAACTTCTTGCGGAATACACGTAGAGTTTCCCAACATTATAAAATATATTCCTGTATTTCTTTCTCTCCCATCTCATCTCTCGTAATCGAAAAAAATCAATTTGAAAAGAAAAAAGAAATGATTAAAGTGTAAATTTTCGGAAATCCTCGTGTCAGCGTGGTTTACGGTATTTAGAGCTTGCGTCGTTCAACAGAATACGAGAATCCGAAGATACAAAGATAAAGGAACAGATATATTTGCCATTCTTCCGTATAACCCAAGAGTTCGGTCGTTGTATTCCCATATCCGAACGATATATCACGAATTCCACACATTGTTCTTTCTCTTCTCCAATCGCGTTTTTTGTTCGTATAAAGAGACAAAGAGGTTTATCGGGCTAATTTGAATTTCCATTTGTAAAACTATTGGATTCCCTTTGTACACTTCTTCCTCATCTCACAATGGATATCATTTTATATTCTTTTTTGCGTACAGTGTCTTTGATCCGTTTAGCTTCGCGATTTTTATGATGAATTCGTCAAAAGGAATTTGAATACGAGAAGATATTTCATTTACATGAAATCTGTTTATTCGCATTAAAAACACAAAATTGTGCTATACTTTTTTTCAACTGAACCGAAAGAATGTGGCATTTTCCTGGTACATTTTTCACTGATTGTTCAAAAATCGATAGTACCGGTTCTCTCACGTTCGAATTTTGTAATAACAATCGAGAACAGAGTGATTGAAGCGAAAATAATAAAATATTCCTGGAATAATAGCAGAGGTGAGAATCATTATTTTTCAAAATGAACATTGATTTTATGGCCACGACATTCCTTGTTCATCGATTTTCATGTTCAAGTTCTACCGAGTCTCGCGAAATTAATAATCGAAGACTCTCGTCATTTTCACAAGATTGAAAACCTCTCTAGACCAGACGAGAGATGGACAAAAGAATAATAAGGAAGAAGAAGATAAAATATTCCCTGTGTGTTATCGATCACAACATCGGCATGTCAGCGATGGAACAAGACTGTCATCTTCAACAAACATTCATCCAGATCATAGTAATTTTATGGGTTCTCCAGGAAAAATTATTTTATGGTCCATTCATCCGGGTACAATGTTTATGGACAGTTTGAAGTATTTATGAACTCATAAAATGCTTCGATATAGTAGAATTTAAAGGACATGAGAAATATCATTTCCAATCTCTTCTATCCCTCCACGGTACATTGTTTGATTATCTTGTCTCTCCCTCCGCAATGTACAAGATTAATCAAATATTCATAATTTCCTGTTACATGCCACCAACTTTTTCGTTTCATTTGATGAATTTCTGGCATTTCTGGCAAAATCAGTTCATTTCTATAGTATCGATTACTGTATTTCAATGGATACCATTCGTCTGACAGATATTAAACGACTCGTAAGAACATCCAGATCTGTGGTTGATGTTGAATCAACTGTAAAGAACTCATTCTCCCAGTACTCAACTAAAGTAGCGACCCTTATGAAATATTGTCAAAAAACAACGATGTCCAACATAAGCGAGTGTATCACAAGTCCCGTTGTTTTTCGCCATTGAAATATATCAATAATGAAGCAATACCAGTTTAGGTAATGAAGGAAGGAATGATGAAATCAACTGACACATGAGATCAAAGGAAACAAATAAACTTGCAGAATATATGAATAATAATATACAACTTTTCATTAGAAAATTGAATACACGAAGGAACTGAATTCTAAGAATGAAGAAACAATGAGGATAAGGAGAAGATGAAAAGAGAGATGAATGAGCAAAATGAATGGAATTTTCTCTTCCCTTCGTTTGCAAATACTGCAATTTCGAAGTTAATAATAAACGTAGTTTATAAGTTCAGCTCCAAAGCGAGAAAAGTGATTACGAATGGATCAACAATTCTCAGAAAAATAAATGAATCCAACTAACCAATTAGTCTGAATCTCACATCGTGACTTTGATTATTTATTTTTCTCTGTGGAGTAATTTTTCCACAACGCGATCCAAGTATCTCCCATTGCTCATTCTACTACACAAAACCCTAAACATCAGATCTAGTATTTTTGTGATATTGAGATTTCAAAGAAATAACCAACGAATTTCCAAGTACCCCAAAAACGAAAGCTCTGATGAAATTTTATCACAGACCATTTTTGATGTCATAATATAAATCCGTTCATAAATATGTAAATTTCATTCTGGAACATCCTCTTTTATCTTTTCCTTGAAACAGAAGCCATAAAATTCCGTACGTAGAGACAAAATAAGACAGGTTCAATCAATTTTCATATGAATATTGTGAAAAACCTTGCCACATACGTTATTTCGGCATACACAACGATATGGTTTACAAACACAAAGAGTATTGAAAATGCATATTTTATTCATCTCAATAGCGAAAGAAAATACACAATTCATCCTCTTATGTTAATGATAAAGAAGGTATACATATAGGATGTTTTTGCAAATGATTTATTTGAAAATGCAGATAATATCACGCTTGTACCTGTTGCTGATTTTCTCGCTGTGTCGTTAAACGAGCTTCAACGCACTGTCTCGTTTCAAGAAATGCTTGCCTTTGTGCGAGTTCTCTCGGATGATGTGTCAATGCACCTGCGACGTTTGTACCACCAACCACCACAATGGAGCTTAGCAACTGTAACATAAACAACAACCGTATTCTTCAGATATATCCAATCATAAGACATTATGTCATCAAGCATGACATTTTCAGGATCATTTGGGGGAGCTACGAAAAGAGTACAATTATTTGAAATTTGTGAAAAATTTGGATCACAATTTTACAAGAATGGTGGGGAGTATATTATTTTTGAGGGAAAAAATGAGAAGTATAAATTTCAGTACACGGTAGAAATGTTTGCAAACACGATAAGCTTCTTTTCATCCTGATGGAGTTTTCCCCCAATTTTTGGAGGATTCAATACACAGTGTGGATCAAAAGAATACACAACAGGACAAAACATTGTTAATTAGCTCTCTAAATTAGCCTTTTGGCGGTTCCAGCTCAACATATCTTCGTATGTGTGTAAAATTCTTCGTCCCCGTTGTATCCGTCTGGATATGGTCTACTGGGTTCAATTTCATTGCTCTTTGACTGGAATTTCATTCTTTCACTCATTTCAAAATCGTTCGATCAATTCCCCTTCTTCCTTTCCACGTTTTCCTCCCTCCAACGGTGCGAGGCGGTTTTTCAGAAATCCTCATATGAGATTCTTAGAACTCCTGATCAGTTTCAAATTCTGATACGTCAAATTTTTTCAAAAGATTTCATCCTACTCGATGGCGGTTATTTCACCTCCCCATAAACCTGAAACCGCCACAGTTTCTACCGTTCCCAGTAGAGCTGAAAAGTTGTGAATTCCGCATCTAGTCAGCTCTCCATTAGCCCTGAATTATCCCATAATCACCTACCTTAAACTCGTTTGTGGCGGGTCCAGGTTAATGGACCTCCCAGGTGTTACATGTTACCTCTTTGACGCCGGGAAAATCAATTCTCCTTTTTTACATCTAATGATAGTTGATACTAATTCTATTGAAATTTCCATACATTTACATACATTTTCTTCAATTAAATCAATAGTTCCAGTGAGATAGAGGAACGTGCTTTAACGTTCACTCACGGTAAATTAATTGTTTTCTCGGTTCAAAGTGTAAAGAGAATTCATAAACATACCGAATACAATATTTTATCAATGGTTTCACACGCGTGTTGGATATGATTCGCATACGAATGAATGTTAAATTAATATGCTCATTTGTAAAACTCATTTCGAGAGATCATTCGATTGTAATTTATACATAAAATTCAATAGAATTGTATTTTTATTAACGCGTAACACGATAATCTCATGAAACGATTATACTGATATTGAACTAACAAGTTCGGATTTATTGAATATCATATTTACCACGCAATTATTTATTCAATTATACTATTCAAAGGTTTTTACTTGATTCAAAGAATTTCATTAACCTCGGATACAAATTAGATAGATTTCATTATTATTATCTTTCAATTCCCAATAAATCATATAAAATCATACAAAAATTTACTCACAAATTCATGAAATTTGGATGAAAATTATGTTTATAATTTTTAATGTACCTCGCAAACACACTCTGAATTTGAAAGTGTGAAAAATCACGGGTTTCGTTCCATTAAGTCTCAGAATTAAGCCAGTCCGCTTCGAGTGGGATTTTTAATCGTTTCGAGTGCACCCTCACTCTTTTAGATTGGAAAAGTTACTCTGGAATTGAAATGGCCGTGAGTTTCTATCCTCGAATCTTAGACTATCACTCCAAAAGAGTGGAAATTCCACTTGAAATTTCGACAAGTTCACTTTTCGCCAGCCTTTTTTTCAAAGGGCCAGCAACGGAACTTTAAAATGTCAATAATCAATTTTTGTGGGGTAACTCACTGTGAATCATCATTTTATAAACCTCCTGGAGAATTAGAATGAATAATCGATCATTCAATATAAATAAACTTTATCACACAAGCTGAATATACAAACTCTATTGAATTACAATCCAACAAAAAGTTGTACCAATGAGGTTCTGGTATCAAAAATGACGATCTCTTCATCGTCACCAAATTTTCGTCTTTCAATATTATTCTATTATGAAATATTGATTTTGATACGCTATTAACCTTGTACATGCCTTAATAACGCCTTCTATCAACGCCATAGACTCCACGCGGTATATATTGTGGTTACTTGGATTCCAAACGCTACCGCGTTTCTTGATAATTATTGCTCGGTTTACTCCTTTCAAATGCACGTTGCAAAATCACGCACGCGGATAATAACCCTACTAATAATGAGAATGTCTGATAAAGAATGGACAAATCGATTCACCTCAGTCTGTTCCATACGACGTCCATTGCATAACCTGGTACACGTATACATTCTCACGCATTCTTGCAGATCACGTTTTATCTTTGATTCTGAGTAAGAGTACGTAGCAGTTGCATGAATCAATTTATATCGACATGTAATAACGCTCGCTAGTTTCCTGAGAATGATGCGAAACATTAATATCACCTCATTTGATAATCAGATATTCGAGTATGGCTTTGATACAAGTTCCGAAAGGATCTAAGGTCGACGGGCATGAAATGTTAAAGTTCAATAAAGAATCATAGAAATTTCTCGCGTAATTATGGCGCTGATATTAATCTTGTTTATCTCTATTGAATCTCTTCATCTTTCTCTCGTAATTCCTTGAGTAAAATCGGTAAAACATTGGAAATACAGCGATTAAAGTTCTTTCATTTTCACAATTAAAATGCAATAAATTCAATTTATATACTCGATGTTCTGGTGATTCATGATGAAGATCGTGGAATCAAAGATTCCATTGAGTCATTCATGGAGTGATCGAAGAATAAGGATATGAAACGGAAAAACTGCCGCTTTCTTTGAGAAATCTGATTGAAACTGATGTGCAGTAATTTAATTTCAGTATGAATTCGTTCAGTTGACGTTCGTAAGGGAGAATGAGATTGCAATTCAAATGGGATTATTAAAATTTGATGATTCCCGATGTAATATTGGTTTTCTTCGATGACTCGTAACTCCCAAAAGGTTTCCCTACAAACAATAATTACCGGCGTTTTGATGCGCTGTTAATGGTCCTGCGATGCCGGTGAAGGGCCAAGACTGATCCTCAAGAACGCTTACAATTATGTTTTTGCAATGTCTCCATAAACAATTAAATGGGTCGGAAATGTAATAACAAAATCCATCAAAAACACACTATACAGCTCATTTGAATATCGATCACCGTCTTTGTGTGAACACTCCAACGGCGAAAACAATCCAAATTCAAATCCACTGGGATAGGCGATTGAATCAACAACTCTGATTAGAATTGAACTAATTACAGTTTAATCACTAGCTCTTGATGTGCCAACTCCAACAACAGTGATTGTTACCGATAACAGCAATGAGATTAGTACAAAAATATATTTATAAATCTCTGTTTCATTCGATTTTATTGTGATGTAATTTATACATTCTATACATCCCATAAAATTCTCATTGAATTTTCTATTGACTCGATCTACGGATGAAAATATCGCATTTTATATGTGCCGTTTCTCATAAGGTGGAAAATTACACATTATACATGAAATCTTCACGACTTCAATGTACATTCCTATGTTGAATCTTCTGGTGACACCTCATGATTCACAAACGTCTTTATACATATGCAGGATCAACGTATCTTTTCCGGCTCCCCTTTGTATTTGACAATTCACGGTAATGTGGGTACATAAGGATTCCTCACATCCGAAGAATATTGTACGAGTGACACATCTTATTTCCTTTGCACCCAAAATATTGTAGGAGGATATTTATCTCTGGGTTTATTATATCAAATTTTCCAGTATTCTTGGATGAGTCAAGGTTTCATCTTTTCAACTTTTTACTGGAATCTATGCCGTGAAATTCCTATGAAATTGGGGTTAGAACTGACTAGTTTTCCAACAGTTCCTATCTGATACTTCAAACCTGCACATCGAGTTTAAGACGGAGGAAAATTTTTTAATGGCATGGGATTAGATCCAGTCACAGAACTAACTTTGTGTACTGTTCTTAAGGACCTCTTTTCGTAAACTATGCATCTAAAGTTTTGATAGGATAACTCGTTGACTTCAATCAGATGGATTATGGATATTTTCAATTCCAATATCGCACCTATAGTATTTATTGATCGATTTATTGATCATACTGCAGGTGAAACTCTGCCAAACACCTCGGATGCTTAAACAGGGTGTCCACGGCCTGGAGATTCTCTGCGTCTCATTGATCATTCTATTCAACGCGAATCTGTAACTGATCAATTCCATCAGGATTTCCAAAATGTGATCACCCTGTTAAAGGGAAACTCCCTTTGTAAAAACTCCTCTAGCGAATGAAATCCATTTTGTGAGAATTTTCCTATGAAAAATGAAACTGCCACCGATTTTAATATAATCAGCGATTTAAAGATCTCAAAATAACATAGAATCATAAAGACTTTTATCTCTCAAGGATACAAAATTGTATATAATTCCGTACAACCACTTCCTAGATTTGGAAATTCCAAGTTTTTCAGTGATCACGATGATAATAATAATAACACCCCAGTGAATCCGCGAAGCGCTATAACAAGAGTTAGTTGATCTCCTAGTATTTGGATTCAAAGCTATGTTGAGTGTCACCTCACATAGTAGTCCTTAGCCTGCAGGCTTAGACGACTGAACTGTGATCACAGCTTGAATCTTCGATCCGCAAAACTCAGAGGAAGATTTAAAAGATTATCCCGCTCTTGCCGTGGAGTTTGTAGAGCTTCGGCAAAACGATAAAATATTATCTCTTCCTTCCAGTTGAATGCCGTGACGAGGTTAAGTTCTTTGGAATTATAAATCAATAAAAGTGGACACGAGTGTTCTTATCAAAAATCATTCTCACCTGATCATGGAATCCACTCTCACCATTAATATCTTGCTGGTAATTAATTCCTTTGTGAGATTAGTTGAAGAATATTATAAGTTCAGCACTGAAGAATCACTACACGTGGAATTTGAAAAACTCGTAATAAGGTTTCTCAGAATATTAATATCATGAAAACATAGAGATATACGAATGAAAGTGATGAATTACCGCTAAGCAGGATATTACAATTCAACGTAAAATGCTAATATATTCCTGTGATAAATTCAGTTCACCGGTGAGAAGGGTGATTCAAATTCGTTTCTTATGCCACAAAATAATATAGTGTAGGTTGATGGGTGTTTTACCCAAGACTGCTGCCTTTATGAATATTATTCATCTTTCTTCAGCAATGTTATTGATTTGGATTCTTGTAGGCCTGTAATGTGGATTGGAAATGAAAGTGGCCCGTGATCGAATTTCATCCTAACCAAGCACTTCTCATCCCTCTCTGGATCGTAATGGCTCGATCTTATGGAATGGGAAAAGAAAATAAGTAAGGGTCGTTTTTTGAACAAGAATAAGCGTGAATCTTCCTCATTTTATTATGGTTTTTCGAAGCTTGTACGGTTAAGAATGTTAACAAGAAAGAGAAGTCGATTATGCGAGAATGAGGTAAATTCAGATATCATCTGAATAACACACGATATTTTCATTTATACAAGTTTTTAAACATGCATATTAAAACTTTTATGATCCATCAACCAGATATCATCATCCGTTAATGGGTTAACGAGGAAAGTGGTATGAAATTATATAGCGTAAAAGAACACATGATCGATGCAGTCATAAATTGAGACAACAGGTATTTATATTTTGAGTGTTCAAAACTGCATTTTGATCATCCACTTCCCAATAGATATTTCGTGTCTCGTGATATCTTTTAGAAGTTTATAAGAGATCTCTAAAACATATCTGAAAGTGTGGAGCCTGAATTGAAGTGGTCTGGACAAGGATTTTGATTTAGTGAAACTATTTGTATAATTCTAGCTCGTGATGAGTGTTCATATTTTTGTTGACTCGTGCAAAGAAAAAACCATGAGAAACCAGATATGAACTATTGTAAAAGATTCCATATTTCTCTTTCCAACTTTGAATCCTCAAGAAAGATGTGAACGCGATTAATGCTGCATGATCAATAGCGAATCTTCTGTCAGTGGCACAAGTATGATCCATCATTGACTGAATAGTTCAGCAATAGAACTCAATGAGGAATTCATACTCTAAGCCTGACTAGGTTTACCTCGATTCAGCTTGGGTTCCGATACAGGTTCCCAAGTAGAAATGCTTGCAAGTGTCTAGTTTTTGGCTAGTTGAGCGTTACAAAACTTGTCGATGACTGAAGCATTTTTACTAGGGTTGTTACGTTTGGAAATCGTAGAAACCTCTGCAGGAAAACTCTTGCCAAATCGGGAATTAATAAAAGATTCTAGATCGAAAAGTCGAGGTGTCGGGAAATGAAGTTGAATTAATTGGACGATGAGAAAGTTCCCTAAATTCACCCCCTATTCAATTCGTCATTTGTTCGGCCGATTGGCACCAGTTTCACTCGACCGACCCACACAGTACGTATCTTCTGGTGACATCCTCGAAACATTCAGAGGATATTGCGAGATCTCTAGAATATTCTGAAGACATCGCCAGAAGATATAAAAATACGAGCGAAACGAAGTTTGCTGAAATTCTCTCATGAAACCTACTACATGAAGATTTGGCTCTATCTCCTCAACAAGTTGTGAAATACATGCACCCAGGGATATCTCATCAACTCTTCACTCCAATCAATTATCAAATCCTGCATTTGCAATCCGAAATTTACCGTATTGAATTATCAATAACCAACAACCCGTAACGAGGTGTACAATTGCATACTAACAGGATTACAAATGATATGACAATTGAATTTCCGAGTATTCAGTTTCGTCCATTATCCGCATATACCCAGGATTTGATTGTTCATTGCATACAAACATGGAAACTTCATATTGTTTTATGACTGTATATACACGAATACTCGCAACATCACTTATTCCAGGATTTTGTATGAAATTTCTCACGTCGTTGATGATACGGTTCACAAAGATCGATATTTAATATCAAACGATCCGTTCCATGACAATAAAATCCCACATGTTATGAAATGGGATACAACGTCAGAATGAAAACCAGTAACTTCATTTCGTTGAAAGCGTTGGTCGACAAACTGTGATGAATGTTATGAAATGAATTATCTCCAGATATATATATTTTTTTTTCCAACGAAATGTATCAATTCTGAGAATGAACATACGCTTCCACGATGATCCACCGAAAAATCGAATCCCTGTGAATGTTCCGTCGTCGTTTTAATACCTATATGCGTATAGAAAGTGAATTGATTGGATTTTCCAAAATAGAAGTGGCTAACAGCTGATACGGTATATATGTGTACCAACCGCGTGGGGTATACCTTGTCCTGTAATTAAATCCATCCTCCGGACACATCAATATTGATACACGAAGTTTGCGTATCGGTCCTTTGATCTGGCTTCTGTGTCGAGGAACGTAATGTAAGTTTGATGTACTTTGAATTATCGTTATGAATTGCATCTCAAAGGACTGCATAGAACTCAATTATTCCGAAAAGAAATTTTAGAGAGGATATTCATCATGGGATGCATTTTGGTTATCATTCTTGAACTTGAGGGGACGAGCTCAAGATCGAAACCACCTGTTGAATCAGTGGGATTTATATGTATGATGAGAGAGAGAGAGAGAGAGAGAGAGACATACAAAAAATCATACTACCATAATATGCATTCAAAAGAATTTAAAAAAAAACAGTCTCTTTCGCGTTCTCTTTTTGCTGTGGATTTCAATGGAAATCCCAAAGTTTTATCCTTGATTTATACTATGTACATTAAAGCAGAAAAAAATGATTGTGGAATTCTTTTGTGGTTTGTATGGATGAAAGAAATTCATTACCATGTCTAGTGGGTTGCCATGTTGTTCTGATGTTTTCATAGGAATATGAAGATATCAGTTTTTTAACATTCTCTGACAGTTCGAAGCGAATGTTGTATCAAAACCAAACGCTTGGGAAGGAATTTCCCTTTCCACATTTCTGTAGAGCAATTCTGTGTTCTCAAATTTGAAAAGTAACCACTCTCTTCTAGACGGGGATCATAATAAAAATCCTTCACCCTGTCTGGAGGGGTTTATAATCGTGATATAAAAAATTCTCATCAAGGACAACTTTGAGTTCTCATAATACGCATTGGACGTGATTTATGACGTGCTTTGATTTCTCATTCAGAACTCCGACAGGATCCTGTCTGAGATTTTATTCGGTATCCATATCACGTACATATAGAAGAAAAATTTTCGTTGGAACCAGGAGAATACTTTTCGCTGGAAGGAATGAATACACGAAACAGTAATTTTGAGTCTCCAATGAAATTTTCCAGCAGTAATGTTGATTCAAAAATTGCGCTCTATCAAATTTTATCCTCCTTCGATACTCATGTCTACAAACAAATCATTTTCCTTCCCGACTTTTCCAATTACGGCCTGCTTTGATTTACTCTTGGTTTATGATAAATCATCCAAAATAAAGGAACGTAACCGTAATATCCTTCCAAACAGACCATCTTTCGATATATTCATCGATCTTTGAATAATAATTTCTCCGAAACGATTTGGCTAGTACCAAGGCTTTATTACCCCCTCAAGCTGAGTGAAAAATCAATAGAAAGAATGATAGTGGAATTACGAGAAAATGTGTCCTGAGGGTATATTTTATTCAGCTGTGACAAATATTCCAAAGGAGCATACTTCAATGACACAACTTTGATTTCAATTCCAATATATTCCATTGAAAAATCAAATTTCGTTTGATGATCAGTCATCTTTCACCATCTTATGAAAGACTCGGTGATGTAATCGTTTGAAAGTAAAAAATCCATTTTCTACCCCTTACATCGTCGAATTTAAACTATCGTCATCCTCTTCGAAGCATATTTTCAGCACTCGTCGAATATGTTTAGTAAAAACCTGCAGAACTGTGGTGGATTGGGAAAAAAGCTCGTAGAGTTCTTCTTTTCTTGATATTTTCACTTAACCAAGCGTGAAGAGTTTCCTCGTTGAATAGACGAAGCGTGTTGTTGGTTGAAGTTCCGATGTGGTTTCGTGGTACGTATCGATGAAAGGCCAGACGAAAGACCATGGTAAAGCATCTTCCGGGGAATACAGAAAATATTGATTCATCTCATCTTTGTACTCTCCTGGTACAACATAGATTTCATCTCTTACTTCTCTTCTTTCTTCTCTTTCGAAGGATCGTTGCTTGTTCCACCACAACTGCTTACTTAACTGAATTTTCAAGGTCATTGTTTAAAGTATCGACTGAAAAAATCTAATCACAATTAATTTCATACAACACGTTCATAAAAACTCAACTTTCTCACCATGCAACCTCCGCTTGGATTCGATTCTTTGATACGAGAAAAGTACCTTTTCCATCACAACAAAGGTTATCCTTACCGAGTTACGCATGATAAATTCGTGAAATCTCTATAAAAATCTTCCACCCTGGGAGTGTGATTCTTCTTTGATGCATTTGCGCGGAGAACGATGTTCCAATAATCCGAGAGTCGAGGAAATAACTTGAATATCATGAGAGAATAAACTTGAAAGGCTCGAAAATACGAAACTCATTTTCTTTCCGTCAACAGAAACATTTGTTGCCGAGTGCAAGCGGTATCGGCAAAATAATTGCTTCCTCGACTGTACGATAATTCAATTTATTCACGAGAAATTACATTTCCGAATGAATTTAATATCGTGAAAAGTTGGAAATTTTAAATTAATACCGAACGATACGGGAGATGATTCAGTCGAATTGAAAATGAACTTAGATATTTATAGTTCTGATAGATAGAACGATTCTTGAGGAAAGTTGAAAAGTTGAGGTAACGAGCGGTAGTTTTCGAATAAAAAGAAATTATTCATAGCAGCCTGTGGAAATATTCAGGATAAAATACGTTCTATGAGAGGGATTCTATATCTTATATAAAATGTGTGATCTATTCAGATTTTTATGTTTTGAACTCTGATGAAAGTTGTGAAACTTTTGATTTCAATATTTACCAATATACAAGTTTCATAAACTAATCTTTACAGAATAAAACTTTTGAATAATTCCTCAGGAGAGTTGGATTCAAAAATAAATGATTGGGACTGATGCTGAAGAATGATGGTATAGAAATGTGAGAAATAGATGAAAATTTTCAGTCATTTCGGCTGAACAGGTTGATTGGGAATTTTTTAATCCAAGTGATGTGAATTTTTCTCAGTGAATCAACTGAGAATTCATATAATAATAAGTTCATATATATGAGAAGATTCAGTAAATTTCTAATCCTTCCGATAATCAGGATCTTTTGAAAGGAAGTTTTGCAAGGTCTCACGATGGGCTAGAAAATCTGATAGAAATGAAACTCTTCGGATCTCAGACTCTGCCTTGAGCTAAGTCACGGTAGTCTGGGCCAAACCATCACCTCAGATGGACGCTCATCAAAATTGTTAATTCTATACTGTTTTCTTTTGATAAAAACATTTCTTCTACTAGCAAATATAATGTATCTGCAGTTGGAAATTATCTTTCCCCATATCAAAGCAAAGAAATAATATCCTTTTCAAACTCAGTAAAAATTGTTCCTCTTGAATACACATTTTGTTGAATTTAATAATCATTTTTCTTGTTATATACCACCCTACGAAGAATCGTTAAAAATTTTCACGATATGGGCACATTTTTCCCTACATCAATACCGTATTTTTCCTTCACATGTTTCTACGAGTTTGATAATTATCATCATTAGTCAGAAAAGCAGTTTTTCAATAACAATAACCATCTCGTTTCGTTCCATTATGGAAAAGCATCTAAATATGCTATTCATTTCGCGTACTCTACGCTACTCTTGGAGAACTGAAATGAAGAAGTAAACAAAAAGAGTGTATCGATTTTTCTCGTATGATGTTGTTTACATGTTTTACCTCCCTAAAGCGAAACAAAGGGTTGCGTCGTCGTTGAAAGATATTTCGGTTGACTCACTTGGATACACAACTGAACGGTGAAAGAATTAAAGGTTCAAATTATTCTTTTATGTTCAAAGTTCGAAACGTCTGTTATATATTCAATGCATTTACAAAAGTTTTCATCAAGCGTGGAACTTATTGGAGATAACGGTTCGAACTTGACCTGAATTCAGTTCGAATTGAAAAGTAATGGATGAAGCGTCAGGAAAAATTACGAGAAAAAAGTCATAGAAAGCTGAAAGAATAATTATTGGATGTGATATTTGAGAGAATTTAATGATTCGTTTTCTAACTATAAAGATACAATTCAACCACTATAAGAGTTCTTAAACTTCTCATCATATCGAATGTCATCGTGATTTCGAAATCAAGTTGAGAGGAGAGATATGATTCAATCTTTTTATGAAATATTTTCAGGTTCTTGTTTAGAAGACAATTGAGAATCCCTACACGCGTATAAGGGAGATCACCAGTTCATATATAACAGACGAGGTAGTAAATCCTTAATAACAACGTAATCTTGAAGTTTAAGCCACAGATGATACTAAAAAAACCTCCCCTGGTGTTTCATATCCAATGATAGCAGTTGCTTTGAGATTTTACAGGAATTAAATGAAAACTGAGACATATAAATGAAAATAAAGGATTTCGTTCTTCGAAAAAACCAAGAAGAATGAATTCATTCATATTGCACTATATTCGGAAATTTATAGTGAGTATACAATAATTAATCCACAGTTCGAAATCTATCGCATAATTGAGGCAACTGTTACGAAAATAACATAAACGGGAATTCTTATATCATGATAAAAAAAATTGTCTAATCATCAAATTGAAAGGTGTATTTTCTATTGGACATGGAATAGCATGAATTCATAGGTTCATATCTTCCTATCGCCGTAAGTCGATACTTGGAGTTGAATACGAGAATAGAAGGTGATCCATCGGCAGGCGCTCCATGAATATAGACTACTCATAACAATTCCATGATCGACTGAACTGTTGCGAACTGTTCCTGAATGAAATTTCCATTACTCGTAACGCAGGAGCTTTTCTCAAATAGGTAATTGAAAAAATGATCGTAATATGAATTGCCAGTGAATTGAATTTCAGTTACCTTCGGTTCAGTGTTTATCACAGTGAATAAAAATTTCATATCGCGTGAATAAAGGGAGAATGTTCTTTTTTATCACTCAAATAGTGAGTTCCATATCTTGAATATGGTAGACAGATTATTAGCAGTGCTCGTTACGCTCACCTGTCTCCATAATTTAAATGAAGCGTGTGCTCGCTATATGATTTCAATGATCTGATTGCCATTATAGAAAAACATGAGAACTGGAATATTCTTATTTAAACATGCATTTAAAAAATGCACAAGGCAATATCAATTCGAAGTGACTCTCTGAAGGAAAATCAGATTATCATAAAAAAATTGATATGATGCTTCATTGGGGAACAAACTAATCTCGACGCTAATGTTGGTTCTATGCAATGGTGAATTTTGATTCAGAAAAGGTTTTGATCCACACCTTATTACCGTAAGAAAGAATACACTGTCAACACAAAACACTTCAGAACAAAATTTACCCCGTTTCTCAAATTCCCACGTTATATTCTGTGAATAAATAAAACGTAGAAAAGAAAAAATATATCCACCTGTTGGATTCGGTATTCAGAATTTCAAGAGTTGGAATTTTCATTGAAAATCAAATCTTGAGGAAAAAGAAGATTTTTTATTCGTACGATTATTTTGTAATGAGAAAAATATCGAACAAGCTCTTCATCCTGATACATACATCAAACTCCTCTCAACTCGATACGACCTTCAACTTTTGTGCGTGTAATATAAATTCAGTGAATAACATTTGATGAATCTTATTCGATATTTTGTAAATGCATATATTTTCATCTTGACGAGGATATTCCTTGGAAAAAGCAGGAATCCATGAAAAGCAATCTTTTTCACTCTCGACTCGAATTTTAATATTTTATATGTAAATTGAATTGCATTCGTGAGATAAATATATCCTCATATTACTCAGAATTTGACATTTTCTTCTTTCTCTGAAAGAATTCAAGATTGAAGATACAAATTACGAGTGAAAATGTGATTAGCAGTGATAGAAACTCTTTGAAATGTTTGATCTTTTCTTGTAATAATACGCAACATCCTGTCGATTTCTCTCTGAAATTCAATCCTTTGCCATTTCTCTTGTCTCTGGTTCAACCACGTTGCAACCAGAAACTCCAACGAGGGGTCTGATTAATTGATAACATCACGTGATAATGAGAATTCAAAAGGGATTCGAATTAATTTCAACATGTATTTAGAGAGAAGACTCGTTTTTCGTTAGATGATATTATTTTGATTCATTATGCGGATACATTCCATCATTTGGTTGAAAAATTAGATCAATTTCAGACTCATTTTACGACACAGTTGAAAATCACGAACGAGATATGTAGTCCTTTTGTAGGTTTTCTTTACACCTTTTCTTCGCTGTTTCTATACGTCAATTGAATTTCACTGATTAATGAGATTATCGTTCCTGACTTCAAATTAATCGATGGATTCCAAGGTACACTTTCAATCAAGATTCGAACAAAAATTGTAAAATAGATCAATAGAAATCAGAACTCAGGTTTTGAGAATCTTGTCTCCGCATGTGGAGAGGAATATAATACAATGATCTATCTCCTGCGTTTTATTGCATCTTGCAAAATGTTTTGAAGTGAAAAATCTTCGTATTCAAACTCCACAACACGAATCTTCAATTCTGCCAGTTGCAGTGTAATTGTTATATGCACTACGAATGCATTCAAATTGAACATCACAAGTAATACTGAGTTACCAAATTTTCTCTTGACTAGAATATCTTTTTCATGAGAAACACAATTGTTCTCCAATAACCTGGGTTTTAGAACGAACCCTAACAACTCCAGAAGCAAAAAGACGATTTATCAACGTGGTCGCACTGCAAACAACGTCAACGACCGACCAACGACATCGCGACGTCGTTCAACCACTCGTGATCGTATCATTGCTCGAGATAATGCATGTTCCCGTGCACGGCAAACTTTCTAAACTAAACTTCGGTCAATGTTCAGAAAATAATTGATCGATATAGGGAATTGTTTTGTAATTTGAGAGTATGTAAGTCGTTGGACTTGTACGTTAGTTACCATTGATTATCAACGATTAGATCAATACATTCGATGACAAAAGAATATTTCTAGATGTATCGATGGATTCCTAGAATCCTTTTTTAGACTCAATAGTTTATATAATCATAAGAATCCTAAAATCGTGCTCAAAGGAATAAAACTGATTCATATCTTGAAAACTGTTACGAGATGTATTTCTATTAATTAACGAATGATGTGGAAGTTGAGAGGAACTTTGATGCTTTGCCAGTACAATAGACAAGATCTATCAAATATACAATGGCCCCAAAACATAACGATGTCAATTGTACCGTGGAACAATCAAAAATGAATTAACTGTATCCATCAAATACAATATAATTCAAGAAGACAGTTTATTTCAATGCAACAATAAATCACGATCGAATCAATGAATGAGGATAAAAATAATATCGGGTTCTAAATTTTTTCATGATTTTAAATTTAAAACGATGAAAAACGGGCAAAAAGAATGTTATTTCAATAGAAATGCTATTTGAATTCTGGTTGCAACTTATAGCAATATTCTGAATACCTTACAGTAGAAATGACTAAGCATTTTCTAGGCTGTTACGAGCTCTTTCAAAAACCATACGTACAACATCTTCAAAAACAACAGATTTGTAGTGACGATATTTGAAGTGTTCCAGAAGTAACCAGGAGTCAATTTCTTTCTTCAGTTGTCACTAGGGTGAATAATATACAATGAATATTCTTACTGTAAAATTCTCAGAAGAATTTTAAAAGTCTTGAAATATCTACACAATTTTCCATATTATATGTTCTGTTGTTTGATGAACATTCTATAATCACGAATAATTGCTTTAACCTCACATCGTAGAAACAACCCTACAAACAATGCTGACTGGCATTTCAACGGGCCATTGATGGTCCTGTAATGTCGGTGAAGAGCCCTTACTGGTCCATTGAAGCACCTTCAGTTGTATTTGCTGGGAAAATTCTAATACTCATTGCGAGGGAAATAAAACCGCACTGACAGAAGTATTATGTTTCCCCCTTGAAATTACATTTTTATTCGAATCAATGAATAGAGCTTTTATTTGGTTCTCAATACATAGATCGCAAAGTCAGATATTTGAATAAGCAACAGTTCACATGGACGACCTCACGTATTGTGTGTGGTCCAAGCGGAACATTGTTATACTATAATCGGTTCGCCAAACCTGCAACATCGTAGGCCTTATGGATGTTTCCAATAACCAATCATCGCACACAAGTATCTGAAACATTTACACACGGATATTCATGTCCCCATATCCCAGAAAATTTCCTTCAATGATATAAAACGTGGTTTAATTCATCAATATAAATTTCCTCTCGATAACACAGAGAAATGGATTTATCGTTCTTATTCTTGAATTATAATCAGAAAATATACGCTCAGTTCCTTCACTTCTCCGAGAAATCTAATTCAATTGATTATTTCATTACATTCAAATCTGTTCCATCATGAATATATACTTCCTTCTCTTTCATCAGGATTAAGTCCTTCGCTCTCTATTATTCCCCACCAATTGTACGAGTTCGTTCTCCATCACGACGCGTTTTCTTCGTTTTCCATCCAGTTTATCGAATAATTTCAATTCTCAGAGCCAAGCGCCAACAATGTCCCGCACGATCTTTTCTACACGACAGATGGAAATGATAAAAAAAATCATCAAGAATAAGTTCAACTATCCACTTCGAAACGTGGGATTGACAAAAATATTTCCTCCTCTTGTATATATTTGCGAAACAATGTTACGAAACGCATTGGAATAATTAGCAATTATATTTGGTAGAGATTCGGTTCATACTTCTGGACAACGATACGGCAGAAATATCGTTTAATTAAACGATGAAACTCGCAATACAATTGAACAAACGTAGTCGCATCCTCGTTAGTTGTTTCCTTCGACCATTCACAATTATATACTTGTACGAATGTTGTTGTGCGCAACGAAATTGCGCCCCTCGATTGTTTCATCACGTTCAATTTCGCGTGTGAATGAGAAAATATTTGACATCCCTCTGAACTTTCTATCAACGCAAACATGGGAGATGGCGTTGTTGCAAACATTTCATATAAAACGCATCCAAACTCGCGATCAAAGCAGAAACGAAATCATACGCGACTCATAATAGACTTTGTGGCTTACGAAGTAAAAGGCGCAATTATTTTGGTATTGTAAACATTTCGATTCGTTTGAAAAAGTCCTATCTGAGCGAGGGAGAAATGCCAGATGCAGAAGAACGTCGCGTGCGATTCAAATTCGATATGGCTTGACTCAAAAATTTGGATGGATCATTGTGTGTAAAAATGCGTATTCTTGTGGAATACTGAAATTACGTGAACAAAAAAGAATTCGCTGTGGCAGGAAAATCTGATTTTGTTGGAGAATACTCCAAATTCGAGTTTTATTGAAACTTTTTCGAAGATCGCGATAAAATTATCATGTATTCTTGATGTAATAAATATATACTTGGCTGATAGAAATGCTAGAATTACTGTCATGGAATTAGGATTTCTCGTACTCAAAATATTTCGAAGAACAGAACAACGGAAAAGCAATCGAAATTCCATTTTTCTCTCTCTCTCTCTCTCTCTCTCAAGCACCAGGAGGATTAATTATTTAGGAGTGAGATAGTCGACCTTGCCTCATCTCATCTTGTATGCTCCAACTGACCCTTACTCTTGAATTGTTGTGAATTCTAGCTAGAATTTCTGCGCATTATTCACTCCACCCTCTGAATATTCCAACCCATAAATGCGGTTCACAGTCTTTGCACATAATCACAGACACACATAATTCATACGTAGGCGATTAAAGGTTCGTCGGTTTTAATTTTTGTGTAATTTATATAAAAAAATTATTCCTTATACCTTCTGCAGAAACGTTCTCAAGTCTTTTCTACTGATTTGCTGAAAATCTTCATTTTGCGCTAAATATTCTCACGCTGGAATTATATGTCCTCTGTCTTTGGTATCACTGAGGACAAGAAATCTAAGAAAAATTGATGTTCGCTAAATCATCAGCCTCTCCGTTGATATAAAATTTACCCTAACAGAAAAAAACTATTGGTTTCACAGCAATCCTATTCACTTGTTCTTGCTGTTCGAAGTACATAGAGATGTCCGTATTGCTACCACAACCAAACGAATTGTTGCTATTTCCTTCAACCCATACTTCGGATCGTTAAAATAACCACAAACTTTTTCCAGCGTGATTTCTCATTCGTTTGTTTTACATTAAGAGAAGAGTTTATCTGTAAAAAAGAAGGCTCATCATTTGGGTCAACCCTAATAAAAATAATCTCTACATTTTCCGAAATCTGACAGAAATCTCCTTATTTCCCGGGTGGAGAAATTCGAACGGTGTTTGTCCTTTTATTCCATTTTCGAACTGATTTTGTCCTGATTGTTGAGGGATGCGGACGAAAACAGTCCTTTTCCATAATGTTAGTCTGAATTTCTCCTCCACCGAATAAAAGTGGTTAAAAAGAAATTCAGACTATTATCAACAAAAAGTACTGTTTTTGTCCGCATTATTCCACAATCAGGACAAAATCAGTCTAACAACGAAATATGAGGATAAAACCCGACTAGAAATTCAATCGGTTTCACCCGACGTGTTCACTGTGTTCTTTCACAACTCTCTTATCAGGGGAAAAGAAAAAAGAGTCAATGGTACGACGAAATAAACGATTTCGAAAGGAACACTCTATTCAAACTGTACACGAGTAGAAATCTATGGAGTAGCAAATAAGGGCTACAACTATTAGTCGAATCAATATTAAACCGCTTGAATTCGAAATCTCTCTTAACTTGCATTCAACTGTGATAAACGACAAAGTTCGGGAATCGATTTCACACACACACACACACAAAATCACTTGTTATATGTCTGATTCAACTTTAGAGGATGAGAATAACGCCAGACTTTGAGTTTGACTCCAAATTCAGGCTAAAAATTCAAATAAAATGTTACCATTTTTATCATAGCTCCAATTTCATTCGATTATATGTTGCGAATCACACGCGAGAAGTTGATCAAACAGTCAACTTCGAGTTGGTGAATGGAAGATCAAATGGATTTTGGTTAAGATGAATTATTTGTTTTTGAAATATCTGAATCAATGGAAGCGTCAATTGTATCTTGTACCACTAGTAATTTTTCAAAACGAGACAATATTTAATGGATTGATCCTTTGACGGATTTTGGAATGAGTGTTTTTTTTATTGAAGTCGACAATATTATATCTTAAACATTTAACGCTCCTCGCTGGGTCAAATGAGGGCGTATCTTTGGAAAAAAATCAACGGCCTGGGAGTGTCAGCAGATGGATTAAACTTTGCTACGTATTTTTTAAACAACTAAGCCTTGATCAAAAGTTTGAAATATACAGGGCTCAAGTCCAGTGCTAGATTCACGCTCTAAATGTAAATTCAAACTCACAGGTAATTTATGAACATGAGAAAACAAATTATGAAGATTGTTGACATTTCAAAACAAAAAACAAAAGATTTGATTCAATTTTTTCTTCCAGTACTGCCGAGATATTCCAAATTTGATATAGAATCCAAATATCCCAATCGGAAAAATCCGAATAATGCCAGTACAGTGCCAGTATTGGGTCTTCAACACTGTCATCGGTACTGGATACATAGAAATACAGTACTACGCCTGTACTGATAAACCAATACTGAGATTGCGAATAATAGTATTAGTACTCAATCCCCAGTACAGAAAAGCGTTATCATCCCAGACAAATGCCAGTACCCTGCCAATCTTGAAAGGTACTGGCGCAGTACTGCGCCTGTTGTAAATTTCCGATTGATTAATAAAACAGATAATTGAATTAATGAGGAGAAAACTCCATTTTTCTCTTGACATAAGCCAACAGAATCAAGTGTACTTCACGAGAAAAATAAAAACGACAAAAGTACGTGCAAGAAGGATAAATAGAATCAGAAGAGTGATCCTCCATGCCAGGATAACCACTTACCTCGTTTTCACAACCCTCTCATGTTCCAACATATTTTTTATAACAACAATCCCATTTCGATTTGGAAGAAACCTGGCATTTCTCATTTTTCCAATCACGATTTCCTCGATTGCTCGATTTTCCATCCATCAACACTCGCTGCCGAGTATAACCTTTCATCTATCGATCAAAGGGGTTGTTTTATTCTTTAAAACGTGCTTTGGGATTTGAAATAACAATTAAATCGATAGAAGCGATACCGTGAAACATATCAAGGCCAATTGGCCTCAAGGTCATGACAAATCCTCGTGATTAAAATGAAAATATTCGGATTTCGTCAACAACAGTGGTTTAAACGATCAGAGAGAACCCTTTGATTCCAGATATAAACATAAATAGTCGGGTCGAAGGGATGAATTAGCATTCGGAACCCCATAGTCCATTGTCGTTCGTCGACAGCATGGTATCGAATTACTCGTGGACTGTGGTGATGAATGAGCTTCTCTATTCGGTTTCGTGTTCGTGGTCGGGCTCGTAATCGTAATGCCGTTGATGATTACGAAATGCATGAGCGAGGTGTAATAATATGTAACGATGGAAGGAAAATCGAGCTACCTCATGCAAATCTGTACCGTTGCGAACACGTGACACTTGAATCGCTCTTTGAGTGCCTCCTTTGGCATTGTATTATCAGAATCCATATAAAACAATTAATGATGTTGATTGTGTTGGATTCTTACTACATGCCATTAGCAACGTAATTCGAAGGGTTGATCGTTCATTTCGGTACTTGATGTATGTTATTTGAAATTGACATATTTCATTGCTCAACGAGAAATGAAATTTTATGGAAAACAGTGAATGGAAAGATCTCAATATTTGTTTAATATAAATTTTTAAATAATCAGAGACAGAGGAAAAGACAGGAAATCTTCATGTATCGAATTTCCATCTGACTAACGACCATAAATAAACTTGACACTAAGTAATATCCACTATTTTCCTCCAGAGGAGGAAATTTATTCAACTCTGATACTTATCTCACAAAAGACGAGATGACAGGTAATATTTATGGACGGAATAACTGCACGAATACACGAGGTACTTATTTTATTATGAAATCAAGTGAATGTCGAGTACGATAGAGGTTATTAGTATTAACAGCACTTGAAGGAATCTGTGTAAATTCATTGTTTCTCGTGTAGAATTTATATCGCGAAGGGAGTGTTCACAAATTTTGCAGGATTGAAATTTGATTATATATTGTATTCAAGGACAAAATTCAAGTGGCATGCATGTTTGGTAATATTCAAGGATATTGGGAATATAGAAATGAAAAAAAGAACACCACGAGCCGAGGAAAGAAAGTGAATAACGGATAAATGTTTCGTGCTTGTGATTGAGATCAATTATTTACTCAATCGAATTTCGCACAAACTTTAATTCTAATAAATATTCCTCTGGTACAGGATAAATAAATATTTGTTCGACTTCCACTGCACAACATTAACCACTTTTCTCCGTAAGATGATTCCATTCGCTTAAGGTAACAGAAATTCCAAAGGAATTTAACGAAGATGTCAGTTCAAGTTAGACAACTCTTTAGAACCAACATCAACGATGATGTAAATCAGATAAAACTCTTGTCAAGGATTTCTGTATTCTAACGAATCCGAGGTACGTGAAACGCAGAATCCTAAGTTAATTACCTTCCGAAACTCCTGTTCTAATTTCTTAGTCAATCGTTGGGTACGAGCCAGCCGGAAATCATCCGCCGGAGAAATTAACGATTTTATCAAACGTTCTCTGCAAAGCGCATCTATTTCACTAAAGAACATAAGGAGATAAGTACGAAGACCTTTCACAATCTTGTCAGAGCGCTTGAAATGCTAAAAATTTTGATAGTACAAAAAAAGTACGTAGATATACTTGATACTGTAGTATTTATATGCTATGCCTCTGACATGGATGTGTTTTTCTATAGAAAATTCACTTCACCGAATGTTTGGAAATTCGATAAAGGTAAACGTTTGAAGCTTGTTACTACAAAAGCATTCTTCTCCTCACGAATCTCCCTCGTTGAATTTTTTCTGTTCATTGGTATCGATCCGATTGTTATTCAGTTAAAATTGGGAAAATTCAGTCTGTTTGGTTACTTCTTGAAAGAGAAGTTACAGAAATTTATAATCATATCGAACATGAAAATAAAACGGATTTTTTATTCGTTATTTAATGGTTGGGAAACACGTGAACTGTCCAAATTTTGTTCAGGGATCCACCAAAAAAAGATATGTCTGTAAAACACTTTTTTTTGTAAATCCACACAAAAATTATTCATAATGCATTTTAAAAGTATTTTTATAATTACCACAAAATGAATAAAAATAAATATTCCCTGCCGTCTGTTTGTAATACTTTTCATCTTCATATTGTTCAAATTCTGACCAATTATCGCAACTTTCTTCTCTATTAAAGTGTTTTAATGTCTCTCGCTTCTTCTTGACATTTATAAAATATGACTGCTCCTTCGCGAATGCATCTTCATTGTTGATTCTGGAAATGAATTTTCCACCCCAATGAATTCGAAGGATTCTACATCATTCTGTTATCACAAATCAGAAATTGAAATCCGCTAAGCAACAGAATAAAATCTCGGATCGCATGTTATGTAATTTTGTAATGAATTCGTGTGTGATGTACGCAATATTCGAATATATTTATCCAAGCTTTGAAAAGCAAGATATTTAATATAAAATCCAATTAAAATGAAACGATTGTTCATTGTACCATTTTTTCCACCTGGATGCGAAGTCAAAAAGAAATACAACGAAATTCATCCGAATTCTATGAGAGAATATTAATATTCGAGCACCCTCTCGCATTCATTTCTCAAAGTGAAAGAGATTTATTGACAGATCAAATACGAATGATATTTAAATGGATCGAAGTTTGGCATTAAGATCGTTACGAGAAATACAAAATAATTCATTTATTAATGACTGATACAAACTTTTGAAGAACCGAAACCTTCTTCGCGGTAAAAAAAATTGATTTTCAACGAAGTGAAGAAGAAGCCATTATTATCCTGTATATAATCATCGTTATCCTTCGAATGCATCCATTAGATCACGTACTTGGTAGAAATAAGAGATGATGTAATACCAAGCACGTTATAATGCTACGAACTTCCTTTTATACAAACATACCGATCCTAATTACGGAATAACGATAAGATGAAGTTATGATATGAAACTGTTACAAAAGTTGAGAAAGTGTGTTTTGTTTTCGAAGAGGATCCATCGCACATGTATGTATGGATACTGCATTGAAAGGATAGATTCAATTATCAGAAAATAAAAGATCCTTTTCTCTCGTATACCCTGGGCTGATTGGTTCGACGTTCCAAGAAGTTCCTACCACGTAACGAAAAAACTCTCTTTTTTATTTTCCCAAGAAATATAAGGGAAAGAAAAATCAACGAAGTAGGTAAAAAGAGAACCTTCTGCGGTCGAGTATATGTTTGTACAAAAGTTCTGCCGTCGTCATTGGAGATGAAAAAACAAGGAACGGAATTCAAAGTACTGGAAAGTTACATCGACAGTTTTATTTGTTACATTCGAGTAACTGGAATTCAGTTCACTCGGATCGGATTTCTGTGCTTGAATTGAATATTTGATACGTTTTGTTTGAGACTTTTTTGAGTTCCTACGAAACGTATACAACCGATACGTTGCCTACCCATTGAAGCGTGTACTGAAATTCAGAAATTGCATGTTACATGAGAAGCAAATGAAATCCCAAAATTCTGGGAAAGAATCTCTATCGATGATTCAAAGAATTCGTACTTCAAAGTTTCACATGATAAAACTCACTTCAAAAATTGTGGTGTGTTATTCATTCGAATTCTGAAGTATTCGAAAATTATTCATGGACATTACCACATGATTTTGTATCAAATATTGAAAAAATGTCCTGTAATGATACTTGCAACGGTAAACACACGTTGAGATTCGTTCAAACTCATTGAAAATCATTGGAACCAGTAAAACTAATAAGATTCAATGGTAATTCAATGAGTTGAAATGGTCATCTTCCGTGGCAAAGTTTATATTCAATGTCAGTAATCAATGTCTTTTTATCAGGGATCTTACTACAATGACCGGAACTGACTTCACTCGCATATTCACGGAGAAAATCATACGATCACGATTAGCAGGAAGAAAAGTGATTTCGTGACAGGTATTTCAGAATTGTAATGGGTACCATTTAACTTCGAAGAGAGCGCGATAAACTGTTTACGTTACTGTGGAAACGATGAGTCGATATAGGTACGGTTACCTGATCGACCTTTTCCATTATTCATTTACTTACTCTCTTATTCCTGGGGAGTGAAAACATCACTAATTACACTCACATTTAAAGTGGAGGAGCCAATAAAGCCCAGAGATTTCACCTGCCTCTATTTTATATGAATTTTCCAAGATTTCGAAGAAAACTATGCTATACTTTCTTCAACTATTTTTGGACCAGAATGACTTGCACGATCCCTTTCGATCCGGGTTCACTGAAGGTTATTCCACTCAAATCTAATCACTCTTATACAGTTAATCAATTATATCCGCGAAGCAGTTGCCCAACAGCACAATGTGCTGCTGGAAGGTTTCTTGAAGGTTTATAGAACGTAGGGGAGGTTTTATGAATGTTTAAAAAACGTCCTAGAAACACGTTTTGCTGTTGGAATTAGGATGGTAAAAATTCGCAAAATTATATATAATTTTGAAAAATTTTCCAACCGAGAGTGATCTGTGTGAGTTAATAACTTGGCAGAACACATTCTAGCTCCTACTATGGTGCAAACAGGGCGCAAGCAAGATATTCTTCTTACTCCTATCACATTCGGCACTGATGAAAAAAATAGTGTTGTCAAGTACGCACAACAGTTTGATCCATTCGAATGCAATACTTCATCAATTCAATTAGATTTGTAGTTGACTCAACTACGCATTCTTAGATGAACCTTGTATCCAAATTGAGTTGAAGAAGGATTGTGTTTGATTGTGTCCAACAGCAAGTGCAATTCATAGCGTTTAATCAACGTTCTATTAATCCCCCCATATTTTTATCGAGAAATATATGCAAACCTTCAATCGCATCATAAAGGAGATCAAGTGTTACATACTCCCATCAGAACCTGATAAGATTCAAAGTTCACCCGATCAGACCCAAGAAATGAATTCTTAGTCGAGCGATTGTTCAGCTTCCATCAAAGTCTCAAATTTGGTGCACAAATTTCTGTTCTAGTGTTGAATTGAAGTCGATGACAACCAAGTCAGAATAACAATGGCTATCACATAACAAATGGAAAACTTTTGTCTTGTTTTGAATTTTGCCGAATGACAGAAATTGATCTTTCCTTCTCCGGCGTTGAAACAAGAAAACGAGTCAGAAAAGAGATGAATTCCGGAGAAACACGCAAGTCATTGATTATAATGGATTTTTTTTCTCCATTTCAACAGCCTTGCGAGAAAAGAGTTAGTATTTGGATCAGAAGAAAAGGGACCAAATGAAACTTTCGTTTTCCGTGACCGTAGTTCTTCAAGTTTCTCAACATTCTTCTGACTTTATTAAACGGTACCTTGTTTTGAGTTGAAATACAGACTAGTGCGAGAATTCTTTTCGAAATTGTTTGAAAATTGTTTCAAAATTGAATTTGCTTGGAAAATGAGTCATTTGTGAGATTGGGGACAATAAATTCCCCCTACTTTCCTCCCCTTTCGTTATTCCGAATTATAAATAATTCTTGCTCGAAGCGACCAGGGCGTGAGAAGATCCGTCCATCTTCCAATTTTTGTACATTTCTCTAATTACATTCTCCTGCTCTCTCGAACACGGAACGTCTATCCATCCTTCAACAATGTCTTCCTTCGCCTCTTCCGCAGTGTCTGTGAAATGTCTTAAGAATCAATAATTCATTATTTTGAATCGGTTGATATGCTAAATGAGGAGGTAGAGAATATCCTTCACGAAACGATGTCCCGATGAGCACGACAACAGCAACAACAATCCGATTTTAAATTCACATTGATGACGAGAGTACGGAAAAAAATTAATCGTTCTTTTTATTTTGTCAACTCTCATCAAGAAAATATCTCGCATCTCTCGTTGTACGTTATAAACCACGAAATACATGAATCTGAAATACTCCGTTCACGTTTATCGTTTAGAAGGCTACGAGGATTTTTTCCTCCCCCATTCTTGAAATATTTAATGAAGTTGAATGAAAGGTAAGATACGAATCTGAAAATGTTTCTGGGCGTGGGAGAGAATTTAAAAGCCCTTTTCGTCGTCAGAATTTTTTAGATTAGAAACACCGGATATGGAAACTCAATTACCAACAAATTGTGTCAGATAACGTCGAGAGTTTCTGAAAATATCACAATCTCTTCATACCGAATTCGATATCAAAAGGTATAATGAAAGAAGTGAGTCTCAACAGCCATAGATGTTCCAAGATTATTATTTCATCTTTTGTGGAACTTGCTGGTAATGAAAGATAAGAATAAATAATTTATATATTGTTTTTTCTCTTTTCATTGCCCTACTTTTTGCTGGAGCAGCAAAATTTGTTTGCTGTTTTGTATATCATACCAGAAATTTGACTAATTCAGCGAAAAAATTTGCTGTTTTTAATTTAAGATTGATTTTAGATTAATTTCCGTTCAAAAAATGTTCAAAAAAACCTTCGAATGTCCGCAGCTTCGTTTGAGCTTTGATAAACGTGCGTTAAACGTTCCTGTTCTCTTGGAGTTCTGTAGAGCTGTAACGGAGAACAGCTATGAACATCAAAGTCTCATCCCTATTTGAAAAATTCGATTTTCTTCCAAAATTTTGTTACTCAATGATTTTCAATCCAATTTGAATCCATTATCAAAAGATCAAAATTGGTTAATCCGAACAAAATATTGATTAAAACCGATTAATGAGGTGATAGCTTCAAATTGGACCTTTCGAGCGGGGAAGGCACTTGCGAAGGTCTCTTTTCTCCTTAATGTAACTTTATAAAGATCATGAATGCCTACAGTCATTTCTACTGGGGCAGAAAATATTATATCAATTCCTATCTCCACGATTGAACCTTTACACAAGTTTTGCCTGTTGTTCGCTGGAAAAGATCATCGCATGTTCAAAAGCAGGATATTTGAAAACAATTCTCTGCTATTATTCCAGTTGAAAGATCCAATGATTGCACTGATACAGCATTAATCGGGTAATAAAGCAGTAATTTTTATTCCCTCATTCATTCGTTTCTTCGTATGTTGTTATTCTACAAGAATCCTCCATTCATTGCGAAACGTATATGAAATTCATGTGCATGATTTTTCAGATCGGTCCCTCTCGTTTTCACGAATCGATTCACAAAGAGTCTAATTAATCTCAAAGTGACTCCGACAAATGCGTTGGGAGAACTACCCCGTTTGCGAATAATGATCAAAAACGTTTCTTCTGTTTTTTTGTTGTTGTTGTTTCATTTGGCATTCCCTTGTGTTTTTTACTCTCAAACTACCTGTATAGATCATCATTCCCTTTCAACAAACCCTTCAACTGGCTGGAAAATGTGTCATTTACGAGAATTCACTGATAGACCATATCAAGAAAAAGAGATATCGTTACATACGCGTTGTCTACCAATGGAGGATGATATGATTCTTCATTGGACTTCGAATAGATGATGGGTTTATGTTTCTTCCAACATTCGATGGATTTTTTTTTCTGACAGATAGACTTGATACGCCTCCTCATAAAGAAAATTGTGAGAATAAGGTTGCGTTTGTTTGTAAAACCTGTTAAAAGTGAATAAATACTATATCTCAATCATCTTGCGTTATAATATTTTGATATTGTTCAGTGTAAAATCGTTTTCTATGTCCACCAAGATCAATTCATTTATTGAACATTGTTCAGACTCTCTTTCGTAAACTTTCAAATTCTGCTACTACCCCAGTAGTAGTCTGACAAGGGATGCCTGATTCCCTATCAAGTTCTCGTCAGGTTTCGTTACGGTTTTCCCTATTTCGCTCGATTTTATGGAAATCTCATCCGAACCCTGTTGTAGCCCTGCGTTACAACCCTATTTGAATCTTTTTAGGGAAATCAAATAAATCCCTTGTCAGGGCCTTATAAGATTTTGCTTATTCACGGTTTTCGGATTCCAACCTGATCAAGACCTTATTAAAAATAAGGGATGTCAGTAGACAAGTTTTAGCTCTTCTCAAAAATACCTTCCGGACATATTGAGATATTTTTAAAGTATGCGTTGTTGTGTGGGTGTTTTATTCTGACACCATATTTTGTTTTCGAAATATAACGATTCAAAATTTATACTTTTATACTCTGCTCGCAGTGAACTATCAAATCAATGCACAGAATAATCCACAAACGATTGATCGATAATTTGACATGATTTTGCAGACCAGAGAATCTCAATCAATCCATATTTCATCACAGATTCAACAAAACGAGAGTGCGAAGAAACACGTACCTTGTTACGTCCCTTCTCTCATCACAGGACGTCTTATTGAATTATGAATTCTTTAATTTTTCAAATTGGATCCACCAAAAATTGAAACTGACGATTACATTTCACGTAAAAGTGATAAGAAAAGCTCTATACGCAATGCTATCACCCTAACTACAAAGAAGCGTTGATTACTCAAACTGATTATAATCAAGGTCGTTTGGATCATCAATTTCCTCGGATAATCGAACGTATAAAACAAAGACAAGATAATTATAAGGCTGATTTTCGGCATTGTGGCGATATATCACCCTTAATAACATACGTATTGTTGATTACTACAGACCCGAATAAATATTGAAGACCTAGATTCAAATTTCTGACACTATTGAAAACATCGGTCAATTCACCAAGGAAAACTCCGAAAAATGTGATAAATATATTAATTCTACCGAAAAGTACGCAACGATTTTACAAATTGTGGGGAATTTTCACATATTCCTAGATCATGCTTCCCAATAAATTTCAATGAAATTGTCATAATGTTTTTTGACAGTGCATGTTCAGTTCAATCTTTGAATCTTGAATGGGACAAAATGTCAAGCTTGGCTTCCATTCGAGTTTCTTATTTATTTGTTTATTCTCTGTGATTTTGACGAGGAACAAACTCACTTATGGAACAGAGGATATATGTTAATGGAAGAAAGTCAGTGTAGTTTCTGAACATAACAAATACACTTGAGACCTCTTCTTGATATACAATAATTTGCCATATTTGCAACTCGAACTTTGCTCACATCCCTTTTCGGAAACTTCATTTTGCTGAAGCACTTCTGTGTCTCAAAATATCGTTGGCTACATCGAAGTTTGAGTTAGTGAAGTTCGATTATGTAATACTTCATGTGGAAGATTATCTTCGTTGAAGTATTGATTGTGGTTACGTGTTCAAATATATCACAAATATACATAATGTAGAGTAATTGGGCCATGAATTTATACTAAGAGGATCAGATTGATAAGTATAAGGCGCTCAGAAGATTATATTTCTTCTCGAATCAAACCTAACTGGGATTTTGAGAAATAGGGGATTTCGTTTCTCTCATATGATATAAGTATACAGTATTTATCCTGACATTCTTTAACAATGTTTTGAGAGTATCTCTTCTTTATATTCGTATTATTCGAATGCCGAGGAATTTTGAATATATTCGATTCAATAGGTGTTGGTTGTCCAATGTGAATTCCAAGCAAATCTTGTGTGGATATCTACCGTTTCTATTAATCAATTGTTATGAAATTTTTAACCACGGTTATATGTGGCATTGGGAGTGGTAACAATCCCTGTTCCTGAAGTTTGAATCATTCATTGAAACAAATTAGTAATCGAATAACGGAATACTCAGCTTTTGAAGATCAACATTTCGCAGTACAGGCTTTGAACAATGTTTTCAGTCCCAATTCATTAGATTTTGTGAGTTTGAATCCTCGTTTCGTTCCTATAAACGATTCAAACTTCAACAAAATTCACAATCCATAATATTTAACAATATCTGAATCCTTAGCAGTCGTAGAATTCATTTTTCATGTAAATTTGAGGAGCATGGGAATAATTTGGGAGTGGACGTCACTCTTCCCATCCATGCACTACATGAAACTCAAGGCAATACAACTTCATGATATGCCTCACCCAATTGAATTCTAGTACTCAACTGTTCGGTTTGTCATTTGAGATTAATACGTGGAAATAGATTCACAAGTAATCACTCGAACTGGGATTTCATTTCAAGGAACATTTTTGCTGAGACAATTAGGAAAAAGAAAATCAAACTTTATTTGATGTTTCGATGTCTCTCCTTGAGGAACGGATTAATAATCAGAAAATATCACGCTTCCATTCATAGCCCATGCAACGGGGGAATTCATTTCGAGATTAATTCGTCTCAACTTTCATTACTACTTGATCGATGAGGAATCAAAATGACAAACTGTCTTCTCCGGTTTATCCCTAACCAAAGAAAAACTTGCAGATGAACGGATATGAAGTATAGATTTGATCAACTCCACTCGCTCGGTTAAGCACTAAGATTGATCTTCTTGATATATAGTATTTTTGTACATAGGCTCAATATTGATTTCCACGTACATATATTTTTTCCTTATGCTTCCTATTCCTTCCTTTGCTCCATTTGAAATATAAAATTCTTCATCATCCAATTATAGTTGATTAAATATATAATTCTGTTATGCACAGTGTATCGTTTTATGATTGGATAGTGTAATTCAAAGTGACAAATTCTATCGAATTTACGGATACATGCATCATCAGATCAGATGAACAGAACATGGATGATCATTTTCAATCGGATTCATGAATCAGTTGACTGATTCTTGGTAAAGAAATGCTTCAATACGCAATCACGTGTATCGATCAATGTCTTTCGAAAGAGAAAACGCTATGGAGCAATTGAAATGAACAAAGGGATCAAAATTTCTGTATTTCATGTTCATTTCTGCTTCAATCAAAATACTGTGCAACAATGAGTTCATTCATCGACAAATAATTAACGTTATCGTTTATTGAACTGGTGAAAATCAAATTGCAGCATGGTCCTGGTGTATTTTTCTACCCCAATAATCATCATTTCCACGAAGATTTAGTTTGAGAATCATCTATTACATCAAACAATGAAACTTTCAATAATAATTGATTATATGTGAATTCACGTTATTGTCAATTGAAGTAATTACAAAATTTGATATAGAAATGTACTTCAGAGGAGCATGAAACTTGGGAAGAATTTTCAACTATGATATCAATTGATAATATACCGAATGTGATGAAAAATATTGAGGAACAGCCTGAATCCCTCAAAGCCTCAATCCCTCATTGGATTTTGTGTCTTTGGTTGGTACGGAAAGAAAAGAAATAATGCTACTCACGGGATAGTGTAGGTAAAAGTGCATAAGAAAGATAAAAACACCACTTCATAGGCGTATTGAGCCACAAAAGGACGATTGAGATTGAAATTTCATCTCACGTACAGCTTATAAAATGCATTTATCGGACTGTATATATCGATATACACCGCGATATTTGGATCAGTGGAGAATAAGACGCATCATCCTCAAAGTCTTTTATCGGGTTTTGATTTTTTATGTCATTGGCTTTATGAAATTTTATTTGAAAATCTTGCCGAGATTTTATCACAAGAAAGAAGATGTGAGAACTTTGGTATTTTCGAAGAACAATGAAGGTCATAAATTTCTTTGATTGGGTAATAAAATCATTTCTTTGAAACCTATAAAATATATCTTTCGAAAGTCTTTGTGCTGTGAGGGACCTATAATGATAGTTCAACAAGGGAATTCGAGTCTGTGGCATCTCAGGCCCTGCCTTCGGCCAATTTGCACAATTTGCCAACTTGGTCGTTTTTAGAGGAAGGCCAATTTCTGGCTAGAATGTGTTTCTCCAATTTTTTGGAGAGAAAGTAAAACGTCTTCATCAAAATAACATAAATGTTTCCAAGTTACTTGTTTTTGATCTGTGATTTATTCAATTGAAATTCAATGTCAACATAAAACCCGCTTGCTTGATTTTTCTATGAAAAGGAACGAACTTAATAACGCATAAGGGAGAAAAAACGAAACTTTTAAATGACAAACGCAACATGATCCACTTTATACCTTCTTCCAGAACTTTTCCAATACCAACGAACTCGTCTCTCGGTTTTTGTCTACTTCACAAGAAGAATTCCTCCCCAGCTGTTTCCGAATCGCTATCGTTGCATTTTCCTTTGCATGCATTTTGCATCATCGATGCATTATACTTTGTATGCAACTTACGGTGCCGTCAATTGCCCTGACGTAATTTCATTGCGAGGTAAACGAGGTTCTTCGACCTGGATATCATTTTGAATATTGCTTTTGTGGAGGTTGCGAATGGATTCAATCAAGCGTGAGTGTGAGTAGAGAGTACTGTTTCGTCCTATCGTACGTGAGATTGAATGGGATAATCCGAATCTGTTTTACTTGAACATCAACTCCTTTTTCACCCTCTCGGAGGATTTTTCGATTCGGTTCACATGAAATAACAATTTTTCAGTCAAGTACCCAAGCAACGATGAATATTTCGATAGTTAAACAACAAATCTATTATTTGAATTTTATGTTCAAATATCACATTTCTTCAAGAATTTTCCCCTCAAATTCAGCTCAGGAGTCGACAATTTTATTTCTGTTGTAACCACTAAAGAATCCTTGTCATAGCTACACTTTAAAAAAACTTTGAAAAACTTCCAGTATCTTACTGAAAAATTCTTGTATTTATACTAAAAGATTGAAGTAAAGAACATGAAATTTCATGTAAGAAATCACGGAAAAATTCCGATACAACAGGAATTTTTATGTAAACTGAATGTGTGCTGTGTGATTGCTATCGCAGGGAGTGTTTTCTCTGGGTGTGTATAATGAATCCACCTAACGAACGATAAATGAGAACAAAAGAAGTATAATCACCGATGCTCGCTGGAGATTTCCGAACGGATCGAAACAAGAGTATAAAACTACATTACAAATGGACTTCCATCCAGTGTTGTGTTCATGTTGATTCGCATCGGGCACTACAGTACTGCAATTTTCTCATGAGAGGTATTGGAAAACAATTTGATTCTTATATAAAACAGTTGCAAACGGTGAAATACATATTGGGAGTACTCGATATATAGACCTACTGTGCAAACATAATCATCCACGCTTTTTTGTAGAGCAGTTTTGTATGCTTAATCATGAATTTTCAGCAGCATAGTAATCATTGGAGTTGAACTCATTCTGCTTTACCACTGAATTTTAATCTACGTTGGTTTCTGAACAGGATCCGAGTGAAACTATCTTGTATTTTATAAGCACAATTTTTTTACCCTCGAGTTTTTAGAAAGTAAAAATTCTTTTGTATTTTCAACACAAGCGCATGGCCTACACGGTTCACTCAAAATTTGCATTACATATTGGAATAAAAAAGGAGAGAAATCAACACAAAAGTGTTGAATTTACATTGAAAATCTGTCAATTTAACACTCATATGTTTCGATTTTCCACACGAATTTCGAGTGGAATTTTTCACTGTGTATATCAATTCAATTGAACTGTCTTGAGACACATTTATTTATCCAAATATTCTTTTATCGAAGATGAACACGCTATAAATAATAGAATTATATGAATAATTTGTTTAAATGGATTTTGATGTAAAATTCCCAACATTCGATTATAAATTCTTTTCAATAAACAATCGAAGCTTCTGTACCAACTATAATATTACTGCTCATACATTGTTTGGTAATAAAACGATAATGAGAACACTTTACTTTCAATTTATACAAGATAAATCACATTTCAAGCGTCCTTTGAACTTCTCGACAAGCTGCCTGTTTCGAACTCCAATTCATCTTCGATGTAAATATCTTGTGTTTCAGAATATTTTATGCAAACGATTCTCCGAGTCCTTGTACGCATGACTATAATTTCGTATCAACCAATAACGTCGTACGATATTCATGTACTATTACAAACTTCTCGCCACATAATAACACAATTACATCACGTCAGGAACTGAAATTTGCATACTTGGAAGAACATACATTACCCTTTTGGTATGTGCTTTGAAGGGGTGAAGATTTTTCATAAAAAGTTCACCTTCTTCCACAAAATATGTGATATCTTATCAAAAAATTGTGCTCCAATTGTGACTGCCTAATTTTTCTACTCCATCTATAGTTAGAATTGATTTCACTCTTCTCGAGAAAAAAATCTCGAATTGAATATTTTTGTAAAAGAATGAAATATCCATTGAAATTAATGTAATTAATCATTCCATCAAACCAGACGTCAATCATCGTTTACCGAACCTCATCAACAACTTCGAGAACCTCATTGCCCTCGATTACACTTAATTGATCATTGAGATTTTGATAATTAAAGTCCTTAAGTCTCTCATTGTATTCCACAACACGTATTCCAAAATGAATACACACGAAAACGAGAAATGATCCGTCAAGATAAAATTTAATAAACGTAATACATGATTTTCTTCCCTTCCACGTTGAGCAATGAAATGAGAACCAACGTGAGACGCAGAAAGAAACATGATTTTGAGGTTTGATTTTCGTGTGTTCTAATAGAGACAAGGATGAAAGAGGAGAAAGTCCTGAGGGAATTCATCCATCGTCGTTTCAAACTGACATTGATATGTTTACATGTATATACATATATTGCACGTAGGTCTACAAATGTGGAACACGAAGCTCGCCGAACGTTGGGATCCCTGTAATATTATTCTTGTTTTCATAATTTATTATCAAATGTAATTTTCCACTTCCCCTTCGTTTCGTAGCAAACGTCGCACTCGGGGGACGAATCGATTCTACAACCTTCTTGAATCAACAGACAGGAGATGGAAAGTTGTACACGATCTACTGTAATCTCAATCTATGGGTCTCGAATCAAGGTTGAATACATTCTACTTTATAAATGTTGTAAATATCGAGGTTCAATTGTGTATACGTTGATAGAAAATATTTATATAACAGAGGATAAATTTCACAGTTCTGGAATAGCTCGAGGAAGAAAATTTTTCGAGGATTCGTGGGCAGCACGTACTAGATTTCCGATATCCTGTATTCAAAAGCATCGAACGTTCAAACCACTCAATTAAAGAAATTCTACGCAACTCTCGAGAGTGAGATTTTTGCTATCCAGAATCACTTTTTTTCCTCCACTTGCGTATTTGGATGGAAATAACTTGGAAGGCGTTCTTCAAGTCGTGGGTTGGGTACCACTTGTACGCTCAAACACAAGAATATCGGTTTGAATCCGGCTCTAATCTAGGCCATTGGATCTTCAGCTCTTTGTGGCCACTTCACCTTCTTTTTCTCTTTTTTCTCCACACCTCCCGATTCATGCTACAATTTCTTTTGCCAGAAATTTCTACGCCTAGCACAACGGTGGAATAAATTCTGACGTTTGGATTCAAATGAATAGCGAAAACGTGATTGGAAATTAATCGAGGTATTATTCGTTCTCACGTATGAGGCAAGAAAATTTCAGTTACATCACGAACAATTCAACTAAAACTAATCGAATGATCATTCAACAAACTTCAATATACTTCAATTTCCGTCTGAAAAATTCTATCAATTTGTATCAATTAATTTGAATGAAAGTTCCACATTCCATTTGATAGTTCAATCGAATTGTATCCGAATGAATAAAAAAAGGAAAATTTGATCAATACATTCCCATGTATTCAAGTTAAAGAGGATTTGTATTTAGATTCGAATGAATATCCCGACCACTTCTGTCGGAGAGCTCATATAGATGAACGACAACTAAAACCAAATGTTTTCATCATTTCTTCCAGTCTATGAATCTGGAAATATTCTTTTTATTCATTCAAGACGGTAACATGGGTTTCTCTCAACTTCCTTCGAGTCATATTTCCTGAGAATACGGTGGGGTATACACAAAAGTCGGAGAATCAGTTTTCGACGTTGGTATACGACGTACACGGGGATGTGACACTTCCCTGAATGGAGGCTGTTCAAGCGGAAGAGCAAAAGCAGGTCGCCATTACTCGTGAAATTCTATCCGTTTTGATAAGCTACCTACCACCCAGGTGATTTTACACGTGAACTTGAGTTATCGCTTGTAATAATATTTTGTCATATCCCAACTTGGATTGAAAGAATGCTTCCTCGGGGGATAATGATGGGAAATTATGCCACTGCCAACTACCAATGAAATTCAAATATGTATTCGCAAATGACATGTATCGACAATGTTCGAGTGTAAAATTCTATTCATCTTCTTTCACGGCGCATCCTTGCCGAGTGCATCGAATCGGAGAGAATTCGATGAAAAGTACGAATTTCATTTCTTTGTCATATGATATTTCAACACATATCTGTTTAAGGACAGCATGAAAGTGGCTGGTGGAAAATCTCTGGTCAAAGAGGACAAATTGCTCGATACTAGGTGAAGAACTTGAACCACAAGGGAAACCCAACCGAAACGACGGATTCTAAAGGATGGCGGAGGAAACGGGCAATGCAATCATTGAAGTTCCTACGTGACATCTAACCTCTATTGAATCAGGAAATGTTTTCACCGGATTCCTCCTAACGGATGTTACTCAAACTTTTCCAATGTGATCTAATTGATGACTCGACGTTCGGATCCTTTTTGGATCATTGTTCGTATAATGTGTTTTCATTTTTTCCCTCCCTCGTGTATAACGTACATCGGGGAAAAAATTAATGATGCGTAAAAAAGAGATTTCATAAATGTCGGTGGATTAAAATATGTTGATGTTGCAGTATTGCGTGCAGGAAGAGGGTTTGGAAACACAGCGGACAAAATAAACCGATCGTATAAACTTGTGAAGTATGAATATGCTCAGGATCCGACCTAAACAAACATAGACCCACAAGGATCCATGAAAGATCATGCTCGTGCTTTCGGGTAAAAAATTTTACATTGATATCGTTTGTCAACTGTCATCACCTTTTGTACACATATTTTATTTGTGACTTACTCCAACTTGTGCTCCCTATTGAAAACTTACCGAAACTCATCGATTACATTGACGTTAGAAGAGGGTCAGCTCTTTACATGAACAATGCCCTACTTTGACATTATTCAAAATGATGTACACTGAACCTCTAAAACAGGGTCGTCTTTTGATGTACGGTGAGAAGTTGCAAACTTGATCTTATGGCATTTCTGTAACACATACCTTCAACCTTGTATCACCATCAATTTCGATGTATTTGCAGCATGAGTTACTATCATCGCCATCATTGTTTCCATCCCAGTACACAATCCCTTCATTTAGAAAATATATTTGTAATCACAGGAAGTGGAGGGTTCATATTCAGTTCTGTGATAAATAAAATGAAATCTGGTACTCATTTTTCGAAAAAATAATGCTCGAACTTACGTGTGCCATCATTGCTGGATAATCTTGTGGATAAAGAACGATCGCTCCGATGAGATGTGCCACCGAGAAAACGATACCCGCGATGCAGGCATGTCTTAATCTAATAGGTAGAAGAGCGTAAGCCATGTAAATGAAGAAACATACTGCCCAAGCAGCAGCCAACGGTCCACCAGCTCGTAATTCCTTTGAGGGTGATAAATATGCTTGAGTGATTTCTTGATCCTCTGGTATTACCAACTCGTGCAAATAGGCAAGATGTATAGTCAGAGCTACTTGTAAGGCCAATAACGTTACTAAAACAGCACCGCTCACACCCGCCAACCACACTTCGTTCATTCCGGGTCTTGAAATAGCAGCTACTAAAACTGTAACATAAAAATAATTATACAACTTCATCTGTTGAATATTCTGCTCTGGAATCACATTCATTCGCTCCTGGAGAGTGAGCAACTTTGACTTTCATATACCACACTGTGTATATATTTATTAATTCAGTTGATGAATGTGCCAGAATTTTGCAACACCGCACTCATTTGAATGATATAAATTGAACCGAAGAATGTCTTGAGGGTTGAAAAGGAAGAAGAGAAGAGAATGAGACTACAAGAAACACTCTTTCATTTATTCGAATACAAAAGAGTCGCTCAATAAAATACATTGAAAGGTGACGATCACTATTCCAGAGAAAATAGGAATGAATTGAAGAGGAAAGAGTACTATGCATAAATTATATTGCGAACGAGTGGTGACGAGATGCGTTGAGGGAGAACAAAGAGTAATGGAAATAAGGAAATAAGGAAGATAAGAGTGTGCCTGATGGTACCTTCTTCGGTTCTTAGTTCATACGAAGGAGAAAAAACGGCAAGGAAGCTCAATACACGAGGATACTCAAATATCATCTTTTGAAAGATCAGGATCTGTTCTTTTCAAAATTCGATTTTGTTAGGTGTGCTCGAAATTTTCGAGCTACTCGATAAACTTCGAGTAATTGGTCTATTTTCTTAGAATTATCATGAATCATCATTAGCGAAGGGTAGAATATTCTCAAAGAACATAAGGGATATATTATATACTTCTCGAGTACTCGAAAAAATCACTACTCGCACATCCTTAGATTTTGTATATATTTGAAAATGATTATCTACTTCTCATGGAGTTGATTTATCATTATTTATGTTTGGGTCTTCTAAACAATCTCCAAATTTATTCTTTGGGATATCCGAAAAATATCTAAAAGTCGTCTTAAGGTCTGTTTTATATATCTTTCGGAATGAAACAACATCGCAAAAGATATCTAAACCTGTTGCATCAGATATCTCAAAGATATGTTGAATATTATATCCAAAAACATCAGTGGGTGGGGTATCGAAGCACATCTTACCTGCATAAACTATAATACACGTTAACAAAGCTACCGCTAGACACAGATTTTCAGGCCTTTGTAAGAGGATGAAGAAGGAATCACTGTCAGCGATAATTAGCCTCAAAATCAAAAGTAGGCCCAAAGCGACTGCCAAGCCGGCTAGTAGACCGAGTACATGAGTCATGTTACTTTGATTCATCCGTAGAAAGTAACGCTGATACAGCATCTCCACCTGGAATCAAAATAATTCCAATGTACTTTTTTTTTCTTTGGAGATCAACACCGAGGATTAGTCAGCTTTTTCAATGGTAACTCATTTCTAGGATCAAAAGAATACGGAGTTCATTGATTTAAAATTCTCTCTGTTCATGCTTTCCCCATTTGAATATTGTCCCATGAATTAATGCATTGGAGTCGTCTTATTTTATTCGATATGATTCTCTGTATTGAAAAATGACTTCTAATGATTCAGCAATGGGAATCACTTGCGAGGGAGTAGAAGTCACTCAGGCGTCAGTAGGAGCCAAGTAATTCCCATCGATGTAAGAATTTCTCCCGGGTTCAGAGCTGGGCCAGGTTTATAATCCCTACTTGAAAAGTGGCTCTCACTTGGATGAGAGTCACGCTTTTAAATCTAGGCCCCGTAATGGTATCAAATATCCAGGCAAAACAATTGTAACCAACTCGAGACCTATATGCGCTGTGGCCATAACTGGGGGCGTGGGTAGGGAACCTTGTATCGGATGCCCAAGATTGATGTCCCCACAGACACTGGATCGCTGATGATTTCTATGTGGATTCCACCGTTGAATGATGACTCTGTATGATTCAGTTCTTTATTTGAAAATGACTGCTCGTGTTAAAATCCATTGACTCACGAGTGAATGGCCTAATGGATCGGATCTATTCCAATACATTTTTGCAAAAATGAAGTAGGGAAAGAAATAGTACTTTTGCATATTTATCGAATCAACTTTGGTTCGATAATTATGTCCAATATTGTCGTTAATTGGTTCGAGTCATTGTCGATGTTATCGCATGGACGAAACATCGAGAACATCTGTTGGAAGAAGTTTGAAAAAATAATTTTGCGATACGAGCAAACTTTCATTGGATTCTTATCAATTACCATGACCGCTAATACCGCTCAGTAATCGAGAAACTCTTCGATGTCGGTGAATCCCTTCTGCCTGATAAGGCGTCTTCCGTACACATGAGTGAAAAAATAACAGCCGCAACAACTGTTTATCGATTGGATAAAATGCTCTTCCAACCCATTATCGACCATCCATTTTTCACCCTTTGATAGTCACTTATATCCCCTTTCACGTACGAGTGTTGTGACTTAATCACTATTCAGTTTCCAAAGGCGTTATTGAATACTCTAGAATCCTAGAACCTTGTGTCAATACAATTCCAAACACGATTAGTATCGAGCTACCTCAAATATTGCCTTTTCGATTGATATACTTTCGATGTTCAACGATTCAACTATTATAGATTGATTTCTCATTCTATTTCCTCCACTCTCCACACATCTATTACCGATCTATACTTTCTTCTTGTTTTGGCTCTTAAGACGAACGTGAAGAACAGTTTTAATCGGTGATCAGTGAAGAACTTGAGGACAAATGAAGAGCTAATTGAAAGAAAATGAAGGGATGTTGAGAAAATGAGGTCATTCGTATCGATACTTTGTCGGAAGATAAAAAAAGATCCAATAGATTGAAGATTCATTGTTATTTATCAAACCGTTCCGAAATGGGGGAAAAGAAAACTTACGATGTCATGCTTTATCTCCAACTCAACCTCAATTTCCTTCAAACGAAATCATATGAAAACTTCTGGAAGTTTATATGTCACCGAATTTCATGGAACAAATTCACCGTTGACATCTAACTATGCTTAAATATGTCACAGCAACAATTTGAAAACCCCAACTCGGCTGTATACATGTGTACTTGTCCGTAGGAATTCTCACAAAAGTTATATGAAGTAAGAAAGAAATGAGAAGAAAAAGAAGAAGAAGAAGAAGAAGGAGCTCTTGAGAGCTCTCTACACTCTTACGTGACCGGATATCAAAAATTCCACGAGGAACAAGATATTACAGTTTTCTCTATATTTTTGATACTGTTTCTCTCGAACCAAAAGAAAATCGTGTCACGTTTAACCGTGGAAAGGAAAAAAAAATCGTGACTCGATTACAAGTCGTTCCAACAATATGATGTTTTTCCATTTTGTTGTTTTTAGTGTAAAATTGTCACTCTGTGAGAGAAGTGGTGCGATAAATGATACGAAAATTCAATATCCAAGGGAAAAAGAGTTTTGGAAATTCGGTTGATGGTAATAGAGTTTTTCTATCGGGGAGAATCATTTTTCGAATAATAGAATTAAAAATCATTGATTGAGGTTGTTAAAAAGTGGCAACAATTCATATCGAGTGTCGCCTTGTTCGATGCAAAACGAATATCGCCTGAGCAATGTTCTCATTGATTGCTCCACTATTGATTTATAAAAGCCCTACAGCGCTGTGTCGTTTGGTTTTTTTTCTCTCGATATAAGGTCTCTGCGGTTTCTGTCCGATGAATTGAGCTGGAAGAAAAGGAAACGATACGAAGATCGAATACTCCTGCAAGGAGCTTGATACGTCCAAAATACACAAGTTATATATATACAGGGAATATTTTTTCCTTGATTCATTCGTGGTTATAACGCTGTCTATGGTTGGACATGTATAGTTCTACCGATGAAAAAATATCAAAGGAATCAGTCTCCCAATACGCACATTTTGTGTCTAAAAGATGTCTCTCGAGTAGGTACAAAATGTTTATTGGGCTGGATGTATGAAGCAACTTTGATATACAAATTCACAGAATATTCGAAGATTCTATCAAAGGATTATAAATGAACACTTACCTGCAGATTTTTGAAGTGATGAGACCTGCAGAGAGAGCTTAGAAATCTACTGAAAGCACATTTTCTAGGCTGTTGCGTGATCACATTGGCATTCATAGCTGGTTCCGTTGGAACTTCTCGTCCAGCATTCAAACCTACGCCAATTTCCGATCCTCGATTCATCTGTGAATAACCAGAGAAATCGAATGATACACTGAAATATGAACATATTTATTATCCTATTCCTAAACCTTCATAAAATCTATTTCATTCAGTTTGCATTGGACTCAAAATTGTACACAGTTTGTTTCCGACTTGGACGAATGCTAAACTAATTGTGTAGATTTACAACATTTTGTCATAAATTGCCAAGCCTGAGCAATCAGCCTTCTATGAAACTATGTTCTATTATCAGTGTTAACAAAATCACAAACTTTGTATACAGGAAGCTTTATGAATGGAGATTATTTCTACTGAAGGCCAAGGTTGGCTCGACACTTCATTTCAGGAGAAATTGTCAAAGCAACGATATATCCCGTATACAAAGATGTGAGCGAGGCGAGCATTGTTTGGGTTGTCAAAATGCAAGTACAACAAGCGGCTGTTCAAAGATCTGCTTCAGGCAAGATTTTGTTGACAAGGTCCTAAGGGTAGCCAAATGTTACAAGTCTTGTTAAAGTCCGAGCAAGGTCGAATTCAACTCAATTCAGACATCTCACACGTAACGCGTATTAATTCAATCGATACGTGTCTCTTCAATGCTTCGGAATCATTCGATAGTCTCTCGAACACAGCTGATCCAATTACTTTATAAAGTCTTATCTCCCTACCGCTCTTCCCTACTACATTCTGGTTTCATCTTTCTTCTTCTTCCCCCAGTATAAGTCTTACGACCCTCATAATAATTACTCACCGTAATAATGGAAGGCCTTGGAGCTCCGGTGAAGTGCTCAATGACCTCCCAATTGGATTTCTTCAATGGAGTATGAGGTGTTCTTGGGGTATTGGGGGTATGCGGTTGCGACGACGGCGTGGAAGGCTTTGAATTCTGCTGATCCAGCAGCAATTCCACGTGGGGTTTAACACCTTCCTTAACATTAGCGCTATTGGTAACGTGTTGTCGCAAACTGGTCCATCTTCTTGTGTTTTTAATCGATCCGGCCATCGCTCGTGGTCCACCTTCACCCTAGAATCAATGTAAAATGTTTTTTTTTTCACTGGAATGAAACGAAAACTCCAGTTCCGGTGAAATCCATCATATAAGGTGACCTGAGTGTTACAAAAAGAATAAAAAAACTTATTTATTCCACTCGTCGATTTCAATCCCGCTCATTGATTTATAGTACACGGATACAATACATGCAATATTTACACAGTTCTTATCTTGAAAATGAAATCCTCACTCTTTATGTTTAATAGATTTCTCTAGCCGTTCTACTGTTATAACCGTTGATATCTCTCCAACGATGTTTATCCTTCAGAAAACACCGACCACAACATATTACCCAAGAATCGAAATCTTTGATCTAGAGTCTTGTAATCTTCTTTCAGAGTCCTGTGCTTGGTAGTACTTCCTTATCCAAACTCTCTCCATGTCCGATTGCGTGTTTTCTCGAATCCGTGAACTTCCACGAATATGCTCGGGTTCAAAGTTCTCTCGGATGCATGCAAATCCATTTGAATGAAAGCGTTTACTCTTTCATTTGTATCTTCGAGAATATATTGAAAATATTCAACCGTATATATTTTATATGAAAAAGAGATTGTACACTTGATACTGTTGGATATTTCATACAGATTCGGAAAAAGATTGATCCTTCGAAGACATTTCTAAGATCCATCGAAAAATTGGATTTGATGCTTCAAGAACTCCTGATTCATTTGAAATGATGAATCATTCGATTTTTATGCACCAAAATTTGTTGGAAAGGAAAGTATTCTCGTACAAGGGACCATGTTTTTGTGAAAATCAAAATTTAAACAAACGAGATGCATTAGAAAGATGCCTTTGAAACTAGTTCTGTACATCTTTTCAGTTTTTTGTCAGTCCTATCATCCTGGATACAATTCAATCAATCCATCACCAAGATGAAAGAGGTGTGTCAGGTAATCATTACCCAAATTGGAAGATTAACAAGGGGAGAATCTCCAGTTTTGAGCCATTTTCCAAAATTTAAACGGAGGTAACGACATTGTACCACAAGGGACTCGATTTTAAATTCTGTTTCATCCTTGAATTCGTTGGAATACATTCCCTGATGCTTTTTGATGCTCTCACTCACCTGATTCATTTTGAAGAATAAAAATTGAATTTTATTACTACTCAGCAAAAACTGGAACAAAAAATTCATACTTGTCTTTCGAATGTAAGATATTTCTTTGGAAAAGAAAATCCAATGTTTTCCATTGAAAACCATTTTATATACTTCCCGAAAGAATACAAGTACCCTGAGACTGTCGAATTTCCTCTACTCTGGTGAATTTAGGAACAAAATAATCAAATTTTCACTCATATCCGATCAATCCGCAAAGTTAATAGTTTCTGTACACAAAATGTTTTCCAAGCCATCAAGATGTATTTTATACATGGTAAAATTGTAAAACATAACGATGTTACATATATTTTATTGAAATATACTCCCCTGCAAAATTTCATCGTCGATAAGCACAAAATTCGTTGAACAAAATTTATCAGATTGATTTTTTAATAGAATTTTCCGTTCCATCACAATCGATTTAAATCCATCCAAATCACCTATTCAAATTCTCATCCCCGACATCGAATCATTCGATAAAATTCATGTATAGGATTGATAAAGGACGATTCCCAAACATTTATCATTTTCAAATTCCTCTGAATATTCCAATGAAAAACAAAGTATACCTGAATACAGATTACAAATTCAATCGTTCAAACTCAGTTATTCAGATTTTCATTCCGAAGGATTTTATTCGAAATTCTCTTCCAAATCGTCATGATGTTTATCAACTTCCATTTTTAATTCTCATTTATCGAAATAGTTACCTATTCAATAAGAATTTCGTATCTCGAGATGATTTTTCTATAGCATCTTTGTTCTTTTCCCTCAAAGATATTCCACGCCACGGAATGTTCACTAAATCCTTATGACTCCAAATAGATTCTTTAGAATTCAATAGGATAGATAGAACAGACCATTGTATCGCACAATCAGTGAAACTCCTTAGACGTGGCTCGGGTGGAATTGATTTGAATTTAGAATTGTCTCGAATTTATTTCAAGGTAATGAGATTAATCCATCAGAAATCATTCCCCTTTGTCGGATATTTGATTCTCTCGAGCTCATTCATTTAGAGTAAAATAAAGCAGATGAAATTCATCAAAGATAACTCTCGACCTCTTACTCGGAAAAATAATTAACTCTACATTAAAATCTGTATTACCGTTTCTATTATACACTTGAGGTGATTCTATAGCGGAAGAGAATGAGATTAACAGCAATTATTTGCTAATTATCAACATACTTGCGTATCAATTTCAAATCCAAGGAAACGCAGTTCCTTTGTACAACCTCTCTCAACTTATGCATTCCGTGAAACGCCTACGTCGCTACGTATTTTCAACGATATCACGTATCGAAGTTTGGTCGTACTATCGAATATAATTACTTGGCTCCGTTGGCTGTGTTGGAATTTAATCACAGTATGATGGATTGAATCTGATATGTGTTTGTTTGGAATAACACATTCATTCTCATCAATGGAAAGAAATACTGCAGCTTCCACGTGGCTGAGTAAATTACGACAAAAGATTGAATATTCGTCAATCATATTTGTGAAGAATTTAGACCACCCATTTGTTCAAGAAATGTTATGAGGGTTCAATGAAAATCATATTCAAACCTGATAATGTTCACAATTCTTTGCAACCTAAGAAATCGCCAACATTTTCAACGCTTTGAGAAAAACTCTGATCTCCAAAATTCCTTCCCGTTCAGATTAGACGGTTTACAAAAATTCTCAAGCTCAATGTATCGCTTTGCAACAAATTAATCCATAATGCTCGAAAAACATGGATAAAACAGCTATACGGCTTCAACTTGAGAGTTCAGAAATTTTCATTGGAACAACGAAGACATTTCTTCCAGCGTAAAAATGAGATGAATAAACTGAGTGTTACAAACAATACACTTGGAATAAATTATTTATTTAGAAGACAAATGTATTTGGGGCAAGCATTCCATTATTCGATTTGATTAAATATTTCATTAATCCTGAAAAATATTTTATGGAGAGAGGACAAATAAACTATTTCTTTGGTCAGAGGAAAAAGAGATCGGAATGTCACTCAACTATTACTGCAATTTTCTATGAATTTACAGTAATTTTGCTCAACATATACTGTAAGTTTTAAACCTTCTACAGTCATTTTTCTATATAAATTTACACGTACTGAGAGCATTCGTCAAAAATGCTCTCATGCTAAACTGTGAAAGAAATCCAAACGATATTGAAGATGAATTTTCAGATGGAACGAAAATTTAGCTTCAACTCCAAGTAAAGGATTTTATAAAATCTCATGCCTTGATTGCGAATTAGTCGCATATCAGATGTCACATATCGTGAAACAGACCAGAAAAGTTGAACAAAACGTACATGGTGTTATCGAATGACCCTATTTCCCCAGAATGTCGTTAAGAAGGATTACAGACGATAAATCAAATAATCTTATCTCTCTCGCGGACATTAACAAATTGTTGAGGATAAAAATTGTTTGTGCATAAAGTACTGGGAAAAGAAAATTAATTACTATACGCATCAAGATAATTTTCACCACGACGTCCAGTTTTGGTCAACGACTTTGATCATTTTAATCAATGGTGTCAAAAATAATCTTCGTATTAACGATGCTCTATCATTCATAATGAAGGAACATTTTTCTCAGGTTGAGTCTGATCAATCATGACAATTTCTGATAGGTTTGCTTGTTCTCGAGTTATCCGAATTAGTTATTCGGAAAGTGAAATGTCTTTGACTTCGTTATAAATTCTATTCATAGCTTTGATGAATAAACTTGCATATAAATGAAAACCGTCTTCAACTTGGAAAACAATTTTCTCCGGTGAAAAAAAGACTGAAAATTCGATTATAGTTAGCTTTGAGGTGGAAGAACAATTCAGTTTCCGGACTCGTAGAAAAATAGTAAACGTTTATTGATTGAAATATGTGTTAAGGTGGTGACATTCTCGAACGATATCTTTCTCGATCATTCAGAACAAGATTATCGTCATGGATAAAGATGAGAAGTTCACTGGAAAAAATACAAGGATCCCGCCTTTCTCAATGAAATGGAATTGTTTCTTCATCAGAAATCGAGGATTTTTTTCCTCACTGTGAGGAACTATTCTGCTTTTTCAGATACAGTGGAAAGTCCCCTTTTATCATTCGTGAGGAGGAAATTCTAAAATTATTCTTTACAGTGTTTGCATGGTAGTTCTCGTCCACGTCGAGTTAGAAGGATACTTTTGCGGTTAGAATCCATGAAACAAATAAATAAGAAATATCCTGAATTGTATCGAATGGTTCACCTTCGAATAGTTCCATATAATCTATTTTGTACAACTGCAACATAATCCTTGTTAGCGAGTCCAGTTTACATTGAACTGTACGAGAAAAAAGCAAAAATTCCTAGTGCAATGATCACATTCGTCAAAATTTCTCACATGAAACCCTCACATACTTTACAATTATTTAATAATCGCATTTGATTTAATATTCGAAAACTATTCACATTTTCGATAGCATGGTATGTTATTCAGTAAAAGATTCACTCTTTTATGTGTTTTTGAACCTCTCTGATGTCAATACTTAATTTGTTCAATCACGAAAGTTTTTTCACGGTAGAATAAAATTTTTGAATTACTCAGAGAGAATGAGGATAAAATTTACAACATTTGTTCAGATATAAAGATCCTGTGTCATTGTCTGACCATGCATTGCTGTTACTACTCGCATGCCTGTGGTGCATTTCATCACACGCTATCTTATTTCATCGAATGTTCATGATTGCACTTTGAGCAGCTTTTGTTATATAAAAAGGAAAAGCATAGTTCAAGAGGAGGAAGATACTTGATTGCAAAAGTCGAAAGGTGATGATTATTTTTTCCTCACATGTTGATGTCGATACATTCAATGAAATGAATGAAATTGAGTGCCATGGTTCATCTAAGAACATTCAATGACTATGAATCCATGAAGGATGCGAACCTCCAAACATTCAACAAAGCTTCATCAAACGCATGCCAACTCAAAATCAATACGAAATTAGCATGTGAAGCTTCTGTTTTCTTCACGACAGTCATCCCATGTAATTACCAGAGTGGAGAATTTTTTTAAAATTATATATAATTTCTATAGAATTCTACATAAATTATATATAAAATAAAAATTTGTTCACTCGAGTAAAAATTCATAGAGACTAAATTGGAGCTATAGTCAGCCAATCGTGAATCAATTTGATTTTTATCAAACAAAATTCACAAATTCTCACAAAGGGGGGATTTTCTTAGAAGGTTTCATGATGAGCTTCAATTTGATCCAAGAATAGACTGTATTTTTGACAAAACTGATATCTAGTTCCTATCGAGGTTTACAAATTAGTTTTTCCTATATTGTTTATCCCCAACTCAATCTTGACATTCGCTTCGATGAAGATTCGAAGATCAGCATGGAATTTTCCCATGGAAATCCATACTTGTTAATGGAATTCATTGGATACATGTTCAAATTTCCTCCGGCGAGTAAAGATAGGGTGGAAATTCGATTAAGAAACATGGACTCTAATTCGATATTCTCAAATTGACTTACGAATATTTATTGAAATCAAATTTAATCCGATTCAAAATCATCGTCAGTTGAAATAGAAGGTGGAAAGATATTTCAAAAATATTCGACAAGTTAGCCCTGAAATGTCTGCGATTCCTGTGTTTGTTGGGGTTTCAAGGTCCCGTAATCATCAAATCTTCGTGAAATCATGAAATTTAACTCGATGAAGCGATGTGAATATTGTGTCAACTCATCATTTCACGCGCAAAGAATTCAATGATGAATGAATGACATAATGGAAAATTATAATTTGCGATCAAATTTGACGTGAGAAACTTCTCTGGAATTCTCTTCCGATTTTCTCTCTTCTGAAAAAGTTGGTTGGATTCCCTAATGGAATTCCTTAAAAATCATCCCCTCACTGAATTGTTCAGCTGCAGGTTTAATGGACCTTGAATTGTTCATTGTGAGTGCGACGAACGTTCAACGAACGAGGAACAGTAAAATGAATCTTTTGAACATGAAAAACTTTTCCCTCGAATATTCATAGTTCATAAAAATGTATGTACATTATTCTGGAATAAATACATGGCTTGTTTATGATTTGAAATGATCAAATTTTGAGTATTCGAACCAAAATATATTCGAGCAGTCCCGTTGAATGAATCTGTACTTGTTCGTCGTTCTTCTTTGAAGCATCAGAATCAATTCAAAATTATCCAACACATCCTTTGCATGTCCTTTTTAACAACAAAATTGAAATTTCGATTCTGCACAACACAATCCTTCGATACATCCTTCATATACTTGTTCAATCGGATAATACATTGAAACTTTCACAGCATCGAACTAACGCGTATGGAATATAAAATTCCATTACACGATTCTTTGATATATCCAATAATCTGATGAACAGTTGAAAAAAATTCCTCTCACTGAATTATTTCATCATTTGAAACTTGGGCTCGCTGTTAACGATACACGTTCCTTCCCTCAACAGAAATTTGATTGGATAGAGTAGAAATTTAATTAATCAAATGAAAATTCAATCAATTCTCTTCTTACCTTCGGGCATACAATTTCCATTATCGGTCTCGAATTACATGAAGATCTAGTACCTTGAGAACCTACGAGGATCTAACTCTTGATTATTCGGATAGATATAAAGTACCGAATGAAAGGAAACGTCAGTGGTATTCAATGGAAAAGACGAGAAGCAAAGATGTAAAAAAGAAGTTGAAATGTGAGGATGTGACAGGATTGATCTTTCACGTTGTTGGAAATAGAAATTTAATAGCAGTGCTCTTCTTTGTCTTCTTTGTCTCGTGGAAGAAGAGGAAGGAAAACAAGAAAACGGAAAAAGTGTGAGAAGTGGAAGATGCTTCCTTCTAAAGAACCGACGTCCTACGCTCCACGTTGCGTGTTTTCTCCTTTTTTTCAATCCCTATACGTGACACGACGTAAGTAGCTCGAGATTTTTCCCTTCCTATAAACGCACGAGTTGGCTGATCTCAGAAACAGCGACACATTTAATTCAAGGATTTGTATCGTATTTTTTTATCCCTCCTTGTTTCACAAGCATCACATACGTTCAATGATAATCAATATTATCAATAGTTCATTATTTGTTGTATCATATGAGAAGAAGGAGAACTTTTCTCAATTTGGTATGTTGAATAAAAGATTGGAGTCATTTTAAATCAAAGTTGTCTACATTTTGTAATTTTTGAACACTTCTTCCTTCCCTTGAAGAGCAACAGGTGTTATGTACAATCATTTCCACGGATAAAGAATTATCCATTTCGATTAACCAATGAGAGAATATGAGTATTACATAAAACAAGTAATACAATGAACTATACATAAATTCGCATTTCCTTTATAAGTTTCTGAAAAATCGTACCAAATTCTTCTGATATCTAATGCACGAATCAGGATGAAATTTGATACATATGAAAAGTATCCTCACAAACCTTTGTATATGCGTGAAGTCTTGAAACATTCTAGTTCAATCTGCTAATCGCAAATGCATTGGAAATCGCGGTAACAGCGTAGTACGATGGAAGGTAGGGTGGAATCAACTATTCCGCTAATTGTTGTGTAATAGATAAAGCGGTAGATGAAGAGTTATAAGCAAATCGGTGAGCCGAACAACGATATAGGAAAACACGTATCTATAACTGAAAGTTTAAACAGAGTCGTGAATCATAGTCTCCCTTCAATAAATACGAACTGAAGCAGAAACAATTGAGATAACAAACTTCAACAAATCCCTATTGAATTATCTGATCGTTGGAAGGAAGGGTTTAATTCAATAAGAAAAACCTGAAAAACAAACTCATCTAACTTCATTGTGAGCAAATTTGTATTCTCAAAGAATCAACGCGTTTTTACACAATTACTCTACTCGATTTTCTCAATCACAAGAGAAAATTGTTCATTATCAAAATTATCGATCTGAAATTTCGTTCAAGAGTTACAACTTCTGAACTGTCACAACAACAATTCAATATATCGATGGGCTAGTCTCTGATTGACGGTTGACACTGGATAAACTGTTACAATATTGATAAATTTTCATTGAAATAACAATGAGAACAGAGGTGAAACTGAGCGAAATGTTACAAAATCCAGTATGATTCTCACTGAAAAAGCAAACAAAACCACTCAACGATGTGAGCACGATGTAAACAATGGAATTCTGTGTGTTATTGGAAAACGATGCAATATCTCAATAGTCGGGTCTGACATATAAGGAACATATCCCCTGATTCGAATTTTCCCTGGTTTCAGGAACATCATTAATGTTTCAAAGGTGGGATAAACTGTAAACCCTTGTTTGAGAATGAATTTCGCAACTCCGAGAAATTTGAAGAAAATGAATTATGTATTAAAGGAACATAAGAAAAATCATGAGATAAAATGCCGACCTCTGCACGAAAATCAAAATATTTGTCTCCCGTGATCGCGTACTCCCCAATATCGAATTTTATGATCACATTCAAACTGATATCACGTGTCAAAACATTCATAACTACTTCATTTCGTGGTATCAGTCATGAATAAAACCTTGAATGTATTCCATGCCAAGCATCTGTTTGCAAACCATCAAAAGTTTGTCACCATTACGAGGAATCTACTGTGAATTGTAGAATGGTAATGCAGAGATTCGATAACGTCCCATCACTACCAATTTACGAGCGAATCATTTATGGTCGATTATCGCTGGGAGAGATACAGGGATATCGAGCTGATAGTAGGATAGAATTGTGGTCAGTTTTGGTGGACACTAGAAGAGCATAAAGCCCTACTCTTAGCCTGTCATGGAATACAACACATTCTTCTGGGACGAATTCTAATGAAACCACATGAACATTGTTGTGTAACGTGATATATCGTTATCTTGAATAATCCAAAATTTTTAATACAAATTTCTATAGAAATATCCATTGAGAACGTAAAATATTGTATTTCTTTTCAAAAAATCAATTTTCCATCTCATATTAAAATTAAATAGAGAATTTTGAATCACGATAATTGTTCATCATTCATTCGATGATATTTGATATCAGAGGGAGCACATATTTGTAATATAGAATGAAAAAAAATCAACATCGAATCCGTACTCTAATAACTGATGATAAAATCCTTTTGTTATGTAATATTATACATAACCTTGCACATTGAATCACATATTCATGAGAGTCCGAGATTAATTTCCAAATGAAATACGAATATTCATTCCCAGCAGCATCGTTTGGAGAAGAATAAGCAAACCAATTCATTATAAAAAAGGGGAGTTCATTAGAGCGAAAAAAATGTCCTTTGAAATTCAATCAGAACCCCAAGAATAGGAAATTCCAAATGAGATGATTATTCGACAGTTGTTTCTCTAATTACGAGACTTTCAAATCTTGTTTTTTGAAATAATTCGTACATTCCTCTCTGATGAAAAAAGTCATTGGTAACATTAATGAAATGATGAGATATCATTGCACCTTTCGAGAACGTTTACACAAATTCCAACGCAAACGTAATGTACTTTTTCACTCCCGGCGAAAATTTTTTCCCTCTCCTCCCACATCATTATTGCCAACTACTCTTCTTCCGGGGATGACTCGGCGAGATGTCTACAAAAACTGGTGACCCCGGCAACCGAGAAGAAACATGAAAAAGAGAGAAGAGACTAACTAACGACACCCAACCGGTTTACCCTTTGAATTTATTAAGCCCCACAAACGTTGCTCAGAACTATACATCGTTTCTTAATTAAATTCTGAATATTTATTCCGCATGATAAATCGTGGAAATTTATAGCATCATTTGCTACCTCGTTCTTTCGATATTACTAGCCGAGAATGCATAAATTCCCCTCCAATTGATCTGCCTCTGGTCCTATGTTTCTGAGTTTGAATATTCTACAACGCATTGTTTTTTATCGACGCAATCCAGACAACATTGTGTTGGCGGAAGTAAAGCGAACCATCTCTTTCGTTCGTAGGGATGAAATAGTTATGAGTTCAAGTGAATGGTTGGATGAATTGTTCATTCTTTACAAATAAGTGTAACTTTCGTCTGGTCAATATGTAATCACTTACTCGAATGGAGAGAAACGTTTTCCTTTGCATCAACTATTCACACACCGTACGGTTTTTCAAGCCGTGCAAACGTCATTTATTATCCAATACGTTTTCGGGAAGTTTTGAGAAGAGAAAGGGTATGTGTTTTTATACGCGAAAGAGAGGAATGATGAATGATATGGGAGATTTTTTGTTTTTATGAAAAATGTGAAAAATGATTCATGATGATGGAAATCTATTGCAAAAATGTGTTCGTGAATTTTGATTGTCGTTCGCTAAATGACCTGGGTCAAAAAATCAATGCAATCTACTTGAATCCAAACCTTCCCACACAGCAGAATTCCCACAGTCACAGAAAAATTCATAAAGAATTCTGATTGTGTATCTCATGAATTCTTAAAGAATTCAGAAGAATCAGTCCGTCCAGTTCAGCAAAATTCGATTGAAAATTTTCCAATAACTTTCAACTACTTCTTTTGAACACAGAGAAAAGTGAATAATGAAAATTATTTTTATTATAAATTTCTGTCTGTGGACAGCACCATCGCCAACTAAAATTAGTGAATTAAAACAACTTAGAATATCGATAAATCAGCTCTTGATGTGATTCTCGCGTTTTGAAGACCATGCCACGCCTCTAGATTCGCAAGAAAAGTGTCTACATTGAAATCTATGAAAGTTCAAGTTAGATGTTCAGCATCTGGATTTGGTTCCAGATTCGCGTACCTCCATTTCCAAATTTCCATGGAGTTCATTGAAAAGTTTTTCGGGTGCTTTGTAGGAAAGTAAGTAGCCCCAGAAATTCCTAATCAAAAGTGTGTAGAAATCCGAGTATAAATTTAGTGTACAATTCTATAGAACCAAAGGTTGGTTCAATTTCTAGAGAACATCTAGAGCAAACATCTTGCTGTTAGTTGAATGATGAGAGACAGCTAGGTTGATTGCACGTTTGGGAAATGACTACTTTGATCGCTAGCCAAAAGCTCATGATGAATTAACGACACCTTTAGTCGACATAACAACAATGCAATAACCAACAAAACATCTCTTTTGAACACGACAACTATGTTGGCAACCCTTTAGACAATGAGCTAGCTAGTTCTAACCAAGGGTCCAATATAAACTTCAGCAAACTGTGATTGAACTGACAGAATTCAAAAACTGTGGATTCCATGTTACTAATATATCCATCGATCCCTGGGAGCGCACGAACGTTTCTAATATTCTGTAGACGTTCAAAGACGTGCAAGTTTATAGAATATTGGTAATTCAATATATTTTTCAACTAAAAATCAACTGTGGTACACTGAAAGAATTTTATTTCAAAAATTACTGTGAAATTTCAGTAATCGAGGAGCAAGTGGAATTTTTTGAAAATATTACCGTGCCTTCTGTGAAACTTGTGGGAGACATCAGTAATTTTTTGAAGAATTTCTACTTGTTCTTCGATTACTGAAATTTCTCGGTGATTCTTATAACAAAATAGCTAAAATCTAATTTCTGCAGCAATTTTTTTCGCTATCCAAATATCAAATACACGAAATAGCTACTGCAGTTGATTCCTAGCTACCATAGTGAATTATTTTTTCTCGTGTATACAAAAAAAACATCCCTCAAACTTCATCAGAAATATCATAAGACGCATTTATGTATACTATATCTTCAAAAAAATCATTCACCACATTTTTCTGTCTTTATAAATATATATAACGATCGTAGTTTGCAATGCAAATTGAAAGGCTTCACAGTATTTCTCCCCATAGACCTCCACCATTCCAAATTGAGTACTAACATTCTATACGATCATTTTTTTTCGCAAATAATATACGAGATAGATGAATAGATGACTGAAAATCACATATCCAGAAAAAATTTGTATGTAAATTTAAATACAATAACAAACAAAATATTCTCATCACGCGTTTCTGGAATCATGCACTATATGTTGTTTATTTGTTCATTAATTGAAAACAACTGACATGATGCAGCGAAGATGCAAGAATGTTTCCTTATTATTATCCCTTGTTCTTTTTGTAGAGAGTATTCGAGAGTTGAAACTACAAGTCCGATGAAACTTACTAAAATGAAATAAATGAAAATTAAAAGAAAGTTCTGTACCCTTGAATTTTCATAGGAGTTCTATCAAGACAGTTCGAACGTCTAAAAAACTCCTTCACCTGGCTCGAAGGAGCTGTTTGCTTTTCTTGCATTAATAATGAGTTATTAATTAATTCAGTACAAAGGGAAAAAAGTTGGCAAAAAGAAAGTCACAATATGCTCGCGTTGTTAATTATTTTTCAAGACAACACGATGAAGTTGTGAATGTAATAAATATGTAAACCTTACTCACAACAGTTTCACGAAACTAGCAAGCTCCTGGATATAGAATGTTCCAAGAAACCTTGTTTCACTTCTCTCTCAAGAGCCATACCGGAAACATTTGTCCACGATTCGTTGTGTTCTACCTTGAAATACTTTTTCATCATTCGTATTAAACCCTATCGATTATTCGACTTCTTCAGCTACGATTGAAAATCTGGAAATCCATATTGAAACATCTATACGTCAATTATCTTGAACATGAATAAATATACCGCTGTTAATATTTTCATACTCTTCCAATCGGTGTGAATCGAGTTGTGATATATCCCGATTCTCATTTTCAACGTCTATTCAAATTTCCAATATGATTTCTCATATTTTGTTGTTTATTTTCATACTTCCACTGCATTCGATAGATTCTGTGAAATTTAAAATCGTTCGATTGATTCAATTAAAGTTTTTTTCTCTAACACATGAGGAATGGAAAACATGTTTTATTTGCAATTTCGTGGTTTCATCTCGAGGAATAACGTATTTATTCGGATTGGAAGTTTTTCATCCTACTTTAAGAAATTGAAACAAAGTTCATAGATTTTGTGTTGAAGAATTCTATAGAACTGAAAGAATTATCTCATTGTATTACAATAAACTTCGTCAAAGCGTTGTCTACTCTGCCGTCTCAAGCCAAAAGGCCGTATATGTTCAGATTTTGATGTTTCGAGATATCAAGCATTTCATTTAAACTTGTAAATTTGAAATGATACAAACGCCATGATGATTGAATTGGAGCATACAAGAGGAACCTATTGGAATATGAATATGTAAAAAACGGAGAAAATTGTTTTGATATACGGTCTTTTGGCTTAGCACGACGGCAGTAACTCTTTTCAAGTCGTATTAGATTCACGCGCCTCAATATATGTCAATCGAATCCTATTAGAGCCACCTATGCATACACTTAACATTGAATTCTATGTAAAAGCTTCCATTTGATTCATTAATCACACATCAAACTTGCCAGACTAATATAATATACCTATTGAGCGAATTACGCTGGATTACATAGAAATGCGGAGTAGAGATGTTGACGCATGTGTAAGTTGAGTGCTGTCGTGCCATTGTACATTGATGTAACGCAATTACATCCTTATGTAAGCTTGACTATAGTGAAAATACTATGAAGACACAATTCATATCCATTCAAGATTGAACTCGACGATATTGAGCCTTATTCCTTGAAATGAGAATAATTTAGATTCTCGAGGTGAACAAGGTATACTTTTTTGAAGCAATTAGATTCATTAAACTATGAAAATAGATCACCACACAGCAATAATAAGCCTTCCGGGATAAAATCCAACTGTTCCATAACGAAATTCAAGAATAAAGTTCTCCGATAGTGTAAAATTTACATTCGAGAAGAAAACAGATCAATCTCGATCTTTTCCTCGCATGCATTCAAGCCAACTCTTCAATCAAAACTCAATCCGCAAATATATTTCGAATTTTCCAATCATAAGCATCTTATGGAAGCCAATGATTAAAAGATTGCAGCTATGACGGAGAGGAATTTGAAAATTTGTCATAAATGTGAAGTACGCCATGCGAAGATCGTATTTCCAATTTCTTTCCATTTCACTTTGAATGATATTCAATTCCCCGCTACTTCGAAATATGCTCCTCTTCCCATTCATTCCAATTTCCTCATAAATACTCGGAGAGAAAATTTATACGTTAAAAGGGACACGATTTGATCTGTTAGAACTTCAGTACCGAGAAAAATCATGTACCTTTTCAACATTGGTCCTTGGAAAGAGATTATTGAATTTCAAAGGAAATTCAAACTCGACGACAAAAAGAAATTGTGCAGTTCACACAATATTTTCCATCGGATGCTGGTAATTGAAATGATAAATGTAATAAATCGTAATACTTTGAAACAACACATTACAATATTTATTTTGGGTTGAATTTCATGTCTTTTAAATCAACCGCAAACGGTGGAAAAGGAATAGTTTCTGCAACTATTTAAGTAGAAGGTCGAAAATCGACTATTCAAGTAGTTGCTACAACTATTCCTTTTTCTCCTTGCATTCGAAGGAAAGTTCTATAGGGCTCAATTTAAACTCCCTCAAACTGACGTTACTTGCATTCTACTCTGCCCTATTGAAACTGCCAGAAAAATTCAGATGAATCCTAGCGGTTCCTGGGACAAAAACCGTGCAGAACCGGACAAATCAGGACTGGTTCCTGCCTGGACCTGTCAGTTCTTGTCCCAGGAACTGCTGGGATCTGCTTGGCATTTTTAATAGGGTAAGGGGAGAGTTTATTTAATAAATCTTGATTTGCATACGATGGAATGAATGTTTGTTTTACATTAACGTAGCTTGTTACTCTCAAATTATGTTAATCTAATGTCAAAGAAGTCAATAGACCTTATTTCAGGATATTGAGTTATGTTCATGTGGAATAAATATTGAATTCACTTCATGGCAATCAAATTTGATTAAACACAAATATACTCTTTCCTGAATAAATAAATTCACATCACTGTTCTGATACACGAATCGCGTATATTTTCCGTACCTGCAAGTCTCTCCATCGAATAAATTCGAAAACACGACCCCAAGTTGTTATATAAAAATTGACTCCCTCGTCAAATGCAGTACATACACGTGAAGATAACTGAATACATCGGGTATCCTTTAGAATGCACGTGAATGGCAATATCCTCTTGATACCGTACGTATTTTGTGAGAAGGGAATTTTCATTCAATCGGTTCTACACTTTACGTTTATTTTTCTTTCCACTCTTTTCTCACATTTACATCGCCTGACATATTTTACCAGAAAATAATATGCCAATCTTGGATTTCCCGTCCCACTTTGTGCTACAAAAAAGAAAGTTCGCCAATTTACAGTTCCTTCTTTTTATTATATCATCCGGGACTTGTAAATTATGTATTCTCAGAGATTCTATTCTATCGTGAATATGAATGTCATTCGGGAAAATGTGATGTGTAGAACGACAATGGCATTCGATTTCGATGTTTATGTGCTACGTAATTTTGTATCAAAGCCATTCCGAAATTCCTAGAACAGTTATTGAGTGCTAAATTTGCATTCCCAAGTTCTTACCTGTTCCTACCGAAGTTCAGACCTGGTTGAAACATGTATTTGCCAAGATTGGTTTTGATCACAGCATACGAAATTCTTATTGATCATACACGTTTGAGCGAGGAAGTTCAAATAGTCCACGAACGAATCAAATAGGATATATGCGGTCCAAAGTTGTGTTCTTTAATTTTAATACACCTGCAAGATGATGAGAGAAATTCTCATAACTTGAATGAACAGTCAATCAAACATCAATTCACGACAAAAAAAAACCACTCACAAAGCGACAGAGAGAAACTTTGGAATTTTCATAGTTGAACATGAATTTCAAATTGAATTTATTTGGAAAGTTCATGATATGAACTGTTGCTCAATGCGCGGTAACATTCATGTGTGATATTTCCACGATTGAGATAACAAGTGGTCCCCATTCAGATATTGCGTCGCAATCCGCCATTGATTATGCGTTCAAACATCGTGAGTTACAGCTATAAAAGTCGAAATCAATTTGCCACATTATTGGACCAATCATTACTTTCATATGTCAACAATTATTCACTCCCACCACTCGAACCCATGTTATCGTCCGGTAGTCTGCTCTTGATGAGCCATCATCCCACGCCATTAATGTGTGATGAATGATGTTTATGACCCAGTGATGTACCATTATGGGGCCGATTAGATGGGGAACTTCGTATAAGCAAATAAAGATAAAGATTTATAATCAAAACTTAAGAAATATTCTCCGAAGACCCTTCACTCAGCGAATAACGAAGAATATATAGTAATCATCTTCTGAATTTTGTTTTCAATTGTTTCAAACAAGAAAAGAGTTAACGCGTAAAAGTACCGATAAATGCATCGCAATGAGAAAAACTTTAACAATCTGAAGATAAATTTTCCCTCGATATGGACTTCATCGACCGCTCTCTTCTCAACTCACAGCGAATTGCTGTAACCAGACTTACCTAGTCCATGAAATACGAAAATACATTCGGGAAACAGAGAAAAGCTCTTCGAAACAATAATCCAATGACTTACGATCTGTACGTGTGAGAAATAAGATATACGAAGGATGTAGGAATATATAAAAGTGCATTATTGACTTGAATAAGAATTCCGATTCAACGAAAATAGGCCATGTTTTTGTGACGATGCACGGATAATTGAGGAAGTATCGTTCCTTCCAATTACTCCTCCCTCGATTCCAATCTTCCGATCGATGATAAAGAAATTATTGTTGGTCCTCGTCACAATTATGTTTCATACAATGAATATCTGAAATCACTACGAGAGAACAACACAACAGAAGGAAAAAAGAAAACGAGGGCAAAATAAAAGTGTTCTCTCTTCTCCACGCGAAAATAATCTTGTGAAAAGATTTTGGCACGTTCAGGGACATGAGGAAGAACTTATCTCCTACCTGACATTGTACCTGATGTACCGAGTGAGGTCTTTTGCTTCCAATGTTACGTATGCGCTACGATGCAGAAAAGAAAGAACTGAAGCGAATGGTTACGATAATACCCAAGGACGTCACAATAATCATGTCTAATATTGTGATCCAGAAATGAAAAAGAGAATTCATTATTCGTTCAAAATTTATATCTGAACAAATTTGAAAATATTTTTTATGAGTTTTCGTGAATTTCAGAACCAGGGTTGAAATTCGAGCTACTATCGTTGAATACTTTTTCCCGTTCTCTCAAAGTCTATTGTGAAACAGACCGTGCGATTTTGAACATCCACAACAAATACACACAAAACTCGAGAGATACCTGTGTATTCATCATGAATTTTGCTCAAAGTGCTTCTTATCATATGAATTTCTCTTAAAACACAAAAACAAATCCCTTGTGATATTTGCAGCTCCGTGAATGATCAAATAAGTTGCACCTCGGCCAAGTTATAATTCAGTTTCCCGCACAAATACATCGGCAGAACTTCTAGGAATCCATCCTCTTCGGAATGAGTTTCATATGCAAATGTGTAGTGTATTTGTTTGCAAATACTTTTTAACGTGACCTTCACATAATCATTTCTAAACAATAACTTTTTTTATTCTTCAGTGAAGCGAGGAGTCTCATCAGTAATCGGTAGAAAATTCTTACGAAATCATGAGGAATCAAGCAAGTTTTATAAAGTAGTATGGAACTTGTGTTAAGGAATCTGGATACTTTGTTCAAAAACAAATAAATTCACATTGGCAATTCCAATCATTGTATGAGTTTTTATTTGACTCGTTCCTTTTTTTAATCCTGAATTTATGATATCAGTGCTACTGTTTTGAACTGTTCAATGCATATTAGATATCCCCTAAAGGAAAATAACACGGCTCATGAATTTGATAAAATCCTATTTGAGGTTTAATTGTCAAGATTCGAAAATCAAATATTTCGAAAATGCTGCGATTCACACGTTTGTATTCAACATTATTCACTGAATTGGGAAAGGCAGGTTTTCGGAATAACAATTAAATCACTCCAGTTCACTACTTTCAGTTCTGGAGTTACAGCGATTCGAAATTTCTTGAATTCCATTCAATTGAATATCGATCCTTGGAAAGTAGTCACTCCAGAATGAAGAACATTGAAAAAATTCCATTGTTCTTTCCCGATACATAATTTCAACAGTATAACAATCTAATGACTCGTAATAGCGAGTTTTTAAGTGTTATCTCAAAAGGTGCATCTACGGCAGCGAATTCTTTGGTTATTTTACAAAAGAAATGTTTAACGTGTTAACGTTTCTTACGTTAGAAATTAGAGTTTTGTTATCTGGATGTATGTAATCGCCAATGACACCAGATTCTCTTTTACCTTTTCTTTTATGTAAAGCTTGTGTAACGTTTGATATCTGGATCGGTAATACAAAGCAGAAAAAAATAACAAGGAGGGAGAAAAAACCCGAGTCATTTGACTTTGCTTTGGCACGATATTGTTCAAACGGAATTATAAATCTATTACGTACCGTTACTCCAAGAGGGAAAGAGAACACGTCCAATCCACTTTGAAGCAAAGGACTAATTGACTTACCCAACGATTAGCAATCGATCGGCATTCAGTGCATGGGCAAAAGGAAAAAGGGAGGGAAAAAACAACCGATGAACTTGACACGGTTACTACAGCAGTTATTTATTTTGTAACCAATTATTCACGCGTGAAATTTTCATCTAATCGAATTACTTTGAAGTTGTTGAACGGAATTTGGAATTTTTAGAAACTTGTTCCTTCGTGTAATGGAATCACATTTGGAAATTCTTGATGAGTCAGCATTACTGTGTGAAGTGAATGAACAACAGAAGTGTCTTCTTCGTATCGATTGGAATGCGTGTCCCTAGCGGATCTGGATGAACCGACAAGCGACTAAAATTTTCGGTTACATTTTGATGAAAAATCTTGGTTTTGGTAACTTCTTGGTCGTTTGGGACGTATTTTTTAGTGAGTTTTTGGTTATTTCATGGTAATTTTCTGGATTTTTACCTCGGGAAAAAAAAGTACCAGAAAGATTCCAAAAACAGACCACACTTTTTGGTTACCTTTTGGTAGCAGATTCGTTCCAAGAAACCATTAGTTTCGGAACCCAGAGTAAACCATAAAAATTGGTGACTTTGGAATCGCCAGGACGTACACTGTTTCCAAAATCGAGCGATTAAGTGAAATATCGATGTTGAATTCGACAAAACAGACAGCTGAAGCAAATTGTATTCAAAACGTATGTCTAATGAATGGATTAATTATGAACGAATTGTCGAGTAGATAAAGAGGTGAAGAATGGCTGCCGATTATGGCTATATAGAGTGAGAAAGAGAAGAGATCCTATTGCAATAATGATTCTCTGACCTATTTGATAGTGCTTGACATATCGTTTGATATGTTCAACGGTAGAAGAAATATGGAGTGAAGAATTTGAGAGATACTGTTCCAATGAAAATACAACTAACAGAAGTATTGATCAACTCAGTAGTATAGTATCAAATGATGCAACCAACTTGATAAGAATTGCGTCAAGTTTTTAGATAATACCAAGCTTTTTGCTTGGCGCTTATTAATTGGTTTGCTGTATTATTTAGTGACCGAGTTATCACCGTGAAAACAGTTATTCTACACTGAGAAAAAAGATTGAGCATGTCAAACACATATTTTGTTGATCAAGAGGAAGTAGATGATTTATCGAATACTACTACGATATTCTTTTTATTTGAATGTCAACTCAAGAAATATTCATTGAAGAGAAAGACCTTGCAGTTGAGCGGAGTAAATATTTGTCTCACCATATTTTGCGAAATATATATTTGATGCAAATATATCATACCCCTCGAGAGAACAAGAAACAAATAGATTGATTTTAGATAAATTCGTATTCATCGAACATGCAATAAATCTGAAAAAGTCCATAGCTCTATTTTACGGTCGACGAACGTTTATTGAACGTCCATTTTTCTTTGGGGTCTAGAAAGGTTTGAAGAGTTTTTGCAAGAAACAGGAAATAATATTCTTCTGCCGTGTAGAATTGAACGTTGGGAATGCTATAATCCTGATGGAGAATTTGAAATCGTTGCTTCCACACTCGAAGAAAAAAAGTTGCTGAAACAGCAAACCTCGAAAATTTGCTTTGCTGATATGGTAAAACTTGTTGCTGAATTGGCAAAAAATTGCCATTCAGCAATCCGGAATTGTAGATATACGAACGACTAGAAAATTTAGCTGAATTAGCAAATATTTTGCTAGAATAGCAATATTTTGGTTGTAAGAGCAACCGTTTTGCCAGCAAGAACGTTTTCAAAACGTTCTTTTAGAATTCTTTAACGAATTATTTGTTGTGAGGATTCGAACAGTGGCCAAGAAACGGAAAAGAAGCCAAGAGACGGAAGATCTCCCGCTTTTTGTCCTTATTTCACGTATATTAGAGAAAGATACAGAAGTCCTCAGTCCACCACTCTGGGTTCGAAAAACCTACAAAATGTCACTCTTCTTTTCATACATCAAATTTACAGTTCCACAGAAAGATGGAAATTTGTGATTTCCCACACGTTCCAGATACATTTTTGAGACTTTGTATAAAAAAAAACTACTTTCGATGTTCATATTTGAACTTTATACGCATTTCTCAACAATTCGAATTTGGAATAAATAATTCTACCAGACACAAGTTGTGTTAGGAAAGGAGGTTCTCTTATCTTTGGAAGATTCAATAATGTGGAATGATGTTGATATTCGGTCAGACGTCGTTTCTGTGTAGGAAGCGATGTCATAAATGCAAAAGGTGATTCCAACAATCGTGTTTCAAGTGCTTGGGTGTAATAAGCTTTGAATAGCGTGTACACTGAGATATCGATCTTGCAACTAGTACTTACCGTGAGGTGCGAATGTAATGTCATAATTCCTTCAAAATATGTGAAAACTACGATAGAAACGATTGTTGTCGATGACGGGGTCTTCTGTTCCTTTAATTGAATTTTTTGAGAAAAAAAAATGCTCAAGTGTCGATATTGTGAAATATACTTCAAAGTGCTTTGGTCCCAAAATAAAACAACACGGAAGAAAATTTTTGGTAGAATGACTAAAATTTAGCTGCGGAAACTTGACACAGCTGGATTTTGTTTCACGTGTAGAAAGCGACACATTTTCGGGCGTATATTCGAATTTTGCTAGTCTTCTGTAGGAACAGAAGAAAGTTCGCTCTTTTAGCAAGTGCTTGCTGATTCAGCAATTGGACATTTCAAATACACAGACTGCTAGGAAATTTTTGTTGCAACCGCAAACGCTGATTCAATAAAACTGACTTTTGAAAATCGCTATTTCAGCAAGAATTTTCCTCTGCGGGTGTGCAGGATGGTTCACCAATTCCATAATACGCTATATATCTTGGTGGAGATATCCAATTTCTAGAGTTTCGAGGTTCTTAACCGAACACGTATCCAGGATTTTTATTCAGGGGATGCCCACTATTAATGTGGAATATCTCAAGTGAAAAAATGTTCATAAGTTTAAAACTTGGAAGGATCTGTCATCATTAATTGATGATATGCACTATTCTTCATCGTTGCAATTACTATGGGAGTATTTTGCGTTCCGTTTTGAATTTTGAAAAGTTGGATCCGTGCCCTCTCGTAACACTTTTCAGAGATATTGTTTTCATCACGGTAGTTGAGTTAACAATCATTCCACAGAGTTAATTATTTTTGAATAATCATTATTCTCTCTCACATTGATGTTTCTTCAATACGCAAGAATGTCACTTCTATTTCTTCGAAGAAGAGAGAAGTGAGTAATCTGAATTCACAAGAAAAATTTATTGGAAAAATAGAAACAACTGACATTTTTAGAATATTGTGATAGATTTCACATATAATACATTTTATCTATACAATATTTCTGTGTTATGAAATCAACTGTTCCAGATTATCCAGCAAAATTCTCGTTCAACATGCAACAAAGATATATGTTTATTCAAACGTTGCATGAAAGTAGTAATAACCGTTCGTGAAAAAAGTAACTTGATTAAATTCCTACTTATTTACGTAACACGAGTGTATCTTTGTATCTCAGTGTAGATTGTATACATGAAAACTTTAGAATTGTAACATCGCTGTATACACATCAAATTAGTTAAAAACGTATTTATACCTGATGGCTCCGTCGACTGCCACGAAGGCTCAACCTATGACTCCATTCCCGTTTAGGAGCTTCCGAGCCGTATTTCTCCATGTTGATGTTTTTGCTGTCGTTTTTTCCTCTCGTGGAAGAGCCCTCTAGGGCAATGGTTCCGTTTCGTCTGCTACTTCATGTTTCACCTGAGAAAAGAGGAAAAAAGAAACATCTGAAACTTCGTTTCCTAAGACAATAAATACTCTTCATGATATAATCTCGTAACATAATATAAACGAGAAGAAAGTTTTTTATACAAAGTTTTTCTATATGCGAAGGAACGTCCCTTTTTTCTTCGCTTTTTGAAAGTCTTGGATGAAGAATTCCTTCCTTCTGTGATTATAAAAGGTGTGCACATTGTTTGTCTTCTTTTTTTTCTCTTTTACGCTTTCCAAGACAATGCGAATTCGCATTCTTTGGATTAATTTTAGATGAAATCAAAAGGTGTTCCATCAATTCTATAATGAGATTTTTTTCAATGTTATTGTAATTGAATGCTAACGACGAAAAAGTTGTTGGATGATGAGGAAATCATTCAATCGAAGAACTCACTGACTAGAAAACCTAAAGAGGTGATATGCAAAATTAGTGGTACATTTCAAAGATCTATCGAGTAAACATTCATGACATGAGAAACGTGGAATTGTGTTATGCCTTTGAATAATAATTTTGAAATTATGCGAACGGTGTAGTTTTTTTTTTGCCGAAGTGGAGTTGGCTCAGTGGACAGCGTGTATGGCTCATCATCCGAAGGACCCGAGATCGAAACCCATCACCGAGTGAACGTTTTTTCAGGAATACTTGAAATATCTCAATCTATCTGTGACTATCAAACTTCAAAAGGAGCCAAGTTCTCTGAGGTCTCTATCAGTGAGAATGGGTGGGAATAAAATTTTAATTCTATCAGTTTCAGTAGCTGAACAGTTAATCTGTGTCAGTCACTGGAAGATGTAAGCGTTACATCACCACCTCTCCATTGTCCAAAATTGCTAGTCAGTGGTGAGATAGTTCCAAAATTCCCTAGCCCATAGCTAGACAGTGATGAGTTTCAATTTCCATTCGGGTTTATCCTTTTATAAGAGTGAAATGCTCACTCCAATGGAGTGGAAATTCACTCTTATCGAGTCAATATTACTTATCATGGAGTGGATTCTCACTCTTCAAAAGTGTTTATTCTGAGTTATCAATATATCTACACACTTTTGAGTACTTGAAAAGTGACAACACGATTTAAACAATCTGAGTTTGTTTCAATACATAAAACATATATACATCAAGGATTATTCGCAAGTTTTGTCTTCTCTCTTTTGTTGATTCTTGAATCGCATTTGACCCGCGCTCTCGCAAAGGATATCTAATTTTCCACAGGTAACATAATCGTCACTAGTATGAAATGCTTGTCCGTCGTCCAGGGACTTATCTCGTTTTCTTCATCCAGACGACCGTCTCCCACGTCGTTCGTGTCTCGTTTCCTCCCACAAATTGCACCAACTTACACCATACTTTCTCAACGGCCTTTGTTATCCGCAAACACAAAAAAAAAGTCTGAATTATTCTAAAGAGAGAAAAAAGCACGTCACATTTAATTATGAAACTTTCCGCAGAACATTACTTTTTCCATTCTTTTAAATTTTTCAAAACTGTACTGTTATCGTAATTATCCTTGAACGTGTTGTCCTTTGAATAAAAATGTTCAAGGAATTCGCCACAAATGCATGCTGTTTTTAATACTCCTTTTTTTCAGTCTGAATTGTACACGATAATACTCGTGAAGAAGGTTTTTATTGACATAGCTACTTCTTGAATAATTTCCACTTGATCGTTTTAAGTATTCCATAACATGCAGTTGGTAACACAATACTCTTCAAATTGCTAAGTGCATATTCTCGATGTGGATATAGTGCTGTTAGTCATTAATTACGATGTTCAACAATCTCATACGATGTATGAACACTGCATATTGTTACGGGAAAATTAATGAAGAGATATATTAATTGGACACTAAATCACTCAATTACAATCAATTCTATGGATAGAATAAATGAATAGTGATATGATTTTTCATTCCCATGGCTTGAGAATAGAAGTAATTAATCCTCTCCGTAATCTTTGATACTTTTCGAAACCCATCGAGTGGGAGAATAATTATCCCATTGATCGATATCAGGGAGAAATGCAAGAACGTGTTTGCATTAATACAGTTAGAATCACGTGTACGTAAATGGAAAATGGTTTCCAATAAAATGATAAGTTCGTGCTCAGTTGAACACGGAGTGATGGTATCGATTGGATACGTTAGTTCATATGAGTTTCTGTATCTCAAAGGTACTTGTCAAGATTCGTACAATGTTCTTGTATGTTTCGTTAGCGATTAAGGAATACGCTGTGGTGATGAATACAAATTGTGGAGCTTCGTTACGCAATCCTTATGGAACGAGCAAAACAGTGCAACAAGTTACAAATTCTCCATCAGAATGTAATCATACGAGTATTGAATTCGATGTAAGATATATAGCTCACATACTTCGCTTTGAATTGAACTCGAGAAGGCTGATTCTGTAATTGAAATTTCAAATTCGGAATGAAAATCGATACACGACCTAGAAATGGGATATTATTGAATTAGAAATCTAGATGGCTAACGATAAATTTATCCTATCATAGACTTTATGTATTTTGAAAAGTGCCTTTCGAAATGTACCAATCTTGAATTTAAACACCACGAATCTTCGTGTCTTTCATCTATTTCTATTGAATTTTTTATATTCTCTGCTTTAGTCTCGACTTCAAAGTCAGCGAACTCTTTAGACTAACATCGAAGATATTATTCCGTTATAAATCAGCAGTTTGCTTACTTAGAATCGATTTTCGCACTGTACGTTGGATAATGATCAAAAACTCGCTTGTTATAACGCTTGGTGCGCCAACGAAGTTTATTTTTAGTACAAAACTTTTACTCTACTTGACCGTTGTAATGTGATTCAATTGTAAAATGCTTCCAGATGTTTTCGATACACCGATGTTCATCATTATGACATTGAAAAAGAAAACAGAAAGAAGTATTCCACTCTTCCATGAAAATATTATATCCAATGTCAATGAATAATTACGAATCGCATGCGTCAATGAGATATCAATTTTGAATTGTAATACCATGCTTTGGATTTTTAATTTTCTCGATTCCACCAAGTTTTTTTTCCATGAAAATCTCTGTACGCCACACGATGATTCTTCATCTTCCAAATCGAGTGGATCTTCCACATTTTTCCCTGCATGATAAACATGAACTCATTCGAATTCTCGTTATCAAGGTGAAATAGCATGAGGGGGAAAAAGTAGCGGACAATCATGTCATAAAATTGTTTCCTTCATTGTGCTCTAATAACACAACGAATCGAGGATCAAATTTTCTTTTACAGTTGATAAAAGTAGTATTGTTATGGCAAAATAACACATTCATTCAAGATAATCAAGTTCCAAGTTTAATGAAGTTATTATTTTTCACAATAATTGGAAACAAACAATATGAGAAATGCACGTTTATTCATGTTTCGTGAGTTCTTTCTTTGATAGGTATTCTTATAAAGTTAATAATCTTCCTTCGTAACATAAAACGAAATACAATTCATTAAATTCTATGATATTTGAAATCCGAAGTAAAATATGAATGTTTTCTCGACGGTAATTCTCAATGAATACGAGAAGGTTATCAAGCCCCATTCTTTTGTGAAGATCGTGTATATAAAATTTGCCTAAATACATGAATACCTTATCAACTCAAAATCAGAGTAGATACCATTAAATGAATCTCAATGATGCCTGGACCTGAATAGCCAAAAGCAGTGGCGTATTCCATACCAACTGACTCACCAAGTGTGGAATTCCTTCAACAGTTCTTATAAATCATAATCTTGCCCTCAAAGATAAAATCCTCCTCATTCGACTCTCTATTTTACAATTTGGTAAACACTTCGAGTTCCTGAACTATTCCTTCGAAGAACCAACCCAAAGCGCATCAAAATCACGTGGCTCGGGAGAATTCTTGAAACGTTGAAGTGTCCATGAATGTATCGAATGTTGATTGAATATTTATCAAACGTTTGCCAGCCGTTTTATTCCTCCACATAATAATGAACATTGCATAACAGCAAATGCCCCCCTTAGTATAGAATTGAAAAATCAATGTTCAAATAGCACTCGATGATCCTAGCTCGTAGACCTTCGACCACGAGATGAAGTTAATCATGTTGATTAAGAATTCGACAATTACACAAAGGCACAAAATCGTTCTACATAGTTTACGTAATTAAAAGCATCACTTGCTGCGAAATTCCAATTCATGCACCTAAAATCCTCTCAGTTCTGATTCAGATACGAATATCGAACCGTATAAACTTGTTCATCAATTTTCATGTGATTTGATGAAGCGGTCAAGAGTTGTTTCATCCAATCTAATTAAATCTGATGAGCCTCGTGGGATTCTGCTATTCGTCGAGATGTTTTCAAATACACGTGTCAACGCAATTCGGAATTCATCGTATCAATTTGAAAATTACAAAACTGATTTGGACAAAAGATTGATCGATCGTTTAACATTGTGGAAAAAATTTTCATTTAGAGATAGGTGTTTGAATGAAGATTACTGAATTTTATTATGTCATTTACAAATTCTTTGGAAGAAATAGTTTGGTTAAAATACCTACACTGATATCTTCTTAACTGCAACGGACATCTGCTGAACGTCTATTGAATTTCTAATGTTGAATGAAACTGATCGAACCAATTCAGAGCTCTCTTCGATCTCTTCATGCATTGAGAGGTCGGTTAGGATAGTAACAATAGACTGCTAGGACTTATTATGTACGATGAACCAGGAGAAGCATTGATCTTCTCACGTGAAATTGTGGATATTTTGACAGACTCGAATGAATGCGAGTATAGAATTTTCAGTTGATGTAATAATGAAATTTAACCATTAAAAATTCAAGATTCAATTTTCTAAATCCTTAAAACAGTGATGGTATCGGTGAACAGATTTATCCGTTCCATGTATTGAAATAAATTCATTCCATATTGAGTTGATGTCTTTTAAAACATATATCAATCATTTCATGTTTTCAAGTTTACGAAATCCAAATAATCTCTGATAAAAAGTCCTTGATTGAGAATCTTGGATTCTGCGAACTAATTCGAGGACTTGCAAAGCCTTATTAATATCTAGCAAGGTCGTACAATAAGAAAGTACCATGTAGTGCATGAGCCGAACGCGCAGCAACCGAACAAACGTATGGAATATATTCGCAAATATTGCCCATTGATAGGCGTCTAAAGTATGTTGATTATAAAATAAAGTACATTCAACGCGAATTCCATTATCATATCTATGTGGGATATGCTACTAGAAATCAGGAACTACAAATACTCTGACAATAAATAATTTCAAAACAGAAAAGCATTTTAATGGATACAATAAGTTTGAAAACACAATAACCTTTCCCGCAAGAAAGAATTTATATATAAATTACATATTTTCCGCTCGGGTTTTCATGCTACGAAAACAATCTGTGTTTTAGCTCGTGTGTCAGTCAAAAAAGTTCTACACTTGAACTATTTCAGAAACTTAACACCCTCGTCTGTTTTCTTCTGTTTTATTCCAACGATATGATGTGAAAAATATGTCGGATGCAATTACATTTGATCCGAGATGGACGCATTTATCATTGCAACACCATACGAGATCAACTTTTTCAAACTTGACTCCAGATTTCGTGAGTGCTTCCCGAATCTATTCTTTTTATTTATTTTTCAATTGTTTCCAGAATGTATCAGAGCAAAATATGTTTTGCATATTGATTAGATATCTCTGAAACATACGCAATCCATCACAACCTACCGAACATAAACTTTGTTAAACAATAAAGGTAACGTGTAACTAGTCAGACTTCCATTACAAAAACTCTTGAAGATCAATTCACCATATCCTTGATATTATCTAATTGAGTGGAACATGAACGTGCTATAAATAAAGAAAAAATGCTCCCATAGAAACTTATATGTCCAACACACTAGGATCGCATCCAAAGGGGTTAAATAGACATTGCTAGCATACTGTACCTTGAGCTTGACTTTGTATTCATAACGTAGTTTGACTCTCCAACGATAGTTCCTGTGGGGAACTAAGATTTATCAGAGTTTCAAAGTCTCGTCGTTGAGCGATAAATTTATGTAAAAACAATCCCAAGTTCTGTGAATTCTCATTGACATCCAACTTTTCGAATATGCCAAGTATTGTCTTGGAGAACCAACCAAAAGAGTGAATACGTAAGGATTCGCGTGGATAAATGGAGACATTAAAAATGTGACGAATTGATAATAAAAAATAACACAATCGATTGAGTTTCACGCACCACCAATTTTAAGGTTGTCCGATCGATATTCCCGCATCATAAATTATCCTTGAAATCATCCCGCATAAAAACAAGCGACGTGTTTCAAAAAGAAAATTCCATTTATTCCTCGCGATCAATGAATGGATATATACGAAGATTTTTGTACGCATTGTCCGAATGAATGAAATCTAATCACGAAACAATTGTAATCAATTAATGATGACAACAACCGTGAGTTCTCCATTTAAGAATTTGATGCGATCGTTTGAATTCATCGCATAAGAATTGAATTAGAGAAATTGTAATTGCATTGCAAAAGTATTGCTCCTGAAGTTTCAAGAATTAGTAACTGCAATTATGAGAATTTATATCATTTGATTCGTCCCTGCACACAAGAACAAAAGAATAAGAAAAAACCCTGTGAGATTGTATATAAAAATGGGAGTAGAGTAGCAAAAGAGGACATCATCTATCGAACTTTGTTCATCCGACTTAGCTATTCGATCGATGAATATTAAGAAGATTCTTGTTCCTTTGGATTTTTTCCTCCTCTTCTTTTTATCTTTTCTTCCCCCTGCCATCTCACTCGTGAAAAGTCGTTAACGACCCTACGACAAATTGGTAGAATCCATTCCCCTCGATGGAAACTTCTCGCGATTCTCGAACTTGTGCTCTCAGCTATTAGCATGTCCGGCATACGGAGACACTTTCAGAAGAAAAATCGTCGACGACTTCATTTATCGGATTTGCACTCTCTCGTTAGGTAGTTGGGAAAACTCCTTTAGCATTAACCCACTTGGATGCATGCTGCTGCCACTACTGGTATCCACTGTGTATTCCGGAGGTGCATAAATACCTTTATGTGGATGTAAACAAATACACTCGTTTTCTCCACGTGCTACGGATTGCGAGCTTGAGGTCACCTTGTGTACACACAAATGTGTTTTACGTGATACATGAAACTTGAAAACCTTAAATTTCCCGGACGGACGGTGATGTTAATTACAAGACTTGATGAGAAACGACTAACACAGGGAATATTTTGTTTTTTCTGGTGTGTCAAGAGCGAGTTCCAAAGCAAATAAATTTTCCCCATGGTTCGGATTTTTAATGAAAATCGACTGTGCGGAGTGATTTGATTTGTCACTTCGATGAAATCATACAAAGAATCTGATGAAGACGTTTCAAAAAGCTTTTACTGGATTTTTCCTAAGCTCGATGGTTCGATTTTGTTTGATTTTGCATTCAAAATGAATCAATGTTTTTTTGTTGTAGGTGAATAATTTTGTTTCAAGGTGGACTCACTTCTCGAACTTTTATTCCCATCAAAATGGAATAAACACTAATTCAAGAATATTTTTGAAGTTCCCTGTCGCATGGAAATTCCAGGAAGCTCCTAATCAGTACACACATTCGGTACAACAAATTATATTACGTGATATGTTTAAATAAAATTCATTTTGCCGAAATGGGCAAAGGAACAGAGCATCAAACACGAATTTACTATGAGAGCTACATTATCGTCAATGTTTGTACCACTCAGTTAGGTTTGTAAACAACAAAAAAGCTTCTCGATCACGAGTACGTGGATGTTCAATTACCGCGAAAGGGATGTCAATTCGTCCTTGTACACAATCCCCACGTGTCGATTTATTCGTCGTGTTCACCCAAATTAACTTCGTAACCGTACATGATTGTATCAGACGGAACAATCGAATGTTTTAATAAGTTCACAAACAAATAAAATCTCCCTTTGATTCGGGAATAAAATATTTTATCCGGCGCAGGGAGTTTTCCGAATACTTCATAATCATATCTCAAACCTTGACATTTGGTTACATAAAAATTGTACATACCTATCGTGCATCAAAGCGAATGAAAATCATGTATAAATCATTCAAATTAAACAGATTGTTGAAGGAACACGCGTTCGATCCAACGCACGTATAGAGAAATACGATAAAGTTTTCGAATAAAATATTTATACACGAAGAGAGTTCACAGTGCACATACCAAAAGTCATAAATAAATTCAATTGTAAATGTGGTTCGGTATGAAATTTGTTTCGAAATTCATCAAACGAGCGTATACGTTTGATACACGTGAGACGAACATTTCAGATTTCAATAAACTATGTTGAACTTCATACATTGGAACCAGGAACAAAACGTAAAGTAACGATCAAAGAGTTCCAATGGTGATACATGGAAAGCGTCTGCTGTTCTTCTCCAACGTTTTCGTCGAGAAACTTTTTCAGTAATTGACCAAACTACTCTTACGTGTATTTATAGTTCATCGGACGTCTGAAGGAGTCAAAATAGTATGATCTAATTTTTCACGTTCCCAGTGAGTGACTTCTCAGTCAGTACCGTCAGTAGCGTCAAAAGGAAAAATTCATTCCTCGCGAAATTAAACTGCTTTCGCTATATACATTCCCCAGAAGTAATCAAAACATAATTTTTCATTCAAACGTCATATCGAAGATCCGTCGATTGTCCGCAGATGAATAATAGATGATCAATCGCGATTTCATAATAAACAGCAAGAAGAGAATTTCATAATGTTCGATTATGTTGGGGAAACAGTCATTATTCATCATACGAATGCCTAGATATCATATGATATTGAACGCGGAAGTTTTGGTTGATTGATCACCCGTGGATAGCCTTGGTATGTACCTTGCATGTGCAATAGCTCTAAGTTTCAGATCTCGTGAGCGACAAAGCACAATTTGCGAGGTCGATATGGTTTAAGGTTATTGCAAATGCAAAGTAAAAGTGAGAAAAGCTAGTCAAGCCGCATGATTATCTGGAATGGAGAGTAATGAATTCTCATTCTACGATATCACGTTATTAGATTGAAATAAGAGAAACCCGTGTAAATGGAAAACATTGTATAACAAAATTCAGTAACTCTCGAACTTTTATGAACTCCTCATCGATAGGGTGAGACGAAATTCGAATTTTGTCAACGCACCTTGGAAAGAATATGTAGAATGAATCGAATCGTATACGATTGGCAGATTCGTTGTCGGAGACAGCAATATTGATTTTATTAATGCCGATACAGTGTTCGACGACCACGTGTCAAGGCATCAGCGGGAGAATAGTTGAGGAGAAGAATTGAGATCGATGATTGTCGCAAGAAGAATTGTTCAGTCGCAAAGTTAGCAATTCTCACGCCAGAGATTGCGTCTTAATAAACCCTACTTTTGCCCCTTGAGTATTTAATTCAAGATGGGAAAAATGTCAGAAACCTACATATGTTCGATACATCGCTCCATGTGGTTGATGAAGTTAGACAAACAAATTGAATACTAGGGAATCACGTCGGTGTACGAGTATTTACCAAGGGGACGTACGTCTTGATAAATGGAACAGTTCTATCAAAAGGGAGTAAAAGTAGCGGAATTATATGTACCTTCCAACCATTCCAAATAAAAATCCACTTTGTCGTCTTCCGAGAAGCTATCCTATGGGAATAAGCAGACTTTTTACGTTGAAATACAATTCAATACCACGTTCCATGTCGCATGAATTTTCTATGAGTGTAAAAAATCTTGATTTTGAAAAATGATGCTCACTTCCACATTATAATAATAATACTTATATACAAGACCTTCTCTCCTCCCCCCCCCCCCCCATCAAGCTTTGATTTTTACAACATTGCAATGATTATTGCACATGTTTTTTATTTTTATTTCAAGAATTGAACAACTGACGATACGAGAAACTAATCCAGAACTAATAACTCAGAATGTATTATAACGCGAACACAAAATGTAAAAGCAATGAATAAAAAGAGAAAACAAGAGCTCAAATGAGTTTTAGAGAAAAACATGATGCACATGTTAAATGTACTTATTGCGTCACACATTGACAATGACCGTATGTGAGTGTGGGAGGAAGTTAGTTTCTCCTCAACCACGATGTTGAAACAGTGACGGACAAATATTTTTGTTTCTTCGCAGACCCACGTCGACTTGCTTGTAAAAGACAGCGATTTTTAGGTCACGTTCGCCATACAATCCCCTTCCGAAAATGCTGCTCGTGGGACGAGTCGTTAAGCCTATAGTGACGGAAAGAAAATTAATGCGGGCAATGTCGATGAACGGTACACCGAATTTTCCGCCTCATTGTGTGTTTTCTGTTTTCCTTGCCATTGAAAATAGCCTGAACCACGATCGTTCATCAAGAAACCTTGACTTTACTGATGAGAACCATTTATTTGTCCACACGAAATTCACAATTCATTGAATAACCTCGTAGAAGTCATCAACGGTCGAGAGATTCCATTTGTTTCACGAATCGTCAAAGTACTTTGATGTATTTCAGTTATTTCGATGGTATGATATTTTATGTTCAATAGTTTGGAACTTGAGGGTAACACGTATCATTTGTATGACGAACTCTTCTGACAAGGGAATTTATGTTGTTTATTGAACCATGAGGAGACACAGCAAGATTCCATAAAATCATGGGGAAATAGTCATGGATGGATGATCAAACTTCATATTGTCAGTTCTAACAGAAAAGTCAGTGATTTGTTATTCGATGGTGATTCACATACACGTTGGGATAATGATTTATAGAGGGATGTTGTTCACAAGCGCGTTACAATGACCTTACGCAAACAAATTTGGTGCTTCGAAGAGATTATATATATAACCTTTTATCGTTTCGCTCACATTTTTACGATGTGACTGGTTCTACTTCCTGGTTCAAGATTTATTTCATATAAACGGTATGAGAACCATTCATCTTTCAAGGACCACTACTTCCGCTCTGGAGTTCCTCAATTTTTATGAATTCTATCATTAGGAATTTCAAAATGTTTGATATTCTGAGGAACATCTTAATCCTATAGCTAACTTCAAGTGGAATCAAAATAAATTCATCTATTTATCTTGTCAGGTGAAATTTAATTTAATATCTGAAAAGAGCTTCTTGTGATCAATCAAATATTTCATATTCTACAAAATTATAACTTGGAAAAAGATTGAATTCAAACAAATCTCATAGATTTTCACCCGAAATATAATACACGTCAATGGAGAAGAATTTTTTCTCTGGTGCCCGGGGTTTGGTAACTGATTCGGAGTACTTTTTGTACGTTCAATGTCAAACGAATATCAGATTTCTTGGATTAGCTCACTTTTTATTATCCTTTATACATCATTTTCATATATAATCTATACAATTGATGAATTTTATATATAAAAAATGGTGAAAAAACGAGCTCATCCAACAAATCTAATGTTATTATCGTATTCAGCGTCCTAAAAATTCTTCGAATCAGTTCTCAAACCTCAGGCACAGAAATGCCTGTCGACTAAAACATTTGTTGTACTGAAATGCAGAACTCTTATTATCAACAGTTCTTCTAACTTCCGATGCTAGATTTCGCGAAAATCTTCAGTCTAGTGAAAAATATTCTGATATTGGAATCAGCATCAAAGTTAATGCAAAATTCCAAGAGCTATCGTAGAAACATCATAAAATGGATTCAATACAAAAAAATATTGTGATCAAGCAGAATCGTGCTAAATGCAATAATCCTAGCCAAGTTCTTGAGGAGTACGAGGATCCTTATAATTTTGACTCAAATATTGTAATATTTTTAGCCACACATCAATCTGTAGATTTATCTAATCTCCATTGATAAAAGAATATATGCAACCACGTCATCGGCTTTGTTATCGTAACACTTATCTTTCGTGTGGATTTGAACCACTAATCATCATCCTTCTAACAATTTTATGAACCTGAAAGAAATAGAATATTGTTGCTAGTTGATCTGTACTCTCTATTGCAGAAAAACATTCAATAAACTCTAATGCATAGTAGCGTTACAAACAAATGATTAACTTTATAAATATGTCTAACCAATAGCGTTAGTCAACCACTCAGGACAAGCAATTTTATATTTCTTCATAAAACATTTATCAATTTTTAATCGATACCCAGACAGCACAAATTTTTGATCGTCTCAAAGATTTCCACTGGATTCCTTAAAGATCTCTTATGCAACCATTTTCACTGTCCTTAAGAGATATCTGCGGTTAAGAAACCCAAAAGTATCTCCAACATATCCAGTGAGAATAATCTTTGAGACAATCACAAATTTTTGCTTTTCTGGGTATTGTGTGACAATTGATCGATGTTTTTTTTGTTCAAAAGTATCAGTATTGTCAAATATCATCCTCCTCTACCGCCTGTTCCGCTACCCGCATGGCAAGCCAACCACATCACTTTCGGTTGACAATAAACTGAATGATTGAGCATGTCAGGAAAGTTAGTAAGTGATACACATTCTGTGACACTACTTCTCAAACTAATATATAAGTAAGACTGATAGGGATTTGATTCAAATAAGCGACCTTTATATTGAGTACAATATTGTTTTTGAATATATCTCGATATTGATGGAATTTATTCTTACATTGAGAGATAAAGAGACTTGCTGTAAGGAAATTTATGTCATCTGAAGATTCTAAAATATGACAGGCGGTGAGATTTGCGCGAAACCAATTCGATTATGGTAATGAAAATTTCGGGTGTTTTCTCCTCAAGACTTATCCAGCGTAATATATTGATATACCATTGCAGAAGTTTACATATTGATCCAAAGAGGATTGATAAGACCTTATTTTTGATTGAAAGAAACAAGATAGTATGTTTTTTTCCGAGTCTGTATCAAAAATAGTCCGTTCAAATGAATGGCTGTAGTAATTCTAACTATGGAATTTAGTTGCCTCAACTTTCCTCTGAACGAGGAAGCAAAATTTCCGGCTCCTCGAAACGATCACAAAGCTTCCCTCTAAACGAGGAAGCAATAGTCTGGAATTTTCTATATCCTAGTTAAATATGAAAATTCTAAAATAATTATGATTAAAATCAAGCTCAATCATGAATTCATGCAATTTTCTACAAAATGTATTGAAATTCATATAAAAAACTCTACGAGATGGGAATTTTCCTATTAGTATTGGGAAAATTCTCAACTTATGATGGTATTTTTCCTACTCTACGAGATGTTGTTGCATTTAATTATTGCATTTGTATGTAAAAATCTGATTAACATTTCTTTTCAATGAATTATCCAATTTGTTGCAGGGAAAACAAGAATTTGTATGATCAAAGTTCCCTGTAATCAATACGTAATTTGCTCATGAGTACAAATCTGTAATCACTTGAATTCTCTAAGTCTCTCTGAACCTTTGCAAAACCTTTATCCGGAAAATTGATCATTAATTCCTCGGTATCTCTATCGAATTTGACTTTTTGTCATTATTTCAGTATCAAAGATGTTCACAAAGGAACAGATTAAATTCTCATCTACAAGCGTCCATTGTAACTTTTGAATTTTAATTAAAATAATTGAATGATCTGGAAACATGATTGGTATTCAACGGTTGAAAGGAGAGACTTAGTAACCATGGTTTTCAATCATTCAACCTTGGAACTTGGAATTTGAAACTTATATATTCAATTCCAAATTGGAGTCCTCCGAACCAGGAAAATCAATCCTACCGATGTTCTTGATACATGAAAAGAAAAGAATGGAAGAAAATGATCACTACAAACAGGAGATAACATAACTGATAATTTCTTCCAATCTCTTCAACCCCTAAAGATCCAATATCCCCTAAAGATAGCACCAAGAATTGATTTTTCTGGAATTTCAACTACCACGACGACTCTCTATCTCATCAATGGAGACGCACCGCTGTAATTTAAGAGTAATTCTCAATCTTCGTTAGAAATTTCACTGATCAAAAATTGGACCATCCAAGACCACACAACTTGTGCCCAAACAGGGTCTTGAATGGGTCGATTTTCATTTCTATCTGAGATGTCAGGAATGATTTGGAGCTACTTACTTCACCATTTTCACGATATGGAACTAATGAGGTTTATATTGATTCAGTTATGTCCCGGGATCTTTCACTTCATAACACCTTACAACCTTCATACCAAATCATGTACCCCATACGCTGATTGAGAATTATCACCTCAAAACATTGTGAATCATTCCATGCAAGGTGATCTGTCATATTCAATTGAATAACTTTTTTCATAATGACAAATTGGAGCTAATGTCCTCATCACTGGTGTCCTCCTCCACGTTATAGCCATAAATGATACAATTTAGTATCACTACTATTCACATTATTAATCTCAGTCTCAACTTAGCAACCATTGACATTCATTTCAAAATTATTTTCCTTCGTAAGCACTGATGTGACGTTCTTAGAATCTACTCAAAGAAAACATTAGGTTCAGTCAGTTGGACAAACTAATCGCTGATACATCATATCATAAACCAGTCGCGACACAATTGAAAAACAAATGTATTCAACCCTAACAACAATACCTAAAAAAAAACTTCATAGTTCGCTTTCTCAAGTTCATTTTCGAACCATACGGAAGTAAAGTATTTCTCTTGAGAAATTGAAAACAATCTTTCAAACGTCAAATAAGAGCTTCGCAAGGGAACTTGCAAAATAAAAGCGTAAAAGGAGATCGGTTGAAATACAAGTAGCAAGAATCGAACTCATATAAGATAAGAAAAATACAAGGAAAAATGATAATAAAGGACAACGTGGTGGAAGTCGGAAATATTACGGAAATGTAGTGAACAATCGTTGAATATGAGAGAAGCCAGATAAAAGTTGTAAAAAAGAACCGGAGTTGTTCGAAAATGACGACGAAAACCACCCCAATGGTACGACAATTGGATGGATGAACGAAAGATAATGTATCAATGGAAAAAGGAGTACATCAAAGAGGATGGAAAGGAGGAAGAGGAAAATGGAACGACTCTATATTGGAAAATATAGATTCAAAAATAGACTGCAGGGTGAAAGAAAATGCTCAATGATCTACGGTATGGAAACTACGTGGAGGGGATGCAAAAACCAACAAGAATGGCGATGTGAAACGGATGAGGTGTATGGACAAACTACTTTCTGTTTAATCTTGATCGATGTATTGCAAGCATATGGATAAAAAGTTATATTCAGTCAAACAACGTGGATTCAATGAATTTTGTACGAAATGGAGCGATAATGTATTTATTCACAGCATTCTTTCTGTTTCTGAAGGTTGATTTCGAAATATTCTTAGTCGAAATGAAGTGTTTTACCAACTTCTTGAGAACTTGATAAACAGTCTACATCTTTTTTGAATTTTTTACTAACCATCGCATGGAACTAATTCGAATTGAACAAAATTTTTTTCAAATAAACTTATTATGTTTCGAATTCATTATCAGAGGTTAGATAGACCTTCCAGAAGGTTAACCTTAAGATATCAGAATGTTATCAGATGCGTCGATTTCTGAAAAAAATAAGAGATTGCGAGGATGTTATTCAAACAAACTCTTTAGGAGGATTTTTTTCTGAGATCTCAGAAAAATTATACCATTCGGATATCAATATGATAAAATTGGAAGAGGTCTTTCAAAAGACCTCTCAAAGATCTCTTCCTCTCAAGAGTGTTCACTGAGGAGTTTTATGACATTTCTTTGTTTATGCGATCAATTCAGGAACTAGAAAACAGTACAAATTGAAGGAAATGTCAGAGATGTAAATTCCATGTTAGATAAAAGTATGTTATAAAACAATTTCTGATGGAACCGACATTGTTTTGATTCCACAATCTGCGTTGATAACGTGAAATTCAAGATGTAAATATTTGAATATGCAACGTGGGTTGTTATGAAAATGATATAACGCGAGATGTACGTTAATTTATATAAAACTTTGATTCCAACATTTCAACGCAGACGTCTCATACATTTATTAGCTGTTTTGTTTTGAACATATTCTTCCACATCTCATATATTGTACGTAGCGAACATATGATATTCTAATCTCAGCTTTCTTCTCCCATCTTACATTTCTCATTTGAATATTGTTTATGAAATCCTCTCACGATATCATACTGACCTATCGACTCGCATATTCTTTTCATTTTGATCTCTCATGGACCCGCTTCCTCTTTACCATATTTCTTTATTTCATGCGATGAATAAATTTCTAAACAACATTTTATACTTGGTAAACAAATCAATCAAATACAAATCCCCGGAACGTTGAGGAACGTCGAAAGATTTTGTTTCAAATGGAAAAAGAGATGAATGTCAATGTTCAACTTGATTAACTCGATGAATCAAATAAACTACACGATCTATTTATTACTCAGTTCATTTATGGAGCAATATCCTATCCTATATAATGTAACATTCGGACTCGATGATTTTCGAGATGGATGATCCAATATCTTTTATCACTTCCTAGTAACCCCTCAAACCTTTTTTATGTTTCAATATTTCTCGTATGATGAAGAAAAATTTATTATCCCACCAAATTTTTACTTGGATCACAAAACTCAGCAAAAATGAAACTTCACGTGTGAAGTAATTCTCTTCCACCGAGATAGCGACACCCTGGGTTTCTTTTTTCTACAGTTACAGCGAATGTTACTGTATTAAAAGTTATGTGTCGAAAAAGAGTCCGGCATAAAATGAAGCAATCTACATAAAGTTCGTTCAGAATAGACACGATTTTGATTAAAATTAACAGTGTCTTGACCTTGTCTATTTTAGATAATACTCTTCACATGATTCATCGTGCAAAATCATCAACGCGTTCGCTTGGCGATAATGAGCATTGCAAAAAAGTTGAAACAAGTGCACAATCTAAGATAGTTGTATCCACCTAACCTGGTGGAAATATTTTACAAGATTTTCTGTAAATCTCTGGAAATATTATGAGCATTTCTGAAAAATTTCACATATCAATGATGTGACAAAATCGCCCTCTTCCAAACACATACCAGTTACCAGTTGTTTCTGTGTATTGTAAACATTCTCCACGATCTCATGCAAACACTAGATTCCATTCTAAATCAGAAGCTTCTTCACGCTGCTGCATCGATATTAAATGAATCATTCTCGAAGTTTTTACTTTTCTGGATTATTTACTATCCTGGCCAGTTCCACGCGACTAACAACACTTCCACAGGGAATGACTTTCCCCTAATTTGAACTCACCCTACATGACAGACGTAGGATTCATGACTTATAGTCCTCTGCGCTCTTTTTGAAGGCGTAACCATCGCTTTGAAGAAGCTTTGATTGACGTATCAACTCCCATCTCTTCCACCGAGCGTCCACTATACAGGAAGGAGAATTGATTTTTGAAGAATTCAACCTGCTGTGCCTTTGATACCCCCACGTATGTAGTGTTATTGATATTTTAACCTTTGACAAACACAAATTCGCTGTTTTTGTCTTGTATTATTGATATGAAGAAAAAATTTGTCCTGTGAGAAAATTCTGGTTTTTTACATACCTAAGAAGGATAATATGATAAATTTTTCAATACTTTCAAAACAATTACGACCATTACTGCAATTACTCCAGTTCTTGTTTAACTTGGAGAAAATCAACTGGACTATTCAAGATATTACGCGACACGGAAGAGATATCCTCAATCCCGAAAGAAATCCAGCATCAATTTCTCATGGTACAACAGAATAATTTTGAATGTTCATCAAAACTCCCGAAAACTCACTTGAAACCCTTCTATTCTCGATACCAACTGTTTTTCTATGGATTTTCAGTTTACTTTTCAATCAAGAGGAAGAAAATCTCCCGCAATTGAATTAATAATTATTTCTATTAAGTGCAACCATTTTTTCAGTAGCCTGGCAATCATAGAAAAGTGGTTGGGTCTCTTTGGTGGGATTAACCAATTTCACTTCCCTCAGTTCCCTCTGAATATCTTATCCTCAACTCTTCACGTACTTTCAATCTCCTTTATGTCGACATAATATCGAATAAAGCCCACCATAAGTTTCTCAAGAGTTCACCAACAACCCCTCGCCTTCAACTCCATTCAAACCGAATGAGCTGATGTTTCGATTGACGTGATATTTGAAAAATTCTCCAATGGTATCTTTGAAGTCCACCAGAAATCAATCATCTCAGTGTTCACGGGTTTTTCATGTACTTCTGGGTCACCTGATACTGGTAAAAGTTTATCACAAATCCTCCGCAGACGCGCACAAGTTCTCAAAAGATTCACCAGAAAGTCTTTATGCTTGACTCTTTCTGAAGTTCCCATGTTCTCCCTTTTCAATATTTTGAAAAATCCCGCCGAAAGTCTCCTGAAAGTTCAGCAGAGATCCCTCATACTCGACAAGTTACAGAATTTTTATATTTTGTTGAACCACATAAACCGAATACCACTCACGTTACGAAGATTCAAGCACCATGAGCTTCGTGACTGCACAAACATTTTTAAACTTCAATATTCTTAAATTCTAATAATTCTTGTCTTTTTAACACAATACAAATATTTCCAAAATTTTCTTCGATTTTAATAATACAAGAAGTACGTGAAGTTTTTATAGATTTTCGGTATTTGACGATGATTTATATTCTTCGGTAAACTTGAAACAACGGAGTTCTTGTTATGAGTTCAATCGTTATCATTAAAATTTCATGAAATTTCGATCTTGTATATTCGAAAACAGAGCTTTCCAGTGTATTGGTTTAACAGAGAAGTTATTGTAATTGTAGCAACAGGTGCTTTTGTATATTCCAGAGCAGTAAATTTATCGTAACACCGTTCTGAAAACCACAACCGAACCCACAGATTTCTGTACACGAAAATCAAATGAATTGTGGTGGTTGTTAACAATTTTGCCATATGTAGAATTTAGGATTGATGTTGTTCCAAGTCGCGATTCCAATCTGTTTCTGGTTATCCTTTACAGAAAATCTTAAGGATCAAGATGAATCTCATGAACACAGAAAATATATTACTCCTAGTTTACTATGTTTCTTTTATTTCATTTTTCCCTCTGGTGTCTTGGCTCTGAGACATCCAGGTGGTTTTGTTGGCTCGTAACTTCAAGGGAAATCAATATACTACATTCTTTCTTCCGGAGTATCTCTGATTCTGGATTCCAAAAGGCGCAGAGAATATGTTGAACAAGAACTATCACTCCAAGGGAGAAATCAAATATTCCTCAAATAGAAACTGGGTTTACAAGACTCACCTGGCCCTCGCCTTATTTTTGTGTTCACTAGGTTACAATCAACAATCATTTCAACGAAATTACAATGCGAAAATTTTATCTCATCAGCACTCCACACATTATCTGGAAATTCAAAGGTCCAGATAATTTTCTACTTTCGAAATTTTTCCTGATTCAACGCTGTGAAGAATACACAGTCCAGATCGAGCTGTGGTATTGAAATAACTCCACTGAGAGTTGAATTGACACAAATCGGTGTTGAATTCAAGATCATTTGGATTGAACTACATTTCACACCATTGATTTTCTGCAGTGTCTTCCAAACAAGGGTGGACTGGCTCCCAAATTCTTATCTGGAAAACGTGCTGAACGACCCCAGACATGAAATCCCAAGTACCCAAAACTTGAAAATACAGCAGCCCATGTGGAGGTTTCCACGTCTTCACATGGCAAGTTCGTCCTTGAGAACCAGATGTTTCCTTAACGTTTGAAAATTTCATCATCTCTTTTAAAAAATTGAATGATTCCTCAGAGACCCAGGTGGTGTGACTAAGCAACGGAATTCAAGATAGTTTGTAGGGAGTTGGAATAATACATGACAATCTCAATGCACATTGGATAACTTCATTTTTATCTACACCTTTCATATTTGATTCTATTGAAGTTCCTAAAACATTCATCTGTCCTTGAATGATCTTTTCAAGTCAACTGATAATAATTTCTAATTAGGAAGGTCTTGAATGTGCAACGGAAATCTTAATTGTGAAAAATCATTCTTGCAATTTGCAACATTGTGCTTGACTTCATCTTAATTTCCAGAGAATTTTACGCAACCTCGAGGGAAAGAAACACGTTGCGCATTTCGCTATGGTTTTCACCCTATAATACATTCATAATTTCGCAAAAGTATACAAGTATCAAAGTATACAATTTTTTGATGAACTGCTCACCTCAATTCGAATACATACTCTCCAAGTTTGTCCCTAATATAGTAACCAATCTCAGGAACGTAAGTTAAATGACAACGAAATTAGGTGATTACACTGTCGAAAGGGAAATTTCAACTCCGAGTTTGCTCGTGTTTCAAAACGACTGATAACCAAAGTTCAAGGACGCGTATATCATGGAAATAACTCTCAAATTGCACCTTTATAATTCATTATCGCGCGAAAAGAGAGCCTAGAAGCAGCAGCGATCGTTCGTAATACAATTCCTCATTTCGTGTCTTAATTCAAGTATTTTATTGATCTAAATTGATGAATGACACGTCACATTCAATTGCAGATATAGGACTAATAAAAGTGTTTGAAGAACACATAACAATGTATGTATTGAATCTTTATTCGATTTCTTTTTCACACTGATTGATTCCAGCCAATGTGTTACGATACTTTGATTGCCAAAGAACTTGAACACTTGGCCAACGGTATGAGATCTTATCATCTCACTGTCAATTTTGTCTCTGATACATCCGAAAGAATTGGCCACGAAGTTATATCATCGAGGAGGATACTTTCAAAGCAGACATGGTGTTCGCTGATAACCGATAAGAATGAATAGTTCAACACCGAAGGTAGTAGTTTCCTCGTTCATCACTCTACGTCTCATAATACGTTAGAACCAGAGGAGTATCCGAAGATCTCGTCTCTTTCGCCACGATAATACAGTTTGATCATATACCTCGTATTCCAAGTTCGCTGTACTATGCGTGGTGAATTTATGTTTGTTTTCGATTCGCAGTGCTCGTGGCGCCTATTTTATTACGAGGTCGTCGCGCCAAGAATGGAAGTAAGAAAGAGAGACCGTTCAAGTATTTTGTTGAAGAGAGAATCCATTTTATGAGAGGTCGTTCAGTCGGAGGAACAAAACGGGCACTGAACGCTTCAAGAAAACATCCGTGAATTAATCAGAAGAATAGAAAATTCTAGATAACAATTTTGCAATATTATCTGATAATAACAATGAGTTATTTGATATGATTTGACTGTGGTTTCGTTTTCTCGTTCTTCGCATATTAAATATCAAAATATGTTAGACCTCTCAAAGAACTTCTATGTAACACTGGAGAAGTGGTAGGTATTCGAGTGGATGTATCATGAAAACAACATTTTGCTAAATCAAATGAGAATTCTAATTAAATTCTGATTCAAATTTAGTCATATTTCAAAAGAGCAGTCACAGAACTTCGACTTCCAATTGAAAACGAATAGGAATGAATTAGTGATTATGAGGTCGAGGATTCATCGATAATCATCTGATAAATAAACGTGTTCTTCATTGGAAATTTATTCAGGAGCGTTTTATTGGTATCGATCAGCTGTCGGTAACAGGAATATCCAATTCAATTCACACACACTTTGTACTTCGTTAACTCACAGTCACTGTCGTCTTTTATCACCGATGATCAGAAAGAATTCACTGAAGAAAAGTGTTAATGCCTCCATTCCGAACAGTTAATATTTGCGAAATCTTGATGAATATTGATTTTGAATGTATTAAATCATCCTTGCAAAGTACGTACATTGAGTTGTTCAAACGTACATCTCAGAATACCATACTATAATCTGATAATATGATTAAAGTGATGTACAAAACGTTTATCAGAAGAATAATTTGCTCTCTAAAATTCCATTAAAATATGAAATTAATCTCGTCCTAATCAAAACAAACTGAAATTAATGCAAGGCAATTTTCAAAATGTATTTCATGGCGAGAGTTATTTCAGCAAACATAATAAAGTCAACTTTCTCTCATTTCATATCCTCGTGAGTCTGGAAAAGCGATATAATGAAGAGTGTGACGATATAGAATGATCCCCTTCCACTTTGATAATGAACGTTAGAGGAAGATAATCTATAACCTCCTAATGTCGATACAGAAAGAGAGAAGGAGGAGGAAAGAATAGCGGTGGAAATGAGAAATCGTAATATAATATCAACAAAACTGGATAATTCATTTAATCGTAAATGCCGCCCAGCAGAATTGAGAGGACAAAAAAAACTGTTCTCCATGCAAATAACAAAATGAGTATCCTTTTTCATTTTTCTTCACTTTTATTAAATTTTTAAATAAATTCTTGTGACATTCTCTCACGCTCTTTCGCACTTGTATTCAAGCAAAACTGTCGAGCGTGCATTTTCTATTCCACGATCGAATACAAGAAGAGTTTATTACAAACGAGCCAACTGTTTGAACGAGCGCGAGAAGTTCTTAATGTGCAATAAGATCTACAAAACATACGGAAAAGTCACACAAGAGATGCTCGAGGCGACTAACTCTGACTTCCTACACACATTACTTATCTCATCAGATCCCTTAATTGCGTCCGTCGAACTCTTCTGAGCTATTCGAATTTATCGTTTTCCCTGGTATTTGGAATTTATATTCACATGTTTTGAGAAATGTCAATTAAATTCTACCTTTCCCTACTCATTCGTTATACTTTGGCATTGATTTTTCCACAGATTAGAACAATTCAGGTACAAACACCGCGTGAGTGGGATACTAATTCGGACAATCTAACCTGAACTTATACCGTGAAATTTACAATTATTGTTCCTGTCACCTATTTCAATATCGAAAGGGAGGAATAACGATGATAAACCGCTTATAAATTCCCTGGGAAGCCAGATTTCCGCACAAACATTGAAGTTCCAATAATATTTCAAGGTTGAACATTACCCTTGTAAGCCACAATCAGATCAGATTATATCACCGAACGAACTTACTCCCCTCACTTATGAAACGGTATGTTGCTTCATCTTTCATTAACGATTAAAACTGTAAAGGGACCGCCTTACGCTTTGTTGCTTTTGTAAGCACAATGTAATCAGATTATTATCGTAATATCAGAATTCATCACATCAAAGTAACAAACTCCACTTGGATTTATCACAGCGAACATTCCGTTGGTGTCGGTGGAAACACTTCACAAAGGTTGATTCAAATGAATGATGATGATAAATGTCGGGTTATGAAAGATATCTAGTAAGAATTATTTTCTTTCTTCAAATATTGCGGTCTCTAAAGTGGAAAAAAGTACATGGAAAACTCTGGTGAAAATGACCCTTTGAATTCCATCAGACAAAAAAAAGGCAGCAAGGAGAGGCCTTTTGTGGTTTTCTTGTTACTCCCTTGTTATTGTTATCAACTTCCTCGCAGTTAGAAGTGATTTAATTCTCGATCTCTACACGAAGAAAATCCTACACTGGTGGTTATTGTAGCCCACACGACTGGCTCGTGTTATGCAAAAAAATCATTTCAACACTACTGGTTACTGTGCCTAACCACTAGGGTAGGATTTTCTCGATTTAATCGATCTCTAAAATCAATCATTCAATTTTTCCGTAAAATGTGTACTCTGGAAATATGAACAGTAAAAAGTGCTAAATTTTCACTGGTTGAATCAGTGGAATTACTCGTAGAACTTAATCTTCGAGAAGTATGAAAAATGAAGTTCCTCACCAGTGACGTGCGGGAGACTTGTACAGAATATATGAAAATGCAATAGACAATAAACTGTTCTGCTGTTTAGAATTACCATGTACTCTTCTCAAAAAACTTCAATGCATCTCTTGATCAATTCAATGATTATGAAATACATATTGCATACCCCATAGACACAATTATATGCATTTTATGGTTGTAGAGTTCATGTTGCGTATAGTAGAATAACAGCTTGTGTTCTACATTTGTATAATACATATTCTATGTCGTACAACATGCGTTTTGCATGTGTAGAGCGCATGTTTTATACCCTGATACAAATCGATACACGTTCTACATTTGTAAAACTCATATTAAACACCGTTTGTGATTTGATTTCATGCTTTCATACATTCCACTGTCACCGCCAACGTACGGTAGGTTAATAAAGCATCTCTTACGTGAATTCTCACGTCATGGTACAGAAAATTTTATGAGATACATAGTTTTATACATGACATACGACGCCTTGACATATTATTGTACCAACATTGTACAAAAAAATTCTATGTATATTCCATACAATTGTTTTCCCATTTTTGAATAATGATTACTGACGTTTCAATGAACCGCTGATGGTCCTGCAATGCTGAGGAAGAGCCCTTTTTGACAAGATTTCCCTAATAAATTCCCGATGGCAAGAAAAAATCTTTGTTAAGACCTGAATAAGATCAAAGTTAATTTAATCAAGTTCAGGATATTTTTCTAGTCGAATATTCTTCAAAAGACTTGGCAGGACGTCTTCCTTTCTCTTCCGGTACTCACGCCAGGATATGTTTCAATCGTTTCAATTGACAGAAACATGATTGGTTCCACCCAGTCTTATCGAGTCACAAAAATCCACATTTCGTGATTATAATCTTTCACTTGAATCCAAAATCCGGATCTAAGTTTGAACAATAGAACATCACAGACTTCTTATTTCGAAGCTAAAATTATCCCCCTCACTTTTTTGTGTAATAATCGTTTCCTGTCCGAGGTCATCGTACAAGACGGTATCTCAATTAATCTTGTGGCGACGGTAATTTGATAAATGAAGGTCTAGTGGCTTCATAAGTGATCACCCATCCTCAAAAGGTTGACCCGTGTCAAAGTAACAACATCGTAGAGGGAGAACCATCTAGGAATGCACGGATGAATCGATCCTCATAGGTGCGATACAAAAAGTACCGAGAGTGAGACTATCCGTCGAAAAGAATAGTACTTTCCCATAGAACAATTCATTTTTTAACATATTATTCACACAAATTTAAGATGTCTTATACAAACATGTTGTAGATTTGTTATGAATGTGGGACATGTTTAAGAAAACTTGAAGGAATCTGAATACGTTGTATAAAACACCCTCTCATAAGACTCGTCTAAAAGATATTCCAAGACATGAATTTTCAATTGGAATATCATGAGGACAGTGTAGATAATGCCTGTTATTCTCCACCAAGAAAGTATCACAACATGAAAATTAATAATATTCTCATCTTTGTACTGTTCCCCACTGTTTCTCGACTTTGTATCGATAGTTCGATCCTGAACACTGGAAAAACTCCAACGTACGAAGATTACAATCTTAGAAACTATTTCCAAGTCATATACCTCCCTATAAAAACTCGTACGAAAAATGTCCTTATTCCCTCCTTGCTGTATTGTACCACGTTCATTACACCACATTTCACGATTGATTTTAACGAAGAATTCGACTAAATTCTTTATAAGACTCCGCACGGGTAACCACTCCATACATAAATTACATCGAGCCATTTTTCTTCATGAACGAGTATCCGTACATCACTTACATGTGGTCCTTTGGGAACGATTTGACCTTTTGCAAGAGCGATCTTCGGTATCAAAGTTTTTTTTGAAGATGGAAAGTTTTCTCAAATTATCACATAAACCAACTTCCAATAGGGTTTCTTATCAATCTCGAGAAACTTTTCTTATTCATATAAAGTGTGGTGCTCCAACAGAAGATTCAGGAAAATTTGATTGATGAAGATACCTGATATTAGGGTCTCTTCTGGATCACGGAAATGATATTTCATTCGTGATTGGTTCTAAACAGTGTTTTTCTGAATGGATTATGTTTATAGAAACTCGAATATCATCATCTTCTCCGAGATATATTAATATGTATCTTGAAATTTCCAAAGTTGCCTTTCTGTACAGGCTGTGTAGTCTTGAATAGACTCTCTAACTCTTGAAACTTGGATGCGGCGCTAGGTACTCATAGTTCCCACAGTCATAATTAATAAGCATATACTCAAGCAAACAAGCTCAATTGGAATTAATTTCCATGTTACATAAACTTGAATTCGCAATTTATTGGAAACAATAATACCGTGAATTCTCGAAAGCACGTACATGCTTCATATTTATGAAGCGATAAAAATGAAATCGTGTTTCTTAAACTCGACAGATTCATCATGAAACTCTATGAGGAGTGAAAAGTCCAACTTGACTCGGTCTTATTTTCTTTAGAGATTAATTGGAATTGCGTGTGTAAACAGATTTGAGATAGAAAAATATTCCATAGAGAACAAAAGTATCCATAGGATATCTACAATGTTTTGGAACATCCAATGAAGATATTGGATGTCCATTGGATATCTCATATCCAGATTAGGAGGGCCCAAGAAACAGTGATAGTTGGAATCTACTCACTCTGACCCCCTAAGATTGTTCATATTACTGAAAAAATGAACTTGTATAAATAAATTTATCACAATGAGTTTCAAATATGGAATTCGGGGGCAAATTCGAGATTTTAATCGGTTCTTCGAATATATTGTGTATTTCGCAGTTTGTTGCGAAATTGAGCACAGTGCGGGGAGTAAAAAGGCAAGAAAAAGCTATTAATTTTGAAAGTAAGAAGTTTTCTTCTCACAAAATGGCAATATCTCATGGCGATCTCCGTGTCTACGATGAGAATTCATTTGATCGGGAATATTCCGGCAGACAGGTCTTGAAAGTTTTACTTTATAATATACCAAAAGTTGAGCTGAATTTACGTGAAAATGTGGAATAAATGGGATTTTGATATCAGAGCGTTGCATCCTTTCCCGCATCAAAATAAACCCCATGCAGGCACTCATTAAATTTATATAATTACCGTGAGATACTCTTTGTCATATTGAAGTAACAAAGAACCATGAGTATTCAAAAATTCACCACACATTCTTAGAATTTAATCCACAGACTACTGAAAAAATACAGAGTTATCGTATCTGTTTCCATAATCAAGTACATTTCACGGATGCGATACTTTGGCTGCTGATAAACTTCTCTCCGGGTAGTAGTTGAGCATCAGCTTGATTCTACTTAAGTCCTTCAAATCAGTAGCAGTTTTGTAAAAGTCCCATAGGAGATCGGAGTTAAAGTTCAGTTAGAACTAGTGATTATATGATTTATGAAACAAGTAAATTGCTTCATTCACAGACTCATAATTCTACTTTCATACAATTCTCTTACAGAATTCTTTGATAATTAACACCTTACTATATACATATAATAAAGTGATATTACGATCGAAATTAGATTTTTGAACTTTGTACGGAGATAAACAAATAAAGTCCCATCTCAATTAGACAATGATTAAGGTGATATATTTCTTATGCGAACGTAAGAGATTAAAAATGTCTTTTTCCTCCCGGTGATCAAAGCCATTTCGAGATTACTTTTATTTTCCATAACTTTATTGAATGTTTGCAATTAATTAATATTTCCCTCCTAAGATCCTGATTCAAGGATTGTTTGAATTAATTGAGCATCCTCCTTTGTCTCATTCTCCTCACAGATCCCTTAATTGAGTTCTTCGAGGACTCGCTCGGAAAGATTCGTCGATTTTATACGTACGTATAATATCATTAACATATTCTTCACGGTGTTTTGTTTTCAAATATCTGGGAGAATTCTTTTAACTCGATGCCAGAAAAGTCCAGATTTCAGAGAAAACTGTGCAATACATTCGTTTTATGAAAATAAATAAATTGCCTTTTGAAAAAAAGACTCAATTCCTCAGCATATTACAAGGCAAAGAAATGAAATACCAAATCTTTTTGATGAACTAGTTGAAAATTCCCTGCTACAGCAGCTAACTGGATTGTTAAGAGAGCAATTTAATCAACTATATAAAATAACAAATTTCTCGTTGAAGTAGCAACATTCTCCGTATCATATACAGAGTTGTGAACAAATTTTTATGAGAAGAGTCAACATTTTTTGCTGTCACAAGAGAGACTTTTCACGGTATATCTTCCTCTTCGTACAGAAATGTGAATTACGCGAACAAAAATTACCGATACTTCTCCTGCACCGAAAATTAGATGCATTCAGATCTCATCAGATTCGAGTAGATCCGAATTTTGGCTCATAAGATCAGATTTACATGTATCGAGATCTGGTTAGATCTGTGTAGCAGATCGCATTTAATTTTGATGAACGATTGATTGTTCAATTACCAAAAATTTTGTGATATTTTCTCACGTTTGAATTCAAATTTGAACATGTGTGTTAGCAAATACAAGATAAAATTGCAGTTTTCCAAATCCCAACAGATCTGTCCAGTCATCTAGAATGAATTGTTAGAATAACAATAAAAATTACGCAATCATCATTTCATTACGTGGATCCTTTTTTGTAATCTCCGAAATTGGATAAAAGGAGAACAAAAAATTTCAACAAAAACTTTTTCTCTACAATCATTACTTTGAATCATCTGATTCTCGTAATGAAAAAATTGTAACTGATCAAAGATCAAAACTGAACATAGGAAACACTGTTGAAAATAATACAAAAATGATATTGAATTATAAAACAATCTGTGATATGAAATTTCTTATGAAAAATGATTCTAAATTTTGCAACAATATATATTAAGAGATATAGCCACATGTGATAAGATAATACGTAGTTTTGTAATGCGGATACGTAAAAACCCTCATAACCGTGTTATTAAATCTTGTACTGATTTTTGAAACAGATTAGGTAAGGAGATTGAGATATGTCTTGACTTCTCCGCTGGAATGTTATGTACTACACGTACTCGTAAACCAAAAGCACAGATCGATGGTACTCTTCTCTATCTTTTCTCTGCTTTTTCAAAATGGTTCGTATCAACCGTGCATCGGAAGAATACCGAATCACACGTATCTACAGAAAAATTTGTTTTTCCTAATTCCTAAGCGATAAAAACTCGTAAGATCCATTAAAATTTCGTATATAAAAAATAAATACCGCAGTTCGAGATGAAGCTGAAACTAGCAGCCGTAAAATTAGCAGTCGACTGTTGTAGCTTCTGATTGAACGTCGTTGAAGTTTATTTTATACCAGAAATCGATTGAGCAGCCCTTCACTGCACTTATCAGATGCTCGAATCCTTGATAAAAATTTTGTGTAAAAAGTTATAACAATCGGCTGCTAGCTTTACAACTGCCAGTTTCAGCTTCATCAGTTCGAGATAAATTTGGAGAGATTAAACAAAGAACACATCAAGTACAATCTTCGAATTACAATAAATTTGAGGATGAGATTAATTTAGCGCTACCCTGAGGAACATATAAATCATCGCAGCATTCTTCACCTTTTGCCGTATATCGAGCTTTCGAATAGAACACAATTTTCCCACCGTGATTATTGGATTATCGAGTCATAAAAAAAAAATCAATATCAAAACAAAAAGTGAAATCTTTTTCTCTGTGTTTCAGCTCTACGATTTTTCATAAACGTAAGCTACTTATGTCACGCAAACCTGGCGATATTTGAATTAACATCATCTAAGTCATCTCTTAGACCCTTTGTAAACTTCAAATACCGTAATTCCAGTTTGTAACTTCCACAGAGAATTTACGTGATTTCACATGGGATCTTATAAGTAAATTCGTATATTGGGTGGAGAGTAAGAAATTGAAACTCGTAAATATCATCTCAGTTGTATTCGTATGATATATCAGCGCATGTACACTGTGCGACAAGCATTTAGAATTTTATATCAATACGGAGAAAAATATGAGAAGTTGAATAATTTCGACGGTATAAATTGAAATCAATTAAATAGTATCCTACCAAACGCTCCGGATGCTTTAATTCTTAATGAAAATTGCGAGTAAAGAACTATGACAATCGGCTGCAAGCTTTACAGCTGCCAGTTTCAGCTTCATGATGAATCCTGCACTCATCATAAACAAGTATAACAAGGTATGTTGGTAGAATTACCACAAGCATACACTGTAAAAAACTTTTATGCACGTTGTGAAGTAACACATAAACGCGACAATTCCCATTTATGTAGAATTCGAATAATTTTGTCAGCTTCTAATAAAATATGAAGTTAACCCGATGAGAGTTCCTAGTCGGGATTATTATGTCATGAGTCATAAAAAAAGGACTATTTTATGAGAAGAAAATATAATTCTCAGAGAAAGGAATACACTTTATATTCACGCTTATACTGTTTGGCATTGAAAATAGTAATAGAAAACATTTTCATCACAGTAGATGTCATTTTCTCCTCCACCTCTGTCTCCAACATTTTTATTTCTCATTATCAAAGCATTGCATGCGAGGTTGGTGAGATGGAGAGATGAAATTTCGATGGTTGAAAATGAGATGAGGACACAGACCAGAGGGTGAGTCTCCATTAGTGGCAACTTGTACGCGGTGAGACCTGGACAACCATTATTGTTTCAATGATGTAATAAGAGAATTTATGGGCCAATGTGATATAAAGGGAAGAGGAGATTGCTTTTCATTCAAGCAATCTCTTCATCCATGAAATGTTGTTGTGTTCAAAATTAAGATTCACATTTACATTGACATTCCACTTCCTAGCAATCATATCAGTTTCTGTCCGTACAGTACTTGAATTAGAATTTCTATTACCGAAAACAGGTTCACCATTACAGCAGGATAATTTAGATGTTAGAATGCATTTTTGTGAGTTAAAAATTCGACTAATTCCTCAATGATGAATGAACTGTAGAAAAATAACGTTACATATGCTCTGTGCACGTAATTACGATAAATCGTTCTCCAGATTACAGAATGACGATAATCACGATAGCAAACCTCACCGTGTTCTTTGATATAAAAAATGCATTTCATATTTCATCTCGTAACCAAGGTACGTCGTATATTTATATGACCTGTGTTTTGCGTTGACTCGATACGTATTCCCTCTTACGATTCTAAATTCCGATTTCTCTTCATTCCCAAAGCTTTACATGTCGTTTCTCATTAGAGCTTCTTTGATTCACATTTTCCGACCTTCTCGTGGTTTCTGCTGCACGATATATGAACGAATCAAACCATTTTAATAATCTTCATGCGCATCACGTGGATTCTGTACGTCAATCAATCTTTATAACTTCTCCTACATTTTCACCTTTCGTCGCTATTTACATCAACTTAATCTGTAACCCGTGGGATTCAGTTCAAGTGGGTGGATCGTCTAAAGGATTTGGGAGTGAAATTTTTCTCTTTCTCTTTTCTCTTCAACATGATAAAATAAAGGCATGACATCAATCGATAACGTGTATGTGACAGGTGAGTGGAGACGGAAAAGAAATGAACATCGGGGTATTACGTCTTTTGCATACGCAATACGTGTTCGTACAAAGCATCTCGACGTAAGAACAAGAGCAATTTCAAAAGAAACACGATACATCTTTGCTCGGTGTTTTTCTTAAATTTATGCGGAATGAATGAAAAACAATTCTAAGAAGTAGCCTGGGTCTCCAATTTGTTCCTGATGTTTTCAAAGTATTTGCGTTCCGTTTTCTCACGAACACTCGCTCTCAGATACGAACTTAAACTCAAACAATCGAGTAATTCGAACCTTTATCGATTCTAACGATTTCTTGGATAATTGTTGATCGAACGAGTGAGAGATATGCAATTATTCTCAGATACTTTGATTTGGACAGAACAGATTGGAGTTCAATTTAATACAATTCTTCATTGATGTTTCTCCGAGAACTGTTGGAAATAGTGCTCATGGTATCTAAAAGAAAATTGATTTAAAAAATGATTTGATTATAAGATGCGTTATACAGGGATCATGACATCTTACAAGACATCCACAAGATTCTACTGAAGAAGAATACAGAGAGAAAGGATAAAAAACACCCTGACATCAGCTAAAATTTGGAAATCTAAATGCTGAATTCTTTTAGCGATGTATTTTATTCGAATTCAGTTCAATTTTTTGTATGATCTCCATTTATTACAATAAGTATGATCAGCAGAACGCTTTATTCAAGCACGGGCTGACGACCAACCCTGACTACGCCAAAAGGAGAGAATATAAACGAGATGATCAGATAAGACAATAAGACTTGTAGTATAATATATTGAAAGTATAACAATGAGAATAATTTTGCTTTCACTTTCTGGAGAATATCTTAAACCCCATGGATATCGTGTCCACGTGTGAAATGATGTTTTCCAACACAAGTTTAAATCACTCTGTGATCAAATTGTGCTAACAATCAGTTCCAAATACTACCAAAACAAAAACCCGATTCAAATAGAATTCGTATTAAAAAAGATTCAAGTTGACTCAAATTCAGAGCGATTCAAGACATAGTGAATAAATGGTTCCATTTCACTGTTTTTTGGATCACTCTGAATCGAAATCAACCCTTGGTTCTAGAGTGGCGCGACGTGGCTGAAGATTCGGTAATCTTGAACATTTAGATGAAGGATAAGAACATTTCACAACATTGGAAAAGAATTGAACTGAAGTTTGAATCGTTGATTGAAACAAATCGGTGAACTAATAACAAAATCCTGAGCTGTTCAAAATCCGAAATTTTGCAGTCAATTTTTCAAAAGATGTTTCCAATTTCAAGGAGTTGGTTGGAGAAGATAAACTCCGATGATTTCTTAAATTTGACACGTTTGAATTTTCGGTTTCAATGAACGATCCAAACTTCAAGATGCTGGAATCATGGCACAGCATTTGGACATGTTTTGATCAACATCGAATCACATAGTGCAAAAAAGTGTATTTTATTGTCAATGTAAACGAAAGCAAGGACTCTTTATACGGGAGATCATAACATAATACATATCCATGAGAATTTCAGTTGTTCCAAATCACAAAGAGATTTTGCAGAATTTAATGGTCTAAAGAATTCTGTCAAAAATATTTACTGGGATTTCTATCCAGTTTGGAAGTTTTTATTTATCTCTACGACTGAATTGAAAAATGTATTTCCCCAAATATGAAATTTAAATGAAGACGAGAATAAAAATATGTAAAATTATTCCCCCATTGTTCTTTTATCTTATCTGGAAGCCCATCATGTCAGCATTGATTTCAACCTAAAATACGATGAGAGAATTATTATTACCTAACATAACTCATCACTTGTTGATATATGAGAATTGTTTTTATTGCAGTAATCGAAGAGAATACATCAAATTTCGTAGATGAATGCAACCGAATGTATGTATGTTTCACATTCCATTAGGTTTCTCCATATCTCAGCTGATAGATTTTATACAAACTTCTTATCGCCTTATTGATCTTTCCCAGATTTTAATTTTCGTCCTGATTTTCGCAAAACCTCCCTGACAAGAATCTGATGCGACAAAGATCCGAATGATGAGAATCGAAGATAATCCGACTATGTCCATGGCATATTACATGAAATATTAACTCAGGGTTAATAAGATTCTTTTCCAAAATTGAATTTCCATGTGAAAAACAAAGAGAATATTGAATTCTTCCATATAGGTTATACATCTGTAGATGAGTTCGTTTTTAATAAAACTGTTCCCTCGAAGTTTTGTTCAAGGCTTTCTCCTACCGCTGGATGGAGAGCGGAAGACCAAATAATGGATATGGAACCTGTGGATAAGACTACACAGGAAGATTCCATTTTTTTATCTTTGATTCAAGAATAATCTTCTGATCCTCTGCCAGAAGAATTAATACTTTATTACTCAACACTTAACATGTCTATCGGTCTAAGCTAAATATTTAAACACCAATTCATGGAATTACATGATTATATATTTTTGCATTTTTTAAATACTTGAAATTCTCTCAAAAATCATGCAAGAGTTGTTCATGGTTTCTCATTAAAACCTCTCAAGGAAACTATACTGTGGAATTGACCAAACACATATTTTCCGCGTGGGATTCTTTTGTTAAAATCGATCAAAAGCCCCTATTGTTACATAAAATACATTTTCCACATTGAACGTACGTTCATTATTGTGAAATTATAAAACCAGAAGGAGTTTTCTTTATAGACACCCTTTGGTTTAAAAATGAGTATATGGAAGATAGGGTTACATACTCAACATAAGATGAATTTACTCCAATTATGGAGATGGATATTTATAACTCATCATTTAACTTGTGATAAATTTACGCCTTCGAAAATAGTTCACATATAATGTATAAATACATATATATATAATTTTCCCACTCAAATAATCTTCATAGCGCCCACTCGGGTAGTCGAATACAACCCTCTCCAATTAGCTGACATAATTCGATTATAAAACATCAATACCCTGAACTTGAAAATCCTCGAATACCTCTCAAATCTATAAAAATTCGTTTCTTTATTCCCTTTGTGTAGAATTGAGAATGGTTTCATTAAGAAATTTCCCCCACAAGATTATATTATCGATTGTATATATTTTTAGCTAGAAGAGATTTCATTCACCATCCATCTATATAACAAAACAGAAATAAGATTATTCTTACCTAACTTCACCTTCTTGACTCGATTTTCATCCTCGTACAAATATAATTCTCCTTTTCCTCATCGCCCTGTGGTTGCCATCATCGCTTCGATTGCTCGATGTTCCCATCAAATAGCATTAAACAGCTGCAAGATAAGTTCTCAAAACACGAAATACATTTTTATCATCGAATCAACAATTACAAATCCAATCTCTCATCACGATAATCAACACTTCCTTGCAATCACGAAAGAAGACCTCGAGATGAGAATTTCTTTGCACAATTCGTACAGTACAATAAAAAAAAAAACTGTTCTAAATTTTGCCAAGGAAATAATTCATCACTCGATTTGACAGTGAAATTCAGAGGCAAGAATTGATCGGTCTGTTCTCCGTCAATTACAGATCCGTTCCTCGTGGGATGTCGCCAAAGCTCTTCTTCTTTTCATTCTGCCACTTGTTGTCCTCAATTATATTATTTTCCCTTTCTGAAACTCTATGTATAATTCACATCACTTCATATTCTACTACCACCACTCGCACATTCTATACAATATTCATTGAAGACATCACACACGAGGTTTTGTGTCACGTTGAATCGTTTCTTCGAGCGATTCAGAAACTTCCGGTCTGTAACCACACGTCCATTTCGCGCCAATTCTTTCGAACGTTCGGATGCTCTCACCTCAAATTAATGGCTCAGATTATCTTGATTCTCAAGTCTTCGAGTCTCTCGACGAAAAAATTCCAAATCTTGAAGTATAATTATCCTTTCTTTTATAGAGCTCTTACGATCGTCGAAGTGAAGTTGAGTTACCGAAGTTGATTTATAATTCTTTGAAAGCAGAAAAAAAATAATACATGGATGGTTGATCAAATTTTCCTGGAATTTTGTTTGGGTTCTATGGAAACTTCATTCTCGAATTGTAGCATTCGAAACTTCTGGGGAGAGTGGGAAAATAAAGGGAGCACGATGTGTTTCACACGGAAGCCGCGCGTCGACTGAATCCACGATCTCGACGAACCAAGTACAAGAGTGGAGCAAAGCCGCGTTCCCTATATTCTACGATTGCGGTAAGAGACTAAGGTTTTTATTCCTAACTCGTAATGTCCAAATAAAAAAAAAATAAAGTTATACCAGGTATATATGACCATCTGAATATGAAACTAAGCATGCATATACATACAGTCGTCGTAACAATTGTATACATGCATGAGTTGACGGAGAACAATTTTTCATGAGGTTCGTATATTCATGCGAGAATGTTTTCGATTTGAATATTGTTATGACGAGAAATAATGGGAATAAAATCCTCTTTCTAGAGGATACCCGATGTCACATGCAGAATATTTTTTTGCATAATCTTGTTGGATAGTTGTATTAAAACTCACGAATGATGGAAACGAGTGTTTGGTATTGTCTGATTTGGATGAAGGTTTTTCAAAACTTAAAATCAGTTTTCCAATATCATTTATGTCAAATTTTTTCAAGATTTCATTAGATTTTTTGTGGATAGAAAATTTTCTATTATTTCATATAATTCAAGCATAAATCTTGCCGTTTTTTAATCATTTTTTTCATTATTATATACAAAGTTGGATAGAAAAATGATTTGTACTGCATTGCATGCGATTTGAAACAATTCATTTTTGAAGTCCACATACAATTCATTCCTTTTCTTCTTTGGAGAAACATCAGTTTCATTCACAGTGAGTACCAAGCGATCAATAATGATTCAACTAATAATATCTAGGGTGAGAGAGGGTTTCCTAAAAAAAGAGAATCATCATCGAGCCAACGACACAAGAAAAAATTCATCATTAAATGCCATTCAAGCTGAATTTCATTTCAGGTGTGGGAATTTTGACGAATCGAATCATTTATATTAAAAAAATGTGTAATTTTTTTACATTCCCTATGCACGGAAAAAAATTTGCGGTAAATTCTGGAACAGGGGTTGTTTCTATTACCACTGAAAACAAAGTGGAGTAATTTTGACCGAATTGGAGTACATTGAATGCCAATTGCAGTGAATTACTCTCCAAAATTGTCCCTGTCCCAAATTTCATCTCAACTTATCAAGTAATTTTTTGCGTGTCATTATTTTCTACTATGAACTATTTTCTTCAAATCTCACCCGTATAAAAATCATGAGAATATCAAATAGCATATAACATTCCCATAATTTGTTTATGATCTTGACATTTGGGTACATACATTTGTGAATTATTCATCAAATAATTGGAACCACTGAATATCTCGAACAAATATTCGTGAATTATTTATCCCATACTCCAAATCCCTAATGAGTATTTCGAACAAATTTTGTTGTTGTTACAGTTCACTCAAAGTTTGAAGCATTCAACCACTAAATTGTTTGCTCCGCAGGATAATAAAATATTCGAAAAATCATCATTTGAATGATCAGAATGGATTATGTACATCAAGAGGAGAGATTGAATCATTCATGAGACTCAATTGATGATTGAAACTTCACTTTATCGTCATTACTTGGAAAGCCACGATCGATATATCGTAAACCTGTATCACTTTGAGGGAAAAATTATATACACCTCTTTTCATTGTATCTGCAGAATTTATGTGAATTTGAATCAGGTAACGATGAAATTTTGGTTTCTGTTCTCAAAGCAAATGGAATTTGGAATTTTCAGAATCCACAGTAGAAAATTTTGTCCAAATTATATATAATTTCTATAGAATTATTATAAACTATATCGGAATGTATGTAAATTATATACAGTTTTGAAAATCTCCCCACTTGGGAGTGAACAAGAATTCCTTTTGAAAATTGATTAATTTTGTAAAATGAAAATGACTGTGAAGAATTATAACCATTTTCTTCGGAATTTTTGAGAGAATTGCCAAAATTTGAGAAATTCCATTGAATTCTTCGAATATGCTTCGAGATTCAGTTGAAGTTTCTCAAAAGTCAGTAAAATTCATCTGTATTTATACGAAATTATGGTGAAATTATGATAAATTCTATGGATATCCAACACAAGAATCCTACAATTCTTCTACACTTCATGAAAGTCTGCATATAATTCGAATGTAGACTTGCATCGAAAAATAATTCTACAGCATTTATTTATAATTTTTATAGACTTGATGTATATATTTTATGAGAATTGTAGATAAATTCTCAATATTCAAACCATGATTCATGCAGCTATGATACGAAAACTTTATGCATAAAATATCCCATCGTATATGACACATGATTGATCAGAGACCTATAATTATTATCACGATGTACACAGCGCAGACCAGTAAAAATCGCATTCTGTTATGAAAACTTGGCATTCGCATCTAAGCATCATTTGGTTCCCCCGACTTTTTCACTCACTTCATTTCTAGGACATCGTAGATTGATGATCAAATATATTTCGTTGATGCCAGCCTGTTTCGCTGTGAGTCAAAATGAAAAATCGTACAAGTATTCATAGCCATTCAGGAATATTCTGTTCCCATTTCCGTATAAAAAATTTACCACAAATTGATAGGTTCGCTAAACAAAACCACAATACTCACTACGAATGTTCTTCAGCGAAGCTGTTTGTCCTTGAATAGACAGGCATTCTTCTAGACATTATCAATCTCGGTTTTTGCATGTATACTTATTATTCCACTGTTCTTACGGATTTGAATACTCGCTGCCACAGCTAACTGGATTGCTCAAAGAGCAAAATTTTCCGTATTATATACAGAATAGCAAACAAATTTTACTGAAGATGTCGGAAATTTTCGCTACCACAGCTAAGAAATTGCTGTCATAGCTAACAAGATTGCTTTTGCCAAATGAATTGTTGTCACAGTAAAAACTCCGCCGCTCCAGCAACAAATACTCAGCGAAATCAGATTTCTATGAATTGTACAAAAATGTGAAGTGTTTCATCAATACTTCTTGTAACCTTACCTTATCTTTTCGAATTTCAAGTCTTGATTTTGTTCAACCAGCGACTTTCCGTCAAAAGTATGACAATACAACGTCCGACATTGCAGAAATTTCAAAAGAAACGAATCACTATTCTTCCGAATAAATTCGTTCCTACTCTTCATTATGAACTATCATATTTTCATTCCACCCTCCAGCTTTTAGCTCACTTCCCGTTTGATGAAATCTACGACTTCAGATCAGAAACAGATTCCGATTATCTATATGTGAAAAATCGTTCTTCATTTTTCCACTCCAATCATAGTTTGAAATAAATTACGAATATATTTGGATTCGATTATTTTGTAATTACTTACGCGATTACACGGTGAGATAGTTCAATATATATGTGCAAAACAATACGGATGATTGGGAAAAAAAATTAACTGAAATTAAATTAGTGGAGTACGTGGTGCAAGAAACAGACTTGGAGTTAAGCTTATGGATAGAAGTAATCAAAGCAGTTGTTCATATTCTTAATTGAATCGATATAAATTGGCGAATACACGCCAGAAAGAGAATATTTTCAAGAGATGTGAATAGTTGTTAGTCCATTCTCCTGTGAATATTTAATAAATGCGAATAAATATTGGTTTACAGTAAATAAACATGAATCTAATTAAAACTCCAAATTGATGAAACATTTTTCTTATCAATGAAATTCGATCATTCATCATTAAATTAACGTTTCTTGCATGAGTTTGATAATCTGTGATCCACAGTTCTTACTCTTGAATCCTGGCACCAGCAAACTAATTATTGAAATAAATAGAATCGATTGAATTCGTCAACGCGTACATGCAGAGTAATCTTCTTAGTCACAGTAACATAACTGTGTGACAATTGTATTCTACGAAATAGTGAACGTAACTATAATCATCGTTACGATAGGAATACAAATGTATAATTGCATTATCAATCGAAATATAATTTATGTAACTATATGAAAATAGTATCTGTCACAAGTTTACAATAGTTGTACTGACAATAATATTGTAGTTTTTCACTTCATAGTTAGAGAAATTATGAATCTATAGTCAACAAGATTATTATTGAGAAGCTCATTGTTAACTGTTTGCGAACAATTAACATATCACATATTTTGTTTTTTTTAATTATTAAACAACAACAATGTGCTGCATCCAGAATGATTTCTTTCATCATTGACTTGAATATCTCACTGTATTCCAGTAACAAGTGAAGAGTATGGATATCATATGAAACTGTGTTATTAATTTCAATAATAGCAAGCAGCTTACACTGCATGATTTGGAAGTTACATTATAATTATGATACAGTGACAAACTGTGGTTGGTGGATTGCATCCACAAACAAGCCATCATTGTTCTCCACCTGCAATTCTAATTTCCAATGGATCCTGGTAAACAACATTTCTGATTGACTTGTTCATTTCAGTTACAATATCCGTTATCAAAACTACTGGAAAATGAAATATTATTCTCGAAGTAGTAATTGCCTTTCAATGTCAGACGCAGTAATAGTCATTTTATGCACAAAGTGGAAAATATTTTTCCGAAGGGAAAATATTAAACAGTTCAGTCTCGAATAATCAATTCTGCTGAATTCATATTTCATATATATTGCAGAAATAATCTACATATCTTCCAATATTTGATAATTCAAATAAGAATAGTATTGATCAATCTTGTTTCAAAGGAGAAAAAAGTATCTGTACAAGTGTTATATTTGAGTTCGACATCACAAGTGAATTTGTACTTGAATCACGTTGTTTTTCAAAAACATTTGACTTCTAACGAACTATTTTTAACAGAACAAAAGATTATCAAAGTACTTGAATTTGTACTTGAGAGATATCCTTGAAAATTATTTATAATTGCTACTTGTGATACTAATTAGAATTGAAAATATGCTTACTGTATTTATTCATTCTGAAGGATTCCCACATGTGAAATGATATCGATCAAAAATTACATTGAACTACCCTTCTCTCGTGCAACACTGCTTTGAGTGAGATTGAAAAATCTCGTTTAAAATAAACGTGTAAAATGTAATCGTTCCTGTTCACCGAAAATATGCAGTTAATCAATATTTACTGACCTTTCATCTTTTCAACGTTTCACGTTAATGTGCATAGATACATAGAAAGACCAGCGAGGAGTTAATTCTACTGCTTCGAACACATAGAAAGTACAGTGATTTTATAAATGTAATTTTCTAAGAACTCTTCGTTTTTTCATCGTTATTTCCGCTTTTGGCATACTCTCCGAAAAGAATTTTCATTACCTCGTTTAAAATATCTTTTCACGTTTGATTGGGAATTAGAAGTAACGTATGAAGAATTTCAATCAACGTCGATTTATGAAAGTTCTAAAAACTATAGGAAAGCAATTCAAAGCACGTCATGATGTGGAAACTTGATGTGAAAATCTTTAGAATTTCATAAATGACTTTGGAGTTGCTCTAGAATATATCCACAATGTAGATGGCGAGGGTGAAATGTAATGCCTATAAGCTGTGCTTTGACTGCATTTACTATGATTCGAAATCCGCATTGCAGACGCTCCAATTTTATAGCGGCTAGAGAAGAGAGCGGAAGAATATCGTTTGAAGACGGGTGTTATGATTTCCTGAGATTCGATAAAATATGATACAAAGGAATAAATATGTTCATGTTGTTGAATTATTTCGTGTAACAGGCAAAATATTCATTGAATCCTTATAAGTTCGGAATTTATGAATGCACAGCAAATCTCGGGTATCATAATTTTCAATTAGCACAATAATTTCTTACAGAAACCTTTTATCGAACAGTGTTAAAACGAAACAGAACTCTAAAATTATGATAACTTCCTCAATCAGATCCCATATCTTTTTCTCCAGCACTGACTGCTAGCAGAGTTCCAACATTCGTGATGAATAGTATTTGTCTTTCAATTATATCCTTTGTTTCTTCAAGGCACAACATAAACTGAGAATATTCAACACTAAAAGCCATCTTCGCTAAGGTGTTATCTCCAAGCGAAATAGCCAATTTTCCCTCAGTTTTAGACTAGAGTTGAATGTGCTAGAACTGGAACACAATATCCACACTATAGAATAGTACAAGAATTTTAACATGGTGGAAAATTAGGCACCATTTTTATATTTCAACAGTCAGTTTCAGGAAAATATGCTCTGCTACATTTTTGCATACATTTCACCGGAAGTCTGTGAATTTACAATGGAATCTACGATGAAATGTAACACTCTATTTCTACTTTATCGCAGAATCCATCTAGCTAGAACTGTAAAAACAAATTTAAAAATAACAGATAAAATTTGATGATAAAAGAAAAACATAAATATTCCCAATCTACATCCACGTAACAGTTGAACAGATGTCAACAATAGATAAAACATTTTCTATTCTCTATTTATCGATCCAGGGATACTTTGTTGACGATGAACATGAATTCAATGACAGTTTCTCCCCATGGCATGTGACTCAAAATCACTGGAGAGAAAAAATGAAAGCAGAAACGTGAAGCTGGCCCCTTTTTTTCTCACGACAACAAGATATTACCCCATCACCTCCAACAACCCCTCGTTACTCGTCATCGTTACGAGGTCTCGTCATAAAAAGCGATCATTTCCTCACATCAAATTCACGCCCTCTTCTTCCTCCCTTTCCTGCAAAAGACTTTCCCTTGTATTCCCAGATAAAAATCATTTGGAATGTTTTGGACACGGTAATGTTTATGAAATTATTACCACCATTATTTGAAATTCTCATGCTCTCCTTTTTAACTAAATAATAATACAATGATAATAATTCAATTATCAACGGAATCTCGGCTTTTATTATCTTTTATATATTTTTTTCAATTTATAAGAGAAAATTTATCATTCCAGGATTATCATGAGAACACACGTGATGATAAAACGCGAAAAGAAAAAGATTTCGCTGTTATATTCTTCAACGAGATCTGATCATAAAGAGTGATCGTAGATAAAGAAAAACAAAGGATATTGCTCACGTGTACAATCGTTCTGGCAATTCACGTATTCTTTTGTGGTCGTTTATCGCGAAAATGTTTTGTTTTATTTTCTGAATGATCTGAAAGATTCCAATTTTGTCCGGGTGTGAAGAGACGAGGTGTTTCAATATAAACAACTCTTTCGGTTATGCGATAAGGTGGAATGGGAATAAAATTTGGATACTGAGATTGAAATATTGACGAAATTTTCATGAGGAATAGTGGTTGAGAAGATTCACTTTTAAGAATTCAGAATTGTTCTGCAAATTGAAACATTTTTCATGCTTCATTTGTTCGATTTCCTGCTTCCTTGAATTTTAATTTTCAGTATGCCCAAACTTTGCAATATTTATAAACAAAACGTGCTCAACAAATTGAATCTTGAAAAATGTACTCATTCTATTGACTCGTCATTTTTTATTGAGAAAAAAATCATGTTTTATATAATGCTGAGTCCAAAAGAAAATAGTGAACAATCTCATCCACACCATGTTTTAACTCGATCGTATTAACCTAATTCTTATCAAATCCTTTTGTAGTCTTCATCTCGTGCGCAGAATGTAAAGCAGCTTCAAAAAAAAGAGATAGAACCACGATATATTCATATGACATTCCCCCTTCCTTTAATCTTCTCTCTTTTTCCTTGCATGAGGAGCAACTGATAAGACACCTTTATGTATTACGTTGCGTTGCCGTATTAAAGAATCTTGCAAAGAATCTCATAGACGAGCCACAAATGGGTTCCTTAGATGCTCCTCAGGAACATTTCAAAATATGCTACAAAAGATCTTGAGAGAACAGCATCTCAAGAAGATGAGAAAGTGACAAAGGGGCGATAAATGCAATCACGATTACCATGCATGTTTATAGATGGTTTTGTTTTGTACGCGGTTTGTTGTCTGAGCTGAATATGATGATTATAAAATACGGAATTATCAGTGATCCCGTTGAGAAGAGAACACTACCCGCATTTATTATGATACTGAAAATGGGTTTTGATGGGATTCCACGTAGAGTTGAATGAGATTTTTGTTCCAATGGATAAAAATATCAAAGTGGGACGAGTGATGCATATTAAGGGGATCCCCCTTACAAGCGTACCGACTGAGTAAACATTTTCTCGGCGAGAATACTCTGAACTCAATTCACGAAGAAGTATGAAATTTTCAGGAATCAATCTTTAGAAAAAATTCATCCTCCTTCGTGAATTCAGTTCAGAGTATTCTTGCCGAGAAAAGGTTTACTCAGTCGGTACGCTTGTACGGGAGACTGCATCTGCAGGGATCGCTGGTATCCCCTTAATTAATATCGAATAAATTCTCGATTTACGTGAATCAAATTTTCATTTAAAAAAATTACTTACTTTATGCAGTGATTGAAACCCTTGACAAAACATCGATCCTTTTTTTATATAAATAGTATCGAATTTTTATAGAACTCTATAAAAAATTATATATTTTTTACATTAAAAAAGGATCGATCCTTTCCAAAGATCCCCATCACTAATTTTCCTCAGACCGACCAAGACAATTTTGCAATGGAACTTTGCATTTCCGTTACTAAAAATTCATAATATATAAGAATGTCATTTTCATATTCAACATTCCCAACAAAATTTAAAAAATTATATCATGTGAATAACACTTGGTTTTTCACGAATTCAGCTTTATGATGGAATTCCCTTTCAACTTTGTTTCTGTGCTCTTTATCTACTATTCCGAGACCCTTAGAAACAAACCCTCGATACGGAAAGTAGAATATAAGAACCCTTATCAAATTCAATGAACCGATTCTCGTGCAATTCACTTTTTTCTTGAATACCTAATAATATATTTATATATTCATTGTCCGTTCCTTTGCTATGTTAATCATTGACGGACAAATAATCATTCGCTTATACTGTGTTGCTTGATACTTATCATATTTATTTATACTATATTCCAATTGGAAGAATGGTTTATTCATCATTCGAGACATTTTGTGTTGTACCCGGAGGAACAGTGACCTGAAATAATACATTATGGGATCAAATAAAGAAATTTCGTGACATTTTGTGGATGTAATTCAACATACGTGTTACTGTTGAATGAAACAATCGATCAAATGATTTGGGCTTATGAATTAAGAACGTAACGTGATGATATCTTCACTGAAATTTTTGTTTCTGGCTCGACTTTAATTCAATTGTGCTGGGGATTCATAGAAATATGTAGATGCAGCTCAACAGGATAAGTTGAATGCCAATTATCCTTTCGACTTGGTAAGTTTGAAGTGCTAGTGAAATTGAGAAAAATTAGTTATTGGAGCTGGAAAAAATAGTTAAATTAACTGTAAAGAGCGGTTGTCGTAATTTTCAATCAACCTAATGGGTTAAAATGGCTTCAAATGATTCCACGATCCACTATTCGTCCTTTCTGGGCTCCATGTAACGCGAGCCTCACAATCTCATGTTTTTCCGTCAAACAATTGCGTTTTTGTTGCACTCGAATTTGTCAAATCTGACAGCAAATCTATCGAATTGGTGAAAATACAGAAAACCTTCTCTATAGTGTCACAGGACTTCTCTTTCGCTCGAATTCCTCTCTTTGATAGAGTGAGGAAGACATCATTTGGCACTATTGGGAGGGTTTACTGTAATGTGATCTTTCTCTTCTTCCAACGTTGACGCTGGTGATGAGGATCTCTGGGAAGGATCGATCCTCTTTTATACAATACTTTTTACATGAACACAAAGGATCGATTTTGTTTCCCAAAGATCTATCAGTTCTAATTGACTTCATCGCATATTTCATAATCACTTTAGGAAGATAGGGGCCGTTACTGAGCCTTTGAAATGCCTGCAGTCCTCCCACCTTGTATCCCCGGTTCCCATTCTGTCACTCACTCTCCACCTTTAATGCAACGAAGCTCGAAATAAAGGATCAGTGGTTGTTCTGAACTTGCCCAGTCGAAGTTGTCCAATGAATACTTTGAATAACACAAAAACTTCACGCGCAACAATAGAATTCCTATTTCTATTAAAAGACTTCAATGAGCGTTTTTCTTTATTACGCACAAATTATGTTCCTGCAATTTGAATCGTTTATAAAAACAAAATGAAAATTCAAACTCACAAAATTTGATAAATCATCGGTATTTATCTTTTCGAATCAACTCCTTGGAGCTGAAAATATCATTTAAAAGATAATATGCAGTATGAAGCAAGAATTGGGGTCTTTAACAATTCAAACTTCAGCAACATCACAAATTTCAATGATTACTTCGTTCTTCATTTTGTTCAAATATAACGAAATTTTCAAAATTCCTATTGAATCATATATAACTTACGTATAAACTATATCCAATTATATACAAATTATATATAATTTTGCAAATTTTTCTACCAGCAATAAGACATCTTTCAGAATCCTACAAGATACATTCAAGATATTGTTTCTTGTAGGGAATTTTTTACTGTGTGGGTACTTAAAATCAAAGAAAAGCAACACTTTGTTTCAATGAAAATCCACTACTTCTCAGAACGTGGCAATAATTTGGATACATAAAGTACAATACTCTCTTGTTATTAACACAATTTATGCCTTTTCTGCTCCGCTTCTACGCAACATTCATAAGGAAATCAAAGTTCAAAATTATACATAAAAGATCCAGGAATGAATTAGTAATGATTAGATGTTATAATGAAAATTCAATAATCGATACCCCAACAGCATTTTTTTCTCCTGCTGAAGATGAGAAAACGCAGCAATCAATCTTTCATTAAGGACAATCATTCTATTCAAGCTTGTAAACATGGAAACAATGTATATCCAGTATTATGAGATGAGTAAAAATCTTTCACACCATTGATCGAGGAATACATATATGTATATAATATAATGCGTTACGTGAGAATCTTGATTAGTCACCTTTCGATATGTTCAATGGTTCATAAATTCCCTAATTAATTTGGACTTCCGAGTCAAGCAATGATAATATATATGAGACTTGCGCAATGAACGTAGCAAAAAAGCGCATTGATGTACGCAAGCGTGCGATTAGGAGCGTATGTATGATAAAACGCGGCACGAGAAATCCGCCAAGAAATTATCGGGTTGAGATAATCTTCTTCGTGAATCGGATTTCGAATATTTTTCAACGACTTCTTGTCGTGAAAGTTTGGGGTGAATGATGAGATGACAAATTTTGTGCAATCCTTTCCCAAATCTGGAGAATTTTTCAAAGAATTCGACATTGATATCGAAAAGTGGTACAAATTTTCCAATATTCAGAAATAAAAATTATGACGTACTGATGATGAGCTGAATGAGATTTTATTCCATAGACTCTGGAATATGTCTCTTCTTATTTATAATATGAAAAAACAATACAAAGAATCATGAGATATGTATACATAAATTCATTTTATAAAGTTCTTATTTTGAAATCATAAATATTTTCGCGAATTGTATATTTGAATTATGATATACGTTTCAAATTTTAATTTCAATTCATCTCAATATCTCACGAAATATTGTTTGTATAAGGATTTTTCGAGAGAAAATCCATTCTTCTCTTGTTTCGTTGAAACAAAAACACGCAGATATTCTCAGGGTTCTCGCAACCTCTCACTTTGTACGATACTGTGTCGTGAAAAGAGTCGCGGCTGAAGACTTGGCATCGAAGTGACACAGTATTGTTGTCTCACAATGAGACGATACCGCGTTTTTTCGTTATGTAGCGTAAATTATGGATAATCGATAGAATTTTTTACATTTATCGAAAACCGTCCAAAAACGTACATGCGTTATCGGTATTTGTTTCCATAAACGCGGGTGTAAAAAGCCTGTTACCCCTGTTTTGACGGTGGGCGGTGGTCAGGTTAGGTTTTCACGTAAAGGGTGAGTCAACGTACACATTGTTCATTTAACAGTTGATATTATCTTTATCATTCATCAGGTTATCAATCTTTCCCCCTAATTGGATAAAATACTGATCTTTCATTCTCTAGATAATTTGTGCAAAAAATACCCCGCATTTAAATCGTGTGGGGATTTGAATGAAGAACAACAACAGAAACATTCGAAGAATAAATGTTCTCAACATTCGATGGATCATAAAGAATGATGATAAACAAAGATAAATAATACCTGAATTGAAACGAATCCTTCAATTTCATGTTGTGAATTTATTCATCTACTGGAATAGATTGATCAATTCAAACCCCCTGGTACATAAAATATTAATTCTAAGTATGTAATAAACAAACTGTATGGATGAATGAGTTATAGTAAAGCGATATAAGGTATCGTTTTGTGACAGCGCTTGAGAATAACATCAATTCACACTTTAAATTCGCATAAAGCAATTACATGAAATATCATTTCAATATTTTTGAGAAGTCTTTGTGGTATTTTTCTACACCAATTTTTCAGTAGTTCGATTCCGTACTCTACAGCCGCGTTTTATAAAGAGATCTTTCAAATAAGCGATTCTTAGAATTTTTGAATGGATTTGATGGGATTCCACTCTTGAGTTATCATCCAAGCGATCGTCTATATCGAATCCCTCGCTGAATAGCGAAGAGTGTGCTCAAATCCTCGTTATCCTGAAATTCTCCTAACGAGAGGACAAGTGGACAACCTTCAGAATATCACAATGCAATCAGTGAAAAATATCCTTCCAAATAATTCAAACACATACCAAATTCCTCAGACATTACAGTAATTTTTGGAAAAATTCTTTTCATGTCTTTCCCATCTCTCTCGTGTCTCTAATCACCAAAATTCCATGTTGAATTTTAAAATAAAACTATGGATTAAAATAATCGATGATCTCTGCTCATTTTATTTGAATTTCAATTAGAAAAGTATGACAAAATAGTATCCTTTGATATGGTAATTTTGTGTGGTTCGTGGTAAAATTCGTTCGCTTTGAATCCAATGTTTGGAGTTGGCATATGGAATTGTTTTTATCTCGAAATTGTAAAATAGAATATCGATTTTTATTCTTCCACGGTCCGGAGGTGGCTTAATTATCTATTGCTCGTTGAAAGAGTAGATTCTCACCCTTCTTGGATTTTGTCACGTAAAAAAAAAAGAACCTTATTCACGGTACTTGGGATCGATTCATTGTTTCACGGTTAAGTACTGTGGAAATGTTTCTGTTTCATTCGAGAGTTTCATATTAATAATTTCTTCTATCACATCTGTGTGGAACAGGAATGTTTGTGAAAGGAGGAAAAACTAAAAATAAAATCTTCGCAACACAGATTGAACTCATTTCAAAAATTCTGCATCCAACGTGTATTTTCATGAGAATCGTATTTTATTGTTCATCATAATATTCGATGAGAATTTTTATTCAGAATATATATAAAATATATAGACATTGTGTATAAATTCTCTCGAATTTTGTAGAATCACATTTGTTTTTATTCAAAGCGTTTAAAGCAAGGTGATGCAAGATGTTTTCGAATTAAATTCCCTGCAGACCCATCCTACAGCGAAAGAATATGAATACAGAGGAAATTTTTGACGAAAGTACATCTTCTTTCTTCTGAACAGAATTCAAAAACTAGTGCAGAAATTTGCGCGTTTGGATTTGAACTACTCTTGGTAATTCGGAAACCTGGAACTGTTGCTTAATTCTATTCCAAAAATTTACGTTAGATTGAAGAAACAATTATGTACCATCAGTTTGTGAATTCCAGCCAGTCAACACTAGCTACTAAAGAAAAAGTGTTCTAATTTTTTCTTCTAATTCAGAGATGCGAAATGAAGTACTTCATTGAGAAAAAGAATTTTCACTACAGATAAAAAAAATCACAAGTTCATATAATAAAACCTTCATACAATCTTTGTAATCACTTTTCGGAAATTACTCACCTGCTTTGAAAAAGTCGTTGAGAATCTTTTACTCTCTTAATTTGAAATTCAATTTCAATTGTGCATTAGTTTTGTTACGAATTGATCAAATGTTCAGCGATGAATTTGAATTTGATTATTATTCCCCTGGGAATAACAAAATTCGTATTCGTCGTATTCTGGGATAAGACACAGTTCATCATTTGTTTAAAATTATTTCATCGTGAGATCATTTTAGACTGAAAAACAAGCCCGAATTCCGGATCGATGAAACACGCACGTATCCTAATTTATTTATTTCTTCTACACAAAAGAGGAATTTTTATCTTCTACCGCCTATCTCGAGAAATCATTCCTTCTTCTCTAATAATAAAATCGAGTATATGTGTCATTTCTTCATATTCAACCGCATATTTATCAAATATAAATAAATCGTGTTCTTAATGTAAGATTCTCAAGTATTGAGAACTCTCGAACCGTGGAGTACGGAAATATTCTTGATGAAAAGCTCAAACACTGCTTCTTTTACGTGGAATTTCAATCTAGAATTCCTCGGGGACTGTAATATGAACGATTTTTTGTTTATATTTATTGATGAAAATGTTCTATGAGTTGAACTGTTGATGGGAAAGTGAGAGAAAATCATTCTTCAATAGACTTGCATTTTCGGGGTACTTGAAGAAACAAACTTCACGGCTTGGTGAGAAATAAAGTTTGAAGAATTTTAATGTTTGAAGCTGTTTCCAATGAAAACGAAAGTGAAAAGTTGATTCACGTTATTGAAACTTCTTCACACCATGAAGAGTTCTTTATAAATTGTTCACTATTACAAAATATTTTATGGTAAATTTTGGTATGCGTTTGATTGATATTTAACACATGTTGACCATTCTTGAATTTCAAGTCGATCTCTGTAATTATTTCCGTATTTCTAACGTGGCTAAAATTTGATATGAATTTCTGAAAAATCTTTTGTTTATAGTATGATTTATTCTGGGATTGATTTTTCAAACACAAATTCAGTTTTAGCAACGTTATATTTACCTTAACCACTCATTTTGCTGAAAATGAATTCAAAATTGCTCAATGGAATGTAAGTTATACTGACCAGAGCTCGTAGCCTTGAAACAAAAAGCATATAAGACCGAGTATATAGTTTTTTAGTACTCCTATTTACTTCCCGCGAGAACATGAATCTCTCATTCGAAATGTTTGTACGGTAGAATAGTCTACTGTGTGCTATACGAAGTGAGGTAGCAACTCCCCGTTTTTCTTCCCATCTTTTCATCCGATCCCTCATCTTCATAATAAATTTCTGGATATACATGCAAATTTGTCAACCGACCTTTATATTTTTTTCTCTGCAAGCGAATCTCATTCAGTGAATCTCTGAACAATATATACTTTCAAAAATATTATATTTGATTCAATTCACCCCGTGAAATCATGAATTTTAAATTTTACAGGAAACAGTGCTCAGATGAATTTATTTTATTTATTATTTGCGAATAACTGACTATGCCTTGATTGAATGACATCATGAGATGGAAATGATTTTTATCAGTGACATGAATGCCCTTTGTACAGCATCACGAATGCCATACACCAAAGAGAAACTCCATACATTTTTTAAATGATTTCTAAACCTTTTAAATCGTGTTTTATTTTCATTAGGATCATAAAATACTGTTATCTCATTACCTCAACGTGCAAAAAATTATATTTCACATCTTTTAATGAACCATAAGACGATTCCGCCTTCATTGAAATTGATTCCCATTCGTAATACTTCAGTATTCCTTTTTTGAAATATAGAGTTCTTATCTGATTTATCAGGAAATGAGTTCGATGATTGGTTCAGGGATAGCGGGGATGAAATTGATTCTCTTCGTTCTTTGCTGTAAAATACTTGTGAAATTGGGTTCTCACAAGAATACCAAGGAACAAGACTGAAAACGATGAGAATAGAATGGTTTGTAACAATAATTATCACCTGTTTTTGAATAGAATGCACATTTGCAACCAGCTATTCAGCAGAGTGGAAGTTACAAGGCTACATTTATCCATTGTACTCCAACAAAAATCCATATAAACCGATATATGTGAATCAAATTCTAGGTGCACACAAATTCTATAGATTGTGTATAGTCAACTTTTTCGCATCTTTTCGTATTATTTTCTTCTTGTTCCACATTTTTAATCACATTTTTCTTGTTTTCGCTCTAACTTTGAAGCTTTGTCTTACATGATAGGCCGATTTCGTCATTGGAATTATTCGATAATATTCTGAGAACACGAGTGGTATCATTTTGAAGAACGAATGACGCATCTTTAATAGCACAGTGCGACTATTAGTAAACCGTGGAAATTGGGTTCTCATTATTTGTGAGGAGAATAATAAGATACCCTTTATTCCCAAGAAGACGCTGTGGATTTCCAATATTTATTTCTCAGTAGAAAATTTCTGATTCGAATCTTATAGAAATTTAAGAATCTTAAGAAGATTTTACTAGATTATAAACCTTTTTTTTCATTTCTCCACTTTTATGAATTCAAATCCCTGATCTGAAGAGATTCTCAACCAAGTATGATACCGCGATGCCATATGGCATAACACTACGTGTCATGCATATTTCATGCTCCTCTTTTTCAAGACTGTCGTTTCTAGTCGTACGATCGATTATTTACACCGAAGAAGTTTTAATGTTACTGTATTGAAACCTTTCCTGCAATCGCTTCACTATCATATCAATCAACAAAAAGAATTGCCGAATCGATAAGAGAATTACTGATCCGCCAAAACACGTAACCACAACAATCAAGTTCGTTACTGCAACAGCAATGTTTCATTTAAAATCTGCATGATTTTCACATATGAGGGGATTGTTTAATTCAGAAGATTTGAATGAAAATTCAAAACAAACAACCACCTCTCGCTCTCGAAGGCAGTGATCTCTGGTAAAAAGTGTGGATAGATTCGGATGGATTCGAATAAAAATTTAAAGATGGATACAAAAACAGGATTGAAACGGGTAGAAATGCAATCCAGTTGTCTCCACCTCGATCCTATTTTTGTATCCATTTTTATATTGCTATTCAAATTCATCCACGTTTGCACCAGGGATTATAGGATACAATAAAAAGAAAATGAAGGACCCATAAAGCCAGGAAATCTAGTGTCATTTAAAATCAAATAATCAGTCATAACCATGATCATAATAATCATAATCATAAAACCAATATCTTGAATGAATAGGTACTTGAAGTACTTGATATTATTGAGGAAAAAGTTCTGAAACTTGTTGCTGGTGGCCAAAAATGAATGAGAAGAGACGGATGTGCAATGAAGAGGGATTATTAAGAAAGAAGGATTAGTTCGGTAAAGATGAGCTTTGCAGTAGACAAAGTAATTACAGGTGTCAGCAGATTCTCACGATGTAATAACTAGAGCTAACTCAATTTACTGTGGTATTGCAAAATTTTATCATCCTTTCTAACGATGCAGATAAAACGAATACAAATGTTTCAATAACGACACATCTGATACAGCTCAAAATGTCTGCAATGTAACGAAAGTAACGACTGGGCCTTTGAAACGCCTGCAATCATGTTTTCTGAATTGTTACAGATCTGTATGACGTTACAATATGTATTATCCACCAGTTTGCTATGTTCCGAACAATCATGTAAAATACACGTCCTTTTTTCATATAGATTGAAATTTCTCAGGTTTTGGGGAAGCACAGCTCAGAAGGTTTTCCAGAAAACACTCATAATCCCATGATTTATTTCGCGTCACAGTGTTGGAGTTGAGAAGAGATTAGAGGAACGTCACCGTATTATCATATGAATTTTGAAAGAGTCAAATACGTTGAAAAGAAAACCATGACAACCGCGATAATATTGCAAATACGATAAGTCAGAAAAATATCTCCCTATTTAAATTCTTGTTTCATTGTATAAAAATTTGCATACAGTGGAAAGATTCATTTATCATCTATCAACAAATAATCCAATTTAATTTTTCATCATCATCATGGAGTAATCAGTTTTATGACTGCCCAGACAACTCAAAGCTCTTGAAGATAGCATATATGTTATCTTTTAGAGCAAATAGTTCTGAAAGATAGGATATATGTTATCTTTCAGAGCTTTGTGCTGTCTGGGTGGTTTGATGAAATCCTCCAACCCTGTCTATTATCTGCTAAACGCCTAATTTCTACATATCTATGACAGCCCTTATCTTGTATAATTTGCTTCCTATATTACCATTCGCTCTAGTTGTTGTCGCAACTTTAAAATAGGAATTGAGTGACGGATCCCGATATGGTGATCATTGCGATGTTTACCTATCGCTCCCATGGTAACGTAAACACTGTTCTGCCCTCCCTCTGATTCTGAATGGTACTTATTACAATTTTCAAATATCTCCCTAGTAAAAATGTTCTAGCGATTCATTGGTTTTGTAACACCTCTGTCATGGAATAACCAGACTTGCAAGTTACTGGCAAGTTTTTTAGTTTTTCGTTGGGATGAGTGTTTTAAAACCAATGAATCGCTAGAACATCATACAAAGTAGAGGTAAACCATCTAATTTTTACAAAATTGTTATCAATTCCATATATTATAATATACGGAAATTTTGTTCAGAGATTCTATAAATTCATTGTTAATTACAAGTTTGTATGAATTTGCTATCTAGTTTGTGTATAGACTCTCCACATGAGATTTCAAATGAACAGACAGTTCTGTAATCCTCCGTTGGATTTATGCGTCAGAAATTTCTTCCACATTTCTATCTGTTGTGAAGCGATAAAAATAACTCCCATCCACAAAATCCACCTGAACTTATTTCTAAGGGTGGAGTAGGAGTAAAATATCATTTTGCGTGTTCCGTTGAAATTTTCCGAGTGAAAAATTTCATTTCGTTTGTCTGCAGTACCAGGTCTGTTTGACAAGCCGGGATGAGAATTTTTACTAGGGATTCCAGCCACAGCCAACAGAAATAAGCACTTCCGCTTTTTTGTCCACATCTTTCTAAAGCAAATGCAAATATCATATTCGCTTATGCACGAAGAAAAAGGAGTAGTGATAATCACTATGCGGATAATCGCATGATACATCGTAATGTGTTTTTTCATCTTAACTCTCAAACTGCACACTCGAGGTTCCCTCTTCGAAGATGTCGACATTGAAGCTCACACTATTTTCAAATTCCTTATGTTTCAAATACACGAAACGATATTCACCATTCAATGTCATCAATGTCAAACATATAAGAGATATTTAACATAAAAAATCTATATTTGTATAAACTTCCGCAATGTATTTATCAATTCCAAGCAATATTCTCTGGAGAGAGGACAAATAAACTAATCATTTGGAGAGAAGAAAATTTTTCTTAACGAACAAAATCGATTTTTTTTTAGAATACCTATCACTATTGAGCACCAATCAATCAGCGATTTTTTACGATTTCACAGCGGAATAAAAAAAGCAGGGAATTGTACATTTCTCTCAGTTTATTTTCTCCAACTTGGAAACAACCATGTATTTTCAACAATACTGTTCTGTACTATTTTGTCTTATCGTAAAGGGAAACCAAATAAATTTTTCTCTGTGAAATACCTAGAATAAGGACTTCGAAGGGATAAAAGGGAGTGATAGTGCAATTCGAGTTCCCATAACGCAATCACAGTGAATAAAAGAAACGTAAAGAATATAAAACAATACTAAAACACGAATGGAGAAGACTTTCAAGTGAAAGAAATGACATTTATACCCTGATATCATAAAATGGGAAACTATAAAAAAAAACGCTGCTTCGAATTGACATTTGAATTACAAAGAGTAATATCGACACAAAGACGGTCGGATAGAGCACAGATGTAGACTAAATTTGTGGGAGTTCGGCATCTGGTAGTGAACAATTTATAACTAAGTATGACCATTTATACGATTTATGTAATAGGTCTGTATGATATTATGAGATTGAGAATATGAATGAGAACATTACTTTCTGAAATATTATTCCATGTGTTTTTTTTTTTCAAAGAAAGAACAGATTTTATGAAATTTAATTTTTGATGGAGGAAGAATCTTATCTATCTTGGAATCGATCTGTCGATAAATGAGCTACGAGTTTTGGAGTGTTTGAAGTCTTTACTTAGAAACTTAAGAAGATTTATAGATATTTTTTGCAGTCTTTTTTTTGTACTCGAGTCGAAAAAATGTCATACTCTTTAAAGTTTGTTTTACTTCGAATCAGGGTTGAATCAGGTCGAAGAAAAGTTAACATCAGATGGAATGAGAATTCTCATGAGAAGAGGAGGAGAACAGAGTGAGATCAGAAAATTTCTCATCAGGGGAGAGAACTGTCAACATTTTTATACAATTGATATAGTTAAAGATCAAAGCGAGTCTGAATCATTTGAATGAGAATTCACAATTCCTCATTACTGAAAAATTGATTTTCATAGAAATGTGGAATAATCGAATTTTCTGTTTTAATAAACATGTTTGTTTTCATTCCGAACGTAGTGAGTTGCTAGTTTCGTACGCGCGCACAATAACTTTGTTGTTGACTCTGATATCGATTATATGGAAATGGATAGATGGAGTCCTTTGCGATGAGAAGAAATTTGCATAGCCGATGAAATATTGATAAATGATAATGCGTTCAACGTGATCAATTGTCAATTTGATTTTTCAACGGAAAAGTGACAATTCTGAAAGAAATAGTCGAATAAATTAACATTAAAATTGAATCCGAGCATCGGATATTCATTATTTCAATTTCATTTCTATCAAATTCATTGATAATTGATCAATTTCATGAGGAATCATGTGAAATAATGGGAGATAGAAAAATTGTCTTTGCTAACTCGACAAGATAACACTTCGATTTCACGAAGATAGCAGTTGGAACCAACGAAGAAATGATAACTCCGATATCTTGACATTTTTAAACCCCATATTGATTCGAAGGATATAAGAACCAACATATCATGAAAATTAATGTCTGATGCAATGAAGATGAGAGAACAGAGAAACTCATAGTAATATGATCTTATAATAAAGAGGAATAGACTTGCTCGTACGTGCAGACGCATGCAAATTGTTCATTAATATTCTTATTGCATGGAGTATCAAACAAGATAATGTTTGTACCAACCTACATCGCCACGAAAATTCTCTTATTCACATATCCTCCCTGATTTACAGAAAATCACATGTTTGAAGTTCATTTGAATACTTCATTAATCTCGCAATAAATATATAACTATGAAAACTAGGGAATATATTCCTCAACGTTTATTAAACGCTCATTGCGTATGTACTTTTGACGTTTGCACTCTCACGTTCATAAATAATCAACATCAATGCAATATACTTCAAAACGATATATTTGAATATAATTGGTGCGGTGAAATTCATCATTATTTTGATTCCTCATCAGAAAATATTCTCAATATTCTCACAGATGAATGACAATTTGTACAATAAAGCTCAGTCAAAGTTATAAAAATATCCTCTTTTACAGTTAGTCAAGAAAGTATTTCCCCATTAAAGATGGACGATACTTACCGGTTTCTGTGCAACTCAATAAAAGTTCGATACAAATTTAATACATATTCGATATACAAATTATACAGAAAATTATACAATATCATTTCTTGAAAAACAATGTTATGGAATTCAGGTACAATTTTCAAAACAAAATTTAATATGAATTATATATGAACCTTCCCCTGTATACAATTCTGTACAATGGCATAAAAATTTACGTGGAGAAATATTTTGTTGACTTCAGATATCAAATTTCAATTTTAAGCATCTTTCATAATTCATTCTTCTACGCTGAGGAAACTGTTTTGTTGTTATATGCCCAACAAAATCTTTTTTCTCGGTGTAAGCAACATATAATTCCAGGCCAAACGTTGAAATGAATTTTCTGAAACTTTAACACCCTAATTTCAGGAGGATCATTGAACCGTAAAAATGGAAAGCTTGACAAGTTGCGTCTCGACCATGATGGATGACGAGGAACAAGATGAATTACGTTGCACCGGTAGCAGCGACGTAGAAATCGAAGAATATACAGATACCGAAGATTCGCCATATGGCAGCGCTTATCAGAACACGACAGATAAACTCTTTGATACCGACCAGGTGGCTTGGGAAAAATTCAGCTTTATCTCAACCCTCCTGGTGGCGATTTTATCCATCACCGTTGTAATCATAAGTCATCCTCTTTACTTAGAAAGCGTGAAAGTTGTATCTAACGCTTATACAGGTACGTTTGAGATAAAATTGTACGATAGGTGAGTTGTTGTTGAATGAATGATGATCGTGCATACGATATATTTGGTTGAAATTCGGTACTAGTTATGCCGAGGGATTACTTATGCTTCCTGCATAATTGTGTATGAATTATATAAGCTGGATACCATAGAATCGATATGAGATGGAAGCTAGTGTGGATTAAATAACTTCTGAACAAATCTTATTCCACGATATGAATTGTTGGCTTCATGAGTACCACTTGAAGTGTTAAAAGCACTCTAAAACTTTATAACAATTCTAGTGTTGAATTGGTTCACCTTACCATTTTGTGAATTTTTCACATTTCTGAGCTTTTAGATTTTCAAGTGTGGAAAATTTAATCAGAGAACACAATATTCAAGGGATCGAGAAAAGATTTTTCAATCTTCATGAATTTTTTCATAGAAATGGGGATAAAAATTCATATTTAAAGATTTAATATGATGATAATTAGAACAAATAAGATTTTTTCAGAGATTTGAAGTAGATATTGAGAGATAAATGTATCATGCCGCGCCAACTCTGACTATCCTTGCCACCAATTATCATATTCAAATCAGTCAATAACTCTTCAACACGGGATTTACAAATTCAATTGTATTCTACTCCTGCTAGCTTTCATCCGTTAATTCGAGCTTCATTCCTCATCATATAATTCACATTACTTGATATGTTTTTTATAATAGCATAAGTCGTATAGCATAAGTCTTAATATGCAAACTCACTGTGGAATATCTTCAAATATGCGTAGGTTTACTCTTCATCTCTCTGAGTTCAGCCTGTATAATAGGGATAATATATTTCATCGCGGAAAGGGTATCACCTCCTCCACCGTTAATACCAAACAGTATGAAAATAAGTATATCCCGCTGTTCGTTGATCAAAATAAGCATCATTTATGCTGTATCTGGTATTCTCGTCACCATGTCTTTTGATCAGAATCGTGTCTTATGTCACCTGCAAGATCCAATCAAAGGAATCACTTTGGTCTTTTCATTGGTGTATTACTTTTTCTTCTGTCGTAAAAGTAAGTATAGACATAATTTATCAATAATTTATCGATGAACATCAAATCAAATCAGTATGAAGAGAACGTTTTGAAAACAATTTGAGGAGCTTCTGAGAAGAAATTCTAAGGTTTTCCAATACATCGATTTTGGAGATCTTACAAAGCTCTTGTCGGAGACCACTTTATGTAATCTTGATGTTATTCACGTTCTTTTCCAGATCACGTTGAGTGGTATTAAACAAGAACTACATATCCAGATAGCACAAAGTGGATTTCCTAAATCGATACATCGAACGCCATTAAGATCCCTTAGAGAGCTTATTGAGTTGTCTTTCCTCTCCAAATTTCGATTCAAAACATCGTTTTTAATCCCAAAATCCAGTTTTTGTTTTGACACGTATTAGCATTGCTGTTTACGCTATTCGTGAGGTCGATTTGAAATCATAATCAATCTTTATTGATATATTCTCATGATACTGATTCTCAAGGCTCGTGTTGTCGAAGTAAATAATTAAGCAAAAGAAAAATAATATTTTATGCTCAACTAGTGATTCTTTTGTCGATACATCACAGTGATGAGCCTGCAGAGAATATTTTCAAGTACGACGATCATAGTGGGTTTATTCATAAGCGTGGATTATGGTCTGTGTGATGAATTTCGATGCCGAGGAAGAGAAGTGCCCGGCCACGCAGCTACCGCAAGAAGTTTTTGGGGTGCCAAAGCAGCTTGGACCTTCGTTTACGTAGGAGCTCTCGCTATCTTTTCTATGTACTTCACCTTACTCGAACGTCATTATACTACCGGGGTAAGGTTTAAATTCAACTTTGATTCATGTTCCTGAATAATTTCGAAGAAAATCTCCATGTTGGAGTTTTATTCATTTCAAATTATTCAAAATTTATGTCGTTATAAATGGCTCTCATAAGGAAGGATGATATATAGTAAAGTTGCAATTATCCCTAATGAAAAAGTCCGGATGAAAATTCATACAGGAATTCAGATGGAATCCCATGCTCTCCTATAAGAAACTAAAATAATTTTTTATGGTGTGTTCCTAGTGAATTCCTAGAATTTCCTGGGAGATAGGAAATTTTAATCATGCATGGGTGAAAAGTAGTAAACTATTGTGTTGTATTATTGAATCGTTTTGAATATACAGGGGGATTTTGAAATAATTGTTGTTAAATATCACAGTCTTGGACACCCATAAACAAATCAATGGAGTTTTATGCTGTAAAAACAAACCTAACTTTTAATTCTTTGAAGATTTAATGGCCTACTATTCTATCCAATCTTGACCTAATCAGTACAATTCCCATGCGGAAAGATTTTTAGAATTACAAATAATTCATATATAATCGTGCAACAATTTTATATAAACTGTATTGTGAATTCTATACGAATTATATATAATTTTGAAAAGGTCTCCACATGGGAATCGTATGAAATGAATTCAAATAGATCCATAGATGCCTGGACAATACCAGGTGGAAGCCAGAAGAATTTCTCATAAAATGTATCTCAGTGATCCATTGCAGGGAATCGAATGTGAGAGTAATGTTGATTTTTTCTTTCAGCAACAAAACATGTGCCAATTACTTTCAACTCAGCAGAACGCTTTTTTGTACACGGTGTCCCGGTTAGTCTCCTCAAGGGATATTCGAAGACGTGGTTCGGAAGAAGAAGGTGGAAGACTATTGCATGTGACTGACCCAGATCCTACAATTAAACCGAAGAATTTTCCCAAACCACCGATACTCCAGACTTTATTTCACATTCACGTTATTGCATTTATCGTGGTATTAGCTTTCTGTTGGCTTGATACTTTACCTGTCATAGGCAGGGTAAGTGAATTCTTATACTTTTATCAATGATAACACAGTATTTGAAGGATTCAATGAATAAATATCAACATGTGAAATTACTGATATCTTATGTAGCGCAAAGCTCATCGAGCTTCACAGAAGAATCACTCCTTAGATGGTACAAATTATCATTTCAAATTCACAAAATCTTCTCAAAGAATTCTTGGAAGGTTCCAATTCAATGTGAATGTAATGACTTAGAAAATTCCTGAATTTTCAACAAGGTTTTGATAAAAATTCTTCCTTGAGTTGTTCATCAAGAGCTCATTTTGGATGAGTCCTCCTCTAAGATAATCATTATCTCAACAAACAATATCTTCTCTCACAGGAAGAATTTATGCATAAATTTTTTCAGGACCTATCATCCCTGGAACTGTGGCAAACAACCAAACATGGACTGATGTGTCACTTCAGAGGCAGCAATTCTTGTGCAAACATTGCCAGTCATGGATGGACATTCCTTTTTTCGTATGTCGCTTTCTCTATCTCAATTCTGAGCTTTCTGTCAATGTGTGAGAGCGCGGTCTTCAGTATGGCAGCTATGACCGTTTCCCTTCCATTAACTGGTATTTGGTGGAGCATTTACAAGATGGATGTTGGTCCTAAAGGCGGTGAGTAGAATCAAGAGCAATTATTTTTTGAAAGAGATCATTCTATATCGAGTAAACCTGAACAAAATAGGTTCAATATCCTGGTCACCCGAGGTAACGGGAGAACTCATCTGCGCTCTTCTTGGACTTCCCGTAGTCCTTTTAGGACTCATTCTCCTCGTCAGATCACATTTCAGGGATACTCAACCTGTTTACCAAACCCTACAGTCACCAGAGATTCCACGCGAGCAGTGTCAAAGATGAATTCTCTGAAGAGACCTCGCAGTTTCACTTTCTTCGCGTCTCACGGAAAAATCGAGATGAACAAGATTTAAAATTGGAGAAGCAAGATATTTAATTATTCAAAAGACCATATGCTTTTTGTTATGAATCTAGTAGAAACAGAAAGATTTGTACTGAAAATACTTTTTTAGAGAATCGTTCAGATATAGCACACAACGTGTGATTCAACAAAAGTGAGAAAAACTAATATGGTCGGTATTCATATATGATATCGTATAGAATCTCTGAAAAGGTACGAAAGAAAGTGATATCGAATATTCCTAAATAATACGTCAGGTATTATAAATTGTAAATGATTAACGGGGCAAATGAGGTGGAGAAGGAAGGAAAAAGAACAAATGTTTCCTATGTATTGCCAAAGCAAACGTCCGTCAAACAAACAGTTATTGCCAGTTGTATATTTTATTTTGATAATACTGAGATATATTTTATATTTTGGATGATCGTCAAATTATACGTGTGTTGTAAAACTTTTGGTAGATTTTAAGGGCAACAAAAGAGATAAAAAAACGCAAAATACTTTTATATAGACATAATAATGATAATGTTTAAGTGTATAATAAACACCTGTGTGTAATTCTAGTCAAATTCATTAAAAAGGGTGAAAAGAGAACAGTGATACATGTGTTATGTATTCACCAAAAGTTTTTCGGAAGACGTCGAATGAATTTCATTATCTGTGTTTTATATTCAAAACCTCTGAAATTCAACAAAAACACTAGACGAGTTTAAGATTAATCTCACTGAGTTTATGCGTGTGCGGGAAATTGAGTATAAGTTGAAAAAAAATCGCATTTTCTTCCACAATACTGTCAAGTCTTTTTAGCAAATTAATGTATTCGAGGATCTTTTTCTTCTATTATATAATACTACAATCAGATGAAATATTTTGTGTATTGATGAATCTGATTCTCAATCAATGAGAAATTAATCAACGGTTTCAAAAATACATACAAAATCTGCGTATGTATTCCCGATCAGATGATCTATTTCCTTTCTCAGATGAAATTGCAATTCAAGTAACTACGATAAAAAAGTCTGGAAAATTTCTTATGCTACAGTGTTTATTGATTTTCCAGAATAAGTAGTGATTTTTTAACATGCAGCATTTTTGTATTGATCCAATCCTTTGCAGCACCACAGTTCCACAATTCTTGAAGAATTCATAAAAAACACAATCAGTTCAATTGAGGATTCTTTATGATTCTCCTGGGACTGATGATACTGTGAGGGATATGATGACTGAAATAATTAATATACCCTCAATAAAAAGTACTGAGAGTCAATAAAATTTTACTGGCAATTGGTGCTCTAAGTTAAATCAACGATAGAAGCCACGAAAGCCCAGCACTGTGTTTCAATGAAATTTGATTGAGTCTCAGTACCTTTCACTGATACGGATTTATAGAAAGAAGTTCAAAACCGCACAAATTACATGTTTATTTATCCACGTTTACACTGGAAGAAAGAAAGCGTGAAAATTACAATTTTTATTAACAGATGGAAGATAATCCCTCTATATTAGTCCAATAAATTACTATTTAAACAGTGATTTTGTGTCTCTAAATATTGATTCATTGTACTAATGTTGAGCGATTGTCTTCTATGATCCGCGATGTCTTCAATCTGTTAACGAAAATTGTGATTTTTACGCTTTTCTTTCTCTCAGTGTATAACAGTAAAATACTAAAAGTGTTGAATTTTCCATTGATAGGTAAAAAATTATGAGCAAAATTACAGGAGTATTGGTGGCATGCTTTGATGATAAAACATGTTTCTAGAAAAGTACAAATATTTCCTTTCATACTGAAAAAAAGATATCAGAAATCAAAGCAGAAATTCCAAAACAATGCTTCATAATCATTGAAAATCACATGCATAATAATTTTTGTGGATTCTACAATCAACATAGATGTCTTCTTTCACGCTTATCTATAAATAATAATCATTGTAGTAACTATCATAACGTTTTTTATGTAGATGAGAGTAGTTAAACCTCGTTAAAAATGAGAAATTATTCTAATGCACGAATTCAAGTATAATGCTTTAACTCTGATAATTGCCCTTGTGAACCCATAAGCGAGTTGACTCGAGTAACTATTCTGAAACCAGATAACTGAGAATTATCTATTCTCAATCTTAATCTTTTATCATCATACTGGACACAATCCTCATACAGTGCTGCCATCGATGAAACAGATTTCATCGATCTCTCTACGTCGATTAGAGGTTGATAAACGTAAATGCGACGTGGATGCAACGTGTTCCGTCAGTGGCGGTGAAGTTAGGGTTCTGAAAACATCCGCAGTGACGGATCTAAGGAACACAGTGGAGGACAAATTATTAGCCAATATACGGTATACAGATTTCGTGTTTGCCCGGATGAAGGAAAACCTGAATCCGTCACTGAATATTTCTAAATTGTGTCTCAGAGACTGCTAAATTCAACCTTCGTGAAATTCCAAGTGAAGTATCACGATTTTCCCTCTCAAATTTTCAATATTCCAACAAACGATAATAACAATCTCCATACAAGCGTTTACGCTACACCTCAAATTTTCTAAACCTCACAAGCCCTTGTCATCTTACATCTATGTACCAAACACCCAATTCATATAAAGCTTAAACATGTAAATTGAATTCAATTATCAAAGTCACTGCTTCTTCTTCTTCTTCTTCTTCTTCTTCTTATCCAATGAAGGTATTAGAAATATTTATTCTTCCTTCTCCGGTCGAATGGTAAATAAACCATTCGATAACTTTACAATCAACTCTGAGTGATCTCTGAGTGAAAAATGAAATATATATATATAAACATATATAAATATATATGGACAAAGAAAATTGTGTGCCAAATGTTCCAAGTATTCTAAAAAAAAACCTTGGTAGTAGAATTAACCATTATACAAGCTATAATTAATCGTTATTGGAACAAATATCGATAATGAAATTGTTATAATCATTAAAAGAAGTCATGAAAGAACTTGTTGATAGACACTTGAAGAGAATTAGCCGCATAAGCCCTTCGAAGATGAATCAAATTATAAATTGTTGGGAATACAATATGTTTCATATTCTATCAAAAAACGTCCAGATTTTTTATAACCGCGATTGATAATTGTTAAAATGGGGGCAATAATACAATAGATCCTCGAACAATAATGACTTTATTATTATCATAAATATATATATATATATATGAATAAATGAATAGATGTGTGCATATTTATTTATTCATCTATGTACAGTAGTGGGGGTGCAATCACTCCCACTATACTGATACATTGGTTTCAGACTTGATGAATTATGTACTTAATATTATCCAGATGAACTGGTGACACAAAATAAATGAGTATTATATAGTTTAAACAAGAATATTCAGGATACGAATTGATTTTACGAAATCAAAAAATCATTCAATTTAATCAAATTTTTAATATTTAATCATGGAAATGCACTCTGATTCGCATATATAAATCCAAATTGATATCTTAAAACAATATTTCGAGACAAGTTTAAAATATCTTATGCGACACTGAGAGATATATTTTAGACGTTTATAATAGTTTTTATTTTCCAAAGATTCAAAACTGAGTTTTTGGAATGATTTTTTTTAGATATCTGCTGGAAATAAAAATTTTATAAAACATTGAGAAGATATCTTTTAGAGCCGCATAAAACAAAACCGCGAGATATCAATTACTTTGGTGAATTGGGTCACTTTGATTTAACAGGGATTCGTCGTTGATCGCGCGTGACGTGATATTGATACTTTGCATAATTTATCTTCTGTTTTACGTCCCGGTGTCGTTTGATTTCTTTCGATCAAAATTTCCCTCGATAGAAACACGAAGAAGAGATCAAATATTTTGTGAGACTCAATTTTCCTTCGAATAGTGGATAATATTTGTGTAGCAAAAGAAAACAATGAAATACCGAGATCTCAAGTACATTAGTAAGTAAATCTGTAGATGCTTTATGAATTATACTTGTATAAATGGAATAAGGATGTCAATTTATGTAAGCATATTTTTTCTACTGGAAATTCTAAACAGGTGAAACTAGTAGGAAGTTTGTGATGGATTCATGGTGGTTCCATTTTATGTATTCATTTTATCCGCTTCAGCACCATGAACGCCGATAAATACGTTGAATTTCAGTATATTATACGTGGATGAACCTGAAACATGTAGAATCCACAAAGATGCGACGTATATATCGGTGGATATAATACTACGATGGGATTAATCCATTCCCAACAGAACCTAATTGATGTGATCATGAAACCTACTCAGCTCACTGGTTCCACTCGAGCGAAACTTTCAGTAGAGAGTTCTCTGCAAAATATACATGGAAAAGAATTGAAAGCTTAGATTTTTTAATACAAGTCCTCGAGTAGGAAATCAAATATTAATGTCAAATTTGAATTTGAACTACATTGAAATTCCAATTCTTTTTCCTGCTTTTGCAGGGATGATGTTATATCTATATCAAAACTAATCAGATATATTGAAAGGGATCATTCTATCAATCAACCCCCAATATTCATATGACATATTTTGGACAAAATAAGTGAGAAAATAATCTTTTATGTTCTCTTTGAGTCTAAAATCTTCAAAATACAACAAAAAAATAGAAATCATTTTGAATGTTTCTTTACTGCGAGAGTGAGAAGTCTGCAGAAATGTCTGGTTTTGCCAGAATATAAAATGAAATCATTCCAAACTCACACAAATCCAATCGAGTATCTGATTAGCTTTCATAAAAGATTTCATGATGTTCTTGATGGGTTGATAAATAAAAAGACAACATGAATTCTTCCGATATCGAATGATTGAAAAACACAAAGATGAACAAACGAGAAATGAGAATTGTTTGTGAACACATAAACAATTCTTCAGAGCGAACTGACGTCGAGAGAACGAAAATATTCTCGCATTAATCGACTGCGCTCTATTCAGATCGACGCTTTAATAAATTAATAACTATTCATCAGCGAACAGCAGTGCCGTATTTATACTGATCGTTCCCGTTAGAAATAAATAATATAAGAGATTCGAGCATGAGAATGAAAATGAACAATCAAATGTTCGTATTAAATACGTGTATTTCCATAATGATGCGACTAATGTTTATATAAGATGTATTTTAGTAGCAGTATAATCGCTCACGATTGTAGAAGAGACGGTTTTTGGTGTTTCCTTGACAAACCAAATATTTATTATGAATATTATTATTATCATGGTTGTAAAAACCCTTATTGATGATATGGCACAAATACAAACGAGCAAATAATTGTTAAAAAAAAAAAAAATAATAAAACGATGAACTTTTTATTGAATCTCATCCAAATTCATGACTGTTTTTGACGTTTCACAATTCTTTTGATTCCTTGAGTCTTATTTGTCTCTGGAATTGTCCATAAATTGCGTAAGATATTTTACTATTGACCTCTTGTCACCCTCAGTTCCTTCGAAGTTGGTGAGAAGGAGAAACAAACATGAAATTGTCTTATGTAATTTATGGACGAGCGATGCAGCTCTTACAAAGCGATGCATCTGAATGAGGTTTCGTGTGCAACTTGCTAGCACGCATCGGAAGCGACACATCTGGATCAGCTCCTACATGCAAATTGCACGCGAGTCTAGGAGAGCTTCAAAATCCTATGAAAGACGCGATATTTCAAATTTTCAAATCTCGAAGATGCAATGGACAAACCACCACTACCACTTTTTTTTTCGTTTGATAATTAGTTTGTGGACCACTTGGCTCCAAAATTCCCAGGTTGGAGTTGTTTTGCCCCGGTTAGCCCTCTGTGGAACAAAGGAACCATAGAAATCGATTGAAAAGATGAGAAAATCTGATAGAAACTGATAGGAATACACGCAGAGAACTCGCGAGATCGTTCCATCACCTAACCTTTTGAAAACGGAAACAAAACAGTTTCCCTAAATATTGAATTTCAATTTTTTTCAATTCAATGTTAACATATCCTAATTCGAGAGTTATCTGAAAATTGAAATGAAATTTGAGAGCGGAGCACGCAATGATGTTGTGCTAGTGATCTAAAATCACGCAATTAATTGGCGGTAGAAAATCAGCAATCGGTGCATTTTGTTTCGTTTCACCTCAGTTGCGAGATAGAAAATCACAGAGGTTAGGTGATTTAATACCTCGAGAGTTATACAAACAAATACATTGAGACCGTTTCCTGTGCGATACTGGCTATTTCAATCGACTTCTATCCCTGTTAAAAATGTCTGACAGATCCTGACAGATGTCGGTCAAAATTCTGTCTGGTTCCGTCGGAAATCATCTTGCCGGGGACAAAAACCGACCAAATCCTGACAGAAAATTATCTGTTGGACATTTGGAATAGGGATCGGTTGCTTTCTTGCATTAACTCAATACCTCTTCTTTCAGTTATTTTCAAACCTCAAACAAGCTCAAAAAAACACCGATTTTTTTAGGTCCAATAAATTCATTCTTGTAAGTTCATTCTTTGTCAAACATCCAACGCATCCCTATGGAATATTTGTTGAACCTTTGTATTCTCTCGAAGAATACCTTGAAAATAATAAGAAAATCCAATTCAGATTCCTTCCCTTCTTGATATGATGAAACGTATGTTATTAAGAGAAAATGAAGAGGAAATCTCATATTGACATTGGATACGTTTGATGTTTCGTCAAATGAACTTAACTCTCCATCAATTGATCGAATGAAGAGACGGAATAACGGACTGGTCATGATCAGGAAGAAGAGAAAGCTGTCGATCCCAATTAGATCTTCTCAATTGGACATATTCGATCGTTGATTACATGAATTCGTTTGACCTGATTAATTCGAATGAAATGAGAAATATCCCATCGAGACCGACGGATTTTCCTCTTCTCATTCCAAGATCATCGATCTAATCTAACAATCTCATTCGAACCGACAGATTTCCTTTTCCTGATTTGATCTTCATCTTGAAAAGCACTACATACAATGAAACCAAAATTCTGAATCTCAGTTGATAATGCATACTCTAATGCATACTCGATTCAAAAATTTGGAAGAAATTTATAGAACCCGTCTGCTCAATTCGATTCTCCAACACAAACTTCGGTGGATATTTTTAGATTCATGTCAGAAATTTCATCTCGAATAAAAGTATTAATTTAATAAATATTCATAGTTCTCATTTGTAATTTCTTAAAGTTATTCTACAATGGTAATTTCACTTCTAACAAATTCTTAAAAACAAAAGGGAACAACATTACGGAAGTATCAAAACTTTTTAACCATCAATTTCGCTGTAGGATGTCTTTTGTCGATTCTGTCAGACATTTTTCTGTTACCACAAAAGTATTCGTCGTATCGAACTTCCGCGAGACATTCAAAGTCCAAAGATTCGGCACATCGTTGAGAAAACGTACTCGCGAATACCCCGAACCCAACTCGAGGAATTACAGTCTCGTTGACTATCGTTGGTCCGATTGGTACTTTCATCTTGTCTCCGTCCAAAATGCGTTGGAAGAATTGAACGTTCGCTTTCAAAATCTTCTTCCCAAGACCGCGATTTCGGTATTCTGGATTTGTGCCCAAGTAGAAGAATTCTGCGATAGCTTCCGTATCATATCTTTCGAATATATTCACTTTGGATTCGATCTATAAATGAAAATCAAGGTCCATAAGGGCAAGATTCATATCTTACCAGTTCTTATACAATTTTTCATGACATACAATCAAGAACTATACCCATACAGTATCAAATTCTTTGGAAATATCGATACTTGTGACTGAATAACTAAACTTTCTGCTCTTTGAGAACACGTTCTCTTCGATATGTTGTACAAAAAGTTGAAAGATATATATCAGGATTATTATTGTTTGTTTTATATTATTTCATCCCCAGAATGCATGAACTCTAGCCCACTCTGACCCCACTCTAGCCCATATTGGCAGGATGGGGTCCGTGATGGACCGGGGTGGGTCCGATGGTACATACATGCTAGAGATACGTTCTGCTTGTGTGTTTGGAAATTTCGAAAGGAAAAGGAAAAGGAATCCACATGTTATGCTCACTTCGTCAAGAAAATTAATCAAATCGAGACAAGGTTGGCGTTTGATCTGAGTTTTGATAACTTCACCAAGTGGATCTTCCTCTCCATCTTTCAGAAGAACCTTTGACAAAGAAAGAAACACTATGTATAATAACTGTGTTAAAATGATCCAATGAATTCTATGTACACAAATTTTATAAACATTTATGAGTAATTGTTCACAATTTGTAAATGGTCCATGGAATCCCCAGTGAAAATAAATTCCTGCTTCCTTAAATTCATTCTCCCATTTCTACTTGAAAGGTCAGACGAATGCAGGGCAAGTCAAACCAAAATCCGCGGTTCTTCTTCAGGTTCTGTGAGGTTTTGTGATTTGAAGACTTATTGGGATCTGTTCATCCCCAGGTAAAGAAATTGAGTAGAATTCTTGTCACGAAATCTTAACAACAATTCTACAAAATTTTGTCACTTGACTTTTTAAATAGGGTTAGTATAGACGGACTATCTTGACAGAATCAATTCTTTTTCATGACAAATTCATCAAGTTTTTATTGATTTCTGTATGATTTCGATCCAAATTCGATGAAAAAGAATCGATTCTCTCAAGATCGCCCATCACTAAAGGTTAGTATTTTGTATACAGAAGATATTCTCCAACAATAAGAAGTGGATACCAAAATAAAATCAATAACCATCGAAAATTTCCTCATTCTGGAGTGTTTTATAGACTAAATATTCACCATACACTGTCAGAAATATTTGGAAATTTTTTTCAATCACGTACATGAATTGAAAAAACTATAAATTACGTTATAATTCACATCAAATTCAATGTAAAATATGTATGAAACTATAATCATGCACGTACTTGAACAAAACTTCCAGCAAAAATATTAAAATTGCCGCAGAAATTTCTAACAGTGGAATTTTATGTCAATAACATTTATGATTGTTTTTAGAACAATAAAAATTGACTCACGTGTATTTTATTGAACATCACTGCAGCAATTTTGTTCTTACTAACATCCAATGCTATCAAAGAGCATCCATCTTTGATCACTTCTCTGAAAATTATTTCCATCTCTTTGGATGCACCAATTTCATCGAACATTCTCACACCTTGGGCGACACACTCATCTTTCATCGTGATTTGTACAACATCCATTGCATCCTCTACCTTATCCGAAGTCAAGGGTCTAATTTGTATAGTCTCGTCCACTAAAACGGTGAAACTCTTTTGCTCGGACATTTCTATCACCTAAAACATGTAATATCCAACTATCCAAAAAATTCTAGAATCTGGATCAGTTAAGCGATTTATCGATTCAAAATCGACACTCTTCTGAGTTTGAAAATTGACTACCTCACAATTTATGCACAGAGGAATTCATTGCGAGCGTGACTGGTATGAAATAGATCAACGGTAATGCTTTACTTAGTCATCACGATGAAATTAAATCTCACAGAGACTTAAATAATACACGTATATGTGTGTGTACATTCACTAGACGTACATGAGAGTTCAAATACGTGCGACGGATGTTTCTGAAGATTTGTGGTCTCTCGAAATAGTAGTCATCTTCGTGTGAAAAAATATTTTCGATCTGAACTTGATATTTGTATCCGACTGGAGCTAAGAAGTGAAACCTGATTCAATTCTGATCTTCGATAGTTTATCTTGATACCACTCTCTATAAATTTTCTCTTCATTCTATTTGTTTTTTTTTTTTCAATTCATCATCAAATAGTGCAAATTATTTCATCAAAATACCAGAAATATTCTACTCTGAATTGGTATATTTTCGTGTGTTCCACACTGAAAACACAGTTTGTTCCAACCAAACAAAATTTTGTTTGAAATGAACGCAAAAAAACTTTTTGGTTGGCTGAAATAAAATTTATTTGAGGTGAACAAAATTGGGTTCACAGTAATTAAGGCTTTCATATAGACAAATAAATTTTATTTCAGCCAAGCAAAAGGTTCCTTTGCGTTCATTTCAATCAAAATTTTGTGTCGCCGAAACAAATGTTTTCTCAGTGCATACTTCTGACATCCTACATTCTCAAATCTTCTAAAGAGTCAGTCGAGAAAGTATCCACAGAAAAAAAGATATATATTTCCGCTTTAGAATAGTTACAAGTTACAATCAGTGATGACTGCGAGAAGTTCTTTTTCTAATTACACACACCATACAATGGAATTGTTGCTATTTCATCCAATTCTGATACATCACCACATCAAAACAAACACTTTAAAAGAAGTTTTAGACTAATTTTTACTTCAAACAGATTCAAAACATATGTTGGAGATGAATTTCAAATATGAGGCAGATATCCCAACATATACAATCACTGTGAAAAATAATTGGAATTTTCCTGTATACGGCAAAATTTCAATCACTGAATAAGAAATCAATTCAATTGAAAATTCCAAACTTTATAGATGTATTTTATAATGTATATGTTAATTACTTCACATAAATTTATACGAAATTTTTCCATAGAAATTGTTTACAGTGATGTTTATATGAGGAAATATTCCGCCAATCAACATACCAGTCAATGAACTTCAATTCCCAAGGCATTAAAAACTCTCATAAATTCATTAAACACCACAATGAGGATTGTTAATGCTGAATCATGTAATTTACTTCATACGAAGTTGTATTTGACTCGAAATAATGAACAAAATAATAATATTGCTTTTAACCTTCGATAATTATGCTGACACTTCAATTCTTTGGAATCCAATGCAACTGTTATTCTTTCTGGTACCCCTTATCGGAGCACCGATTAAGAAGATGATAAAACAATCAAAATGTAATCACAGTTACGTATCGATACACACTGAACTCATGATTCGCTTTTCCTTTTGCCTGATGTGAAACTTGAAAAAAGTCAAAGGCACGAATAAACTCTTGACTTTATCATGACAAATACTTAATAAATGCCTATGTGCGGTATTTCCCCTCCCAGAAACGTTTCTGCTGGTTCAAGTTACGATTAATAAATCCTATTGAATACTCTGTGTCTTTGTGAGTGACAATATACGTTCGTTTAGCCAAAGCTGCGATAGACTGAATAAAATACTAGAGAGCCTTATTATATTTCCTCGAAGACTTACAAATGAAGAGATGTAGAGTAAATGCCAGCTAATCAGCTTGAACTTCATGATTTGATAGTGATGATGTTTTGATGAATAAAATAACATTCAAATACACGAGAGAAATGATTATCAATGTTTTGGAATCATGTGTAGGTTTCGATGGAAGGAATAAGGAAAGGAAATGTGGTATTATTATTCATAATTATTACTCAATGATTGTAATTGTGCTTTACTATTTTACCAACACAACATACTGCGCTTGTGAAACGTTTTTAAAAAAAAGTTTTCCGAATGTTCTAAAAATATCCCAGGTGCGCATTTGGCAAAATTGGAGCATTTAGGTCCAAAATATCTGCGAAGCTTAATGAAAATTTCATGCCTTACTTGGAATATTTAAAAACTTGAATCTCATAACTCTCCCAAAATTCTTGAGAGCTCTTTTCGGCTCTTGTTGAAACACTTGGGCTGCCTAGGATTCACAAACAATCCACGAAATCGACAATTAAAAAAATCACTAGGTCAACTGTCTCACTAGTCAGCAGGGATGATGTATATTTTATAGAAATATATTCATGTCGATAAGTATCACGAATCAGAATTCCATACCACCCATGTCCACCCTGAAACGACTGTTTTTACTTGAGCAAAAGCATTGCTCTTTGCACTCAAGATGCTATAGAACTGTTAAATCTTTGATCACAGCCCAGAATAATCTTACAAGGGGAAATTTCATGCTTCCAAATATTCCGATGACGAGGATACAACACAACACAAATTTGTGACTGGAATTCTGAGTAAAACATTATTCAAATATCCACATTTCTTCTTCAAAAGATACAGAATCAACAATTAATTCTTCATGTGATGCACGCTTATATGCAAAATATTTCAATTTCATAGCATTTATTCAAAATATAACATTTCAGTTCCCATACATTTATGCAACTCATTTATATTACTATTCATTCGTGAAAAAGGAATCTTCACTCCTTTCTAAATATTTTACAAATTCGAAAATATTAGATCCGATTTTGATATTATCGACACTTTATGTATCAAATTTCTATCCAAGTTTTATTAAAATGTATAGATACTAGTTATATATTTTATAAAAAAATTTCGATATTGATAAGTATTGCACATTTGGATAAGCTCGAGGTTTTTGTACATTTATACAAACAAAATATATAATTTCATTAAATCGCAGTTCTCTGTTAATTTCTACACCAACCCCTAACCTTTGTAATTCTATTTCATAGAAATACCCAAGAAATTCTCACACGAGCTCTACCTCTTCATATAATTCTGAACAAATATGGAAGGAAAATGATTATAAATTAATCCATTGCATCATGCATTTCAGGATTAATCGTACACTCCGGTTCTAACTAAAACGCTCATTTCGATTGAAGACATTGCAAATTCAAGTGTTTTATCCTAATACGCTCAGAGCTCGACACTTTGAAATGTATAAATATGGCAATAATTCGGATTGAGTGCTGTATAATAAAACATTGTATCTATTCGATGAACATATTTAAACACTTAATAGGAGCATGTTGCGGTCGTTTAACTTCCTCCTAAGAGACATTGCTCCGCAACAGTGCTGTACGGAAAGCAAAGTGGCTACATCAGGTACGTTTAGTGAACCGAGATTACTATTTGAGCTTAGGATGCTAGTTCCGTATCACGCGCTCATTTATACGTGCATCATGTTTTGTATAAATAAATCATTGTCAACACAACTACATCACAATCAGAGTTCTAAATACTTCTCAATGAATGAATGATTTCTATAGAATAATATTCCAATCATGTATTCTTCTTGTTTAGAGTCTTTTAGCCACTAAGATCGAACTGCGATGAGCATCTCCGATTCTTTCCGAATATTTTTTGCCTTCAAATTCACATTCATCGTAAGATATTTCATATAATACATCGAAACCAAGTTTGATGGCAATTTTTTTGGAAAAAGTGGATGCCATTATAGCACTGGCCAAAGCAGGTACAGCATCGCCATTATGGATTCGATTATCGCCATGAACAGTCACAGGCGTCCTCACATTTTTTCCTTTTTTCAGTTCTTTTCCGATCTCGAGGGAACTCGATACCAGTAGTTCACCGATTCGACGTCTTGTATGCGATTGAAGGGTTCCCAAGAACATGATTTCAAAAATGCAATCCACGTTGTAATGTTTGAACAGGTTGACTTGTGAATCAACATCAATCATGAAATTCATCAGAGCTATCGATGATTTGTGCTTGCATTTTTCATCTCGGTATTTCTCGAAGTAGCTCTTCTCGTTGGGAGATGATTGAACCTGCGAACAAATAATGCAATATATATCAAGGATTTTAGACAAATTTTTTGTTCGTATTGTATGTATCCACCTAACACATCACAGTCTTTGCAACAAGAACACTGATGCAACAAGCAACAACTTTCTAATGCTAATCAATTAGTTTAGTGGCGAAACAATAAGAGTCTCTTTTATTTCAAACGGGAGAATGTAGAAAAAAAAACAGTACAGAAATACAGAAAAATATCAAGGTAGAGCTATAATTCAATGTCATCCCAGCCAACATATCACATTATACGTATAGTGCTGTACGGGTGGGAATGTGAGCGATTTGGTAGTATTTCACCAAAAGCATTACTTGGTAGCGCTCTTCGGCCCCACATAGCACAAATGTTTCAGTAATATCTCCAAAATATTCTGACAATGTCTCCAGGATGTTGCAGAATATTCTGAAGATATTACTGAAAGATTTGTACTATGTAGAATAATACTGGCAGCGCTGGGGCAGTGCTATATTGTAGATTTCATCGCACATATGCTATGGTGGTGAGTAGTGCTTGAATACTGGAAAAGCTGTTACGTTGCTACCGTAAGACTGCTCCCTGAAAAAAGAGTTGTGAAATTTACATCTTGTGAAGTCGATACATGGATAATTTCAAAAAATAGTTCGAGCTACCACAATTTTAGTTGATTTTACAGCTGGGGATGTAGGATTTCCATCAGCTGTAGTATATTTCACATTCGCTGTTATAAAATCAACTTAAATTTTGGTAGCTGGAACTATTTTTGAAATCGTTCAAATATTTACTCCGCAAGAAGTGAATTTTACTTCTTGTTTCTTGTGAGAACAACTGGTTATTGTACTTAATAGGTTTACTAACTTGAATTTTATTGAATACGATGCCCACGACTTTCCCGGTAGCAACTTCAACGGCAACAACACTAACACCATCTTTGGCAGCTTCCAAACATAAATCCACTAATTCTTCCGATGCTCCTGGTTCTGATAGCAGGTCGACCCCTTTACAAATACTTTCGTTGACAAAAAAGTCCTCTCTTAGAACCTGGAGTGCACCTTCTAAAGTATCATCCGTTAACGATTCGAATTCTATCTTCCCATCTTCAGTGGACCCCCACAGCCGATAGAATGGCATCCTTTTCCTGGCACTGTGAATCGAATATTTTATCAACATCGCAACTTTGTTTTCAAATTAATGGGACAAGTTGTATGAGTGGAGGGTTTTGTTTTATATGTTTCTCTTGAAGGAAATCCTATTTGATCCTTGTTTGAAATCCTATATCTAACAAAAGTCACTATAAAGAATCACCTTCATTGAAAAATTAATATTGGTCAACATTGTAGGAAAATTCCTTCTGAAAATTCAGTAAAATTTATTTGAGAATTCAGAAAAAAGTGGCTATGAAAAATTACAGTTACATTTCCTGAATTTTCAGAAGGAATTTTTTTACAGTGGAAAGTTTACATTCAAAAGTATCGCGTAAAACATCTCTTTCCAGCCAGGAGGCTAATATTAATATCATATCTAGCTGATTAAAATTGCATCAACAAAATTTTGTGTCTCTTCAAAATCGATACTCCATGTTTTTCTACTTTTCGAAGTATTTGCGGAAAAAAGCGTATATATGAAAAAGATTCATTAACGAACACTGTCTGGGAATATTTTTATCGAAAAAGCAATTTGAAAGTAATTTAATCCCCGATAGCAATATGATATCGAAATGATATCCAGTCGAGATTATAACTTATTTCTCCTTGTGGCACGCAAAACACCATATACTGTATCAAATATCCATTAAATATCTTCGAGACAATGCTCTGAAATTGTCTAATAGATATCTAAAAGATGTTTTACGCGACACTTTTAGATAATTTTTAGATGTTATGTTGATTGGATAATAGTGCCGATTAAATATTTAACATTCATATATGCACATAATTATATGAGAAATTACTGTGCAATAACAAGTTTCCTGTTGACGAAGGTTATAGATGTGTGTTTAGTTTTTGATACGTCAGGAAAATTCACATGCACAACACGCACATCAATCCTTGTTCGATAAAACATTTACGTCATGATTTTTCTCCACCTAGCAAGAACTAAACACCTACTGTTACTAAGCATTAACAGGAAATTTGTTACTCTTGTTGATTATCACTTCTTTTAAACACTTTTAAATCTATCTCAGATGATAATATATTCTTCTGTTGGATCATCTGTGGAACCCTTCTTTGAAAATCAATTACAATGAAAAGTTTGTATTTCATTAAAGCTGAGATAGAAATCAAACAAATTCACAGTCCTAAAAATGTTTTCTTCTGTCAAGAACAAGAAAAAATCATTTGTCAAGGGTGTTTTGTATCCTAAAAGATTTCATGTGATATTTGTTCATTGTGTTGCAAATATTCTCTTTTCCCATGTCATTAACTTGCGAAATTTCCATATTATTTTCCATGTTTTCAGAAGAGAATGGGAAAAAGAATAGGGAAATTTTGGTGGGATGGCAAAATGATATCAGTTTTTCACACAGTTTTCAAATAATATAAATAAACTCGGTGAAAGAATTGGAAATATTAATCCAGCACAGGTTGCGGGTGGACAAATATTATTAGCAAAAATGTAAAACCACCCCAACAATACTTCACAATCCTTTCACAGTATTTGACTGGAGTCAAATAACAATCCCCTATATCAATAATGAAAAACCCGGTTCCTGTAAAATTAAATCTCAAAGTCATCAAATGCTCAGCTCAAAAATTACGGAATTTTCTATTAAACAGTAGATCGAGATTTCCATTCTCCGAATGTAAAGATCAACGGAAAACCCAATGACCCCTAAAAACATTGATTCTTAGCATTTCAACGGGCTCTTAATAGATAAGAATTTAGTCATGTTCAAACTCAACTCTTTCGCTGTCAGAACAACTTTTATAAATCCATAAAGACTCAAAATCAATTAGCAAATGCATTGGAGAACAGCCATGTATTTTTACATTAACAATAAATTAATATTTCTTAACTACTCTGACGGAGGGAGAAAATGTAAACAGCTTTGATGTGATTTGAAAGTTCGTTGCTCACTGTCAACGTAATCTCAGTATCAACGTTCGCTGTGAGAAGGAGGTGAAATTCTGGTGGTTAAATTCCAACCAGATAACAAGTTTATCATCGTTGTTTCAAAATCAATGTGTTCTGATTAACCTGCCGAAGACCAGAAAACTTGTCTATGGGCTTTCTCATTATTGAATTCTTCATTTCATATACTCTCTTCAATTCAATTCAATTTCAAAATTGATAATTTATATATAAATCGCGTACACATGAATAGAAAATTTGTGTTACAACTTATAAGAATTTCACACTATGAGGAGTTTTTTTTATCGAATTTATATATAATTTTCACATGATTATATGTAGCACAAAATTTTTTCATTTCCCTTTCCCACGTTCATTGATAATTTCAACGACATTTTATACATTCATATATTTCACATATTGTGTATACTATCAAATGATATTTGATTCCTTCTTGTCAATAACTACTTTAATGTTACAACCAGTTCTTTTACATACCTCATGTTGATGTGATTTGAATTGCAAATCCTTTGGAAACTAAAATTTGATATATATTTAATAAATCGTAGATGAAAACGTTAGATTTTCATACAAATCACTATTTCTGATGTAAATTGAGAGTCCGGTTTGTTGTACACGCAAAGAGGTACGCACGCCGGGAAACCGTGCTACCGAGCAACGTAAACTCCGTGTTTGGCTGCTGTTCATAGTAACGTGCGTACCTCGTGTTTCACCGTGCGCACGCATGATTATTTCCCCTGCACGCATACACGACACCACGTTGTGCCCGCACGCCGTTTCAACGTGCGTGCACGAAAGAAAGTCGTCTCGATAGCTCTCAAACGCGCATGTTGTCTTCCAAGCGTTTGTTTTTATTTGATAATTGAAAGAGATGTACTTTATATAACTAAAGAAAAAGTTATATGGATGAAAGAAATGACAAAATATTTTTCTTGTATCCACTGCACACAATATTTATATATCTATAGATGACAAAATTATATTCAAATACATTACAGTGAAGCAAATTGGATTTGATTCACACTTTTCTGCTGATAGTGTATACATAGAAAATGAGAGTCAATATATTGAATATACTAGTCTAGTATCAGTTATACCGTCCCTTATTTTCACACAAAAACAGGGTTTATACGGAGTAAATCGGCATATATTGTAAATTATTTTAATAATTATAATAAATATTGTGTTCAGTGGATACAAGAAAAATATTTTGTCATTTCTTTCATCCATATAACTTTTTCTTTAGTTACATAAAGTACATCTCTTTCGTGCACCCGAAAACACCGTGCACGCACGTTGAAACGGCGTGCGGGCACAACGTGGCGTCGTGTATGTGTGCAGGGGAAATAACCATGCGTGCGCACGGCGAAACACGAAGTACGCACGTCGCTACGAACAACAACCAAACACGGAATTTTACGTTGCTTGGCAGCACGGTCTCCCAGCGTGCGTACCTCTTTGCGTGTAGAAAGGATGCTACTTCTATAAATACTGTGGTAATTCACTCTGCGGGGACCATACTGGAAATCACATTAAAAATTATATTCCTTTCATCTATTTGTGCAAGAAACACCTCAATCTTATCACAGTAATTTTAAATTTATTACTTCTATAGCACTGGGAATCTAGAATTTAATTTTGAATCCAATAATATTCCAAGTTTATCGATGACAATCAATATTGGATTGATGTTAAATGCAATCCAGAAACCCTTCGATTAATATCAATTATTATACCATAACAATTGGTATCAGAAAAAAGAATTGTAAATTGGAGAATTTACTAGAGTTGCATCACGAAAATAATGAATTGTACAAAAATAATACAGATATCCACGAATCAACTGAGCGCATATACCACAAATGTTCAAAGAATCCGACTACAAGGATGTTGACTGTTGGAAGTCTACAATGTAACTAATTTCATTTAACAGATACAGATGTTGCACTCGTACGAAGCGAACTTTATACTCCGGATAAGAAACATCGAATCCCTCCTCAAATGGAAATTTGAAGCAATATGAAATATCACATGTTTGAGAAATTCAAGCAAAAAAGAATACGAAAATTTCTGATAAAATACGATATTTGCGATCCATAAGATTTGTGTTCAGATATCGGAGAAAGGTACTGTTTATTATATTTCAAGGTTGGTATGATGTCAATACATATTATCAATCGTTATATTTGATGTTCCCCTGCACCAAGCGATAATTCAATTATCCTTGACTTCTTTTCTCGTGCTATTCATTTCATACACCCAAAAAAACGATATATACTTGAAATAATGAAGTATTCCATACAGCGAGAGAGCTTTAAAAAGAGCTCCCTGTTATAATAATGAACATGAATTTATTATGAATACTCTGAATTCAAATTGAATTTTTGATCAACAACTTAATGCTCAGAAAGAACTCATACTGCGAGTAGTGATACACGATATTCCATGATATCGGTATTTTTTATTGAAACTTTATTGAATTTATATCAAATTTTATAAAACTTTGACATAAACTGTGTAAAAGTTGTAAAATTTTCCAGGCATTCAACATGAATTAATTTTCAATTCATACTGAATTTATTCTCACTCTCATAATTATTATATTATTATTTCGACTGGGGTCCTACACAGCATTCTGAATTGCAAACACCAATTTGCTCCTAAATACCTGAAAATATAGTAATTACACACATTGATGATGTGTCGTCTTATCATGACTTGTTTGATCGAATTGAAGGATAAGGAATCTTCAATTAAAACTAAAAAATGAAATTGAATGAATTAGGTTATGATTTATAAAAATAACGACATAATATCCAACATGTATTTGCTACGTGAATAAGTTCTGTATTCCACAATCATTGAATGGTTCACATATTAAATACATTACAATTACAATTGACTAACCCGTAAATCCGAATCACTAAAAAATACTGAGAACCAGTGGATTTCACTGACAAAACAGTGCCAAGTCTCCCACTGATCCGGATTTAGAAAGTATCTATGATTTTTTAAAATAAATTTATCATTGCTCAAAGAACAAAGCGGATTCACCTTCAATGTATTGGTTTTGTGCAATCGAGCAAGTTATCACTCATAATAAATCAATTTGGAATTAATTTAATCAACAGGATCGTATTATATATATATTACAATGAGAGAGATAAACGAATTTGTTCGCCCCATTAGCTTTTATTTAACACCCTGACATATAATCTAAGTCCCTTATTGATGAGTCACACAATCGATAATAAAACAATGAAACATTCATACAAGAACAACGAACTCGTGTCGACGTTATCTAATTTCAATTCGAACAAACTGCAAACTTATCCCTAAAGATAAGTATGCACGCAGTGCATTTCACGAGCTAATGAAGAGTACGTACGTCAACCAATATCCACATACTCTACAGATAGGATTACCATTCAAAGCGATGTCATAAAACTTTTTATGATAGGCAGAAAATGTTATGACGATGTGGAAGTCCCTATTGCAATCATGGGATGATGACAAATAGGATGTTATTTGTACACTTTCTTCCCGAAATATTCGATTGCAAATTGAATTTGGAATTATGTATAATTAATATATAATTGTACAAAACTTATATATAAATTATATATCATTTTGAAATTTCCTCCTCATAAGATCTGATCATCGCGTCCACAAGTTTTTATTGAAAATTTATTTTTTGTGCAGTTTGTGTTTAACTTTTAGATAGAATATGTGTGGAATACATGGGAAGTTATTTATGTATTTATTCAACAATCCGCGGAATAAAGCTGAATATACAAAGGAAAGAACTGATAAAACAATCCAATCATTCACAATCATATTTGTGATCAGCATGTTGTTTATCAAATTATACACAATTTGTGTTGAACAAGATTGGGAGAAGTAATTATAGTATCATAAAATTTATACAGTAATCTGGCGATGTTGATCTTTGACCGCATCGATCTCCCTGTATAAAGAATATATTCAATTTTTATCAATATTTTATCGAAATCTATCAAAACTAAATATTTTTTCTATAGAATAAAGATTTACCTTGTTCGGGATTAACATTCCTGCAGTGCAGGTATTAGAATCTTCAATTCTACAGAGATCTTTCACAGAGTATCTGGAGATCCGAAGACCCAGAAACTTGATGCAAGTACAAAAAGAAGGTATACTTTTTTGATTTCTCATCCCAAGAACTTGTTTTTAAACGTTGAAAAAATGCACCAGAGTAATGATGAGGAGTATTCTTTTTCACAAAATTTGTAATCAACTTTGATGAGGATTTTATAAAAATCAATAAAACCTTCACAATTTTTTGATTCAATCTAAACTCTCAGAATCGTTGTAGTCTCTTGGTATTTATCAAGGACCCTGATAGTCTGTCTAAATAGCGAAATTTTAGATTATTCTACAGGTTATTAATGAATATTTTCTGAATAGAAAAATTTTCAAAATTATATATAATTTATACATAAATTTTATACAATTTTCCTATTTGGATTCTGTCCCACGGAATTCACGTTGTATTTCCACTAATTATATACAACTTACTCGAAATTTAACAACAGTCACAGTTTAAGAAAATGAAAATCACTTTCAATCAAAATGATAGAATTGATCCAAACAGTTGTACAACAGTTTCTGATGTATCTATAAAGAACTTGTAATGAATTCTGATAGTTCCAAATACATTAATCACGAACTCGGCCTGAACTATTGTATTATCCGAGGAAAAATTTTCTGGTTCTCAAGTTAACGAAGATTCATCACGTGATATTGATTATGAAAACTTAAACATAACATATGAAACTTGTTTTTCAAATCAAGAAAATTCCACCAGATGGTACCACTTCTCGAAACAATTCCACGCCCATTAGTGAACTCATCTATAAACATTTTCTTTCTACGTTGAATTATGTAGAATCAGTCTAATGCAGAATTATGATTTCCTTTCTCCAATAGAAATACTTAATGACTCAATTTATTTCTAGATCCATGTAAACAGAAAATTGTAAAATGTCAAAACAAAAAATATCAATAAAACTATTCATTATATTTCAATATTGTTTAAATACCAATCTATAATACGTTGTAACATGTGTATACAATTAAACCATGTATTTTAACCTGAGCTTCATTCGCATCATCCTTAGGATATGATATTAACTTTTTAAATTTATCAATTCTCTACATTATCAAAGTTTCAAAAATATTCAATTATTTAAGAAATAATATTTCCTTCACACATATAAAAAATCGATTCAAATAGGACAACGGTGACATTGAACTAGATTCGCATCCTAGTGTTTTACTCGCGGAACGCGAGATATATTTAGAATCAATTCCTTTTTTCTCAAATTCATAACGTTTCAAGTGCGCGTGTTAGCCTTGAAAATTAATCTCAATACGTTCACAGTTGATAAATCCGTGACATGAAAGCATCTCCACAGATTGCAATAACGGATACTTGTTTCAATTAAATTCCATGAAACATTCAATGAATTTATATATTGTTCTTCAAGTGCACAGATATTTTACGCAATCATCAATCAAGGATGGATTATAAAGTACTGCTGTAACAACAGTACGTTTGACTCTATAATCTCGGATTACTCACCAGATGAGGTTTTTGACAGCACTTTGTTGACAAATAGCGATAAACGGACCATGAATGATGCAAATATCACCAGAAACTCAGACTTGATTTCGATAATTCACTGTAGGAAAGAACAACAACCTGTCGAATAAAAGTGGGATACACAATACTCGAGCTCGCACACACTTTTTGGATCAAATATCGACGATATACAATGATGTTCGATATATTTTAAAAGTTATTTGGGACTTCCCCTAGGGAAGTTATTTTCGAATAATAGATAATGGTGATCCTGAACAATCTTAAACCTGAGGGCACGTTGAGGCAGTGTTTCATACTGATACCGAACGCATTGGATAATGAAAGAAATAGCAGATTTCTTTTCAATCAATGTATCGTAGTGACAAACGCGCACTCTTAGAATTCTACTGTTCAACTGGGTTTGGGAATCCCGATTCTTTACACCTTCAAATAAGCGGTGTTCCAATTTATTCCTAGACATGACTCAATATTTTGTTGAAATCTAGTGCAAAATCAGACTTCAGGTGCGGCAGTGCTTGAAAGTGCACTAAAATAAAAGTAACCAAAATTGATCGAAAAAGACATTACAGGTTATTGATTAAGAAGCTTTTTTCTCCTTTATCTGTTGATTATTGTATTTTTTTCAATCATAAAAACACAGGTGACGAAACAACTGAATCGATTTCATGAATGCAAATCGAGACTTTTCATTTTCCAAATATATCTTAAAACAGTAGCAAATAGAGGCGCACGATATTGCACAGTATCGACATCTATGTACTCGACAAAGTTTTTATAAAAACTATTTTCCACCTCTAGTAACAAATCTGGATAATTTATTTGGGTTTTGCATACAATTTTTTGAAATTCATTTAATCCTAAAAAATATAAAAATATCTCAAAGATGTATTTGATGCATAAAAATATAACCTACTATATCTTGAAATGTCTTAACGACTCAATCGTGTATCAGAAAGTAATCAGTACCCTCCTAGATAGCACGAGAGTTCTGAAAGAGCTAATAATGAATATAATGTATTCATAAAGTCAAAGATGGCAGGCAGAACCGCATAAAAAATTGTTGTCAGGTTTTAAACGGTTTCTTTAGTAAGTAATCGATGCAAAAACTGAAAAACTTTGAACCCGGTGTTGTTTGCAATGACCGAATATTGGAAGATTTCGTCAAAACCTAGCAGGGACATTTCCGTCAGTTTTTGACTGGGTATCATAGTCTGTTAATTCCAAACAGAAACGTTCGGAAAATTTCTGTCAGTTTTTAACAGAATATTCCAATTTGATCATCTCAGATAAAACCTCTATGAAACTGGACTACCTCAAACAGCAACCATCTAAAGCCTAACAAAAACTTTTTATTCAATTCTGCCTGGTATTTTTAGAAGGGTAGTGTAGGATTCTCTCCGTGCGATCAACTTTCACTTTTCCAAACATAAGAATTTCCGGGGAGTAGGTTCCACTTTGATTCAAGTTTCTATATTGTTCCTAATTTTCCAAATAATTCTAAATATTCAGAAGAACTTTCCAAAAATTCAAAGAGATTGGTGTAAAAAATTACAGGGCGCATTAAAATTTTCAGAAAATGTATCACAATTTGGCTGAAATTCAGGATACCCGAGAAAGAAAGCCTAGGCACCGGGGACCTTGGCTCCTATGAGGGCCTGATATGTGTCGAGATTTTTGATTTCTATACCCCGAGTGGAACAATTCTTAAAATTGTATATAAATTATATATAATTTTGAAATTGTAATCAGCTTCAGATGGGAAATGTTCCAAAGGTCTTGAAGAGTCCTTTGAACGGCTTTGGAAGTGTACAATTTGGGATTGTATTGGGATAATCAAAAGACAACTATTTTGAAATGAAAATGTTTCCAAAAAAAACAATTTATTTTTCTAAATTTTGGAAATGTTTTGAATCAAATTTGTAAACACATCAAAGAAACTATATTATGAGGAGCAATATTCCGAAATACGACGTCTCCATTATCATCCTTCAAACTGCACAGATCGAAAGTCGAAAATGTTTTCAAGTTAACTTTTTCGGCTGCCTTTTTCGAAAACGGTGAGGTGAAAATTCCAAACACAAGATTCACGTTTTTCAGATATTTTTTCGCGAATGAAATTCCAGCAGCCATTAAATCTGTCGCAAGTCCTCTTCTTCTATGATCTTTATCCACGCTAATTGCGTAAAATTCCAGGGCAGCGTTGAGAGTAGGAAAAACATCGTACACATTGGTTTTCGTTCCAATGATAGACAAATATTCAAAATATTTGGCAACTAATTCAGTTTGAGGAGGATTATCGGTGTACGCGGCAGTTATTCCTTCCGTTTTATTACCAAAATTCGGATTTTCGCTCACAATCATGACATTGACTGCTACAATTTTATTCGTGGTTTCATCAATTGCGATTAAACTTGGAGAATCTTTCAAAACACCTTTGATGAAGTTATCTTGATCCAATGTTATCAAATCCCTTTCTTCTTCCGTTATCACGATATTTTCACACAAATTCTTGAACATTTCTTCTTCCCAATGAAAACTGTCACGTAAAACTTGTAGAATCTCGTTCTCTTGGCTTTTACATGCTTGTTTGATAACGTAACCATCGAATGATGCTTGATGTAAAAACTCCATAATTGATGATCCTAATAACTGCGATTCATGTGTTTTGTTTGTAAATTATTTTCGATACTATCGCTCCCCCACTTTGTTCAAAGAATCATTACGAAGGAATAAAAATCGATTAATGGATTATCTATGATATATTGGAAGTTCTATTTACGCGATTTGTCCAAATCATGCGGAATGATTATCGCTTATGTACAATTGATGTTGATTCAACAACACGTGGACGTTAGATGTTCATTCAAAGATCGTGATACCGCCACCATCTTCCTTCATTTTTAGCGTTGTCTGTAAGTCTACAACTGTAGTAGGTCTGATCTGCACACTTGGATGCATCCTCATTCCGGAGGGAATGCACCTTTATGTATTTCTATGAAAACTCTGCCCAGCAAACACGACTGCAGGCTTTTCACATAGAAGTTTGTAATTAAATTTGCTGCCCAAGCAGCAACAGAATTTCAAAGTGTATACAGAATAGAAACGTTCGTAGAATGTGAGAATGAGACTGTTTTAAATATATTCAGAACGTACATAGTACATTCGAAATGTACGATATTCATTCGATCGACTTTCGATTGATAAATTTCATTGAACACGAAACGTTCAATCAAATACCATGAAAAAACGATAGCGATTCAATCGCTCAATTATAATAGAAAGTCCAAAATCCAAGATTTAAAAACCACATTGAAAAATATTTCAATTATATAATTTTTTGAAATAATTTATTTTTGAATTCTTAATTGTGTACCAAACAACAACTGGAGCGAATTCAAGCTCGGATTACATCTCCAGTGTTTCAACCCCCTCTTGGTCTACGCTTCGATAAATTCCAGTATACTTTATTTTCTGCAAAACAGAAATCATGCATTCTGGTAACTTGGAAATTCTATTCGAAGATATAAAGCTTTGTGAATAAATTACATAAATCTTGCTCTAATTCCAAAAAAAATTCTCTGAATTCAATTGAAAAACAAGGCATCTCACTGGAAACCTTTGGAAAACAATTTTGAAAAATTTCCAGACAATAATTTTGAGGAATCCTTCCAAAACGTTCTAAACAATACCTTATAAAACACCTGAATCTTCACAGCACACCCACCGATGTCCACGTCGCATCTCCGTGGAAGCAAGGCGGATAAAAGGGAGACGGGGATACAAGGTGGATCAACGGAGAAGCGACGTTAAGGCAACGGAGAAATAACCAGGGATCGATGGTTGTGCTGTACGAGAAGATGTATTCAAAATACACAAAGTGAAAAATTCTTGCTGGAAAAGTGATTTTTAAGCATCTGCTTCGCTGAATTAGCGAAACGTTTGCTGTGACAGCAAACTTTCTGGCAATTTAGCGAACGGATTTATCATATTAGCAAAGCAAATTTTTGACGTTTGCGGTTTCAGCAAATTTTTTGCTCTTCAATATATCCCATGGAAGATATCTTCACGAATAATGAAAGATAGCGATGCCCAACATTCACAGTATAAAATATGTATCTAGTTTTTATAGATTTTTATAAAATTTCAATTGAAACTTGATACATATTTTATACAAAAGTATTAATACTGTGAATATCGGGCATCTCTTTTATAAGAAACCTTCAGAAAATTTTGAGGAATTTCAAATGAAAACTTCTCAAAAAAGATATTTTTTAGTGTTTCCTGATAAATTTTTCAAGATCTTTTAAGATATCTTTCAAAATATCCTGCTTGTGTGCCACATTTTTGCACCGAAAAACCCTGATGTAAATCCCAAAGTCAAGGAAGCGGATATTGAAACAAACGAAGCATGAACATATTCCAATTCGTCCCTAAACTAAGCCTAGACGACTTATATAGTTCACGCTTTCATCGCACTTCAACGCTTCATTTTCTCTAAATATCTCCACAAATCTTTGCAAATCTCTGAATTTTTCTGAAAATCACTGAAAATCTATAGAATTCTGAATGCCTTCTAAATCCCCCTGAATAAAACTTAATTGAAGATCATCCAAGTTTTCAGAAATTTTCAGATAACAGACTTAATTTAGACCCAGTCCCAGTCAGATTGGTTGATTTCGGATTTAAACTCGGTTCAAATTTAGAACGGATTCGGTGGGATTCGCTTTCAAATTATCATCAGTGGATTTCCTCGTGAAACACTGCATTTCACAGCGAATTATTTCACGGTGTGAATCTTCAATTCGAATAATATATTCATCTCAATTCGTATTTTTCCTTCTAAGATAAAATTTCTGCGAATATTTTCATTTACACAATGACGAGGAGAATGAACTTCAAAAAGTTCAAAATATCGATCCATTGCGCGCTCTTCTTCCTCCTTCAACGATTCGATATTCGATTTTAGATTAATTAAAAAAATAACTTCTCATCTTACCCTATATAGACAGATATTGCTTGAAATAATTAATGAAAATCACAAAATTAAGAACATTTATCTCAATTTTTCATCAACACCAACGATTCTGATTACTTATAATTATTAATTTCTCAAATTGAAATCTTTTGGATTCGAAAAAACAGTACGTGATATTTAAACGCGCCTTTGTGTTTTCGCGGTTGACGGCGGGATTGCACATGCGTAATACGCCCGCAACAACAAAATAAAATGGCCGTCGAACGAAACAAATAGACCGCCGTCGTTAATAACAAACCGTGCGGGTTCGTTGAGAACGGTGTTTTCACGTGCAATTTTTCAATTTACAATAAATCAGTGACTTCTTTTCAATATATCGTATCTTATGGCAACTGATCGACGGGTTTCTCCTGTACACGCGTGATTGTGTTGCTTAAGGTCAGCCTAAGTTGAATGCGTCACGCGCGTGCACGAGCCTTGTGAGGTAAAAATCATCAAAAGGTAAATTCCAACACAAATCCACATTGCCACGAGGAAAACGAGATTCCGTCTCGTCAAAATGCAAACCCCGAGGGTGAAGAACCGTACGCCTCCAAGTCGTTATCACCAACGATTTGCCTAGCTTCTGATGCTAGTCTCGTCTTCCGAATCGCTTGGAACACAGCATGAAGGAGATGCTTGGAGGGTGCTGCGTGTGTTCTGACGAGAGGGGTTGGACTGAAAATCCGCTGGTGTATTGCGATGGACAAGGTTGCACTGTCGCCGTTCACCAAGGTATAATAACCTTAAAAGTTGCATGGTACCATGCTTCTCATGTGCACTCTTGTCAGTTTTTAATAACGTATGTATTTATTTTACCGTGTATTTATTCCATAATCAATCTCTTTTCATGGATTATTATTCATACAAAAGTATATATTTCAATTACATGCGAATCTGCTACTTTCTTTGCATAAAACATATCCAAATGTTAATACGTAGAAATATCTAACTGCGATTCATGATTGATACATCATTTTCATAGGACACGATTTATGTGATTCAGATATTGAGGTATTTTTGTTATTTTACAGCGTGTTACGGTATTGTTACTGTACCTACGGGTCCATGGTACTGTAGAAAATGTGAGTCTCAAGAAAGGAGTGCTCGTGTGGTGAGTAATAAAAAATTAATCCTACATCATCTGTATCTTAAATCGAATAACAATTATGATATTTATGTATCACTTTTCAACAGCGTTGCGAGTTGTGTCCCAGTCGTGATGGAGCTCTCAAAAGAACGGACCAAGCAGGATGGGCCCATGTTGTTTGCGCGCTTTATATCCCGGAAGTTAGATTTGGCAATGTTACAACAATGGAGCCCATCATACTGCAACTTATACCTTCTGAAAGATTTAGTAAAGTGAGTATATTTATTTAAATCATAAAGAAAAAAGCTACTTTTTGTCATTGAAATTCAATTTTCTTTGCAGACTTGCTACATATGCGAAGAACAAGGCAGAGGCAGTAGAGCAAACGTGGGAGCTTGTATGCAGTGTAATAAAGCTGGTTGTAGGCAGCAGTTTCATGTAACTTGTGCGCAAGCTCTTGGATTACTTTGCGAAGAGGCTGGAAATTACCTAGACAATGTTAAATATTGTGGATACTGTCAACATCATTATTCAAAACTGGTAAATTGATAAATCCATCAAATGATTCTAGATTGAAACTGACCAACTCATATTCAACATTGAATATTATTTGCAGAAAAAAGGTGGAAATGTGAAAACAATACCACCCTACAAACCTATACCTGCCGACAATGGTTCATCGGATTCTTCTCCTGAAAAAGAAGCTGAGACTCCTATGAAATCGTCGACGAGTGGCAAAAGAAAGAGTTCTAGCTCGAAATCGACCATAAACTCTAAAAGTAAATCCAATACTAGTCCAAGTTTAGAAATAAATGGTGTTGCAGATGATAAAAGTGGTAGTGGTCGTAATACTCCCAAAGACAATTCTACGAGTTCTAGTAAATTTACAACCTCCAATTTCGTAGAGACTATTGTCACCCAGTCAGAAAGTGTATTCGGGCACGAAGGTACCGCTCCTACGACTGTATCTCCTACCGCGAGTGGTGCTTCTATGATGAAATCTGCTTCCAATGCGATGCAAAAGAACAGTGGACAAATGAAATCAAACACGTCGTCTGGGAAAATTTCATCGCATACAAGTAAGAAAAGAAGAGCCGGGGCCCGTACACCAACTGTCATTGGTAACGAAAATTCAAATCAATCGGTCAGTTCGGAAGCCAGTGGATCCGTCGTGGTCGCTGTTAGTTCCATTGTTCAACAAACTGTATCAAATAATGTACAACCCACTGTCACCGAAGCTACTAGTCTTAGCACAACTACGGAACCGGAGAAAACTAAGAAGGTACAATATACCAATGATATTTATTTAATCCTTATTACAAGTATTGTCTCTGTCACGTACATTTTTCGTGTTGGTTCATTTATAGATGAAAATCGACAGTCCGATTCAATCTTCATCCAGTATTCCAGTTACTACAGAGGCAACTACTACACCTGTCATTATGTCGGTGACGCAATCCCAATCATCTATGGTCACCCAATCTCCAACCACAACGTCTAACAGCATTGTGGTATCTGTCCCACTGACTGCCACTTCTCTTCACAATCCACAAGCTCCAAGTGTGGTTACAAGCGCACCAACGTTGTATCAACAATTACAACAAAGTATAAACACTAGCCCCACTGCCATTGAAACGAGATCCACTGCTTTATCAAGCAGTGAACAATACTCAACGGAAGAAACTCCCGCTAAGAGATCGCGGTAAGTGTTTTCAAATGTGATTATTCAGTTTTGTCCTTTCCGAAACGTAAAAGTATTTTCATTTTTGTTGATAATTTCAAACTCTTCTTGTAGACTTAGTCCGTTGAACCTCACTTAGAAACCTTACAAAAGCATTCAATTTGATATGATTTTGTTGATAAGTTTGAATATTTGTAGAACACGTCAAGGTAATTAAAAATGCAGATTTGATACTTTTATTAATTAAGGATGTTATCAAACTTTTTAATATCCACTTTATATCTCTTTGGATGTTCACAATGTAACGACATATCGGAAAATCATTGCAAACTGCAAAGAATTTCAATGGGATTTACTCATGTTCTTACAATTATTATCAACGAAGCGAGTGTGTTTTATTCTCTGGATTGATATATTTCGTTGTATGAAGAGTATTCGGTTATTATTTTGTTTCCAATGATTCTTGAGATTTCTAATACCAAACGGACAAGGTTTATTTACTTTCGTGATCATTCGGCATGGTTTAATTACCCCCAAAACTCACAATCTAAGAGTAGAGGGGACATTGATTTGATTGTATAAAATTTTGTAAGGAACACTGAATTTAAATTATAGAAATATTCGAAAATCAAATTTCATTTGATTATACGGGATATCAAACATGCAGAAAAAAATGTTTTTTGGGACGTCAAGTGTTATTTAAACGAGAGAATTTCAAGGTGATTATGGAATCACGTGCACGTTTAAATCACTCACTTACCTCCTCAAGTTCTAATGATCTGTCTATTCAACTGTCTTAAATTATAAACGCAAATAATACGAGTATGTGCAGATTGAAGGAACAAGATTCTGTGCGTTGCATTCGCAAGATTATGTGAATAAATCGTGAAGGTTTGAGTACACAAACGCACAAATATAAACATAAAAAACATGCGTTGTCTAATGGTTGTTTGTGCAATCAATGACAAGATCGCTTTATTACGCACATATGCGCTTCAAGGGATTTTCTACAGCATAATTTCCGATGCTGAAGCTAAATCATAATTAGTGACACTGCAAGTTCAATTTTATCATTAAATATTTACATGGAAATTCAGTAGATAATCTGTTTTACGCATAACATGCGCCTCGATAAAAGTTAATTGACTGCTGAATTGCAGGTCTTATTCGTCAAGTGTGTTTTCAAATTTCATATTATATTCTTGATATCTTCTGTTATGATTGTTGTAATGAACTTTTCAGTAAATGAGTAATTGAATTGTTGTTATTCTGATGAATAACCATTTGGAAAATGGAAAAGCTTTGGAGTAGAACCAAAAATCTATTAGATAATTTTCTCCTACTTCACTCTTCTATCAACAAAATATTTGTTCCTCTTCATTTTTTATACAGCAAACAGTAGTTTTGTTCTCATGTGGACGGTAAAAATTCTGCAAAGAATTATGGCGAAGTTGTATGTTACATCGGCATAAAAATGGTACGGTAAAAACTGGATTTTGTATGTTGACAAAAAGCCCAATTTCTCTTTGATTTCTGAATATTAAATAGTAAAATTATAAAAATGGTCATGGTTCTGTGTTGTAAAAACAGAAATCATCACTTCCACATTCTCATTTGTGATGAGCAGAAATCAATAAACGATCTGAATTTGTCCAATATACGTAATTCCTTATTGTGCATTTGGAATTCGCGAAAAAAGTAGGTTCAAAGTGGCTCCTCATATTGTAACCCTAAACATTCCGTTGTAAGCATTTTCAAAATTTCCTTACAAAATCAAATTCAGTTCCTAAAAATTCTATAAACTGTACAGAATATCCGAAAACTCAGTTCATTTAATTCAACCCCAACTTTTTATTTGTTTAATTGTTTTTTTAATTATTTAATAAAATAATAAGATTGATGTCTAGGATTGCACATTGATTAAAAGTTTGAATTCCTTAATTATTCCTCATTGTTGGGAAATATCAACATCAAAATGTACTATGTTTGTTTCATAATTCGCGAAACTCAAAAAAACATTGATGCAAACTTTCTTGAGTTACTTTAACGAAAAAAGATATTTATTCAACCTCATAAGCTCTCAGGTCCCATCTGTTTTTTTTTGTAAGATTTTAATGAGGCTAGGTACCTCATCAAACCGTACTAAATCTTTGGTTAGACTCTTACGAATTTGGTCTCAAATGCACAATTCTTTTGAAACGAATGAGATTCAACCATTTCTTCCAGAATATATAAATTGATTAGAATTCCGTGGTTTTAAGTCCAAGAGTCATAATATTTCGAAAACATGAGAAAAACATCAGTGAATTTTCTTCAAATTATCTTCCAATCATCTCACCTAGTTACTAAAAATTCACAATATCACCCTGCTAAAACTTCCCAATAAAGACCGACACAAAACGATAAATTTTCTCTATCGTTTCCAAACATCGTTAACGTATCGTTAAGAAACCAGGTTTATCGTTTAAGGTGATACTAGGCGGCGTGGCAGTAACCAAATCGTTTATGACAAACTACGGGCGAACGATTCAATTTCACCAAAATATCTTTTACTTGAATCAGAGAAGTGCTCTACAGAGCGATAATTTGATAAAATTGAAGCGTTCGCCCTGAGTTTGTTATAAACGATTTGGCTGCTACCACGCCGCTAGTATCCCCTCAAAAATGATAAATTACAACATTACAAATTCCTTATTGTGCATCGTTTTTTATTCTGAACTTTTAGCAGAGAATCGAAGCTAGAATTGTTTATCAAGAAACGAAATCTTCACGAAAAGTGTGAAAATATGTTGTCCTGAGATGAAGCGTGCAATCCAGAAGTTAGAAGTGTTTATATTTCCAATTTTGTCAACGTCTAATCAATTCTTTTGAATCAACAATTCAAACTTCAGCAATATAAATTTACATATAATTCCAAATTAATATAAAATTCAATGAATTATTCAGATCGTTTCAAGAGGTGATTCAATTCATGCAGTACGGTAACATTTCTTTCATTTGGCAGCTCAAAAATCAATAAACCTGCGGTTCAAAAATACAAATTTTCATTTGCGATGCTATTATGTATCATACGAGCAATCGAAAGAATCGATGACGTTTTTCGATATCAAATTGAAAATGACAAATGATAAAAATTCTAAATCTTACATTCTTCACTTCAAACCTTTGAGTTCATTCTATTTTGTTGATCTCTTGATAATTATTCAACAGATTTGAACATTGCCGATGAAATTTCGCGTACTTTCTCAATTCGTCGCGCAATTGAGTCAAGCGCGCGTGAATGCGGATAAAGCCACGTTCAAAATGGCCGCTGTTTAGGGTAGGGATAAACCAATAGTATGTTCTAACCTCTTTAACGCGTCGTATTTCAATCTCGCGTTCTATTGTAGTTTTGTTTAGTAAAAACAATACTTAACGTAGTTGTTGAACAATTCAGTGAGTGAAAATGATATGAAAATGTGAATTTTCTTTCAAATTACATCCGTGATATACCATGAAACGAATAGAAAAAAGATGGTGTATATTTATTGCCCAACTTTGTTTCGTGTGTATTGAGCACAATGGTTCATTCGAGGTCATTTCGCAACTATAGATTTTTCTTCGTGCCCCTGCGGCATTGAACGTGCACGATCGACGTTATTTCCACGAAATTATCCAAATATTTGCAAAACCCGCAACATTTGTTTTTTGTGCAATAAATTCTTATCATTCGAAAGTAACGCGAAGTTCGAGGTTATGTTTGTTTTTTCCACTGCCAGAAGCCTGAAAGGCAACGAACGAAGGAAGGGTGTAACGTGACATTGTAAATAATGTGTATCGGTTAGTTTCTATTATCATTTGATTTTTATTCTTTCTACAGTTCATTTAATATTCTATTTTTCGTGTATATCAAACGTTAAAAGTATCAGATCGAGTATACATTTTTTTCTTGTGGGAAATATTTGTAACATCCATTAACATAATCAATGCTTTATGTAGTAGTTTCATTGTTTGTAAACATGACTTAGGAAACAAAATCGTATCATTCGTTTATTCAAAGCTATAATCAGAATTAACAAAAAGTTGATGATTCATACAGTTGATTCAAAAGATTATGGTTTTGAATGTTGTTTTTTTCTTCATTCAGTTATTACCGACTTTGAAGACATTGGATCCAATTTGTATTGTGAATCTCTACTTTCAGTTCTCAGTCGTCAGACAAACAAGACAAAACAAGAAAACCTAAACGTGGTACATCAAATAGTCAACCCCCTTTATCGCAATCCATAGTTTCGTCTATAGTGACTTCGGTATCTAGTAGTGCTGTAGTGACAACATCCAAACGAAGCTCGAGGAGTAATCGGCAAAGCCCACCACCAGCTGCAACTGTAGCTCCTGTTCCATCAATTATCCAAGGTCCCACATTAGGTCATTTTAGTAGCATAGGAAGTGGATCGGGAACTACAATGGGCCCTACCGTCAAAGATTCTCCCCCTAGTAGTCCTGGTTCAGAAAGCATGAGCAGTAATGGACCAGGACGAAGGAAACGTAAAAGTGCTGCATCCGGTACACCTACGCCATCCGCCTCTAGTACTCCAACTGCAATTACAAGTAACACGAAAGAAGAGAAAGATATAAAATTGTAAGACATAGTTATAAAATTTTATTAACATGATAACGTTTTTATTATCAACAATAAATTATTTATTATTTTATTATTGTCAAACAGATTTCAAAACGGAGTTAGCGCGCCTCATATGCTGGGCAATCAATTGAATCCTACTTCGACGATGGCACAGAAAATGTCTGATACCCTATCACAGGAATTAGAAGCTCATTCGATTTTCACAGAAGCAAATAATTCAGTGACGAATTTAGTTGGACCTCAACTTCACAGTCGCGTGATTGCATCTGTATGTGTAAATTTTATTAGAAAAATAATTATTCAAATGCAAATCCTAACACATAGGTTTGTGATCTTTTACGTGTAATCATTCAATATGTTTGCTTTTCAAGCAGGTACGATCGAATCAAAATCAGAACATTGTACCACCAACTTCCTTTTCTTCGGTATTTTCTACAAATAGCAACACAAATGCCAGTACAAACGCTGGAACATTAGGAACTGGAGCCATTCCTCAAACATTGGATCAACTTCTCGAACGACAATGGGAACAGGGCAGTCAGTTTTTGATGGAACAGGCACAGCATTTTGATAGTGAGTGTACGGCAAGGAAAAACAAGCTTCCATTCGCATGGGTTTTGGTTGGAAAAGGAATATTTGTTTCATTTGAATGCCATTCGAATTCAAGATTTAATATCAAACGTTTGAATGCAAATATAAAAGTATATTTTGAAGTAGAACAAATGACAAAACATTCGAGTATTCTTTACAAACAATCCTAATCATTGTGCTTGAATATTGATATCGAACAATTTCTTGATACAGTTTTTGTCACTTCGTTTGACGAAAACATTCCAATTGAATTTATTTTCACAATATGCCACACTTTGCTTCAAGCTCGCACTTAATCGTGAATCTTATTATTTTCAGTATCAAATAATATAATATCCTTTGTTACAGTTGCATCTTTATTATCGTGTCTTCATCAACTTAGAGCAGAGAATCTTAGACTAGAAGAGCATGTAAATAGTCTGTTGCAAAGGAGAGATCACTTGTTGGCTGTGAATGCTAGACTCGCTATTCCATTAACAACTCAACCTAGTGCACATCCAGGTAATTCTCAGCTTTTATTAATTCTACTGTAAACAGAAGAAAATTTGGAAAGTATATGGAATGAAAGTAAATTTCATTGCAGTAAATAATATACACCCATCGGTCAATCCATCTCACCCAGACGTCCAACCGGGAACAACTGCGTCAGTACCAAGAGTTAATCGCGAGCCGAGAGTAAATAATACATACATACCACATTCTGGATCAAGTAATCATCCAACGACATTGGAAAATGGATTACCACCTGATCCTTCCCCACCTGCCGCAGCTTCCATTTCTCAATATCAACACAGAGGCTCTCTGGTAGCTCCTCAACCAAGTCCCACAATAAGGTAGCGTATCAGTCTTTCTTCCGTTATTATGAGAGCAGATGATTATAATTGATTTCTGTTTTGATTGGAGCAGGCATAGTCCGGCTGGAGCCGCATACCATCAAGGACAGCCAAGTAACATTGTATCCCCCGCATCTGCCAATGCATCTGGAGTTGTAAGAAATTCTTCTGTAACTCCTGATCCTCTGCGCGGAGTACCAAGGTAAGACTGATTTATTTATTTCTCACATGCTTTTATACACATACACACACGTTCTTTTACTACATCAATTTTTAAAATTATTGTTTGTGTATTTTCACAATATGTATGGTTTTACGATTGAAAACTTTTCATATTATGAAACATATTCAACCTATACAACCAGGCTAGATTTTTAGTTGATATCAAAGTTGGAATATATAATGAATATCGAATGATTTCATCAGGTCTGTACCTCAATCATCAAGCAGTTATATACCACCGATGTATCAACCCACGATATCCAGTCTTACTAGTAATCAAGTAGGTAGCGTACATAACCTTCATTCCCATGGACCTTCTCCGACCAGCCATGGACCACCTGGCAAACCTAGCTGAAGGTAGATTTTCGAGCCAGAACAAACCCATAAACAAAATTAATAACGAAAGGGAATAATAATCAATTATGGGTAAAAGATATTAACAATGAATTTTGTTTAATTTACGAACTATTGATGAATTTGTTCTCCTTTTAGGAATTATCATTAAATTGGCATTAATTGTGTCAGTTAATAGATCATTATTGGAATATAGTGAATTAGAATTTAATTCTGACACATATTTTCTCTCGTCTCGGTAGATCATTGAGTTGATTTGAATACATCCAAATGAACAAGATTTTTATGTATGACTGAGGTTTATATTTCTCATATTCATCGATGATATGACTTTTGTAGTATCTCTCAGCATAAAAAACTGTGATAACTACATAAAATGATTTAAGACAATTGGAAACATTTTTCAATGTTTTCAATATTTCCATAAAACAAAAGAGTGCATGAAAATTTTGTAATTATGCATAATGAAAAACGTGAAGAAAAATCTCTAATATCTAGACACAAATAAGAATATTACGTATATACGTTGAAACAATTCTAACTCGTGTTCAGGTATTATAGATTATCTTGTCATGTCACTCAGGTGCATTATTACGGGACTCAAAATGAATACATGACGAATATTCTGTGCAAACGAATCTATAGATTCCCATTATTACAACATGCATGTTTTTTACACTAAAAGCTATTTGAAAAAGTAATAAATAAATCATATGAAAATCGTCTCATTTATATGTGAAGACTTGTCCGTAAGGAGGTAATCAGATAAACCCATGCATGAAAAATTGTTATTTATTTTTTGTCCTGAAGTTATGAAAAAATGTTTTGATTAAAAAGTAATTAAATATTGACTCAATCGTTTCCAATTAGGTTTTTTTGACGTAAAAGGAGGTTTGGATTATCATTCGATGAATCAAATCTAACTAAATTTGATAGAAAAACATCCGTTGAAATTATCGTTTAAATGAATATATATATTAAATTAAATTCTATTATGTATATTCGTTCTTTTACGCATTGACCACATATGAGACAATCTTTTTAATATCATATGTGGACTTTAAACCCACACATGTACAAACTTTAGATTATAAGATAATCTATGACGATGAATAGCAATAATATACAATAGATGTACATTTTATTCCAATATAATGACTTTGATTAGCAACAAAACGATTGAGCTGTATTGAATTCAATTCTGTACAACGTAACAGATGTTTCGATAATGATAAATGATGATTTAAATTATCTCATCGTTCGTTGAGTAAAAATATGTAATTAGCGTAATAATTTACCGATACAATTTTCACGTATAATACCTTGAGCGTTATCACTTTCAGCAATGTACAGCCACATTATATTCAACATTTTATTATTCTTCAACCTATTTCAAAGCCCATGTAATATATATATTTTAATCTTATTGAAAGACCTAATTATATAACAAACACTGCCTTCCACCAATAATCGCTATGAAATAGGTTGATCTTCACTGTTGTTTTCCACTTCGTTCAGCATTCGTTGTCTATTATTTTTATTATTGTTTAATATGTTTTTTTTTCTTCTCTCTTCAGTTTCAAATTGTTCTATTGAATTGAAATCCTTTTTATATATACTGTATATGCAATGGTAATTGCGATAATATTCTACTTATGTTTTGCGTGACTGTGATGTAAAAAAAAGCACACATCGTATGTAAGATCCCCTCTAAAATATTTCATTTCGTTTCAAATGTCTATTCCATTGTCTTTGTTGAATGCTTTGGAGTACATCCATTCTTTCTTTGTCATTCTATCGTATAATAATACACAAATATTTGATCACAGGTCAAAGTTGTTTTTTTCTCTTTTTGGACAATATTCGTATCCTTTTCTCTCTCGATATCTCATCTTATGCGAAGAGAAAAAGGATACGAATTGTGTTTAATGAGAGAATAAACTTTATTTTATTCATAGCATTATATTCAGAATTCACTGCATGTAACTACTTTAGATTCTACTATTTTTACAGCTATTCTCATGTCATACGGTGATCTCGATGCGTCAATTATAACAACATAATTTTTGAAAAAAAAAGAAAAACCAAAAGATGAAAGTGTAGATTAGAATTGATGGTATGTGGAATTGTTTGTTAGAATCATAAAAATTCAGCTTAGTTAGTGTCTGGGAGATCTATTTCTTTGCTATATTTTTTTCCACGTTGTCTCGTGTTATTCAATATGAAAATCGTAATAAAAAATGATTCGTTACAGTTTTAGGTTTGTACTTTTAGGCACTGAGTAATCATACAGATATTTTAGAGAAAAAGAACAGATGAGATTTTTTTTTGCTTAATTTTACAAGTTGTTCTTAGTTTTTTATTTCTATTCTGTTATGTTGAAAAATCATTAAAAAATCTAATATACACTTCATCTCTACCCTGATGATGATAATGTAAAAGATATATATGTATGTACTTCATTGAAGAACGCGGAAAAAACACATCTGTGATACTTGTTTGAATCAAGTATCTTTTAATTCTACATTTCTTCATATTGTAAATAATGTTGTAAATTGAAGAACGGGAAATCATGATTCACGAATTAACTGCGATGTAGTATGTGTCTTATATTTTGTTGTGTAGTGTATGAATTCTAAACCCTGAACCACCGTCGAAAGCATGACATCTTTGGTATGAATTATAATTAAACATAGATCATTATCATTTATATGACTGATTTAGCTATATGTGTTCTTTATTGTTATACATTTTATCGTGTTCTGTTGATAGAGAAAAGAATCGGAAGTGAAAGAAATTGCTTATGTACTTTTCAAAACAACAGTTAGTAATGTTTAAAATAATTGATTCTATTCAATCGATCGAAAAAGCGTTCGTTTAAACCTCAATCGAGTATTCTTATATCGTGATTTGGGATTTGTGTTTTTTTTTCAAGCGTATTGCATTTAAATGATTACAAATACAAAATTTCTAGAACTTGATGGTATATAAATATTATACAGTCATGTATTATTTCAACCAATTTTGTTAACCTTTTCAAATTTACACAATGTTCAAGCAAGCGAGGCGCGAGGTGGTAAAGGGTGTGTGTAAACAAATACAATGCTATTTGAATAAACTTAATGCGTGAAAAATTGAATGAGCATTGTAATTTTGAATAAAATTTCAGACTATAATCATATAATAATATTAATAATAATATAATAATAGCGAAATGTGGTCATTATAGATGAAAAAATAACAACACCAAATTCTGTATAGTAGCTTATCACCACTCAGGGATATCCGATCACTAAACAAAATTTCTCTAAATTGTTTTATATGTACGTCGAAGCATTTGTGTACAAATTCATAAAAAACATTCTGAATTGCTATATTATCCATTATATGTACACTCAGAAAACGATAAGCTGTATTTCAGTTTTGGATTTCCACAAAAATATGTGTATATTCATCTTCTCTTCCTCGAAGAATTCAAATTTCAAGTGGAGAAGTAAAATTGATTAGTTATTGCTCGATGCATAATATATTTAATTATGTTGGATCTTTTATTCCTCGAAAAGAAATGGATTATTGATCATTAAATTAGGGGAGGAAAAAAAGCATATCGTTTTTCAGATGAATTATCAGGGTGTCTATTCTGAGATCTAATTTAACCTGAATTCATAATTGATCGATTTCGTTGAGCAAACACCCTGATTGCGTGTATACATAATGGTATATGAGTGACAAGCATTAATTTATATGTTGATTATTGAACTTGATTTGTTCAGCGGTAATATAGAAAAGTGTTGATCTCTTGAACATAAGCTAATTGATAAGTCTAAAAATATCATCCATGGTAAAACATAAGTGGTAACATTGATATAATTAGGAGAAAAATTTTTTATATATTGATCATTATTCGAAATAATAGATACTATGAAGTAATATTAATTGATGAAAAGTAACAAAATTTGAAAGTTCATATATTCTCGTATAAATTTCGTGAAACTTATAGTCGATAATGCAAGTTCGATAAAATTCTTGGAAAATACATGAATCCTTCAGGATTATAAATATTTGTTCTGTTTGATACCTCTTGTTTTTTTTTTCTCGTAATGATTTATGTTACTGCACAACACTTGAATTATCATCATCGTAGTTCACTTTCATAAATGGAAATCTAAGAAATTGCTTCGTATTATAAATTCAAAATTATTGAGAATTGGATCTGATAACAATGCACCATATTTCTTTTGTCGAAAAAATTCTTTCCATTTGATCTTCACTTGAAATGTTTCTATATTAATCATCATGTACAGCTTGTATACTGTGAAAATTTCAAATTGATCCAATGATATTTTCACATGATAAGTAGTGCCAAATTCGTATATGAATTCTCAATTGGAAAATTTGAACAAATAATCATGCAAATTTGACAAAATTATTAATAATCTTATATTCACGTGGAAAATAGAAATCCTAGAAAAACTAATTTTTCATTTTGTATGCGAAAATTGCATCAAGTAAATTGTATCTTCATTCAGTGACCCAGGTTTCGTTTTCATACACAGTTGGACGCAAAATGAATAAGAAAAAGAATGAACTATTCAAAAGTACTATTTTTTGTGATTTTTGTTTTATGCAGATGATACCGAACAAAACAGTTAAGCAGTCTCTCAAACAATTTGTAATTCGGAAATCCAAACCTTTTGAATATTTCAGCCTTGAGATTGGATACAGATATAGAAAAATATGATATATATATATATATATATGTGATAATTGTATGCTGCCTGTGACATCATCAAAGTCACTGCCGTAAATATTTCTCCCACAATCTTATTTTGTATCCAACTGTACATTAATAGGGTTACAAAAATTGTATGTAAAAGATATGTAATGAGACTTGGATTCTTTCTATTATGCAGTGAGAGCGGTAATCATCAAATCATCATTACTATACATATTTGTAAAATAATAAAAGAAAAATGACATGAAATTGTATTCTATTTTACATTATAAGGTTTAAGTATTGATTTTTAAGCAGTGATTTGAAATTTCACAAAACTCGGTGATGGAATTAGAATAATTCAAATCGAATCAAAATAGATTTAAAGACATTGCCGTGCAAAATATTCGGACTAATTTTCTTTCGAATGTCTCGATGAGTTTATTTATCGCTCATTCACTTCCTTTTTGATTTGAAAATTGAACATCTAAGGAGCGTATTTGCATGGATTGAAAGTTGATAAATTTTATTGAGATGTTTGTATATTATAATTTAAACGTTTGACAGTTTTTCGTAAGAATTGGAGATTCGAACGCCGTCTTCGCAATACAGATTTTCATTGATTTTTTCTTCATCAAACTGATATTTATGATAAGAAATGATTTATTGATCGTACGGGGATCATGTGTACGATGTGAAATGAATCGCAAATACACGATACACGTACCATTGTACATTCAACGAGGCGGGACGCGATTATTCGAATAGTGTAAAAAAGCAGCGTAATTTTACGAAATACAGGACTCTTCAAAGATCGCTGATTCATTATTTTCCATTGCATTTTGAATTCAGTGATATAATACCGAAAGTACATATTCGGATTGAAATTTATTAGCAAATTTATACAAACCCGATGTATGCGATCACATACATTCAAATCAAAATCAAAGTTTAGCGTGAGTTGATACTAAAAGAAAAGAAAAACATTTTTATAGTATTTGATAAGATCTTTCCACAGTTCTGTATATTTATACATATACATGTGATAATAAATGTATAATAATGAAAAGATCAACGATCGAAACATAACATAGAGGACAGCGATTTTTGAACCGTTCTATATGCATGTCGTATTCGTATATTGTATAAGATACTTTGTACCATGTGTCTTCTAGGGAGTATGAAAAATTTCTAGCGAAAGGAAAGGGCTACTAGTGTATGTTAATTTCTTCCTTTTTTTTACATGTATGTGTATAATTTATATTCGGAAATTATTCAGTTAACATCGGTTTTGCTGGGAAAAAGAAAAACATAAACAAATAAAAACGATTTTAGAAAATAGAAACGATTTGGAAAATAATAGATGATTATATTTCGTATTTTTACAATGCTTTATATACGATAAATGAAAAGACAAATTGGCCCAAAAACTGCCAAATAGATATTTACTATATTATATGAGAGGAAAAAATGATTATTTACTAAATCGTTTCTCGAAGGACATTGTATCATTTACAACCTCGATTATATGTGTGACTGAAATGGTGAGCGTAAATAATGTACGATGGAAAATTTTGTAATGTAATTGTGCATATGAAAGCATGTAATACAAAGAAAACAAAGAAGACTTGAATACAATGAGAAAAATTTGTATCTCACTTGATTATTCGATCAATCCTGATCCATCAGTTTGATTCCTTCTTTGGTTCCTTATTCTCATTTCTTCACATTATATTATCATTCGTACAAATTGTTTGTTTTTTTGACGTCATTTCTTCCACAGAAGATTCATATTGATTTGCGAATCGCGTTCTCTAAATTTTCGACCAGAAAAGAATTATTTTGTTATGTTTTTTCATGATTTATCATTAATCGTTCTAATATTGAAATATTATTTTTCATGTCCCAGCTCGGATGGTTTCATTTCATTCAAAGAAATCAATTTTGAAATTTCGAATTGGATTTTTATACAATTGATAATTCTGAATTCGTTTCAATGAAACATACAAATCTTAATGGCGTGTATATTTTTCGTATTCAAGTGCAATACCCGATGCCGGTAACTTTGTTTTTAATATTTTATCAACGAATCAGAAGAATGGGATAACGCTCTCCACAATTACGAAGTCAAACATCTTTATCTGCAAATTTCCTTAGTATACGTCTTGATACCGAACTACGATCGTGAGAAACACTTCACCTGCGACCTCGTCTCTAGTAAATCAATATCAAACGATAATGTGGGAATCGCTTATGTTTCAGAAATAGTATCGGGAGAATTATGTTTTTTTTTTTTGTACATTTTATTGATTTTATTTATGTAAATTTATTGACAGAGTGGATTAACAAACTCCATTCGATTGAATTGGTTTTTACAATTATCTCAAAAGTAGGGTGGTTGAATTGTAAGATTTGCTCGAAAGAGAATTGTTACAACGTTACTTTGTTAATATACACCCATGTGAAAAAATTTCCAAAATTGCATATAATTTATACATCAACTGTATTCGATTATAGATATTTTAAAAATTCTTTTACATAAGCAATTTGTTGATAGAAAATCGTTTTTGGTTAGCAAGAGATGGTTTCAGAGAGGAAAGAGATTCCTTCTTTGATGCACCAACAAAGTTTGCAAGTATATGAACAATGAATTCTAACTTGCCAAGAAAATTCGTCACAAGAGTAAAGAATTTTTATTAACAGTCTGCTTATTTGAAATTCTTCATTGTTCTCGTACACTTACTGTTGACATTTTGTTGAGTGACGCTTTATTCTTCCAAATGATTTTTAAACAAGATTCATCCCTTTTTGTAGAAAATTTAACAAATTTCTTATAGATATCTCATGAAAATCTGTAAAGACTAGATATTTTTTCTATGAGAAAAAAGATAGTGATGCACGATATTTTTTATAGAATTGCTGTCGAGTTTATATTGAACTTGACGAAATATTAATAAGAACTATATGCAAATGATACGTGAAATATCGTGCATTACTTGTGTTTATAGTGATGCAAATCATGGACCGAACCGATTCTTTTTTATAAAGAAAGTATTCTAATCAATTTGTTACAAATCCATTGATCATCGTCCGAATATACGCAAATCTAATTAGGAACCAACTAAATTTCCTTCATTCGAGAAGGAGTATCATTAAAATTGACAAACAATTAGTTTTAATTAGACCGAATTACATTCACAAAATAATATATTTTTTCCTCACATGCATCGATTATGTAACGATTGAATTGGTTGGAAAAGTGAATACGAGTTTTTTCCACGTTCAACAATAAATTCATGTATGAATTCGAAAAAGCATTGAAATGAAATATGAAGATTGGAATAAAATCTTTACACCGCATCCCGCAAGTCGATTGAGAATTCCGCACGCAAACTCTATCGAGAAATATAAATGAGCTAATAGGATTTCAAAGAGAAGCTTTGGCTCGAATTTTCACGGTAGATTTAATTCTTATCAAATCACGAAAAGGGATATTCTCGTTTGATGTTATCTTCCACTTTTTTATACTAAATGAATTATATAAATGATGTAATCAAAATTGTTCCATCGATTTGTTTTTTCATCGATCGTGTACACATAGAAAAGGAATTAAGAGAAGCACACTATCGTGGATATACATAGAAAGAAAGAAAGAGAGAGTGTGTAAACTGCAAAAGATAATTGTAGTACAATGAAGATACAACAAAGAAAGGTTCGAGAGCGGTGCAAGCGTTAAACCGAGCTCGAGAGTTTGATTTTGAAAAGAAGAGAAAGGGCGAGGTGGATTTTAGGTAAACCTCATGAACCACCCCAATGACAGCTGCCCAGGTATTTGTCTGCCCCAATTCGACCCTCAAGAACCGATTTGAAATGTAGATCGATGCTCTCTTTTTTATTCAATTCAAATTATACTGCTCTCGTACTTCGTATGTTCGATCATCGGTCATTTCTTTATCGTTATATTTGTTTATTTGACAAAGTTTTTGTATAATCAAATGAAAAATCCAATTAATACGGTAAATTTCGAAGAAGATACTGACGTCGGAACGCTAGCCGTTCCATATTGATCAGTTTATTTTTAAAAAATAATTTATAAATCCATACGAATTGAGTTTGTAAAGATTCTTTGTGACTTACAGAATCCTTAAAAGATCAATACGGACGAATTTGTTCAATATATTTCAAATAAAATCATCTTAAGACTATATATACTAGCGTCGGTAACTCGCTCACTGTGTAACAGATCCTGTAATATTTATAAAACGATTGTGAATAGAAGAAACAAGCATCAATGATTATTATTCGCAGACAATTCTTCAAGTGAAAACTTTTATCATTTTCCTTGTGGAAATCAAACTACACGGAGAAAGGTTATCCAAAGTTAGAAAAATTACTATATTTCTACTAAATTAGCATATTAGCAAGACGAGTGAAAATATCCCTGTTATTATCAGAAAAAATAGTATTCAAAAGGTTGTACACGCACGCTAAACAATGTTCGGCAAATCACTGTCTGATAATAACAGCAATATTTCCATTAATCTTGCGAATTCAGTAGAAATGTTGTAATGTTTGAAGCTTTGAGGAGAAAAATATTCAGTGGAACGCGTCTCATTGATTCCAAGAAATTCCTTCTTCTTTCAAACGTAAAGGATATTTTTGAGAATTTTTGTTGCTTGTTCATTCGCAAGTTTGTTTTGATATAACAATCTAAGCCCCCGAGTTGAAACTGCAGTGCTTTATTACAGAATCTCAAATCATTCCATCAATTTTTATATGTAAAGAATGAATTCTCCTGCCAAATTCGTTATTGAAATTGTACTTACTAGATCATTCATACGTTATACATACTTTTTATGTAAATGATTTCACTGTAATTTTGTCAACCATGAGACTCGATGGTACTATATAATTGAACATGAAAGAATGACGATTGAATTTTGATTATCATATCGGAACAAAGTGTCTGAATTTGTAACCCGACGTAACATGGGTACATTGTACACCATTATTAGGACGTGAATCGGGAATTAATACTTTATTTGTATGTCACTCCAGCTGCGAGGATCAACACAAGTGCGTTGTATGTGTCCTATCCCTCGGCTCTCTCTTCTCGTGACAAGAGGGTGCTCTTAATGCTCCCTTGATAGGTACAGGGATACCTAGGGGGTGACCGACTATTCTATGGTTTGCTAATTTTCACGGATATCACAATACTAAGACAGTTCTAGCCGATTAAATTCAACACAGTGTATATATTTTTCGCACCTCTCTCGATTCAGTATCATTTCTTTACGATTTCATTTTGCTCTATGTACTTGGAGTAACGATAATTTTATATAGTGAAAGTATATAGTTTATATGAAATTTGATACATTTTTTTTATATAAAAAAGTATCGATACTGCGAATATTGCACACAAAAAAAGGGTATAGCTGTGGCAGCTACTCACTTTTTAAGCACTACAGCTGTCGCTATTTTTTAGCTGCCCTAGTAGGAAATCATAGCTGCAACTGCACAGGTTTTGTGCTCGATATTTGGATAGCCAAACAATTTAGCTGTTGAATGTTCGCTACGGCAGCTACATTTCTTGCTGTGACAGCTGAAAAATAGCTGCTGTTGCTAATTTTTAGCTATCCAAATAATAGCTAATCATTTTTTTCCGTCCGCATATCCCCGTATGTTCAAAAACTAACTCACCTCAATAATTTTATAGAATTGTATTTCTTTTTTCTTTCTATTACATTATTTTTGAAGACAAGATTTGGTATAATTTTTGTGTATGTAAATTTCAACTTGAAATTTGATTTGGTCTAACCAACGAATTGTTTACTACAACCATTCATTGCTCTCCGTGCATAGAAGCACTTTTTTGATTCACCATACAAATTTCATGAAGATTTTTAGTACGAAAAAATGAAATTATGTATGAATAGTAATGACTTTTGTGATCTATATCTTCTTCTTATTTCGCAGCGCTCTTTTGTTGTAGGAAATTCATGATAATGTTCTATTTTTATGATCTTCCATTTGAGAGCAACTTTCGATGAGGATAAATTTACTGATATGTCCAGATACAATAACAGGTGTGTTAGTGGCACACCTGCATTAAATCGTTAAGCAGCTCGTCATAAAATGGATATTTCCTATATCATATCGGTTTTTGAGCGGTGATAATAAAATATTTATCTGCGTGATTATCTCTAACAATTTCGTACACGAAATAATATCCTCCCTGTTGATTGAGGGTATTCAAATAATGCTTTTATCGTAATATCAGCTATGACCATTATCAGCATTGAAAATTCGATGAGGAATTATATTGATTAGGTTTTTTTCATAATTCCATGCAACGCGTATTTTGTAAAGCGATATGTCGTTACAGTTGTGAATCGTTTGAAGTTGCAGAAACAGGAATAAAAAATTCCGATTCCCAAAATCATAGAAAATAATCGATCCTCTTGCATCCACTCTCAAGTGAATTACATTCTAGCATTTTAGCACAATAGCGTTAGTACATACTTGCGGAAGAACTTTGCGTTTCACCTCAGGTACTTCATTCTCGTCAGGGCCCTGAAAGTTTGCAGCATATATAATTTCTATTTCTTCAGTTATATAGGTCACTATTTCCTCCCAACCTATCGAAGAAGTATGAATTTAGTTCCTCTGCACGCCATAAAAAGACACGTAAAGTATTTTATAGGAGGTTTGATGTCCTTTAGGAATCTCTTAGAATTTCAATTTTGAATTGAACAATTGAACATTCACTCATCTCGAATAAAATCTTGTTGACTTGTAACATAAGATTTCCATCTTGAGAATTCTCCTTTCCAGCTATATCGAAGAGTTGATTACATTTCAATCACCGTCAAGGGTCTTATGTGTGAGAGGAGAAAAGTCGAGGATCGATTCGAGTTACTGTCTCGACATCATTTTTACAAGGGGTTTGCGAAATTGTTCCTAATTGTCCTCAAATCGACGAGCGACCCTCGATTTTCCCATATAACCGTTAAATGTAGCAACCACCCCGTTAGGGGTCTAGGGTCCCGGTTTCCTTTTCGCCTCTCCATGACTGGGGTTCCATAACTGCACAAAATGCTTGTGGGGTGGGAAGGGGATGTGAGGGAGGCCAAAGGGAAGAGCCTGTCAATGTATGGGCAAGCAACCCTATGGAATATGGATTCAATTACATCTCATTGTGTCTTGGTGTCTATAAACAACGCTGTTTTCACAGCTGATAGTACTGACCCAAGTCGCTAAGAGTCTCTCATATACCATTTCGTTAGATACCAATGGATATCAATTTTTTCCTCGCTCATAACAGAATTGTGTGTCAGACAAAGTAGATTTTTGGGTACATTCATGCTAAACTAACGTAAATATCGACCATAGTTTTATATTTCAATACGCGTTTTCGAAACTGATATTATCTAATAGATCCCCGTATGGAAATATTTCGCTGAAAAATGTCTGCAAAACTATGAAAAAACTCTGAAAAAAAATGAAAAAACTCTGAGAAACTCTGAAATTTTGATGAGAAATCTAATATTTTTAGGACATTTTTTACAGACTTTTTTCAGAGTTTCTCAGAGTTTTTTCATACTTTTTCAGAGAAATAGTAACGAAATTGCACTCTGAAAAAACTCTGACAAAACTCTAATAAATTGTTGACGTTTTTCTGATTATTGAAAAATCCCGAAATTCAATAAATACATTCATATGCCGTATTCAAATATCATGTGTGAAAAAGTGTTTGAAAATTTTTTAATTTTTTTCTAAAAGTCAGAAAAATGTTAGCAATCTATCAGAGTTTTGTCAGAGTTTTTTCAGAGTGCAATTTCGTTACTATTTCTCTGAAAAAGTATGAAAAAACTCTGAGAAAGTCTGAAAAAAGTCTGTAAAGAATGTCCCAAAAATATTAGATTTCTCATCAAAATTTCAGAGATTCTCAGAGTTTTTTCATTTTTTTTCAGAGATTTTTCATAGTTTTGCAGACATTTTTCTTAAATTATTAATTTTCAAAAGACTTCAATCAATTTTGTTTCTTCATTTGAAAAAGAAGGAACTAATGAGATGAATTTTTCATTTACAGACCGAATTCACAATGGGAGAAATATTTATTTGCCCTATCTCAAAAAAATATTCATTAGCATTGATATAGTAATGAAAGAAATAAGCGGGGCAAGCATTCCATCGTTTGATTTAATTATTTATTTTATGAATCGCACGGAATATTCTTCTGGACAGAAGGAATGAACTGTTTAAGCGGTACACATGGAAGAAAATAAATTGCTGTTATGTGGATAGCTGAAAATTATACTGCAAAAAAAATTTGGGGAATTCGCCGAAATTTGTCGGGAAGGAATTAACCCGATTACAATAGGTGAAATTTCCGAGTTTTTCGGCGAAATTACGGAACAATTGGTATATTTACCACATTTTTTTTTATACAATTACCAAAATCTCGAGATTTCTTTCGGGTTAATTACTACCTGAATTACCGAAGAATTTCTCGGTAAATTTATCGATTTTTTCACAGTGTACACTGAGAGAGAAAGAGAGGATCTATTCAAATATTCGACAGCTAGGAAATTTATTGACTGTAAATAAAAATTTAGTTGTGCTAGGTAAATTGTATTTGTCACAACTATATTTTCTATTCCCATTGAATAAACCATTTTATTCATATTTCGGACAGCTAGTCTTTCATTTACCCCAACTAAAGTCTACCTAGCGTAAATAAAAATCTACCTGCGGCAACTAACATTTAGTTGTCCCAACTAGGTACCTTTGTCTCAGTGTAGCAGCTATGCCAGCTATGTTTTAGGTGTCATTGTATATATTGTCATATATCCACTTAGCGATAACAGCATTGCAAGAAAAATACCTGTCATAGCTAAATTATTTGCCTATTCAAATATCAATCAAAAAACCTGTGCGGCCACAGCTACGATTTTTTATTGTAATATTCGATAAATAGCTATAGCTGCAATTATTCTAGCCACAGCAGCGGAAAAAGTGAGGTGAAAATGTGAATAGCTGCCACAGCTAAATTCATTCTTTCGCGTGCAAAAAAATTTCAAAGTGCTCTGAAAAAATTTGGTTTGTGTGTTTGCCAAATTTGTTAATGACAAACTACGGGTGAACACTATAATTAAATCAAACTATATCACTCTGTACAGCACTTCTATTTGAATCAGAGAATTGGCTGCTGTCACGCCGTTGGTATCACCTTAAATTCAATATAGCAAACCCAAAATATCACACTGAGAGAAATTTTTGAGATTACTGCAACTGAAATGCCTCAACCAAATATTCTTAGTAAAAGCTACTGGAAATTTGATTGATTTAACCAAGAAACTGTAGTTGATATAACCAAATTCTTAATAGCTCTCGTATAAGGAATGTTTAGTTGAGATGTTTCAGTTACAGTGACTATAAAAATTTCTCTCAGTGCATATAAAAAAACGGGTGTATCCCAGCAAACACGGTGCTGAAGTTTTATAAGGTCATTAACGGATTTTTATGACCATTCAAATACCAGTAATCAGTGTTTGTAATTTTTTCTTTACTATCGCTATAGAAATCAGTTTCTAAAGATTCCCAAGTGACTTATTATTACACGGAAAAATAGAGGTTATCGATGTTTAGGGACAAAGAGTACCGCTATAAGAAATATTCATGGTAAATTTAATAAACCAAAAGCTAATAATTTCACAATGAAATTATCAACATTCTTCAGCGACGCTGTTTCTCCCTAAATTGACAGTCATTTTCCTAACCGTTCATAAATGTTTTCCAAATACTGATAACTTGTTACTTGATACGTGAACAATAAATTCTCACTGTACCGAGTAGCGAAAAATATAAAATAAAAAATATTTCTATAGATAAATAAAACTCGGGGTGATTCTATCTACTAATTTGAAAAAAAGAATCTCTCCCTCGATGAATTTCAATGGGAAAATGTCGCCCAGCAAACGGAGGTATTCATTCTTCAGGTATTTCATCCACATTAATATATTATGAAGTTACAAGATAAGTGAGAGCTCTGACTGTTCCTCCTACACTTTCTTTTTTATTCTTTTATTCCTTTTCTTCCCTTATATTCGATTTATATATGAACAACAATCGGAAGAATATATCGTGATGTATTTGAGGGGAAGGGAAAACTCGGGTCATTCAGGAGTACTACGGTAATTTCAGAAGAGGGAAGAGAGAGGATCGTGTCGTGGGAAGATTCACAGCCGTCTTCTCGGCGCCATTATTTCGACGCTGGGCGTCGCGACGCCGCAGTACAGATGTATCCGCCCACTATGCCCTTCACCACTCTCTCTTTCTCTCTCTCTTTTTCTCTTCGCGTTCCTTCCATTTCTGTACCTTCATTCCTTCTCCTTAATACAATTTGTATATACTTATATCACAGGACATTCAGCCCGCAGGGACGTGTACTTGAAGATGGTTTCACACTCTTTCTTATATACTTTTACTTTCAGCGCATCGATAATCAAATTGTACCTCCTCAAATCACTCATTCAGAGACATTTTATCACATTCAGATAGAAAAAGAAGGGTTCTAGGCGTAAAGGAAATTATTCCTCAATGTCTTTTCAATGATATATTGAATTCGATTCCTATGATATAGTGTTTGTATTTGCAATATAATTACAGATTGTGCATCATTCCGCTGTTTTATGACTGACGAAAGTCAAACGCATGTCAATTGATCACGAGCAAACGACAGTGCTAATACTTTTCCAAGATTCGGGGGGGTTGATGAGTTTCTAGCAAAATCGTGGTAATTATCGTGGCGTACGATAATTAACAACACATATTTGCTCTCCGTCCGTGCAGGGGTTGCCATTTAAGTTGCACGTGCGGAAAATGTTATCTAGATATGAACACTTTGGTGGAGATTGATGTGTAAAGGAACATCATAATATCATGAGAATGATTCGAACGATGCCTCTTCCCCGTGTTACCGTACTTGTTTGCATTAGAAGCATTCAATTGCTGAAATATTTCCAGGCACACTTTCAAAATTTAGTACTCAAAATTCAGTAAAATTTTATTTAATTATGTATCACTACACTATTGATGATTATTTTTCATCTTTGCAGACAAATTGTGAAACATTCAAATGTACAATCAAAAAAATTGATTTCCATGATCAATTAAGTGATCTTTTACCGTTGCAATGAATTCTTTTGGTGAGATGTATGAATGACAAATGGATGTCAAGGAAAAAACGAAAACTTATGTAGTACATTCTTTATTTGGCCTTGATTTTCTCATTAGATCTTCACAGAATATTACAAAGTCTATGGATATATGTACATATTGATTTTTCAACAATTTCTTAATACGATATTACATACGTACAAATATTCTATGTACATTTAGGAACAGTCTGTATTATCAACTGAAACAAAGAAGTCTCCGTGAAGCAAATTTTCAGTATCGAAGGTTCATATTGAAATCCAGACTCAAATTGAGAATCTGAATATTTTGATTCAATACCCGAATGGATAATATAAAATAAAACATACGTTTATTTTTCGAAATATTTTTTGTACAATATTTATACATGATTTATACAAAGTTCACAGTTTTATACTTCGAAGTATAAATTTTTAAATTTCATTCTCTTTTGGATATGTGATATTGTATTGAAAATTCACATCATTGAATGCATCATCTTCATTTCAGATTATTTTTTTTTTGGACTATGTTTCCTCCTATGAAATATATCATTAAATTATGCGTCAATATCACGGCAGTATATAGATTTCATTTCAAATTGCTTGTTTTACGATATGTTTCTTGAAATTTCACTTCTTTCACTTTGGTTCTGATTTCTGAAATTGAATGATCTTATACTGACTTAGATTTTGTAAAGGGAGAATATGCAGCTGTAAAAAAATATGTAGCAGCCCTGATTCACAGATCTCATTCGGTTTCATGGACTTCCACTGAAAGTGCAAAATTTCGATTCGAATGTGATCAGTAATAATCGGTTTCAAGCGGAATATGCTCTATACGTTCAATCAAAATGACTAGGATTTTTAATCAGGGATTTGAATGGAAAGAGGTCATAGTAATATTTCAAAATGGTTTTGTGAAAATGAATTTATAAATTATGGGAATTGACGTGTATTTTATCAATATTGTATTTGTGATACCTTGGATGAGTAAAGCAACGATTTATTGATTTCACGATAAATATTCAAAAAACTAATATTACGGAACACCTACCACTGAATCAGAAAAATGATATTGTGAAAATTTTGTACTCTTCGCATTATAGTAGCAGACATATTTTTCAATAATTTCATTCAGTGATATCTAGTTTTCAGAAACTGTTGGAAAACTTGTCGATAAAACACTTATTGAATTAAAATCCTCATCGTTGGAACAGTTTCTCAATGAACCCACTTTTATGTCTGATACACAAATTATCTTCAAGACCCCAAGAAATTCAAGCTCAATAGGGTAATTTTAGATCGACTTTAAGATGATTATACGTCGAATAGAAGTTTCTTGAACATTTCAATGCCCGTATATTCGATCTACTTTTTATTATTAGATAACAATGAATAGATAGATAATTCGATCTGAAGAACCACAAATGTTTGAAAATTCCAAATTACTAGTTGTATTAGTTGTAGTTGAGGGTTCATTATTGAAACATTTTAGTTCATTCTTTCTCAAAAGTAATTTTGAAGAATATTCAAATTGCTTTTTCAGTATCTCTTTCATGGTAAATGAATAAATAAATAAAATATATACATGCTCAATACTGTTATTGACACGACCCGAGTGGAAAAATTTCCAAAATTTATATATAATGTGTATATGTGTTATTATTCATAACACTGGTCAACAGCTATTTTGATGCCTGAAGTTTGAGAAATGGTTCGAAGTAGTTTCAGGGCACTGAATACGAAAAGAACATCAGATTTGTTGGATCAGCTCGTTTTTTATAATGTGAAAATTATGTATAAAAGATGATAGAAAGTGAGCTGATCCAAGAGATTTGATATTCGTTTCACTCTCCTAATCACTTACCAAACCAAATTTTCAACTCGGAAGATTGATAGCTCAAATAAATATATGGAAATTATTTTTTCGAAGGACAGGTTTCTTTATTTTACGTTGATTGTCATTGAATGATGAAAAATCATTTTAATGATTTATCATTATTAGACTGAATCAGGAATTCAATATTCGACAAGTGTATGATGGATTCTTCCGAAAAAAGGGATTTTCAAATTATAATCGTAATCTGTTTTGATTATATTTATATGATACGTTATTTTCATGATTGCACACAACTGGGTCTTTGATTCCGTTTCGAAGTTATACTGTCAAAATTTAGAATGGTAAATTAGAATGAATCTGACAGTTCTATTTTACTTTGAATAAGAACAGAACTTGTCTTAGTTGAATGAAAATTTGATTTGTTTAGAGTAGGTAATATTTTATACTACAAGTCGAAAATTTTGAATCGATTTTCAATTAATTCACGTTCAAGCAGCGTTGAATAGACGTTCAAATATTTGTAAATTGATTTTAGATTCACTGGATGTTCGTTAAATACTTGAAAATTTAAACCTAAAACTTGAACTTTTGAAAGAAAATTGTCACTCCAAGGACGTACGATGAAGTATCACGACTTAATATTTCATTAATTGTATTGAGATGGTGTACATTGAGAAAATATACACCATCTCAATACAATTTAATGAATTCGATTGTTGTCGAAAGTCATATCACATTGCAGTACATTTCATTTCCCCGTTCTATTCATTTTTAATTGCTTCCTTCGTTTTTCAATTTTTGTGCAAAAGTGGATGACTTTTAGACTCACAAAATTATGCAAATTGAACACAGAAAATGAGAATATTCACATCAAGTTATTATACTTGATATGATATTGATAGATGTGATGAAAAATGAAACTCACGCAGAAGTTGAAAATAAATTTCTAGGAGTATCATTTTTGTCTTTTGATTTCGAAACTTCAATAATTACAAAAAAAGGACATAAAGCTCCGATAAACTTTCGAAATGAACCAGCATAGATCATATTGCCGCTCTGTTGGAGCTAATTTTGAGGTTCGTAAACGTCCCACGGAGTTTCGATACACGTTAAAATGACTGCTTGAGAACAGTTTCAGTAGAAGTTGATAGAACGTTTATCGCAGTTTTCCCGAAAGGTCATCCAAGTTTGTATTAAAAATGTTTCAGATAGAATTATCATTATTTTAGATTCCTGCAAAACTTGAATGAATTTTCGGAAAATTTTTGATAAACGTTGAATGAATCTTCTTGAAAATGATATTTCTGAACCTGAACTTTGGATCCAAAGAAGCTTCAGTCTGATCTATGTTGATCAACTCGAAATGTTTGTTGGAACTTCACGTTCTCTTCGGCTAAGTGATCGGGGTTTATGAATTGAAGAAAATTTATTTACAAGGTATATAATCTGTTTGTAAACTGAATAAGTCATTGACTGTAGATTTATATTCAGAATCATTGTTCACAACTGCAAATCAACTGAAAATTTCCTTACCTCGATGCGATAGTTCAAACAATTTGTTCCTTAAACACTAAATAACATGATCGATTCTTAGAATCTAAAAACATTCGTTTCTTGGTACTTTAAAAACTTATTCGAACGTTGTGCCAGTCTTTGATGTTCTGGGATCTTCCGGGAACCATACCTTAGCGTATATTCTTCCATTTGGCAGGATATCAGATTTTCTCGACCAGGAGAGCGAATGGAAAATAAAGGGATTACTTCCGTTCCCTGAAAATTCAATTTGCCATTTCAGCGTTATTTTTGTGTCTTTCATCATTTATGTTTGGTTATACTAATCCACTGTTTGTTCCACACTCTTTATTAATAGCAGATATCGGCATCGAGAATGTTTGGGAATATTTATTCGAATGACTAATAAATGCAGTAGAAATTCATCTTCTCCATGATGAAGGCTTCTATGAAGATATGTGATCAAGTATTTGAACAGATAAGCTGAACATTTGAAAGTCACTCAATAAATCTTTCGTGTTAAAAATGGTTAAATAAAGTTTAATTGAAAGTTAAAAGTCAGCCGCTAGTTTCAGCTTTATTACTTTTATCGCAAAATCTCACATGAAAAGCTACCAACGTCACGCTACTGGTACTCCTTTAACTGCAATAATAATATTTTTTCTTCTCTGTGCCCCGGAATATATTTGAAATTGGTACAGTAATTACTGCTTTTCAATTTTCAAGATCTGAATTTCATACATTTTCTTTTGACATCCAAAACTAATCTGTGATACTTGTTCTCAATTTAAGAAAACCTCCCACTGTGATTCTGACGAATTGATGAAATATACGTGTTATCGAATCGGTAAAAAAGGTCCTGATATTGCTTATTCACGCGTCATCGACGTATTTATTGTTCCTATAACTCCATCTAATGTTACACGGTGGGAAAAACGACAGGGTAAAGGGAATATCACGGTTATTATCAAAAGGTGTTGTAAAAATCTTCTCTATTTTATTACAAAATTGTAAATCTCACTGAAAGATTCGGAGAAACTCTTCCTTATTGGGCACGTTTTTCCACTAGAAATTTGTTTGAATATCTATGAATATCTCTGACAAACTGTAAACAACTCTTCACTGAAAATTTCTGTAAATCCCAGCACACTAAACGATATCTGATTTCTGCTACACGGTAATGACACCATATTTCAATGGAACTATACCAATGAATATCCGGTTTGATGGATGGAATAAGGTAATTTTTTATCATGATAACCTGTTTCCCGATCATCGTTAATGAGATGCAATACAATTATATCCATATCATTTATTTCCTTGACTTATAAAATTGATAAAATTCAATATAAACACACACAATGTTGTGGAAACGTTTCTAAACCATATGTGATACTGTAAATTAATTGAATACGCAAAAAAAAACAATAATTTTCTATTTTAGATACGGTTCATCAACTTTGTGCGACTGAGATTGGCCTCACCACGTACTATGACCTTCTTGGAATCGTTTCGACCGGAACACCTGGATGAAATACTGCCATTGCCGGTGAGTGGATCACTTCCTTTATCAGCTCTGACCAACTCGTTGAGAAAATTAATATAACCGATTGCCAATTTCAATGTGTCGACTTTCGAGAGTCTCTTTTCGTACGGTAAAGTGGGTATATGAGCTCTCAAACCTTCGAAAGCGTCGTTTATGTTTTGCATGCGTCTTCTCTCCCTCATGTTCGCCGCTTGTCGTTGATGGGCCGTTTGTCTTGGCCATTTTCCTCCGTTAGAGTGCCTTCTATCGTTCCTACTTCTCCTGTAACATTAATAGGAAGAGGATTTTTGTTAATCGCTAAACTTAGAATTGCCTAGCCATAGCGGCCAAAGGGTCCAATCGGACTGCTAATATTTGCCTTGAATTTTCTAACTTAGGGTCACCCATATACACAGCCCCATGCGGAGTAAAACTGCACTAGCAATGTTTCTCCCTGTTATAAAAATCTAAATGCACCCAACTGCAGTCCGCATTCTCCCAAATATTCCAATCTAAGCACCCACGTTAACAAAGTAATATTGAATGGAATATTTTCTCTTTGCAATATTTATTTAATTCAATAATCTTCGCGACGATTTGTTACACTTCCAGAGGTTCTACACTGTAAAAAATTTCTATGAGAAATTTTACATAAATGTTCGGAAGTAAAGAATTTTCCGGAAGAAAATTTCGATTATCTTTTACAGTGTAGTTTTAGTGCCTACATTGGTCCCCCATCAAAGGTGTCTTACATCGGCCGCAACTAGAAATACAGCACAGACCCTGAACCTGAGTATGTGACAGTCCTGTCCAGGATCTCTAACGGCTACCAACACTAGGGATCCTCCAGTGAGGGATAAGACAGCGACCGCCATTGATGGGATAACCAAAAAATAAATAGCTAATTTGAATCCATTGAACATGTTATTCATCGAATGACGCGCAAACTAACCCTTATAACCCTCATCCCATTAATGGCGGCAAGTAAAAAGCTGATTGTCTCATCCCTCATTGAAGAATCCCTAACCAAAACCGGGCCTCAAACAAAATAAGAACACCTAGTTTGGCCAAGAATAAATCTCTACTCAAGTAATGTTACTGAAACAACCTTACATGTTATCTGAGTCTGTTATCTAAAATTTCAAACCCCCTACATTTCATGAAATAATTCCATAACCTTTTATGAGCAATTCTCGAAATGTATCCCATTGAGTCTACTTGAAGTAGAGAATTTAAAAATAAACCAAGTAGCCATATGCTCATTCACTCGTAGAGTGGTTTTACATTTCTGCTTGAGAACTGTATTATTGTAATCAGTTGAAAGTACCGTGCATTTGAAAAGTGAATCAAACATGACCTGGTTGTGTCTCTGAGCGTTGACATGTGCTTTTATAAGTGTTGAAGATGGTAAAATCGATGCTTGTGAAAATCGTTGTACACGTTCTTTACGTACGACTTTTCTAACCCGACGCTATGCCATAATTTTCAAAGTCCATTTGTTTCTGATAAACGGATTGTTTCGGATAGAAAAATGTTTCAAACTACACACAAAGCAATGTCCTGACCTTCAAATATATTATCATATTATTCTGATAAAATATTTTTATATGCGTTTCAAGTGATTGAGACAATCATTATCCACGTAAGCATATGATTCCAACCCATTTTAGCTTGATTATGGCTTCAATTTGGAAATGTGGACTAAAATCGAGCTGACAAAGGCTGAACGTTAGTTTAACACTTCAACGACGGTAGCGGTTAAATTGTCTGTTAAGCCTTCTGTCATCTCTGTTTTTATACATTCAATTGGATTGACAGGCGTAGAGTCTGGACGTTTTCTAACATCAATTGTAATGTTACTGAAAGAGATCTTTCAATATTCGAATAGACGCTTGAAAGTTTGAAGAATTAATCAAGAAATAAAATCACTGTTTACTCTGATACAATATTAGATCGTAAAGGTTCACAAATAGAACATGAACTTTGTTGATCCATTTACTGGGCAGAAGTTTACATTTGTTGTGAAATTTATAATAATTGAACTGAAAGTGATCAAAGTTGAAGCAACCCGCGAGTGATGTGGATTCCGATATATTATATCAATAAATAAAACTGCCGAAGTCAGTCGAAGGGACCTTCAACAACTGTGCATCGGCACTATTATTAGAACATCAATGGTTCGTTGAAACGCCAGTTTGAATCCTTGTTCGCAAGGATGATTTTGACTCAATCAGTGTATTTTTATGTGTTCAGGAAGGAAGAATCTAGAGAAGTGTTTTGCAACATCTGATTTAAATACACCGCAAATTTATTGACTTACTCTCTCGAATGATTTTCTTGATCGCTGCCGTAATTACTCTCGTAATCGGTACTGTTCTCATCGTAATGAAAAAGATCGCTACCACTTGTACTTCCGGTACTACCAGGTGGATGCAACGGCAATTGAGAGGGAAGCGTTGGTATCGTCGCAGTTGCAGGAGTCGTGCAATGCGTTGGCAATCCCGTCATAACGGTGTTTCCCAAAAACCCATGAGCCTCGTACATATACTGCCGATTCATCATGTCCAAATTGTCCATCGAATACATCTTCTCTATGTATAAATATTTACATATACGTTCACCAATTCGTCTTCCGTCCGTCGTTTCAGAATCAATCTTCACTCCTCTTCGTTTTTGAAGCACAATGAAATCAATTTCTCCCTCATCATATTTTCAAAACACAATTGCACAATCATTTCCGAACCAAGAAAAACAACAGCCTTATAAAAATAAAAGAATAAAAATAAAAATCCAACACAAGACTAGAGAAAATTTGACTAGAAACGTTCGAAAAGGGTTAGCGTTTTATGTTAGAACATTGATCCCCTTGAAGAAGCAGGAATGGAGAGATTTGATGAAAAAATAATAGAAAATCACGTTTTTAATTGATCGTATTCCCTTCGAGTCCTTAATCACGTATCAAGGATCTAGAGATATTATCTATCCGACACGCGTCAACGCGGTTTGCCCGGTGCCTCAAAATATCTCCAAACATGTGGCACGTGTCCTAACCGTCCGTAACTTTGGACACGTGTTAGGATTTATCCAAACACTTGTCGACGCGTGCTTAGAAAGCACATCGAATTCTTACGGAATTCATTCGTACGGCCCGTCATTGTTTATTGACCTGTAACACACCCAAGTTAGACGAAACTTCCCAAGAGAAGCAAGGATTCTTCATGAACGTCATCACAAAACGATATTATCTTTTAGTCTTGTCTTTTAAAAGCTTCATTATAACGTTCGTCGTTCACATTGATGATCTTCAATCCACGTAATTTGTCATCGATTTCACCACTTATTTATAGTCTCGGTCATGTGGAATATAATCACCCCATGGGACTTGAACGTTTCATACTAGTTTCTTTACACGATAATCGATTGCAAGAAGAGGAAATTATTGTACTGTCAGATCACAGTACATAGATTCACTTTACATCCTACTTAAAACAGTTGTCTTTCGTGTAATTTGAACACTTTGCTACCATCGATATTTCCTTCCCTTCTTCAATTCAGGTTTCACGATATCGGAAGAAAAAAGAACGCACGCACATGTAATACTCCGACAATTACTGACGGTGGATAATCATATACATCTAATGTGGTATCCGTTTCGATTTGAACTGAGAATTGAAAAATCGTAGCTATAGATGTGTTGTGGTAGCCATATTCGAGTCGACGGGGTTTCGAAACGACGTGCGATTCGTCGAGAATCGTTCCCGGTGGTGGAGGCGACGAGTATCTTTAACCCTCGTGGTGATGATGTTGGTTGCCAGGGGGTAGCGTGCCGTGGGTGACGCCTCTTCATCGATCCTTCACGAGCCACAGACAATCATTGTGTGCGCGATGCTTCTTCCTTCATCAACCCCTCTTCACCCTCTTCAAATCTTTGAGGCGCGAGGAAGATGTGGTATCTAGAATCTTCGTGGAATAATTTTCTCAATGAATCGTTCCGAAAGGGAGAATTTTAGATGCGATTAAGGATTCTGGTTATCGATCCGAGCGCATCTTTGAATCGAATCGCTGGGAATATCTTTGGAATATAATTGCTGCGGGTATAAAGATAATTGGGGTTTCAATTCAACAGCGAAGTTAAAGTGCTGTAAGGATTAAAAACTGGACATTTGCAAGTCTCTCGTCAGAAACTTACGGAGCACTTGCGAGTGTCTAGTTTTTGGACAGTCTAATGTTGAAATAATCCTGGTGAATCCCTAAAATATTTCTATTTGGGTTTGTATCGGAGTAATGATACAAGAGAGGTGACTCAAGTTAGCGAAAAAACAGTTTTGAGAAACGTCTCATCAAATACTGTAGCGAGTCGAATTAATTTATTCGAAAAAACGTGATTTTCAAAATCTCAAAGCCGCTTTGGTATTATATATAATTGTGTAAAAATTATATACAATTTTAAAAAATTTCCCATTGGAGTCACCTCCAACAGTTTGATACTGAAATTTTATATTTCATTTCAAAAGAATTTTTAGCTGTATTTAGAACCTTCAAAAGTGCATGAATATACTTTCGAAACAAATAAAACGTTCGATATGAAGTATTAGATTCCATTTTATAGCCATAATAATACGCTTCTGGGCATTTTGAGAAATATAAAAAATTTCGAACAATCAAAATGTTTCCAAATAAAAGCTTTGAATCTGCAGCAAATAATATTGAGTCAGCAAATATACCCCAATGGTATTTTTCTTCCCATTGGAATGACAAGTATAATAATTATTTCAAGGTACATATGATTGATGATCATACGTATACCACGTATCATAATGATTCTCGAGAGCACATCTTATCCCCGCATACACGCCCATGTATTAGAACATGAGAATGAATCAAAAATGAGCATAAATCGATTTCACACTCCTGCTGAGTATAAATTAATGGACACTTCGAAACATGGTGCGATGTGTGGATTGTTTCCGGATGTTTAGAGGGTATCCAGGTGTTTTGTGTTGAACATAGAGCTTGACGGATCGTTCGCGGGGATGCACCATGAAAAATTACACATATGGGGTCTCGATGGAGGGATGCGTACACTTTCAACGGTACACATAAATTTCTTCTCGTTGATTTTCAATCGTTTTGTTTTTGCTTATACGAATCGATCGGTTTAATATTAAAAATAGAATTTTTCTATTCGAATTACAGTGTAATGAAAATTGATTGATTTGAAGTAAAGATTTGTGATGGAATTAATACACCGATACCATCAAAGAATATCATTTGTAATTAAAGAATCACCTTCTCATGGTTTCATCATCAATAATTGTAATTGATTTATAACCGTACAGATTGTATTGCGATACAATCATTGAATTTCTCCATATGGAAACGGCTCAATCAAGATTATATCGGAATGAAATAAACTAAACATCGATTAGCATAATTGAATGATATTATTCTATCTGAATTCACACTGAAAATGTAATCATGCGAATTTATTAACAATTTTCCAAAGAAATGATGACAAACATCATATTTTAGATTATCAAATAAATTCGATTAACTGACAAGAAAAATAACATCCATTGCATCATTTCTGATCAATTTTTATCACAAGAGTTCAATAAAATAAGTATAAAACAAATAATATTTATTTTACGCTTGGATAAAAACTGTAGATTCGAGAGATTAGATGCATCAATCGAAAGTACGTTTGAACTCAAGCGTGTGCATAAAGGGCAGAAGATTTGCCATTTAAATCCAATATCCCCTTTCGTTATCGTTTCAATCTCTAGGATCAAAAATTCGTCGGCACAATAGGCTTGTCTGCGTTCCGTATTTTCATTGCGGATTATGCGGAGAGAGGCTATGGTGCAGGACTTCTTAGGTGCAGGACATTCAAACCATTATTACATACACGTACATTTAGAATTACATTTGAAAAAAGCGGTTGGGAATTTTTTTTTCAATTTCCAAAGATTTGTTTCAGATATAAGGCAAGCGAGAATTACAGTTGATAACAATAATTGGATAAGCAACAACTATCAGAATTCAATTCTGACAACTATTATCCATGTGAGCATAGAAATTGGTCCAACTTTAATCCGATGGAAACGAGCTTCGAAATCCCGGCTAAAATCAAACGACAACTAACTTTCGGTTTGTTCTCTTCTGTTTCTATAGAATATTCTATAGAATATTCACTAAAATATATCACGTGGAATTTGAATTTGTAGATTCGCTCTTTAGGAAACCAGAAGAGAACTTATCCACTTTCGAATTCAAAGAGGGAGCTTATAATGGAGAATTCCTTGTCAGAATTTGAGATCACGAATTTTTGATTGTATGCTATGCTTGTAATATAAGATGTTACAAGAATTATTGACAACCCGAAGAGGACATGAAGCTTCAGCGAATGTTCAGATCAGATGTGTATAGATCGGGCCGAAGGTTGATTAGAGCTAACTTTCAAATTCACAAACGTTTGACAGAGGTTCTACGGACGTTGAAATGTCCGCCTCGAAGTACGTTCGGGAAACATAGATGGAACTTTCGCTGAAGGTTCATCGAAGGTTTGACTTATATTAATTTTTATCAATTTATATAGAAAATAGATGAATTGATAAATATAAATTATTATAAATTAATCTAAGTATAAATATTTTTGTGGAGCTTCCTCAAACCTTCGATGAACCTTCAATGAACGTTCCATCTATGTTTCTTGAAAGTATTTTGAGGCGGACATTACGCAGGCGTTCGCAGTACCTTTGACAAACGTTTGTGAATCTAAAAGTTAGCTTTCATGAACCTTCGATCCGATCTATACAGATCTAATCTGAACGTTCGCTGAAGCTTCATGTTCTCTTCAGGGAATTGAGAGATTTCATACTTCTGCACAATAAATCAACCGAAAAAGAAAATTACACTGACAGAAAAACGACCTGGTTGAAACATTGAAATCTGCCCGAAGAGAACACAAACCTTCAGGAACGTTCATTGAACATTTAATGTTTTGTTTTCTCTTGGGGTGGTTCGATTCGCCAGGAAATGTTGTGGTGGTTGAAGCTAAAATTAACTATATTTTTCAGGTTAGAAAAACGGAAATTTTCCGGACATCGCAATCACATTTCCTGGTGAATCGAACCAGATTTCAAGTTATTGCGGCCACGAATGTTTCAACCAGGTCGTTTTTCTGTCAGTGTAATGGCAGTTAAAATACGAAGAACTAAATCCTTTTCGAATCTTTTATGCTTTCGCAACTGTCTTTAAATCAAAGGTTTCTTGGCTACATTTTTATTACCAGTTTATATTTTCTATCACTTGCAATCAATTCCCGTAACCAACTTCAATATTCTTTATTTTAAATATCTCATTTTATTCGGTACGAAATTCCCTGTGCTCTAATTCTGATTATCCAAATGAGATTTGCTACGCTCGCATATTTAAAATTCAAATAGCGCTCACTTCGGTTCGTGTGGTGATGAATCGCTCGTTAATTTTATAGAATTTATGAAAGAAATAAAACATGTCGTGTTAAGCGAGGTCTCGCCGTTTAATGCACACTGATATTCATGAACGATTGTCGATTGGTTTGAAACAATAAAAACTATATATTCGTTTTATTTTCATTCTAAATCACGTTTTTTTCTTATTTGAGAGGGTAATTTCGAATACTCAATGATTTACCGGTATATTAAATATTCACAAATGTTGGGTTTACACCAATCATTATCTGTTCAAACGAAAAATTTGGTAAAAATATTTTTGTTGGAAATTGATCGAAGAAATAAGTTTATTGGTTGTCCGCATATCGACCAACACATTTCGTTGTTTCAATAAAAAATAATGTGTGTTGATATGTAAGTGGATCTTAAAAATTACACAATATTTATGAACATCAATATGCATTACCCCTGTTACGTCTTTTTTCATGTACAACGATGAAATGCCATTCCTTGAATAACTTCTCGTAAATCAAAATGCGAACGGAGAACCCTGAAGAATTGTAAAAATGCGATCGAAGCGAGCTCCACGAAGGCATAAAAATATGAACGTATAGCGGGTGCCATAAACCACCCTAGAATTGCTGAAATTTATAAACGAGCTATTTTTTATTACAAGGAAACTATTAGAAAATCAGCATTGAATACGTATAAATAAATGCACTTGCGATAATAATAATAATATATCATATGATTGAATAAAATACGAACTTCACACCACCCTCTTGCATCAAATCCTTGAATCCGAAGCGTGGGAAACGAACATAATTTTTCCTACTGTCTCTATCGGTTCCCTCACCAAACGAATGAAAGAGGATCGCAGATGGAGGACCATAATTCATTTGCCTCGATTAAAAGGTTTTTTCTACTTCTCATGGATATATGAGTATTTTGTAATTATCTGTATTTAATAGACCCAAAATTTAATTGGATTTTGTTTATCACTGATGATGCGTATATAGGCGGACTGGAATGCTCGCTTTCATTTTTCAATCGTAATTTCGTGAAATAATTGCAGGAACGGTGAGATCTTTTATTTCACTTTCCTCCGAAATCCACCGAGTTAAAAGCCGATTAAATTATATTTATAGCATAGTGTATTGTATGAGAATTTGTCACGGGAAATTTACCATACTGTAGTTGGAATATCATTGATTTTCATATCTTGATTAGAAACCCCCAGCAAATTCGACAAAATGCAACGTGATGTCAGTTTGCTATAACATTGTGTGGAATCCATCAAGATTTTGACACCCAGAAAAAAAAATTTGTAAAATTTACCTCTTATTAAGTAAATATATGTATATGGACGATTTAAAATTATTGTGCGAGCTGCTACAATTTTAGTGAAATGCACATCAGCTATGGTATATTTTACATTCGTTATTGTAAAATCAACTAAAATTGTGATCTCTTGAACTATATTGTAAATTATCCATATATTTGTTCAATAAGATTTGAATTTTACAAGTTTTTTTTCTCAGTATATTCAATAGATTTCCAAAAATTCATCAATAGCATGGTGGTACGAGCCTAATCGGATCATTTATTACAAACTACTCAAAAGTGATTGAATAAAATTAAGGGATCATTCTATGGAGCAATTCTTTAATGCATGTAAGATAAAATTGAAATAAACGATTTGGATGGAATCACGATGCTAGTATTTTCTCAACAATTGATCGAATGGGATTTAATTGATGGGAACATCGGCTCATTGTTGAGCAGAGAAATGCGGTTTTACTTTTCCCCTTTAATTAGTAAGCTCACTGTTTATTGGGTTATATAAAACATCTCTTGTACCGTAATGATTTCTATTCAACGTGAACAAAAAGAATATTACATACGTATGTGATGTGAATTGGACAAAGAAGATATAGACAAATGTATACACGCTCTAGACTCAAACGTTTTGATTGATCATTTTCTATTTACCTTATCAAATAACGACAAATACTTTGAGTATCGCAATGTTCTCCAAATTCGATATCTCGAGTATCGAGTTACGTTGGTAAAAGCCCAGACCAGATATGGACACGTGCTCGACACGTGCTTGAAACGTTACACAAGCCAAAGGGTTGGAAGTATAAGAGAAGTGGGGTTAACCACTTTGGCGACATTTGGCACCACCGCACGATACTATGTAATTATATGGCTATAGTAATATAGGTACACTGGATCTGATTTTTACTGGTGCACTGTGATTATTGAAATAGTTAATGACAGAGGTATTGTAGAATGCAATGGATACAATCCAAACGATATGCTATCTTGTGAAAGTAAATATCAAGAACTAATGGACGGGGAAAGATATTTCTTGTGTATGTCATATTGAATCACTGTCATTAAATCGCAATCGAATTATACATTCGTGGATGATAGAAATATATCGAATACCATTATCGTAAAAGTATCAATCAATTGCGAAAAGAATAATTCACCACCATTTAGATTTTGGTACTTTCTCAGCATCTGTTCTATCCTGATTTCAAAGTGTTTGATACCATTTGAAATTGAGATTCTACCTTTCGATGAAAATTATTTCCAAAGTGTATATATATGTTCGAAATAGAATCTTTCAAAATCGAAGCTAATAAAGTTTTTCATATAAATCAGTCTTTTTTTTATTCTGCAACAACAAGGAAAAACAGAGAGATCATTCAACAGAGAGGAATCGTCATTTCCAGCGTCAAATTGAGATGCAACGGTGTCGATTGCCCGTAACGAAACGTAACACATCTCAAATTCAATTCATAACAGCATTGTGTGCAATAACTAATCGATTTTGCGAATAGAAGGGAAGGGAAGCGTATGGGTTGTATTTAAGAAGCAGGGTGCATTGGAGCGTAGAGTGTTTTGGGGGTCATGCTCTCTTCCGGAGGGCGTTCCATCAGGACACCGCAGGGGGTATTCATCCCCCACATACCGGAAATGGTTGCTCCACTACTACCACCGGATATGTAAGTGCATATTAGTGAGACAGGTGGTTCTGAATTTATATATATCGAGGTAAATGTTGACAAAAATAGCACCTATCGAAATGACAGATAATCGTCCTTTTTCCAAATCCCTAAATTATTTACAAATTATACGTTACCATTTTCTTTGGGAAATTTCAAATAAAAGTGGAGAATTTTATTCTCTGAAGTAAAATTTATGGAAAGAAAGTAATATGCAGGGTCCCATGAAACACCGTTACAAACAGAAACAAATCGATAGAAAAGGAAGATTTAGATATATTTTTCCTATCTTTTCTTCATCGACGAAGCACCCTCTTTTTTTTGTACATCTGAATTAAAGCTCCTATTGAAAATGCTTACTCTGCAAGATCGACGAGCAGATATTCTTTCGATATCAATACTGTCAATGAAGAAATGTTTCATGAACAACTGGACATTGCACAATATTTACTCAGGGGATATTTAACGTATGCGATGTGCACATGGTGCAATCAAATATAAGCGATTGGTTTTCTACTTCGTAAAAGAATGATTTAATGGTGTTATTAATCTCAAATGAATAAAGTATAACAATCAAAACAGTTGTTTCTCACATTCTGTATATCGTGGTATGATATTATGGAAAGAACTTGTTCCAAATGAGTAAACCGCTCGAAATGAAAGTCTTTCATACTTAATAATCGACTATCCATCTTATTACCATTCGGAAATTATTGTTACCATGTACGTCACTAAATCTCGTAGAATAATAAAGAGCTTATTAAAAAATCATACATTTACCTCGAACAAAAATATATCATTTCAGTTTTCCTCTAGGATCGTTGAGAATCTTGATTACATCTACGTAATATTCATTTAATATGCCCAACAGATGGGAAATACATCCATGAAAATTTAATGCAAACTCATACCGTAATTACCGATCTACGTCATGTTCGTGGTGACAAATTGTGTTTTAACCCCAACTGAGAATAGGTCACAGGAAATATAAATGCGCCCAGCTATAGAACGGATGATTCTAATTACATCATATTTGTAGAAATCAAATCAACTGACAAATGTCAGAATTTTATATCGTTTCCGCAAAACTTTGTTAACGAGATTTTCAATTGATGTTTACTTTCGCTATTGAAAAATCATCTTATGACAAAACGATATGAGAAAATTGTCGGAGTTATACACACGGCCCAGTGTTTATAAAGCTGTACTTGTCAAATCTTGGCAAAAATGTAGATTGCGCCATTGTAGGGACAATGTAGGGGCAATGTAGTTTTGCAGCCATGGTTATTCATTCGACAGATATTAACTGATATTAGCCCGTAACGATGAATAATCATGAATCATCGTTGTTATTGCTATTGGTATGTGGATAGTAGAAATCATTCTAGGTCCTCCTTCGCCCCTTATCTGGCGCTATCGAGGCAGACCAGCACTGTAAAAAATGTGGGGAGTTTTTCTTCACACTCTTGAATCCTCTACAAATGAAGGAAAAGTTCACCTAAGTGTGGTGACAAATTCTCCATCTATACACGGAAAAAAATGTGTAGATGCATCAGCTGGATTTTAGCTGATACAGCTGAACATTTTTTTCCGTATATGCAGGAACTTTGCTGCCACCATTTTTCGGAGGACAATTCCACAATTATTTTTTAGAGCGAGGTGTATCCCTGGTCCTGATATGGGCCAGTAAATAGCCTAATATGATTTCTACCAAGGAGACAGCTTCTGATAGTTTATAAATTACTCTATGTGAAATAATAATCATACCACTAATTTTCAATATTTACAATCGTAATATCACTGTTAGGAATTTCTGCATGGAGAAAAATTTCCCTTTACACGATTGAAAAAGTTCTTGAAATTTCAGTTACATTTGAATGAAAAATGAATGAAATTCCCAGAAATAATTGTCAACAGTGAGACTTTTTCATCATACCAAATTGGCAGTCATTTTTTTTTAATTCTGCTCGATCTTTCTGTGTTTTAAATTCATATTCACACAAAAGTGTTATGACTTCGAGTATTTGAATGATTGAATTTATAAAAGCTTTAATAGGAACAAGTTCTCCATAAACCAAAGGAGCAGTTATTTCAAGAACTTTCAGAAGTCTAGGTTTATAAAATTTCAGAAGGAATTAAACAAACTTGGAGAACGTCAAAAGCTTCTGAAAACTCTGGAATGAATTAAACACATGGAATTAAAGCAAAATCGTGTTACGAGAACGACGTAGTACTTAGAGGCTTTGCTAAAAGCTCAACTTTGTTAGAGCGAAATCGTGTTATACGCACTTTTGCTCACACTACTTGACAGAAGGGTTACTCGAACGAATCAATACTTGATGTACGGTGGGTCAAAAAAGTATCTTCTCAAGTAAATTTTCATATAATTGTATAAAAATTGCATATAAGATTCAATATAGAAGACTATTTTCTCTCTCCCATGCAAGAACCTGCGCTAGAGATTTCTTCTACGTGGAGATTTGTATGGAACACATGAATTTTTCCATAGCAATCCTGCTAAAGAATTCTTCTATTGAAAAATGATTTGATATATTTTATATAACGGGTGTTTCATAATTCAATGATAAAATTTCTTGTATGGAGAAAATTTTTTTGAGCCTCAGTTTCTGAGGTCTAAGCATTTTTGAATTTGTTTTTTAATTCAAATCATTCGAAAGCACTGTATGATACATACTTGAGCTTGATACCATTCGTTGTTCGTTCGCCATGAATTCGCCATTCAGAGAAACACTTTTATCTGTGTGTAGCAAAATTTCGATTACGATATTGGTTTAGCAACTAAGGAACGGGTGAATTGAAGATTCATGAAAACAATGATTACTGTCCTGAGAAAAAGAAATCTCTTCGAATCTCTCTGAAAATGTCTGGAAACTGAAAATTCAAAGAATTTTCGGTTTCGGATTCCAAAGATAATTTAGAAAGATCCGATTTTGAATTGTGAGGAATGCAAGATGATTCAAAAATACTCCGAAAAATTCAAAGAAATTTCAGGAAAATTGTGGAAACTCAGTTCGAACGATTCAGGGAAATTTACAGGAATTTGGAGAGATTCAGACAAATTCGGGAGAAGTTTTGGAATCTGAATAAATTGAATTTTGAGAGATTCAGAGACATCAATGAGGATTCAGGAAGATTGAAACAAATTCAGAAGAATTCGGAGAGATTCAGACGAATTTAATAGAAGCTTTGAAATCTACACGGGAAAAAGAGAATGGAACTGTGAAAATCTATTTTTGCCTCATAATGTGAATTATTTGACAATATGTTTTGTGAAAATTCCCATCCAAAGACTCGAAGCGACGCGTTGTCATCTCACAAGGTAAATTTCTCCATTTTCTTTTTTCCATGTGAATAAACAAAATTTTAAGGAATTCAAAATGATTTTGGAAAATCCAGAAGATCCACAGAGATTCCCAAAAGTTCAGAGAAAGTTTTGAAATATAAATAAATGTGATTCTGAGAAATTCAGGGAGATTCAGAGAACTCTGAAGAGATTCACAATGAATTACAATCTGATAAATCTCTAACTTCTTCTCAGTTACTTTGAATTATTCTGGATTTCTCAGAAAAATGTCCAAAAATACGGAAAGATTCAGACAGATTTCAGAGAAATTCTGATAAATTTTTTGTCCGGGTGGAGTGTCAATGGACCGCTAAGGCTCCTGCAATAATGTCTACAGTTGTATTTGCTGGATGAAATCTTCCTAGATTCACTTATCCTATCTAAAATGTCCAACCAAGTCCGACAATAAATTGTTGTCTGATTCTGAACGATTTTTTCCCTGTGAAAACCGGTCAAAAACTGACCAACTTTTTGCTCAGCTCTGTCTGGAATTTTGAAATTTGACAGGAAAATTTTTATTAGTTTTCGACTGACCTGGTCTAAAAGTGCAGGAAGCGGGTACAGAAACAAATAAAGCGTTGAAATGTTCCAATTCCCTCCTAAATTACGGCTAGAAGACATTTTGCAATAAGATATTCAGAATGTTCCATAGTGAGAAGATGTTCTCATGAATTGTTATAAGACTTCAAAACCAGGATGGATACCAGTCTGGAAATTTCAAACCGAACTATTCCAAAAAGTTGCTCCATCCTCACCCAGCACACTAGGTCAGGAAGAATTCCTAATGAGTTCTTTTTGAACTTTCGTATTGTATGGGATAGCCTCAATGAGCATAAAATATGAAGAACAATTCAAAGATATTTATAAGAATTTATTAAATCAAAAAAAATATTTTTGCTAGAAAAATACTTGCTTTACAATTCATATTTTTTCACGTACCATTACAGAACGGAGCCGATGTTCTACCTTATCGTCTAATCAAAAACAAGAAACCCTTTGTACCGATTGAGGGCAGCACCGGACAGAGTGATCAAAAATCCAAATCGTTGAATGTTTGTATTCTTTCTTTTCACTTCGAATACCGGGCTTCCCAAAGTTTTTGTTAAAAATAATGGTAACACTGGATTTCGATATATACAATTCGAGATTTGAAATCAAATTGCGATTTGTCTGTTGTCATTTAGCGTCATCTTCAAGTCATTGACCGATCACCCGATCACGGACGGGGAATATTTTTGCTGAGCTGGTTTGTTGTTTACATCCCAGAAAAAACTCATATCGTTTCACCTTGCCCCCACAGTAACCGTCCCGCCATCGGTTTTCCTCCCGAGGAATTTAATTTTTGTTTTTTTTGTGCAACATACTGCACACGGCTTCTTCCAGCCGTTCAACATTTTTTCTATTAATACGAAGTGATTGAAATTCACCATACCAAGCAGAAAGTGTGTAAATATTTGATATTGATTGTGTAAAATCCGAGAAGAAAGTGTTACAAACATGAAGGTGACAGTCACCACTCTCAGCGACGACATTTTCGTCCTGGACGTAAGCGAGGAACTGGAATTGGAAAATTTCAAAGCTTTTTGCGAAATTGAAAGCGGTGTGCCGGCACATGAAATTGTCATAGCATTTAACGGATTGCCTCTAATGGACGACAAAAGATCTTTACGGGACCTTGGTATCCGCGACGGAGATGTTGTTATTCTACAGCACATGCACCAAAGTGGCTCTGATTTGAACCTCCAACCCTTTAACAACGGAGGTATACATTTTTTTAGCTTATCTCGTCTTGTCATTTGATATAACGAATAAATATTTCCTGTAATTCATGTTTCACTGGAATTATAAGAACTGAAAATATCTGAAAGGATGTTATAAATAGTTGTTTTCAAATTCGTTGAATGAGTACAAATCCATGAAAAACACAATGTTTCATAAAAGAGAACCTATTAAATTCCAAGATACGTCGCTCTAGCTGTACCCATATTGGACTTCAGCTCCATCAGAGTCCCAGGAACGTCGAGTAGTGGTAGATCCAACTCCAACAATGCCGCACAAAGAATACAATCTCCACGTAGTACGGATGATCCAGCGATGATCAGAGATATGTTCCTGGCTAATCCAGATCAGTTAGCTTTACTCAAGCAAAATAATCCTAGATTAGCCGATGCCCTCCTCTCGGGCAATCTTGGTGAGTAATTCAAATGAATTTTATTCATGAAAATTTAAAAGTACGTGCTTCTCGTACGATTTCTAGTTATTTTGAATTTCAGAAAAATTCTCTACTGTGTTGAGGGAACAGATCAAAGTACGCGAAGAACGACAGGCGCAACGATTGAAAATGATGAATGCGGATCCATTTGATACCGAAGCTCAGAGGCTTATCGCCGAGGAAATTAGACAAAAAAATATTGAAGCTAATATGGAAGCTGCTATGGAGTACAATCCAGAAACTTTTGGTACTGTAGTTATGTTGTACATTAATTGTAAAGTCAATGGATTTCCTGTCAAAGCCTTCATAGACTCAGGTGAGTATCTTTATACGTTCTTCAATATTTAATTAGAATTGCTATTTCCAAAAATGATCACTTTTCAACTTATAAAAAAGTTTCTTTCCAATCAGTTGAACTTGGGATGAATTCCTCACCATCTTACAATAAGTTTTCAATGCCTAAAAATCACTGAATACGTGAAATTAACATTGTATTGTTCTGTCAAATTCCATGTAGATGTATTATCAGATTTTGATGGGTTAATTATTCAATTAGATAACATGGAGAATGTTTCAACGAAGTAGCCACAAAATTTTGCCCTCAATTCTAATCTTTTTAATCGAAAGCAAATAATTTCACTCGATTTATAAAAATACATGAGCCGACTTTCAAATGTTTTCCACCTTTTTTTCTCTTTATTTTTCTGCGAATGTATGTCAAGTGGAAATCTATTTTTAAATCTATACATTTTCAATGTCATTGCACACAATGGGTCGCTCGGTCCAAAGGAATGAAAGGAAGAAAAAAAAAAGAGTTTATTTTTAGAATTGTGCTTGATTCAGAGAGTTTCTAAAACTGTTACGTTTAATAAATTAGGCGCACAGACAACAATAATGTCCGCGGCATGTGCCGAAAGATGTCACATAATGAGGCTAGTTGACACAAGGTGGTCTGGGGTTGCTAAAGGTGTTGGTGTGCAACGTATTATCGGACGCATACACATGGTACAGATACAAATTGGGGATGACCATCTTACAACGTCTTTCAGTGTCCTCGAAGAACAACCAATGGACATGTTACTCGGTTTAGATATGTTAAAAAGACATCAATGTTGTATAGACTTGAAAAAAAATATATTGAAAATCGGCACTACGGGTACCGAAACATCTTTCTTAGCGGAAGGTATGTTCTTTGTTTGAATTGATGTGGTATATTCACTTGTGTATAAAATTTATTTGTTTTTTATTTATATTTTAAGGTGAGTTACCGGAATGCGCAAGATTAAGCGGTAACAACGAGGATACTTTGGACGATCGGGATCTTCAAAGAGCTCTCGAAGATAGTTCCAGAGATGCTAAAAAACAGAGACAGCAGTTTGGTAAGTATGTATTTGTCCAGAATATCCTTTTATTCCATATCCTACTACATAATTTATCTAACAACTACCTACATTCACTAAAAACCTATCCAATATGGATTCTTCCTTTATTTATTCTGGACAGGTTTCAGTATATATTTTATAAAATCTCATAATAAGTACAATTATTTCTCTAAAAATGCAACAAAAATAAACATTAAATCGAGATCAAATGTGATTCCCTTTGAATTATTTTGAATTTCAGACGGCCAAGGAAACAGTAGTTCAAGCAGTACATCAATGTCGTCTAGCAAATCCTCTTCTTTAGAAACAACTGTTCTTCAGCGAGATCCTTTTACAGAAGTAACGGTTAAAGAAATCGAAGCCCTAGGTTTTACCAGAGCTCAAGTTATCGCTGAATTACGTAGATTTAATGGAGATAAGGCTCAAGCTACTGCAGCGTTATTGGCAAAATCTTTAAAATTCTAATCAGGTTGGACAAACTCCGATAAAAAACAAAAAGTATAAGAAAATTACACGATTATATGCTGTGCATAAGAAAAATTTTGTAACATTGTCTATGGACTTGACATACCACCTAAATAATATCAAAACAAATGATTTGTATCATTTTATAATTAACAAATGGATTATACGACTATCATATTACATCAGACTTAATTTTTCAAGAGGGAGAACAGAGTTCATTACGGTCTAAAATTTCTCTTCAAACTATTTTTTTTTCTCTTTCATTTGTCTCTTGAATTTGCTGCAAATTTGGGAATAAGGTTGGGCAGAACAAATTTTTTTATCATTTTCGCTCATAATATACATCGGAACGATCTATTTCAATAGATTCTGGTGACAATTGCTGTTTTGAGGATTTTCCTAGATCAATTTGAATAGTTCGTTCCACGTATATCACACAATTACTTTTATAAATCACATTACTGGAATAAAATGAAAATGATTTAATTCAATGTTCATATCAAATTTTTCTATCCTGAAACGAAATGATTCAATCTCTTCACTTTACATACATAAAATATAAATATATGTCCTGATTTTTGGATACAGAAATATTTTATGGAAAATTAAAAATAGAGGGGTAATTTTAACCCTAACCTTAACCCAGAAATTATTTGCGATTCCGTTTTTTTTTTCGGTTAATTACTGTGAATGTGCACATACAGAACATTCCAGATCAAACTTTCCTCTTTTCAAGGAGTGATTCTTCATGGAAATTGAAAAATTCTTTCCTTTGGTGAATAATAACCATGCTCTAGTAAAAATTTCAATAGGAAACGGATAGGAATGCGAAGGAAAAAGCATAGGAACCAGATAGATTCCTGTCTGTTGTCGGAATACTCTGAAGAATACTCCAAAAATAATCTTCACAACGTCTCATTATTCTTTAATCAATCCGTTGTATGTCTGTTGACATCGAATCGTTATACAATGGCATTTATCCTTCAAGTCAAGAAACCGAAGTGGTTCAAATCAATTGTCAACTTCGAAACCATCACAACTGAAGAAAATGATGAAAAAAACAAAAAATCAAATGATCTGACCATTGATATATAAATACAAAAATGAAAAATATTTCCTATATCCTTGTATCTTTATCGTTCATCGATTTGGATAAAATCCAATCTGAAACTTCAATTGATCGAAAAACCTTTTATAATCTTAACCCAAATCCAAACCCTTCATGATTTGGGTTTCAGTCCCTGTCAACACGTGGGTAATTCCCCGGGAGCCCATTTGATTTCAACCATTTTTCCAGTACGATAGGATTCTTCGCACGCCGTTGCCACTTTGGTCACAGCCAAAGTTTCTTTTGGTTTGACCCTAGATTTACATTTACCGTGATACACGTCAAGAAAATGTTCAAATTCGTTGGCATAAGCAACCCGATATCGGCTAGGAAAAGAGTACCAAATAGGTGGATTGATGACTCCACCGAGACCGGAAAGAGTGCTAACGCAATGAATGGGTTGTTCATTTTCGGCTTTGATCATCCCTTTAGGACCGAATACTTCGAGACGTTGGTCGTAACCAAAACTGCTATGTCGCGAAAGGTCGATCATAGCCAACGTTCCGGATGGAAAATACAAGGAAGCTGCCACCGTATCGACATCGCCGATGGCTTTTATCTCCGGAATATGTGCGTGAGCTTGAACCGCGACCTGTGAAAGAAAACAAGAATTGCACGACAAGGTTGAATTATCTGCATATAGTAATTCTTTTTTCAGAGATTATTTTCTCGACTCACCCTTATTGGATATTCGCCGGCAATCCAAGTCACCATATCAATGTCGTGAACCATACAATCATGAAAAATACCACCGGAATGTTTTAAGAAATCGATAGAGGGCAACGGAGAATCACGAGAGACGGTTTTTATTACTTGAACATGTCCAACTTCTCCTTTATGCACTCTGTCGTGAACGGTACTGTAATTTGGATCGAATCTTCTGTTGAAAGCGATGAACAATGGCTTGCCATATTTTTCCGCAACTTGAAAACATTTTTCCGTAGCTTCCCGAGTTTCTGCTACAGGTTTCTCACAGAACACCGCTTTTCCCGATTCCAATGCTCTTGTCACGATCTCTTGGTGAGTGTGAGTTGGAGATGACACGATCACTGCGTCAACGCTGATGAACATTCAATGATGTAGAAAATTATGAAGAATTGCGAGATATACTATACTCACTTGGAATCTTTGAAAACTCTCTCAGATTGTTCGCTGTTCATAAATGTAACGTCATGTAGATGCCAATACGCCCTTATTTTTGGCCACGAAGATTCAATATCGTCGACGATGTAAACAAGTTTCACGCGTGGATTTCGGACTATGGACATCAAATGGATTGTACCCGCTCTCCCTAATCCAAATATTGCGATTCTCACTGTGGGTTCTGGTTTTTCAGATTCTAAAGCTAAGTGAGCCAGGTATCTGTGATAAATTCAAACAAAACGAATACCTAAATATTGAATGTTGATACAATTTTGAAACACTTATTAGGGAACTTGATATGATTGATACAATTCTCAAGCATCGTATCATTCATTCATTTATAACAGACTGAATCGACATATAAATCAAAAACAATAACAGATCGAATAACTTGCAGCTGACAAATTTTTCCAATATTTTCATCAATTTTCTTGCAAATTCTATAAAAAGGTACTTACTTTTTGTACAGATAATCCTCCGAAGGTGGCGAAGGTTGTGGTTGGGCGTAAGGAGATGAATCTTTGAATTTAAACGTAGCCATCCTGCGGCGTCTAAAACACAATTTTCTTGAAAATACACAATAAAACAACTAACTGTTGATAATCCGGAGGAATGAACGCATGTAAACTAAGAACGATCTTTGTAACATCTTATATACGTACCCCAGCAGAATCATTGAATAGTGGGGATTGTTGTATGGCATAAAACAGAGTATGTGAAAATTCTTTTTTTTTTTACGGAAATTGCTCTCTATATCATATATTTTGATCTTTCGACCTATTTGATAACACTTTTTATTAGAAATATTTTGAATAGCAAATGTCAGGGAAATAACGTGAATTGAATACCGGTAAATTTTTGTCAACAAATTATGTCCTTTCACATTGATACTTTGCAACTTTTTTGAAGAACTTGTAGGAGAGTTTGGAGAGTAGCAATCTTGTTTGCTATTTTCTATATATATTATTGAAAATTTTCTGAAGGGACGAACATTATTCTTCCATCATTTTCTTTTCACATAAAAATATAAAAATTTCTTATAATAGGAAGTTTTATACATAATTCAAATTGAATTTTGCGTGGAAATAGAAGTTTATAAAAATTGTATAGAATTTGAATCGAATTTATATAAATTATACAACCTTTTTGAAACTTGAATTTTATATAAGAAATTATACACTATACATATTAATTCTCCCAAATCAAATTTCAGGTGGAAATATACTTTTTTCATTTCCTGTATGTTCTAACCATATCAAGGTATCTTCGAAACAGTTTTCTTTTCATGTAAAACATATAAACGAATGAAGAGATTCTTGCGCCAACTCTCTTTCTCTCTCTCTTTAGAAACTTGACCGAATTATACTCGATAAGAAAAAGTTAGAGCAATATGCGTATGAATGTACTGTAAAGTTCAATGTCCAGTAATGTATGCATTTCAATGATATCATGCAAATATTACACGATAATCTCAAAATCATTCTATCGTCATGTTCGAATATTTTCAAAAATAAAACTTATTCCGAACGTGATAAATTTGCTCTAAATGATACATAAATAATGAAGATCGATCAATTCAGTGACCAGGGGTATTCGATTCATTAGGGCTGGGACTATAATCTGATTTAAAGTGATTTTATATAAGATTTTTATCAAGTTTCTATAAATTTGTTTAAAAATTAAACTAATAAACCGGCCCTACTCATGACATGAATTAATTCCCCATTATTTTGATCCTGCACCGTTTCTTATTCTAAGTAATCATTAGAATTCAAATACATTTCATTTTCTTTTATTCATGAATTTTGTACATTTTTCATTCGAAAATGAACCAAAAATACTTCTACAGTTGTGGCTTTTTGTAGACGATTCTATCCTAAAGAAAATGAAGTGTCAATTTGCGGTAATATCGATTCTTTTATTATGGAAAAAGTATTTAATTCTTATAGATTTACATAAAATATCGATAAGAATTGTATATATTCACTGTAATAAAGAATCGTTATCACTCTATCCACCCTGTTAGAAATTTCTGCATTAATTTCTATGTTTTTGCTGGGAGTTGTTTTCAAGTACGCGCATGAATTCAGTTTCATAAACATTTTACATTAAATTTAATGTAAAATATAGCATAATCTATAATTGTTCCATGTTTTTGTAGATTGAATGTAACGTAGATTAAGTATTATTTTGATGATTTATTCTTGTCAAGTGAATCCATGATTTTTCAATCATCGCATGTTTTACTAAAGAAAACTCAATGCTAGTTTATTGGATTTGTTTCCACTGTATTCATTGCAGAACAGAATGTGCAATATATTGGAACAAATGATACAGAGAAGATTTGGAAAGGGGTATCGAGTTGCAATTTCTTACAGTGTTTTTGTAAATAATTTTCTTATGTTGAGAAATATGACTGATATCATTGACGGTGCAGAAAATCGGCTTTGTTTTCATGGACCTCCGAACTTATTTAATCGTTGAACAATTATTTACTGCAAGCTTCGACCACAGCACTTTTGGCATTCGATTGTATTATCCCAGTTCTCCGCATTGCATGTTCAAATGATATGTGTGATCGATTTTATACACTGAGGGAATTTTTTGGATAAATTACTATTTTCATTCACAAACCAGGGACATTGACAAATTTCAACTGTGAGTGCTCTCGATTCTCAATAATTTTTACCATCAGTGATGATGAAAGTTGCTAGATGTTGGTTGGATCTCATCATACAGCAATTTACTCTCACCGATGGTATAAATTGTTCAGACTCGAGATTATTTATGGTTAGAATTTTTCAATGCCCCAAGCTTACGAACAAGAATAGTAATTTATCTAGAAAAATTGATTTTTACATGAAAATCCGGGAGATTAAGAATAGTATACCAAAAGTAAGAAAATATTTGATATTCTCAGGCAGCATTTCAGCGAATTTTGAAATCCAACTTGTTTCGTTTTGACTCCACAACAGACAAAAATTAATTCAAATGTTTTTACTCTGCTCATAAGCTAAGTATAATTAAAATACATCTGAGTAAATTTTCATATATAGACGAGTAAAACGTATTCCACCGAATTTTAAAATGCATTTAAACGTCACTGTATCCTCGTTTCACTCAGCTTTGGGTATTTTTTTATCAATAAATTTCTAATAAGAAACTCTCTACCTTACTCGATACGATTTAATCCGTTTCTTTTTGTTCGAATTCATCCGACATTTTTTATAGTGTATACATTCTCATGAAAAGATTCAAAATGTTCTAATATTTTTTCAAAAAGATATTCCAAAAGCATCACAGATATTTTTGAGAATCGACATGCACCTTGACGATAATATTTAATCGGGTGATCCATTAAACTTGGAATACATGGAAATTCTACGATATATCAGTACGAAAATCAATCAATAATTGTTCCAACTTATTTATCTTAATTGGATGGTAATTAATCCTCATCGAGATGAATTTTATAGCGCTTAGGAATGAGTTATAATGATATTGTTAGTGAAAATTGATTAATCATTTATTAGTTGATTGTGAAAGTGGAATAACCTTGTGGGAAATTTATTGTGATGTTTTGAGACTTCCAGCTCCGTTTTAAGTGGTTGTGTTTTATGTTGTATCAAAACAAGTTCAAGATGTAACAAAACACGAAAGAAGCTTATCAATTCAAAGCTTTCTCCGATGTTCTTTCTTTTATTTTTATGAACAAATTTTTCTGATTCAAACTGATGATTATCAGCGTACTTTCATTGCTTTAAATTTTCTGTTCGAAGGTTTTCGAACACATAGATTTTTGTATACTTGCCTGATTTTTTCTTTCAGTTATACAGTGGATGAAGTTACCATCAACATTGAACCACTTCCTAGGAGAGGGCTGAAGTTGGCTAGGATGGTATCTATGCAAAATTGGGATCCGTAAATTGATCTTCCCCAATCCGAATGTTTTCAAACGTTTGTACGCTTTATTTATTTCAAATCCTAATTCCCTCATAAAAATGTCAAACCGTGATTTCTTTATCATTTCTCAACACAATTGAATTACGACATCAAATTCATGCTTCTACACAGAGAAAAAGGTATCTTGAAAAATACCATAATTTGTGGATTTTTGACGTGGGTCTAACTCGAGTCAAATATTTACGTGAAAAAGCCTCTAAAAGTACCATAATGGCTGAGACTTTTATGGAAAAGGTACCATACTTCTTTATAAAAGTCCAAGAAATTATAGGACTTTTTAGTGGTGCATTCACGTTAATATTTTGACTCGGGTCAGACTAACGCCAAAAATCAATAAATTATGCCCTGGTAAAAAAAATTTCTCTTAATCTCTCTATATTTTGGGACATTTTTCAGAGAGATTCAGAGCAATTTTAGAGAAATTCAAAGAAAGTTGGAGACCTGGCAGATAGTCATACATCCTGAATCTCTCTAAATCTTTCCGAATTCTCCAGAATTTTATTTATTAACAATTCAAAGCTCATGCTGAATTCCTCTGAAACAGTCTGAGTTCTTCTGAATTTGTCAGAATTTCATATATCCAGGTTTCAAAGCTTACTCTAAATTTGCCTGTATCTTTCTGAATTCTCCTGAATTTTCAGAAATTTCCATGAATCTCTCTGAATTCCTCTGAATCTCTTTGAATCTCTCCGGATTTCAGATATTGAGAATTCGAAGCTGGCTCTGAATTTGTCTGAAGCCTTCTGTAAAGTTCCATATTTAATTTCTGCTAAGTTTCAGGTTTCTGATTTTCCCTGAAACTCCCTGAATACCTTCGAATTCTTGAACCACAAGTTTCACTTCATTTAATTCTCTCTGAATTTCTTCCAATTCCTCTGAATCTCTCTGAATTTCTCTGAATCCTTCCTAAAAAAGTTCTGTGGTCAATTTTCCCTAATTATTCCGTTCCTCTGAGTTTCTCTAAAACTCCTCTGAATCCTTCTGAAAAGTTCAACGCACAATTTTTCCTAATCTACCTGTTCCTGAATCTTTCTGAATTTACCTGAATCACGATGAATTGCTCTGAATTTCTCTGAATCTTCCCAAATCTCTCTGGATTTCTCTAAAACGTGAAATTTTCAGAGAGATTCAGAAAGATTTTTTTACCAGGGTGGTATTTTTCAAGATATCTGTTTTCTCAGTATGGGCATTAAAAATTAATTCGAGGATATTATCGAATGAGGTACCAATGATTGAAATACTGTCTGCAGATTTTCGCTTATTGATAAGCCAGAAAATTGATGGTTTGTGAGTCGTTTACAAAGAATTCTTTTGTCAACCGTGAAAGTCTCAACAATAATTCAGAATGAGACTTCGGTATTTTTTCATTTTCTTTTTGTTTCTCTCGAAAATTACTGAAAAAGAAAATGTTTAAATCGTTCAATTCTCGACCAACAGTTTCGATTGATTATCATAAATTCATCTAGTTGATTTTCAAAAGATACACAGCAAATAGAACCAATTTCTAAATACAGCCCTGGAGTAGTACGGCTATTCAAACTTCAGTGAAGATATGGAGAATTCACATGTTTCGCAGGTTTCATTACCACGTGTGAGCAATCGCTTATATGAGTATCCATCTTAAAGTAACACTAGCGGTGGGATTATAGTCAATTCTTTTGGATAAATATGTATCAACAATGAAGAATAATTGATATACCTCGTTGTACAGTATTTTTCCAAATCACATCCTGATTTTTTACAGTCATCATGTGTTTAAAAAAAAAATTAATGATTATAGAGTCGTTTTATAAGATAACCTGTAACACCAAATATTGATTCATCTCAATTGATTGAAGTTTACAGTTGATTCAACAACTTATCAATTTGTTCATGTAATATATATTAAAATAATCTCCCATTTATTTAATTTTGATTACACGCAAATCTCACCAAAATCATACCAACTCTGATCGGCTAATATCCCAACGCTATAGTATTCTAATCTTATACGCTCGAATATTCCAAAATCTGACTTTCAGAACATTGTGTGTATATAATCAATCAATAAGTATAATGATAACAATAATCATAACAGTTGTTAGCGCCAATTAAAATTCTCGTTCGACCGGTTTTGTAACTGTCGTGAGTCGAAGTTGGCAACAATGTGAGTACATTATCCTTATCATATTCAACACTATCGTTAACCCCGACTAATATTCTTAGTAAAAAAAATATCTATTTCGCCGGTGACATCAGGAGAATCAGTTCTTTCGTTGCCGAATAAAGTAATCGATAAGTATGGCCACCTCTCAAGTTGCTCGACTGCTCGCCGGCTGTGTTTCTCATAATATTCACAGAAATCCAAGACATGTAGCGGCCGGTATCAAATTCTATTCGAGTAAGTATTTTTCTTTTTTCTTTTTCACTGTATAATGTGTATTTGAAACACATGAATATGTTTGTCATTCCTCCATTCGATAATTTACAAGATAATTTAAGAAACGAACAAATAAATATCAATGGATTATAAGAATCATTCGATTGGGTACAAAGGTTTCGTTTCATGTTTGTTATTGAATTAGATCAATCGATTCCTGAAAGGGGGGAAAATTCGAATGTGAAGTTTCATACGATCGAAAATGAGTATTCGATACAGTGTTTGTTAGCATGAAAAATCAGTATCAAACATGGATCGAGTTGTGTAATTATTATGCAATAATCACACAATCATTTCGAAAGATTCCATCTTGATACATTCAAATATCCATTTATTGGATAATGATTTTTAAATGATGTATGCAACATTCACGAAAACTGATTCTGAAAATAGCTTCGGAAGGTGCAAACATGTTTCTTTAATGTTTCAAAAACATTGCAGAAATGTAACTGAAATTTGTATGTTGTACGTGAATGGTTTTTAACGCAAATTTATGAAGTATGCCTGATAAAATGGTGAATTTACTGAAAGGCTAAGTAGTTTCGACCATGGAAAATTTCTGATAACGATAAACGACAAAGGAAAATTCATTATATATGTATCAGCCTATCGACAATTTAATCACGAATCCAGAACTGACACGCGATATACGCTCGTTTGAAACTGTTTCAAATCATGTGAATTAACTCAATCTTGATGAAATGTTTAGAAAATATTCGAAACAGACTGTTTTGAAGATTGTAAGAATATATTTATTGAATCTAATAAGTTTTCAAGGCTCCATGGAATCGCTAAGTGCCACATATTATTTTTTCTCCACGATATCTCAATACAGTATCAAGCTAGAAATTTCTTGGAGAGATTTAAAATGTTTTCACACAAACAAAATTGCTGCGATAAGAATCGGATAGTCGATATAGCGCTCATTGAAAACGATTCCCAAAACTCACATGACAATTCGTGTCTCAACCGTGCTGGAAATTCTCCATAGAAAAATTTTTATCGTTAGAATGTGGTTTCTGAATCGTGAATTTTCATCTTTCTATCGCAATTGTACATTCCCAGGTGGAAATATTCTGATTGAATATCATTGAAATCTATTGGACTTCCCATTCGCCAATGAGGTTTTATAGATTATTTGTAACAGTGATAAAACACATTCTGTTCTCAGTATTCTATGGGATTTATCACAGGCTGTATGAGATTTTTTTCATCGTAAACTTTTCATGGCAAACGTTATAGAGATTTGAAAATCAATGCATATTTTCTCTGAAATAATTGTGATGACTTCCATAGGATTTTGACGATAAAATCCCATACAGCCTGTGATAAATCCCACAGAAGACGATACGTTTTATCGTTCAATTACGATAGAAAGATGAGAATTAAAAACGATAGAAAACATGTATCTTGTTCTATGGGAAATTTTCAGCAGAGAAGAATATTCCAAGACTATTTCAAGATGTTTTATTCGAGATAAAAGAAAATATTCGATCAGAATTCCCTCAACAATGTCTTGGAATATTTAAGAAATGAAAAGAATTATTCAAATAGTTTTAGGATGGAATCATTGAGTCTTTGGGAAATTAAAGAAATTGTTTATAGTATTTGAAGAGCTGTAGAAAATATGATAATTTTCAAATTTTTAGAGACCATTGTTGTAAGATTTTAAAAGATTCTTCACATTTTTAGAGATTTTGATTCTAGAAACTCCAATTCTCCAGATCTCCATGGTATGGGTATTCATGGAGATTTCGATTATCAACAAAATAAAACTATTTTTAGTTCTTAAAAAGATGAAAAAATATTAACATGAAGAAACGAATGTTTACGAGTCTTGAGCAGTTTTTAAACAAAATTCATCCCCATGGAACTCAATGGATTTAATGAGATTCTTTAACTAGGAATAAAATTCCACGATTTAATGGGAATGCTTAACTTTTATTGTTTTTATCACGATAGTTTTAATTCTCCTCCATTTTAGACTTCTAGATTTTATTTCTCATAACATTGAAAGAATTTTTCCTTGATTCTAGCGTGCGAAGCGTTCATATATTCAAATTATTACAGTATAAAAACTGAATTCTAATAAACGATCATTTGCAATCACAACAGTTGAGATGAAACAGAAATCGTTCATTATTAGATTTAATGTAAATTCCGGCTCAGAGTGTATAGCAGTTCATGGAATAAATTGAAAGTGCATATTTCTTAAGATATCTAGTGGACACTAATGGAATCTCAATGATCCATTAATGGGAATTTGTTGTTATTGTCGAACCATTATTGGCCAATTATGAACTTGAACAGCGTTGGTACTCAGTTCGTATGCGGTTATTTGCTGTAAAGATTCATTGTGTCTTTCAAGCAGCCTCATTCTGATACGTTACAAACGTGAAGATGACATTCATATTATATTTTACCGAGCCATAATCCAGCTATAGAGATTCACTTTAGGGAAGAATTTTTTATACTTTTCATGAGGTTCTATAAGTGTCATAATTTATTTAGCAATTTAGATACGCGTTGTGAAGATTATTTTTCCATAAACAGCCATAATCTACATTCACTGTTTTAAATAGTTCACGCAATATAAGAAATAATATTTTTCTATCCATGTTCACAATTCCGAATCCTCCTTTTAACAATATTCTAATAGAATTTGAGACGTCTTATGGAACATTTTCCGACAAGTTTTGGACGTTTTTGTTTCTCCAGAAGGAATGGAACATCACCATATTATCCACTAACGTTCATTTATTTCAGGTCAAACACAGTATGAATTCATCAATGTTGAAAAATCCGGAGAGAAGAAGAATGTCGGAGTCATTACGTTGAACCGACCAAAAGCTCTAAATGCTCTCTGTGACAAATTAATGACCGAAGTAAGCGAGGCGGTGGCACAATTTGATAAAGATGACAGTATTGGAGCTGTTGTTATCACAGGAAGTGAGAAAGCATTCGCAGCAGGTAATTATAGAAATCATTCATTGATATTCATTCCAATCTGAGAATCAGAACTCATGAATTTCAACATGCGTTGATAGAATCGATAAAGCCGTTGCAAAACTATGGCTGCATGAAAAGATATAGATAGAGAAACGAAGTCTACATCCAAATATACTCCACCCTGAATTAAGTTACATCTTATCGGGGTTATCGGAAAGAGTTACTTCCCGGTGAACAGTTATGAGAGGAAGAACTCTGTCGATGTTATATCATATTGAGATCTCGGAAAAAATCCTCTCAAAGAGGAACATTTTGGCAATCTCTTATTCTCCTCAGAAATCGACGCATCTAATAACATTTTGATATCTTTGTGTTGACCTTCTGAAAGGTCAACACTCTGCTCTTGATGATAACATATTGTTCACTGGGTCAACACGTTTCATTGTTCCTTTTCTGTTTTTTAGATGATTTTTGCTTTGAAATGACAGAGAAGGGCAGAGTGGAATGACTTGTATGATTTATAAATAACCTCTCTGGTTCAACAATAAAACACATTAATGTTTTTTCACAGTCATTGACTTTTCGATATCAAAACTCTATGAAATTTTAAATTGAATCGTATCATAAAATGTATAGGTTGAACTACCCAGGGGATGAGCAATTCTGCTACTTAAGATAATTCGTTTGTTTTCGCAATAGAAGTAACTCATTTTGGAAACAATCGAATTATTTGAATGTAGCAGAAATTTATAATAATTACTTCTTTTATAAATCGTTCATGTACTGGGTAGTTCACCCTGATTATATAACTGAAATGAATAATTCCCCAATAGGTGCGGATATTAAAGAGATGATGAACAATTCATACGCTCAAAATATGAAAGGAAATTTCTTGATGCACTGGAATGCTGTTGCTAAAGCCACAAAGCCGATAATCGCCGCTGTAAATGGCTACGCTGTAAGTCGAAATATTTGATTAGTTGAGTAATTTTATATTCAACATTTATCCTCAAATTGAATATGAGTCTTGTTTTTGACCATTCCAGTTGGGTGGCGGCTGTGAATTAGCAATGATGTGCGACATCATTTACGCCGGTGATAAAGCCAAATTCGGACAACCAGAAATAGCGATTGGTACCATTCCTGGAGCTGGTGGTACTCAAAGACTCACTAAAGCGATCGGAAAGAGTAAGGCCATGGAAATGGTACTCACCGGTAATCAAATTACCGCTGAAGAAGCTGAGAAGAGCGGTAAAATTCCACCTTATTTATTCTTTTTTCCCCTCACCTTCATCTATTACGCTCAATTAATAGAATAATAATTCACTATTTCAGGACTCGTTAGTAAAATATTCCCAGCTGATAAAGTTGTTGCCGAAGCGATAAAATTAGGCGAAAAGATCTCCTCACATTCACAACTCATTGTCTCTATGGCAAAAGAATCAGTGAATACTGGTAATCCTTTCTTTTCAACATTGTATTACAAAAATACTAGTAAGACATATATGATTGATATATATTTTCCCCTTTTTTAGCTTTCGAATCAACTCTACAAGAAGGTCTTCATTTCGAAAAGAGAATGTTCCATGCCACTTTTGCTACCGTAAGTAACAATGATTCAAATATTTGAACAATCTTCATTAAACTTAAAACAATTCTCCATTAGGCTGATCAAAAAGAAGGTATGAAGGCTTTCTCGGAGAAACGACCACCCAAATTCACAAACCAATGATTCCAACAAAAGAGGAACCAAAATTCGAAGATATGAGAAGAATATTTTTTATACTTACATTTTTGTACCTCCATCGTAATGCTGAGATTAAGCCATTGATAAATCCTATCCCTGATCGTTGTTTATATTCGTTGATAAAATAAATCTTTTTATACCAGAAAAAACAGCTGTGAAACTTAAGAGTTTGATATTTAATAATATTGAGATAATTTTTATTGCAATTACACTGTTTACAAGGTACATTTAAAGCTAATACAATGTTGCGTTTGATATTAAAGTAATCGTTAACCTTAGCTTGAAGTATATTCACAAGTGTTCGAACCATAGAAAACTCCTGAGGAATTTTTACTAGGAAAGAACACGTTTACGGAGTTTACATGTATGTAAATTCTATTGATAATAATAATATCTATGATTGTTGATAAGAGGAGATTACTTACGGTAATGTCGATACTTTAGTATCAAAAATACATTGTTATACACCTAAACTATTTGTTTATTACGATGATACCGTGAAAATCATGGAAACATTTCGAATCGTTAAATATACTGAAATTTCTTCATTCTGAACGATAGCAAAGGAAATCATTATCACCTGATTGAATTCTTACAAAGTAAAGTGATTGAAAATAATCATACGGTAGCTCCCACGTAGAAATATCTCTTAGTATTAGGAACAAGGTTTCAATAACATCAAAATATCCATGTGAATATAAAATTTACATGAAAAGCAATGATCTGCTTGAGAATATGAATTTCGTTAGATTTAAGAGGCTTAATATCTAATCTTCAATGAATATTGCAAATTTGAACACTGTTATGTATGTTTGTTTTTTTGGGTGGATATGATTGGTTTATTTCAAGATCATTCCCTTCGTAGAAAATTTCGTCATTTTGGACCCTTTAGTTATCAAAATTTTTATGAATCTTCATGGGATGGTTTGGAATTACAAAACATGCGTCGATGAAAAGAAAGGTAGATAGTAATGAAACCAGTGAGACACTACGTTCTGAATTTTTTATAAAATAAACAAATAACGTTGTCCTGTTACGATATCTCTCACACAATTGTTGCAATTGAGAATCCACTAAAAACTCATGTGCTTCCGGTATATGGGATGAAAATGGATCATATCTCATAGTATAAATCACTTCATTAGCTAATTATTTTATTTACTTGTAATTCAAAAACGAGAATGTAGTATTTTATTCGAATTGTCTCACTGTTATTCATTCATATCGTAGGCTTTAACTGGTGCCATTACTTTATTTGAAAAAGTCCCATCACTCATACCAGGTCATATCATGTTCAGATTTATCAACATTTAAAGTACTTTTTATTAATCCAGAATAAGGAAAATCAATTTTTTTTTTCGTTTTTAATCACTGAATAATGGTGGCATGAAATTGAAATATCTACATTATCTGTGGTTTTCATAATTCTGGTTTGAGAATCCTATTAAATCTTGTATAATATTTTGTTTATTTTGTCAATGATACTTGGCCAGATTGAACAAGCGTTTTCAATGGATCTTTTTAGAAAATCAATTTGATTCCATTCGAGGACATTTTTCTAGTGTATCTACTCAAAGAAGTCAAGGAATATCAATCAAAAAACCCTATGATTCTCGATTGATTCTTATTCCTATGCAGAATTCCGATTCAAAACTGATGGCATCGAGGGGATACGCGCGTTACCATCAGAGCACGTTAGTTAGAAAAGGACACGCCTATATGGTAGAAAGAGAGATCCGAATAAACGCTGGTATCCCTTTAATTAGCGGCAATCGAAATTCTGCATGTACATCTTGAGATCTGTGAAGATCAATGACTTGAGTCCAACATTATCAATTCCTCGAATTTTTTGTAATAACAATACATTCTTAAATAATTGACGATGAGTATCGAAGAATAATAAAAGAACTGTCAAGTTCTGAGTCAAAATTGAAAAATGATTCCAGTTCGTCTGATGAACTTTTTATACTGGAAAAGTAGGATAAAAAGGATTAACAATTTTCATCAGTGTTTCCCCTGGTTGAACAATTCCAATGAACCTACCGATTTCTATTGATTCTGCAGCAGAAATACAATTTAAACCAATGAAATAATAAAATTAATGAGTTTTAATTGTGTTTCTGCAACCAAATCAATAAGTTCAATAGAATTTATCACCCAGGATTATGAAGAATTTCATAAACAAGTGAAATTTTTAGTATTATCATATTTTCAATTATTCATCCCGACGCACAGTGGGAAATTTTGAAGTATTTATTGACAAAAATCAACCTACAATCCAATTTTCATCCGACGCTGATGAATTTTCTTCTAAATTTGCTTCCAATACAAAAAATATTAACTTTCTATTGGTTTCCTCGATTGAATTATGATTGTTTTCTGAAGATTGTAATATAAAAGACAATCTTCTACGGGACATTTTCCAATACCTTTGTTCTCAACACATTCTTTTCGACTGAATTTGACCTCAACGAGAGTAAACCATAGAAATTTGAAAAGGAAATAATATGATGAAATGAACAACAATCCGACGCCAAATGATTCTCATAAACAGACGGTTACATACGTTATAACAACTCGCTGACAATTACAAAACATAGTCTTCCATCGTAATTCCAAGATTGCAAACCTTACGAAGTTGACTAGCTAATTCTAATACAGTACGGCTACATAAGTACAATCCAAAAATACATACACGCATACATCTTATTACATATTTATATTATGCTCGTCGTAACAGCGTAATATACTTATTCTAAAAATCTAGGAAGAAAAAGAAACACAATTCGCATTCTTAACGTTGATAATTACTCGTTCAAGTTGATATCGTATCATTGTGAATAACAGATATGCATGCTTAACGATAATACATCGAATATTGAGAAGTTTCCATTCATTCAGATTTTTTGAACGAAAAATCAAAGTTACTCGTCTCGCTTGAATTATTAACGATATGTGTTTTTGATATAAATTTTGTTATTCTTATTGTTGTTGTTGTTACTTATTTTTGGTCCTTCGATTTTCTATTGATCATGGAAACTTCTCACTTCTGCTTCTCGTATTCAGAATATCGTCTATTTTACGAAGCAAACTTCTTTCATCGTACAAAAAGAAGGGGATGTGAATAGAAAAGGAGCGGGAGGAAGATGGGTTCGAGAATCGGGTTTCACGTATATATCACAGTTGCAAACTCTGTATAACGACGTTGATACAACAAAAAAAAAAACATCATACAAACGAAGAAGAAAAAACTTGAGAAACGAGTATCGGTAGACTACGGAGTTTGTCTTAACGGCAAGTTACAGAGGTCTACTTTTAACCTTTTCATACATTCGTTATTCATTTTATTCCTCGTCCCATGTGATTTCTTATCGTTTGTTGCGATTTTTCATCGTAAAACGCCTCCAAAAGTTACCGCTCTTCTTAGCCGGTGTAGCGGTTGGGGTGTCGTACGTGTAACTAGCTTCGTCATCGGTATCTTGGGCGCTAGGTGTTTCTCTTGTCGGTGATCCTCCGTGTCCGAAGTCTCGATCATCGTCTGCTCCGCCTTTTTCTAGCACTGTAACATCGGTGCTTTGATAATTTCTCAAATTACAAGCCTTTGCACTTAATATCTATAAACAAGCGTGATAAGTATTTCCTGGTCTATATATCTTATTGGGGGAATATTGTTTGGAAATAATTGTCTCCCACGGTGTAAGTTATCGTACCTTCTATATGAGTTTGAAGAATTATTGTTGAAATTTTACATAGCATTTAATCTTTTTCTGTTACATATATTTTTGTAATATTTTGGTAATAATCAGCTATGAAGATCTCCAACGGTTCTACGTGTGTCTAGAATGTTTTCGAAACATGCACAAACCCTTCAATTTGTTCATCAAGTGTTTTAAAACCTCCCAAAGACACATAGTTCCAAAGCTTTCATAGACATTGTATTAAAGAGAACAATGAAATAGTCAAATATATCTTACTCCTCCTGTACATTGAGAATTTTTGCACACAATCCGACATCCAGTTCAACAACAGGAGAACAATTGAGTTCACGTATTCAAACCACATCCGTTTATATCGAATCAAATTCGAAGCGTATGGAAAGAATTTTCTGACGTTCCAAGAGACGAAGGTACGTTTTTGAAATGAGAAAATCTGATGTAGATGAAGGAGGAAGAGCGAAAGAAAGAAAAGGTGGAACAATAAAAATGATGATTTACCACCGCCTGTTCGAAGCATATCGAGAAACGTGTTCTCAGCATTACCACGGGTACGACCCTGTTTTTGCGATGGAGTACCAAAACTCAAGCTTTGAATATTGATTTCCGCTTTGAGTTGTTCCGGTGGGATGTCATCGACGAAGAATACATTGGGATCTTCGACGAAAGCCTGTTGAAGGTCGCGCATCATTTTCTTCCTTATAGTCTTTTTCATGGAAAAATGCCGTTCCAAGTGCTTCACGTCACTTTCCGTTAGGATCTTGCTATTATCCCGACGACGCGTAGATTTCTTCTTCTTATTATTTCTAGGACTTTCTTCCTCCCCCGATGTGGAACCAACGGACACAGCGCTGTCGTGACCCGCTGCCTTTTCGTCCGATTGTAAACGCGTGCTCTCCCATTTGCTCCCAAATCCAAAAATGTCTCGCAAATGAGGTATATTACGATCCGTAGTCTGTTGCCTCGACATGTTTATTTTCTATACTTCTCGAGTTGAAAATTTCTTATCTGGAACAAGAAATGAAAATTCGTTACGAAAAGTACTTTTCCAACTGTATCATTCGAAAATGAGGGAATCGGAAATTGACTGCTGTGATGAAATTGTGAAGGAAAAAACCCACTTTTACCGAAGGTGAATAATCATGGTAATAAATTGTATACGGTGAGACAATAAAAATCTTTGAAAGTACATAGATAGAGTACTTTGAACTACCCACATTGGATGTGTAAACACGTTTTCCCGACGAAGGGAAGCAAGGAAAAAATTTCTGAATATAAGATTTGAAATATGGTTACATGGTTAAATGGATATATCCATCGTGGGCACATGGGTTCGATTTCTTGATCAATATCGTGGTCTCTCGCCCACGTTTCATCACGAACAGTTCCACTGTTCTTTCACATTTCTCCATATTTTACGAAAAATGTAAGATCCTATTGTTTTGTCACAAAATCTGAAAAAACATCTCAAATCGTGATAGTGAATTATTGGCTCTTTGTTGGTACCATTTTTTGGATCGTCATTACATACCTTCGGGAGAAAATGAATTAGTTGTGGGAGGGACAGCCATTTTCCATTTAGCTGGTTTTATTGCTATGAAAATGATACATTTTGATACATGCGGTTAGAAATTCTATAATCCGCGATCCCTTGAAAATTGAAGATTTTTTACTCTTTTCATAGATTTATATTCCCGTGTTTATCCTTTTTTCTGATTCAATTGACTGATTTCACATCTGGAGTGAGAAAATCCACTGAGCTGTACGGTGAGAAATTTCATCAATTAATTAAGTAACTTTTATTTGACTATGTTTCGGAAATATTGAGATTCAAATTCTGTGTAGACTTCGCGACTTCCTTCGGAACGTGGGAGCTCAATTGATCGAACGAAATGCGAAAAGAGAATTCGACATCCACGGTGAAGAGGAATTAGTTGTAAAATGGACAGCCATTATTGTTAGATTCTTTGGTTAAATTTTAGCTAATTTTGCAAAGAAATTTAGCTATAATAGCTGAAATTAGCTTTTCCAGAAAAATAACTAATGAAAATATTAATTTTCACATTTAGCAAATCATTCAACAAATTTCCCTCTATGTTACATATTATTCAACATCCAAGATGTTCCATATTATTCCACCTCCAGAGGTGAAAGAGAGAGACTTAACATAAAAAAAGGAAACAAAAAAAAATCACTCCATTTACATTCTCCGTATATAATTTCGTTCAATGTCACGTAATACTGTCATAAGACTGTATAATATTATACGTAATATCGCATCGCTTTGTTTACCAAGTAAGGACAGAATTTAGAATGGTAACCGCAAATTTATTGTCTTCGAAAATTTATTCTTATAATTATACAAATGATTCAATTGCGTTTCCACTTCTCTCTTCTTGTCATTCATTTGTATACGCATGGATGATGGTTAAATTCAAAAGTCGTTGCGCCAAGTACACACACTGCACTCTAATATCCGGGCGTAGGCGCTTAAAACTCACGACTTTTTATCAGCCACGTGCAGTGGAAAGAACAGGTCGTCGTGCTCTTTAAAGTCACGCTTACGCAAATACTTAACGTACGTTGTTTGAATATCTTATAAACGGCAGTATTTATTATCCACAATATGTATCCAATTATTTCTCTTTTATATTCCTCTGCATTCGATTGAAGGACAGAGTTCTTTATTCAAATGATCTCTTATTTCGTAATTTATTCGTTGCTCGTCAAAGTTTTCGTTCCTCTTTTTGGTACTGCTTCTCACTCGACTTATTATCAATCAGGGAGAGTGTAAATCGTATATACGTTATTTTTGAATATTACATCAACGTTTCTAAAGTTTCACGATCCGGTAACAAATTTTTCAACTCGGTTGGGGAATAGTGCATAGTATCTTGCAGATACGTTAAATAAGTTTCACAAAATTCAACCGAAGAATACTTCATCATTTCTATAATGTAGATATTCGCATTTGAATCTGAAAGGAAATACACGCTCTGTTGAAAATTCTCTAATTACTATCTAATTCACAGACATTCGATGTTTATCGTTTCGAATAATTCATTTCTAATCAGAAGAAATCATCAAAAGCATTAGCATAACGGAAAGAAGATGATACCACATCAGAACTTTAGAAAATAGGAAGTAAATGTAATAATTAGAGATGGGATCGAGTCGGAATAGGAATCAATGTGTCAGATAGAAACTTTCAAGTTCCTAATACTCGGAAACGATCGAGTAAGTGAGTAAAGGATCAATCGTGATGGGACTTGATAAAAGATAATTACAACAGAGGTACCATTAGGTACGAGGGAGAAGCGTAGATCGTAATGGAATGCGCAAGCACGTAATGACAGGTTATTAAAGGATCAACAGATATAATGTATCAAGGTATCAAAGAAAATGTCCCAAATGATGATGTTTTTCTACTTTCGTGTATGATCACCATTTCTTATATAATATAATATACTTTTAACTATACAACTCGTATGCATACATACTTATCGCCAGAGATGGTTATTAGAAAAACTGTGGGAGAAACTTTTGTTATTCGAGTATCCGGTTTGCAGAAACGGTTTCAGTTGTTGAGAGTAATAATCTTCCTTCAACCAGCTGACTCGTATAAATGTATATATGTGTGTCGTTAGATAACCGGTAGACGATCGTGAAAGGTCTTGAGCTTCGTCGGCGTATGAATTCTTCTGTTTCTTTAATCCTATACACCTTCTTAACGTCTTTCACCGTGCCAAGAGTATCGGAGAATCCTTTAGTTGCTAGGCGGCAACTATGCCATCAATCCTCTTCCTAACATTACTATCAACTCGACTTAACTCAATCAAATTGTATGTAAAGACTGATGTCAAACATTTCAATCTCCCTACTTCTTTATAAGTAGCTTTTGTCATTTTTCAAAAGTTCTTCGAGGATGCGGCAATTTGCGAAGAAAATTCAAATCCAACAACTTTGCAAAGGCACTCGACACTCTCTCTGACGACAGAACTTGTCGATTTTGTCGCGGTGATTTGTGTCGAAGCACAAACTCTTCGACTCAAAGATTGTCAACTTATCTCTTCAACCTGATGAGGTTAACCTCGATGCTGCTTGGGTTCTGAAAAGGTTTTTCATGTTGGACTGCTATCGGAAGAACTTTCACAGGAAGACCTTTTCTAAGATCGCAAATCATAGAATCGAGATCTTGAAAAATTTAAATAGATGCATTAGGTGATGAGGAATATTCGATAAAATGTGGAATATTTAGTGTATCTCATGAATGCAATATAAATGTGGTAATCTTAATTATAAAAGCTTTACTATACATCAAAAACTTTTCCTATTTTCGTACGAACCTGAGACAAATTTTTGTCCAATTTGGACCCAGGTTTTCAAGTTTGGGCTTCGATGGGATCGAAGTTGGACCAATTTCTATCCTCACGTGCTCTCTAAATCTGGAAGAGTGAAAAATCACTACCCCTACTCTAAAATTGGAGTGGCTGTGAGTTTTCTAACCTCAAACATTAGACCTCCACTCTGAAAGAGTGGGAATTTCACTCGGAATTTCGACAAGCTCACTTCTGGCTGCCTAAAGAGTGAAATCTCACTTTAAAAATTCTAGAGAGTGGACTGTGAAGACTCGAAAAGGGAATATTAGTGTAAAATCTAAAATTAGAATAGAATCTAAAATTTTGGATGAAATTAATGTTAATTCCCAGTAAAGAAGAATTATTTTTGTAGACTAGTTTCTGTTTTTCATTACAAAATCTCAAGCATCCTCCATCCGCGGTAATCGCGCAACGGAATTTAAAATATCATATCACGATGCGAATCCAGGTAAAATGCATAATATGATATAATAATCGTCAGGACGACAATTACGAACCGTCAGTGGTTACGTACAGTTGTTTTCAGACCGTTTAATTATGCAGTACCGGCACACGTACGTTGCTCGTTCACTGCACCGCACCACCGTGAACCGATCAAAAGAAGTGCAAGCAGTCCAGCGTGGTCCAGTATAACCAGATTTACCGGATCATTTTTTATTTTTTTTTTGTTCATCTTTTCTGTTTTTTCTTTCGTCTCTTATAACTCATTCTCTTCCGAAACATAGTTGACAGTACTCGATTTGCAGGTTTTGATAAATTTCAGCGCTCTATCGTGCGATTTTCGTATGATCGGTGAAGAGAAAAAATGCATAAAACACCCTGGTAAAGATATCTCAATGTATACCTCGCTGGCATCATGATTTGTCTGAACAATTATAAGACGGGAAAGAATGTAAGAGAAGTCGATTAACACACATTCTCACCGACAAAACTCAAGTATATAATTTCAGTAAGAATTACGGTTGAAAATTTCAAAACATTTCCTATAATATACTTTCGTTGAGTGAGTGAAAACATCCACGTGTGAACATTGATTATTCTTTAGTATTTCTCTCTATAACTACTAATAATCAAATTATCGCGAATTTGACGATGGATTACTCAATGTGAGTGAAGCGAGTAGTATCAGAATCTAATTTATTCTCATTCTTTATCCGGGGATTCGAGAATCAACGTATCTGGGCACCCTTGTTCGCTTCATTAAAAGAAATCTTAAGACACATTTGAAAAATATTGCTGAAGTTTAAATGGTTTATTCAAACGAATTGGTAATCGAACAAAGGAATACTCAGCTTTTGATGACCCAAAATTTGGCATTACATCTTTGGAATGATATCTCCAGTTCCAGGGAATTAATCCCAAAATCGAGAACATCTTGAAAAGATAAGTTTTCAATATGAATTTCGTTGAATCTTCTTACATCGACTGATTGTTGCCTCCCTGGTGGAAAAATTTCTCTGAAAATCTCTGAAAGGTCTAGAAGTTTTCCGTGAAAAACACCGGTGAGGTTCTTCAGAGGATTTCAGAGGTGTTAATAGTTTCTCAAAAAATCTCCCTCAAAGATATTCATCAATAATCAAAGAAATTGTCAGTGAAAAAAGGAGTTTTTCAGTAAAATTGAGAGAGATTTTTTCACCAGAACTGTGTTCATATTCTCGTGGAGCTGAGAGCTGCTTGGGATTCATTTGATTTGACCATTCTCTTCTTATCACATAATACACAGCACTTGAAAATATGTGCCATTGAAGATACAACAAACATCAATGAATCAATCAAAGCGAGACGAAATAATGATGCACAAAGGAGGAATTCGATTGATCAATTTTGGCCCACCGTTCTTATTTTACACAGCTCTCCTCTCGCAAGATATTCATTATCGACGTAATGAGGTTTCACTTCAAATCAATGATTCTCTTTCTTCTTACTCAACTTGAGTTTACAGGAAGAGTATATTACTGCCACTTCGTACGCAATAATCGTAAAGGGAGAGGAAATGATCTCTCTTACGCCACAGGGTTTGAAATTTCATTAATTACGTTTGTTGCGTCATTGTCTGTAGTATTCTACTTTGTTGTTGAGCATTTATCTTCTATACCGATTTCGATTTGTAGAACAGCAACCTCGAGCATTCGTATTTTAATTCACTTGTGTCGAATATAATTAATGGTTCATATTTTAAATGGTATATGTGTATAACTTTATCCTTAGTACTTACAATCTATCCAACTGTAGTTTGTAATCTCTCGTAATATTGTTTGGAATCATGCGAGAGATCTCTTTCGATGCATCGCAGTTCATTTTCTAGTAAATAATTTGAAGTTCAAATGATATTTCAGATGAATCCATAAAGGAGATATGAAGCACATTAGGATAGATGTCTGATGTGGTTTGAGGGTTGAATTTTATCAATTTCAAATCAATAGTACAAGAAGCATGGAAGCGAACGATCTAAACTGACAGAGCTTCATCTTCATCGTGATCTCAAACCGATGCAGAATTGAAAAATCAAATTCGATGTATGTTATTTCGATATAGATACGTCAATGTATGATTTTAATGAATACAAGTTGACGATTTCTGAGATCATTAAAATGAAAATATTCTCAACAAGATGTTTTTTTTCTTTCATTGCAGCTCTCATTGCAATAGTTTACATATTGAAAACATGAGTATAAGACAAATAGAAAATGTATAGCACCGGAGAGCATATTTTTTTATATTTTTTATGAAAGTATTCGTCGAAGTCAGTATTCTTTTTATTTTTTTTATGCAACAGTGTCGTTGCGAAAACAGCAAAAGCCATTTTTCGGATGAAGTTTGTACGTTTTATGCAATAGTTTGAGATGTTTGTGAAGAAGGATCTAAAAGGATGACTCTGAAATATTTTACAAATTCGTTCGAGTGGTGCATGAGATATTTGAAACTGGTTCGATACTCATCTAAAGGATGTACTCGGATATAATATCAACAATGAGAGTCTAACCAGAATACAATGAGTTGAATGAGTATCCACCTCATGGATTTTTATACAATTATAAAAAACTGAATATTATAAACATAATTTTTATACTTTTTCATACATTTTTGGAATATTTTGTATAAAAATTGTGTATAAATTCACATTAGAAGATACTTTTTCGACCTACTAGAATAACAATATTAATAATCGTTGATTCAAGAGACTATAATGAATTTGACCATTCCAGGTCACTTCTCATCGTGAAGGTAAAAAATGACGATACTTAGAAGATAAATTCGCGAACTAGAAATGCAAATTGTATGGTTATCGTTATAGCTAAATATTCATAGGAAAGAACAAAATTGTAAAAACACTTGCTAATGATTTCAGAATAATCGATGTTTATGGTAATCTTTCAGTGATTTTTCAATCCGCACTGACACCTCAGTAGGAAATGGTGTTCGTGGTTTTGATTATATTATGAAAAATTTGTTAAATTGTATACAATTTATATATGCATTATACATAATTTTGAACATTTTTTCCGCTCGGATATAATTTAACCTACTGCAGTGATTTTGTTTCTAACAAAGGTGATAATTTTTATCACTCTATTCTCTTGATGAATACCAATTTTCAGATTTTGAAGTTTCCATGGGAAAAATATGTATCGAAAAACCTATACCAGATCCGTTCATGTGTTCCACGTTTAACTCATGTCAAAAAATGATCATGTGAAAGCTATATGAAGACTGAATATGATATATGATCTTCGGATAGCCTGTGAAGTAAATCATGATGAGATGACTTTGGTAATCCGTCACGTTAATCACACATTAACCATAGAGCGTGAACATGAAATAGCAGATATCGGATATTATTTAGAAACAAATCATTACAGCTAGTTTGATTATTAATCATTTTTATTAACACGTGGAGAGTCATGTTTCCATCATCAGTATATCGAAGCAAAATAATTCTGATGTGCTCGGCACATGACTCTTCAATTATAAAGCGAAATTGAAAACGACGATAATGCTAAGTAATCTTCCCTGGCAAAGATTCCCACTGTCATCGAAAAATAGTAATGTTCTTTGAAAGTTGTTGAAATCGTATGATCGAGGAGTGCGAAAAGAGAAGTTTGAGCTGTCTGGAACATCTTCTTGCATTTTTATTTGATTCTTAACTAGAAATTCATCCCTGAACTTCGTCAGGTTAACCTTGATTCTGCTTCAAGTGTGACAAGGATTTTAACTCTCGATCACAATCATCAACATTTTATGAGGAAGATCTTGTCTCAACTAGGATTCAATGAAATATGCCGAATGTAAAAAAAATGAAAAGATGATGACATGAGGGTGCAAAATTTGATATGAAGTTTCACGGAATGACTAAGAATAGATTAATGTTTATAAAAAAAAAAGTATTAAAAGCATGTAAAAAAATCTTGACAATGGGTTGTATAAACCAAACCCCTTCTGGAATAGTTGATGTTTGTTATTAGCAGTCAAAATATTAGTGTTTTTAGGAACACCTCATCTATAATCTATAACAATCTATACTACTCCACTTTTTACTCATTTTTCTGAAATCGAAGTGATTCTAGCCACCTCAAGACCCTTTTCTAGGGCCTAGCTTCACTGCAATAAGCGCCTTGAAAGGTACTAGACAACCGCTATAATCATTCTTACCAGGGCACACTCTATTCGCATAATTTGATACTCAATTCGATTGATACAAACCTCTCATTCTTTCCATTCAAAACCCACAAACTTTCTTAATGTAATGAAAATAGTTCTTTATAAAAACTAAATAATCATATCTCAAAATACATTCCCAACTTCGTTGAACTATCATGATAAATTCAAATTTATTTCAACTCTAATTTCTTTTCCAACAACAAGACATTCTCCGAGCCTCGTATATTCCTTGAATCCTGCTCGACACGACACTTTTATCCTTTCATTTGTATTTATTGTATCAATAAGCGAGGTGACTAATCATTTCTTTCACCGTTTCTGTACTCCGCGTAACGGTAACTCTAACCGATAAAAAAATCTAATATATCCTTGGCTCTATTTTTCAAATTTATCGCGTCCCTGGTTCGAGTCGTGTTGATCTTTCGCTTCTATCATTTTTTTTTCCTTCAATTTCAAATCAAGCTGAACTTCAAATATCGATAAGAAATGTTAATCCGAAACGAGTTCCATGTACTTTCAAAATCCTGTATAAAGTTAGCCGGTGGTCACGTGACGAATGTTATACGACACACACAGGTGGAAAAGAAAACATGCAAAATCGATGTGCTTTGTTCGCACAAGCAAATGAATATCTACGCTGTGAAATATGTGTTGGGCATGGTTCGTTTCGAGCTGTCATGCGTGAAGACTCCTTTGGCTTATTACGGTACATTGTAACCAACTTCGGTAAATATAAGAGATGTATTTTTTCTCGCCATTATAACCAACGACGATTTGCAACCGGTGCGTTGGACAGGGTCGATATTCAGGCATGTGACCAAGATTTTGTAGATTTATTCGAATGCTTTGAGAAAATACAGACACGTTTTGACCGATAAAAAAGTGTTATTTATAATTTGAATTATCGGGTTTTGTCTTCCAAAAATTGTTCATAGAATTTCGAATTTTTTGTAATGAGTTCACTCCTTGTTACAAATAATCCATAAATCTTCATCGACGAATGGGAAAATGAACGGGTCTCGATGAAATTCAATCAGAAATTCCACCATTCGTAATAGGATTCGATAGAATCCCTACCTGGGCTGAGAGTTCGCAGTAAAAATACTGAAAGTAGAATGAAATTATCAACTCATGGTGAATTCACTACAAACATTCTCGATCAATGTTCTTTTACTCTGAGTGGACTTTGTATGGACTGTAGTGTCAATCGCTTTTATACCACAGAAGAAACTACCAACTATCACATTGATTTCAATGAAATTCAAATTCTGCTGGTTCTATCAACTGCTACCAATGATTGATAGCAACAATTCTTATATTTCGATGCCAGGGTTTTCCCTCATCAAATATTCAAGTTCTACGCGTGTTTTTTGTTTGATTCTCTTGTTTGTTTCAGTTTTGCGCACATCAGTCTTGATGCGAAAACAACATCGTTCGATAAAGTTATAGAATTATTTGATGCATGAGAATAATTTCTATAAAAATGTAAGTCACTTATTGTATTATATTATTACAGTAATAATATATTATCCCTCTGTTCTTCGTCTTCTTCTTCTTCTGTTTTTTTTTCACTCATATATATTTTTTGTTAAATATACAAGATTGAAGGAATGGATAATCTTCCTAACCTTGAACCGTGAGTCGTCCACTGTAGTGTACGAAAGAAATCTTTCAAACGAACGCATAAATTGCGTGTTCGTTGTCTGCAAAGGGATATCAAACGAACCCGATTTCGAGACTCAAAATACTTCAGTGATACTTCAGTGGTTGAATTTGTAAACAGTTCATTCGGCAAATCATGCAGAGAAATCAAACCTGGATCCTGAACGAGTCCTGACAAGGTTTGAGTTGCAGGATGTGAACAGGTTTGATTAAAACTTCATTTCGTGTCATTTATAATGGACTTTTGAAATGTACAAAATTCTTGTAAAATATACTTATTTTGTTTTGAACGCTTTTCATTGAAGATATTTTCTTCCAGGGTTATCTAGTTTTTCAAGCCTTTGGGAAATGATTTACAATATAAAATTAGTTGGATTCATTTTGGAATTCATTCTCTATACAGAATAATTAGGGTGATTTTTGTTAGGGCAGAGTTCGACTTATTTGAATAAACTTGTTAAAAGATTTCAATTCAATTTCGATTGAATCAAAAAACGAAAATATGCAGCGTACATGAGATGAAAAGAAAAAAATTGAACACTTCGATGTTCTAGAGAATTTTTAAATATGTATTCAAGTTATGTGAACGTATATTGGCTCTGATAGAATACAATACAATTTTATTGGAAAGGTAATAGAGCTGTGAATGCTAGAAGAATAATGCTGCACAGAGATGAACCTTTCGACATTTAATGTTTTCTGAGTATTTTCTTCATGTCTGTCATCGGGAGAAAGAAATTGATCTCCCGAAGGTCGCGTTCGTCCCGTATGAATAATACTCAAGCTTTATCATGGAACTTTTCCCAGCGTTGACGACCTTGTTGACTGTCGATCAATCGTCTGCTTTGTGCCAATCATTGCACAAAGTACTCCTCCTTTATTCTCTCTCGAACAGCACGAGGATCTACTAAGAGTTAGATGGCCTCAAATTCTCACGATTCGCGCATTCAATAACGAACTTATATATGCAATACCTCTACTTTGAATATTCCTGATGTAATTTGGATACCACAATTTTACAGTTTCACAGTATTGATTAGACAACTTCGAGATGTCCTCCTTTCTCATTTTATTGTAAAATCCTGTGTACATTCTGTTTTATGTGTTTAGGATGAATAATAATTCTTTTGTGGTTCTCATCCAATGGCGGTAGGCTTGAAATTCTAGTTATGATATTTGCTGAAAAGATACCACTCCGACCGGTTTCTATATGTTTTATAAAATTCAGTTAAAACCGGACAAATTTTCTACTCAATTTCGTATATAGAATTTTAAATTTTAATTACCTAATCAAAAACTAACCGGTTCTCATAAATTTACGTATCCACACTGTTAGAAACTTGCGTATATACAATTTGTGTATCATATTTATGAAACTCGAATTGGAATTTATATCCCGATTTCAAGAAAAGTTGTTTTTTTATACAGAATCATCTTCCAACGTCAATGCAAAGTTTGTTGAGTTTATTGGTATATAAATGAATGAATCGATAAAATTTTATAAGATATTGAAGGTAAATATCGTGAGGTGGTAGAATTTCTGTCGATATTATTAGTTTGATCTAATCGAGTTTTGATTGTGAGTTCTCAAATTTACAATTTATATGCAGAACTAATTTGTTTGGAGAACAAAGGACGTCGAAATATTAAATGTTAAATTTAATTAGCAATGCCTCTTCTTTGATAAACCTTCTTTTCAACGATTAGTTGCGGTCATTCTCTTCGCTATGGACATTATCTTGTCTTTAACGGAAAATCAAGTTATGTAAGAATCCAGGTACTTCTATTGCATTTCCAGGGTTTTTAAAGTTGGTTCAACTTCCGCTGCTGTCACAGCGATGAAAGATGTTAATTCTATAGAATTACGTACATATATCCTATAATTTCTCAAGATCTTTTGATTCAACACTTGGTACGACTATGTACATTTGAATCAGTGGAGTGTCACTAATGTGCAATCAAATTACACTGATTTTCAATTGAAATTCAATCAATTGAACAACCGTATCGAGAACCATGTATAATACCTTTCTGATGTTCTGAATAATTTTGTGCAAAACTCCGTCAGTTAGAAGCAGAAACGACGCAAAATATAAACCTTTTGTGGGGCTCATTGTTGGAAATGAGCCCTTGTGGAAATTGAAAATCGATCCCATTTTGATGGACCATTTCGCTTTTTGGGTGTCAAATCCTCTAAAAAGTAAGGGATTGCTCCACCACATTTCTTGGGCTGATTATTGGTTATCTTGCGCGGTTTCGTGTAGTTTGGTTCAGAATTTCTTGACGTTAATTCATCTCCACTAAAGTCCTGAGAAATGTTTCACAATGTAGCGAGATAAACGATCAAGTACATTATTTATCACCTAACTTTAGTGATTAGAATAAAAGTTGTACGAATCTATGGATTAATACAATCGAATCATCATTTTTCGCAATTGATCAGTTTTTTAATTCGTACTGCCATGGCACAATATAATTTCACGATTGGGGTAGAATGAAACGAAAAGAATGAAGCAAATTGTATATAATTTATATATAAATGAATATAGTTTACACATAAGTTTTATATAATTATATATAATTTTGAAAACTTTTGCATTTGGGACTCTACCTAGTAGACTAACTGCAGGGATACCTAGTAGAAGTATTGTTTTCTCCAAGTGGTCGAGAATTCAATTGCTCTCAGCAGAAATAATCTCACAAGAATGGTTTGTTTTAATTATATCCAATAAAGATTTCTTCTAACAATGTAATCAGGTTCTAGGACATCAGATATCTTGACGGTATCTACGATTGATTATCCTTGTGCTGAATATGCTGACGGTCTTTCGATTATGCCTCTTTTCATGAATTTTGGATGAGATTTAAGAATTTTATTTTATATTAAAAAAACTAACCATTTTGTATTTCCAAAAGAATAATTGTAGGAATTCGATTAGAAAAATGAACGTTCGAATAAAACGAAGCGTCTGTATTTCACATAGTTCACCCTGAAAAGATTTTGCAACAACGGTTCTCGATTGCTACTGCAAGAATAACATTAATTGAGTTGATAATTACAGATAACATGAAATTTCTTACTCCTTTGTGATATTCCTAACTCCAAATCGATCCCGAATGTGAACATAATAAATTGGTGGAAAAGAATGTTCCACATTACCATTGAATACGATACATCTGCCTGTTCTTTTATACATCGCAAGAAAAAAGCACCTACCTAATATTTGGAACTATTCCGATCGAAAATTCTTCATATCGTTTACTGAAATTTATTATCCTTTGCAGAACAAAAGCAATTCTTATTATTTCCACAAGAATTCAGACTCCATGTATATCTTTGCATGGAATTCCATTACAAATTACCACACAATTCCAGCTAGGATTTTATACTCAGATTTGTACTTGAATTAATCGCAAAAGGATGTATCGAATGCATGTTCTTATAGATATATAATACTTCCCACGAGAAAAGTCTTGGAGAGTTTTCAAAGATAACTCAGAGTGCATAGTAACGGATCAATTTCCTAATATAATCCTTACGAAGAATAACAGATTTTAATCTGTAATAAGCGAATGTACAACGAGAGCACAATGTTTTTTGATCTCTCGTTTCATTCTCGACACCTGGTGTTTCGAAACTGATACTTTTAAGCATAAAAACAAAGTCACAATTTACATTACCAGCAACAACTGCACGTTTGTGAGCGCAGCGCAATGTGTTCGGACCGATTAAAATCACTCAATGTGGTTGGTTTTGGTTCACTCAAAACATTATCAAGATTATTGGACAAGATGTGCAAAAAAAACTACCCTCGTGGAATTTGATTGATTTTTGTGCACTGCAGGAGTTTTGTCGTTATGAAAATTTGTAATTCGGACATCAACCCAACTTTTGTGATAAAGTCAATTACCAATCAACTACTCACAACACACCTTTTCCTATTCAAATGAAAATCCGTGGTAATTGTCAGTCGAATCTACTCCAACATCGCACTTGGATAATATCATTCCTTTTCTATTATCATCACAGATTTTGACTTGAGTCAATGAAAAAACAAAACATCACAATCCCCCGTTTGTCTTTATACGAAATTCAAGGTTGACACCGGAGGACAAGGAACTAAATTCACTATATTCACACGTATGTTTTATTCGACGGTCACGATACGACTGACATCGTCGATCCAACCACCAGACTTTCACTTAGGATTCGATCGAGAGAAGAGGAAGCAAAAGGAGTTAGTTGTCGAAGAAGTAGTGGTAGTGGAAGTAGTAATAGTAGAAGAAGAAGAAGAAGAAGAGAAGGCCCTTTCGGTCTCGTTTCAGTGATTCGTCCTACACCCACGCTCACACGAGAGAGCTTGAATCACGATCTCTCAGGATCTTTTACGATGTACAAAGGCATACAATACAGCACAGATCCAATATGCGGTATATAAGTGCAAATATGTTTTTCTTTTCCCTTCTCCTTTTTTTCCTCTTGTCTTCTCTCTTTTTTTTTCCAAGCCAACCGATAATCGTATTATGCCTTTAACGAACAACGCACAATACTTGTTTTTCGGGTTTCGTTTTACGATCGTGTGGGCAGGAGTCTCCAAATCGAACCTTTATCCTCGAGTTAATTTTAATTAAACCACATTACCAAAGTCATCTTTCGAACAAAGCGAATATCAGTCTGGTACCTTCCATTGTTACGAGAGAATCGAATTCGCGTAAAGTCCATCCCTCGAAATGAATCAACCCAGGGGATTGATAAATCTCATTGAATTCGTTGAAAAATTATTGCGCGTGTGTGCGATAGTGCGTATAGACAAATATAGACGGAACAAGGTGATTGACATTTGAAGGATTTTATCGTTCGGTCGCGAATTATACTCTTTCGTGAGAGGATAATCAGATAGGGTACGAAAAATTTGCATTTTAAAGTAACGAGTCTCGAGCATCAAGTATAATTCAATCGTCCGCCTGAGAGGTGAATGAATAACCGATTCTTCGAATTCAATATTATATGGTATGTGCGTGTGGTGTGTATGTTTTGCGGTTTTCTGGATGACGTGTATGGACATTCTTAGCGAGGAATCATATAAATTATAGAATTAAGTGGAGGATAATGTTCTAGGTTTCATTTCGTGGGATTCGAAGATGAAAGATAGTGGAGTACCCTAGCAGAATTATAGAACCACCCGAGCAGAAATGCATATTGAGTGTTCGGTCGGGACCAGATCTGGAAATCCTTATTTCAAATCTGGCCCTGATATGGAATGTAATTAGGGTAGACGTACCAAATCGTGGCCTCGCCAGGACTAGATCAGGTGTGCCAAGGAAAGGTGAGTCCTATCACTGCCCGATCGGGCCCATATTGAACATGAAGCTGGCCATAAAATTTTTCTGCTCGGACATTTGGTCAAATTTGTGAGTCAAATGAAGATCCGCGTGGAAATTTAGTATCTCGCACACCCCATTAGAATACTTTCCACCAATGTTCAAGGAAGATTTACTTTGTCAGGAGTAAACCATACTGAAAATATATACTGTAGGATTTACCTTTGATACGTTCCTTTATTTTTCTCCGTGAACGCACCAGTTGCGTAGGAAAAGAATATATCAATAACAAAGATAACCAACTCTCATAGCTGTTTATTAGTTGTCGTAACGTTAGTGATTGATATTAAAGTAGGTACACAATGAGACTGTAATATTTTCACTGTGGCAGCTACATTTCTTGCTGTTACAGCATTTTTAACTACCCAAATATTAGCGTCAACATTTATTCGCGCGTAAATCTTCACAAAAGTACGTATGACGTATGAGAATGTTTCAAGTAACACGTGTTTATTGTTTACATCACAATTTTGCTGCCAGCATTTTTATTAAAATTTCACAATTATTTTTCAATGGAGCGTACAAAAATTATCTATTTTTTAGAATTACAAACGTGAAAAATGATACTTTTGAATCTTGAAATTGTATTCACTTGATTCGGCATTATATACCATAAAAAAGAATGGAATACGAATTTCATATTTTCTAAAAAGAAATCTCATTTGAATCAAGTGCAATGGAAATCATGACTTTGAACTCCACGTTTCTTTCAATATTCCTTCATTTTTTATGCGTTCTTCACGGCTCTTTGAACGCTTGCTCAATTAATCTTAAAAGTTTCATTCGAAAGATATTTTATGTCCATGAGTAATTATGCTTGTGCCATTTATTAATTGAATATCGGTAGAAACTAAGAAGTTTCACATTATATTTCAATGTCTATCCGGACATTTATCTACAAAAGTACAAGGCAAGCATCAGTGGGGGTGATGTTCGTAATGATGATGGATTATACATTGAAATCGGTTGAATAAATGTGATAAAGCACTTTTAGTTTACAGTTTACCGCTAGATTTTGGTCGCTAACTTTACTGTCATATGTACGGGAACGTGGGAGATCTTGAGAGGTGACTATGGACAAGAACAAATCAATGTGAACTCAATTATTTAGCCATAATTTATTTAGAAGTTAGAAATCAATTATACACCGTTTATAGAAGGATTTCTTGCGATAAAGGTCCGTAGAGTAGTTCTGCAATATTATAACATTAACGTGAATGTTCGCTATACACGGGAACAAATAACTCGCTATGGTAGCCAAGAATTAACTGTGGTAACTGTTTCGTGGATTTGATAATTGGATAGTGAAAAAATTGCCGCAAAATGGCGGAATTTTTAGCTATCCAAATATTCACCACATTATTTTTTTCCGTGTATAAGATCTAAATCCAGACAACTTGGATTTCTTCAAGGGAATCTTTCGGGAAAAATTTGTAACAAGAATCATTGAAAAATGTCAACTACTCACGTAGAAATTACCGGAAATGAACAACATTGTAGTCCATGACTAGCAGGAATCTATTCGCCAGACTCTGACAAGAAAAACCGGGCCGTTACTGTACCATTGCCGTTTCTAAACCGGTGCCATTTGTCTGACAGATATCAAATTGGCTATTCTATGCAACAGAAATAGGTCACTCGTCATTCTGTATCATCAAACAACATTGGATTATTGAAGATAGATAGATTGGTACCGATATTGGATCAGTTCTAGCGAATTCATGACGTTCTAACAGCAAAATGTATCACTCAAAAAGCCTTGCTTGTATTTTTGCAACGTGTCAAGAACGTCCTAGCCAGTGTCCTCGATATTGCAAACAGACAACAATATTGTGAGTATTTTTTTTCTATCTTCTTGATAGATCGAGGGTGAATGCTTTTAATGCACTCCAATTCACCGTCACTTGCCGTACCATCTAGGTAGGCACGTATCCAGAATTTTCAAAATTGCATATAAATTATATATTTTATAATAGTTTATTAATAATACACAGTTTATTTTTGATATTTAGAAAAATGACTGTCAATTTAGGGAAACAGATGATCGCTGAAAAATTTTTGTAGTTGGTTTACCGAAAATTCGTAGTGAAAATATCGAGGTTGATCGTTTTATTGTTATTTTTTACAGTGGAAGTATGGAATTATGGTAAATTCACTACGAATATTCACTACTAAATTGAGAGTGACTTTTTCAAATATGAATGAATTCGGTCTTTCCGTGTACAGACTGCTTAAAAATTGGCTGAATCAGCAAGACCCTTGTTTTAATAACAAACGTTTTGCTAATTCAACAAAGAGAGTTTTCAAAAATCGCACTTGAGAGTGAAAAAGGGCTGCAATGTTTTCATCCAATTTCAACTCTTATCAATAACGTATTCAGGTTTTGCGCGATTTTTCGTCCTCAACTCATACTAGTAGCACTTTCATACTTCTCACTTGACCCGATATCAACCTTTCTCCGACCTGATTCAATTCTAATCCATATCACATCGCGAATCAAATCAAGCTTCAGAACGAATGAAATCGATACATTCAATGACGTCGACTTGGAGAGAGATCTTATTCTTCACGATAAAATCCTCCGTTATTTCCGGAATCTTCACCCCCAGTCCAAATCAATTAAAATCACATTTATCCTTTAACCGAACGTAAGAAACAAGTTGAGTATATTTTCCTCATTATCTTATCGAAATTAGCTACCACTAGGGTTGCTCTTTCGAATCAAAGCAAGCGAATTCTTTGCTCGTTCGACAACTCTCCGGTACATACAACGATTGCCACCGATACTTTGTAAGATTCTATATTAGATTTCCTTTAACTATTCTACAATGTTATTCTTACGCTCGAATTTCTCCACACCCACGAAGAACATGCTCCTGTACATGTAGTTTGTAGAGGTTACATTTTACGTGTCGAATGAAGTGGAAAATCCAGCACGTGTATACTCGATAAGTCCAGGCATGATCCTTTGATAAACCTTTGTGATTATTGCACTTATCTAATATCAGGAGTGGTTCGCGCTATCGGTGAGTCAATCACGTTCAGTGAACTTTTCAATCTACTCGAGGCAAATCCTTTACCATGAATTTATTCATTTTCCCGTAGATGTTTCGAATACCCAAAGAATCCATGAATTTTTATTTCCCCTTATTTTCACGTTTCTCCAAGGGAGTGGTTGAGAGAAAATCCTGCCACAAATATGAATATTGAAAAATTTAGTTCGCGTGTGTAATATCTTGCTCAACTTCAATGCATACTTTGAATTCAATTTTGTCTTCGTTTCGGATATTCTTTGTCTCATGGCCTTGAGAACCAGTGAATTCTCCAAACGCGCGCATAATAATCCTCGTACATAGCGAGATTCGAGACATCTCTTTCTATAAATCAACAATAATAAGGGTCCTTGTCCGTAAGTGCCTTTTTTGCCTTCTTATTTCAGAATACTATAGAACAGCTCTAAGCATTTTTGCGAATTTTTTTCTTTACCTCAAGCCGAATTGAATCTTAATCGCGTTAATGACAATAAGATTGATATTACGTTTGTCCACTCAAGGATTCTTGGTTACATAATCTTTGAGAAAAGGTTTTTCGATTATCTTATCCACGATCGGAGTATGGAATAATGTTTTGATGGATCATTTGAATGGAAAATGCACTCTTTCTTCACCGCAACAGGCAAGTTTCCAATTTTCTGAATGCAGTATAATATAGAAATGTGAATAATACCCTGTAGCTTATATATAGCATCTTCCTCTGAGAAGAATACAACAGAAGCTTTAGAATAAAATCAAAGCAAGTTTTAGTATGAGATATGCAACGAATAATCAGTATATAGAACTAAAAAATTGTACTAAGAGGAAGATGAATTCTAAAGAATCTATCCACTCACCGAGAGTTGTTTTTCCTCATTTAACGTAGATATCCGGATGATAATTAAATTCAGAATCCATTCAATTAAATGCACTGAAAGCACGGTAAATGAGTGAAAATTATGTCGATAGGTTTTAATTAATACTCGAGAAGAAAAGATGAATCCAAGATAACGGATCGGAATAACTTTTTTATTCTGGAGTACAATTTTGATAAATACGGAGAAAGGAAAAACATGCCTGCTTTTAAGGAAATAACTCAGATTTATTGCAAAAATGCGTTTTTTTTTTTTAATACATATCTATATTACAGTAATGTTTTATAAAAATCCATGGTCGCTTGTAGATTCTATCGAGAAACAAATATTGCCATAGTTCCGGCGCACGGAACTATCTTCCATTATATAGATATATAGAAATAAATTCGCAATACAGCATGTGCAATGCGATACTCTTCCGCGGTGAATCAAGATAAAATACTATGCATTGGACGATGCACGCATTTGAAACGAATGAAAGCAGTCGGTTGCGGTCCTTACGTAATCCTTTTTCTTTTCTTCCTTACCGTTCTTTTTTTTTATCACACTTTTATTATCCTTTTGTATCTCCAAAGTACACATAAATGTAAGCAAGCACGCGCAATAATAAATTATTATATTTCTTTTGTGTTTGTATAAGCGCACACGTATGTGCTGCTGCGCGAACCTCTTCTTCCTCTTGTTTCTCTCCCTCTGATCTCTTCTCTTCTTCTGCTTTACGAGAGATACATCGGTCTAATCGATTTCGCGTTTCAAGATCTGATAAAGCGCTTGATAAACCGGGCATAATCACGAAGGGATCTTCGCGTACGTGCAAGAGTGGATATTATTTCAATTAAATTTTTCAAGGAATGTTGTGATTTCTAGTATCATTCCTGAGATTAGAATTCGAGAACTTTGAAATAATGATTTCGGAGAGACAGGATCGAATATTCATGAGGACTGGAAATGGGGTTGTCGATTGTAAAGGTTATCATCTCCTGCAAAAAAAATCCTTTCTGAAAATACAGAAAATGTCACTGTAATTTTTTATAGCCATTTTCGTGTTCTGAAAATTCAGTCAAGTGTTTTAAAATTCAGCAAAATTTTGCTGAAAATTCAGAACCAAGTGGCTGTAAAAAATTGCTGTTCCATTTTCTGAATTTTTAAGAGTTGGTAACTAAGGCTTTTCGAGTATTGAATTCTCCAAAAAGTATAGAAGGAAGATCAACCACTCTCTCATCTTTGTATAACCTTCCGATCCGTGTATGGGCTATTATTCCAATCACACGGAAAGAATAATCCATTACTTCTTCATTTTTATGCACTAGAAATTGTATTGGAAATCATCATAAATTACTATGGACTTTCTCTAGAATTAGATAAAAGTACCATAATTTTTCTTGCTAATTCCAATCTGATCCCTGGATAGTGATCCACCACATTAATTTTAACTGTATTTTTCTCTTCGTGCATGGACAAAGCCAGGGACAAGACCTGCCGAAACTCATCTTGATCAATTTCACCGAACTTGGCCTAAGTTTGGGACAATAGTTTCGCCAGGCTTGGTCCAACTGATTCAATAAGCATCGATTAATGCTTCTTTCGTCACAAGTATTGTGAAGAAAAAGGTGATTGATTCAATTGGAAAATAATATCAGTGAAGTAACAACCCAGGTGTTTTTACCAGTCCTAAATCAAAGACCTTCGAAGTTGATAAACACCCACACGCTATCATTACTTCCTAACGATAAATCAAACATCGTACACGACTTTCGAGTATAGAAAACATTCTTTTGAAAATAATAAATTATTCTCATAAATACTATACCCATCGTACGAAGTAATAATATAAATATCACTATTTTCAATGCACGTAATTTAAATTATTATACCACAAACAAAGCAAATTCACTCAACACGTTCGTTTATTTTATAATATCCATCGAGAAATAAAACTAGTTTACAGTGTATAGTGCTTTGAATTGCACACTGTTCGTAATAAGAACCATTCCCAATGGTACTTCATGTCGCGATGCAAGTATATTACCCGATTACTATTCATTACAGTATTTAATACCAACAACATTCGCTTCGTGTGTTTTCAACGGATGAGATGAATCGTACGGTCACAGTTAGACAGTAATTTGAGAAACTGTGTTATGAAAATTTCTCAGGCAAATTTTTATGCATATACACGTATACATAAAAAGATCGAATAATTAATGAAAAAAATAATTCATTGAAATGGAAAAATCATATTCTTCGAATTCAAGAAAGAATATATTTTTGTTTCAATTTGAAAATTCTTAGTTTTGGTTTGATGAAACTTTTCGTCCATTGAAAAAAAGATTTATTAGAATAAAGGCAAAGAATATTTTCTTTTGATCTAAGAAATTGGGTGCAATTATTCTCAGCATTTACAATCAGTATAGTTTGATCAAAATTCTACGGATTAAAATGATATTCGATAAGAATGACAAACATAAAAAATTTTTAATAAAAATCCTACTAAAACCCGTATCAACTTTCCGAAGATTCTCAAAGAGTTATTGAATTCTCTATTGAATCATGTCGTGCGGAAGACTTTTATTACAAGCTATAAAATGCATTTCATTTGCCACCGTTATAAAAAAATGAAAAAGACATAAAAGATTATTAATCTATCAACTTCCGTTAGTTCAATAAAAGATGAAACTTTAATACAAAACTCTTTGAAAACGCAGAAAATAAGACTTTTTTTCCCCTCGTAGAGTTTTGATCGATTAGTTGAAATTAAAAATAAAAAATGCATGAAACAATTAGAAGATGATATTTGATGAAACAAGTTTGAAATTAATGACCTACCTATATCGACCTCACTCGCTTAAACCTTCCTAGCGGTAAAAGTAACTATTACGTCAAATAAATGACGGTACGCGTGTTCGAATAAACATATCTAGAATTCGAGGAAAAAATTCATCTGTTTTATGTGACAAGAAGAAAAAATTAATAAGTATCACACTTTGTCGAGACACACTATTTGAAGTGTAAACAATGCAGTAGAGGGGATAACTATGCGGACGTGGTAGATAGACCACGGTGGTATCCCCCTCAAGACCTACATATAACTGTAAATTCAATGGAATGAAAAGCTTAGTCGATGATTACCAACAAATCATTTTCCTAAAATAAAAAAAAAAACTTGCACGACAAAAAAGAATTTGAATCCGAACAAACGTGGAACTCGAACTTTGATTGGATTTTCTAATGAAAACATAACTTTTGAAACACCATATCCTGTACACGATGGATTCAATTTTCTAGAGTAATAAATTCGCAGTTTCATTGTTTTTTTTCCTCCCTCTTGGATCTCCCTTCTTTCATCTCTCGTTGGGATTCGATTGGATATCCGTAAATATATTCCGCTTATCATTAGATTCAATGAAGTTTCATTACGAAATGGTGTAAACCATTCTGAGCACGGGTTCTCAGGTGCTTCTCTTTCTTCCTTTCTCTTCCTCAGTCCCTCTTTGAAATACTAATAATAATAAAGTTTCGTTCACGCTCTCGGAGCAGAACGCGAAGAGCGATTCTCGATGAGGTAATCGTCGTTCTTCGATGTGTATATATATATATATATATACATATAAATACTGGCACAGGTAGATACAAGTAAGAATCTTCTTCTTTTTACCTTTATCTCATTCTTCTTTTGAAGACGATATAACTGGCAGACGGAGGAAAGAAGCAACAAGGAGAATTCACCTTTCACCCTGAAATAACTGTATACAACCAGGAAAGTAAGGGAATGGTTTCTCTACTCGACTGAAATGAACAGTTGTAGCTCCTCTCTGCGTATATATATATATACCATTGGTTTATATGTGTGCAATCGTTGTTGTATACAAGTCACATGATTGCGTGTCTGTTACTACTGCTCCGACGACGTTCATTCGTAACGGCTCAACATCGTGTAACGGAGTCTAGAAGAATAATATTTGTAGATTATGTTCAACATTTATCATCAATCCCAATGACGATTTTTTCTTCTCGTTCTTGTGGTACGATAACAGATTCGTATATGTATTAATAATGAAGTTCGTATCATGCTCCTTATCCTCTAGTTCAGGTAGAATCGTGTACGGGTTTTGTACGAACGTAGAGGAGGATGTTTACTCAAATGCAGACTTGAGGTAGCAGTAATGCTATTATATTGTGCTAACTATCATACTTCAACAACATCCACGGTTGGATTTGATCTACCTCATTATATCGTAGTTAGGAAAACAAATTCGAAATTTCATAATCCAAACTGAAATATTCTGAAAACTTGAGATGAAATCTTTGAAAAGGCGCTGGTTGACATTGAATGAATGAATAAAGACTGAACGTGATTAGATAAAAACAGTAAGACGGAAACTAATTATACAGTTATCTTGAAAATGAATCAATCCCTTTTCCCAAGTAAACAGTTACCTCGTGTGGTACCATCTTCAAATGGATGTTATAGTTATAGCATAATGAAACTTCAGTGACACAAATTCACACGCCTGTACGCTACACATACTTATACGAGCTATACCGTTCTTCTATTCATATTTCAAGAACAGAAAGAAAGGTAAAATTTCAATGGATCGAGTAAAAACATTCATAATTTCATGACTGATCATTGAAACTGTTATACTTTTTCAGAGTATATTACATCACGAGTACAATACCTTGTTATCTCGTCACTACCTTCTTAACATAACCACAAGAGATTATTCAAATTATTCCACACTACATTCTTTGTGAATATTTTCTATGAATCTACTAGCTTTTATGCAATTTTTAAAGTCCACAGTCGAACCAAACGATTTAAATTCACCTTCTTCATTCCTCCTCAGTTGTACTGGTTCAATAGTAGTTTTCACCATTCAGTCCAAAATGGATAAGAAATATAAAAAGTATCTTCACAACATCCTGAGATATAATCCAGCAATGTCAAGATTGCATTTGCCAGAATTTGGCAAAAACAATTATTTTTATCCCCAGCATCATTACTGATATCAACTGGCATCAACTATTCGATGAATTCTTGTCGAGAGTGTTGGTTCACGCCCTGGTAGAAATGCTCTAGTATTTGACGGGTTTTGTAACGCTTAACTAGCCAGATACCCTACGAGGCGCTCGCAAGCGTCTGGTTTTTGGTCAATAACTAGAGCATTTCTACTTGGGCTTGTACATTCATGGCCTAATATTGATAGCACGTTAAAATACCACAAAAGATAGATACTGCCTCAAGATCGGTGATAAAGTACCTAAGAATTAGTTGTCGTAACTTCTTCGTGTATTTAACATTCAAGCTATTATAGCAATAACTTTTGTTGCTATAACTTGGAATAATTACCCCGGCTGATTCTCCGCAATCCAAATATCAAGAACATCATTTTTTTTTATTCAATGGATCAAGATTCCGGCGAAAGAATTTCGAAATTCCTGATATACTGACATCTCGGAGAACGGTACTACGCCAGTAGCGAGCTGATTTTGCAATTCCTACCTGGATTATCATTTGATTCATTTACGTAGAACATTTCATATGCATGTCCGATGGGAATCATTATTTCAGCCGCTGTCTTAGACATTACACTGACCGAAAAACGACTTGGTTGAAACATTCGTGGTCGCGGTAACTCGAAAAGTATGGTTTGATTCACCAGGAAATGTGATTGTAATGTTCAGAAAATGACACCTTTCAAAAGGAAAAATGTTGTTAATTTTTGCTGGACATCGAAATCACATTTCCTGGTGAATCGAACCAAATTTCAAATTTTTCCAGCCACGAATGTTTCAATTAGGTAGTTTTTCTGTCAGTGTAGAGATGTAAATGAGCTGACTCCTATGAATGACTTCAAAGATTTCGTTATTCTAACGAATTTGTTTACCAATTGATTCGTCATAGTTATCAATCCTTTGCTAGTCTTGATAACCTTGATTCTCTGAAACAATGAATTGCCATTCGTTTTAGCAAACTTGCTAGCTGTCCATGTAATATCAAACGAAATTCTTGCTATTGAAAGTTCATTACTTCTTATTAAATATAGTATGGGAAAAACTTGCTTCGAAAGATCACTACTTTTCTTGTGAATTTTAGAATCGGAGTTCGAAACAAAGGATAGGATATCATTGAATCTCATTAAGCGTTTCATCAAAAAATCTTAATCTGATAATTAGAACTATGTAATTGAGGATGGCATTAAATAATCTTCTTACGATCATTATATCGTATTTTTGTAGTTATCCTTGAGATATGTATAATAGCTACAGCATTGTGAGTAATTATAAAATGAACAAGTACGTAATTCTACAATGATAATACGATATTCCTTTATTTGCAGTCCCACGCTTTTTTTATCCATCATCGTATCTTCAATAATCGTAATATTAATGTGAATGATCAACTTTCGAGTCCTCACGTTTATGGTATTGTTACATAATTCTTGTTACAAGTTAGAAGTCAGGGAATTAATCTGTATATTCGAATAATTATACCTCGACTCATGAGATTCGTTCTTCATTCGAAATTAATAATCAAAAAATACGGAGGAAGTGGCAAAGTACGAGTATACGATATTTGAATAGATTTTACGTAATTACATGGTTTCGTGAAGCAGATATTATATTCAAGATTCAATTTGTGGTGTAATCTCAGCACAAAGTTCATTCGGAATATCCAGCCATTGTCAATTTCGAGAAATTTTTGCATCAATTTTTCTTAAATAAGTGGAGTAAATATTGATTTAACTTCAGTATCGATCATAACATGACTGGCTGACAGTAAAATATGCCATCATTGGCGAACAACGAGGGAATTTATCAGACAGTGATTAGATCGAAGATTAGATCCTCAACATCTTTCATTTGATCCCAGATTAATGGAAGAAATTTCCCAGCAAACACGAATGCAGGCCATTCAAAGGACCATTGAGGGCCCTTCACCGGCATCGCAGGACCATCAGCGGCCCATTGAAACGCCAGTAATCATTGTTTGTAGGGTCCTTATATCTAGTTCACGATGAAATGAGTCTAGCTTTCAATGACATTACCACATTATCATATCATATTCATACATCCTATTGGCACGAAATGAACTATCATTCAATCAATGATGAACCAAGCCTGGAAATATATTACTCAGGGTGTGCTAATATACCCTAATAGAATGGAAATCATTCTAATCACTCTCCAGACTATCGCCAGACCAGTAATGGTCTGAAGAACAACTAGAGTGATTTATACTAGGATATTCGATTTATGAACCGCTAATAATGTATATTCAAGCTTCAAAATATTGGCCTGAGTTGAGAATTTTCAAATTAAGCGATTATTATTGAATTTGTTGCATGAATATTTTTAATCGACTATTATGAAATAATAACCATAAAATAAAGTCAATAGAGACGCCATTAGTGAAAAGATCTCTCATTGAAAATTACCCTATCAAAATATTTAATAATCTTCAAAATGCCCAAATACATAAAGATTATATCAAAAATGTATATCCTTCCCTAAAGGCACAAAAACAGGTTGACGAATACAATTTCATTTTGTTCGCCGTAATAATTATTATCATGCAGTGTTATTTAATTTCACAACATCATTCTACCAGCCGCAAAGAATATATATTCATAAAACAACTGAATTAATTTCTCAATTTAATTTCGCATATCTCTCTGGATCACATGAATTCGTCGTACAATTAAATTTGAAGATTCAACTTTTGAATGTCTTGACTTTGATGAAATATCCCTATTATGGAAATAAAAAAGCACCATAAACGAAACTCGCGCTCGTGTAAAATCATTGTATATAGTCTAATAATATGTTTTCATTGCTCGTCGCGTTGTCGTTTCTTTGACTTTTTTCCTTCCTCTTGTCGGGGATATAACTTACAGACAGGACGAAAGTGACATCATATTCTTCTCAGCGTGCACAAACCAGTTCTCATTGGATCTAATACCGGTTTCCTCTACCGCATCGGGAACTTCGCAACAATCTACGATCCTGACACTCGTCAAGTAAGGTCGTAACCCTGTGAACGGACTTAGACGACACGTGAATTAGAGTTAGAACTTGGAAAATTCTCTAATCCTCCATGTTTTTCCACGTGTTCTTGCGATTGATGGCTTCTGTTCGAGTAATTTTACTATAATTCGTGATGGAACTCGTGATGAAGACGTACGAGGACCTTCAGTTTCCTGCACGGATGTGCTTTTCGATTTTTAAGGTTCTATACAACAAATAACATTGCTGAGTATGAATAGAAATAAGCCTTCTATAACTCATCACAAATGCGAGCAAAGCAGGCACGGGAGAAATATTAAATTGCGAATGACTTGGTGCTACGATGAGCGCATAATGAGCGCTCTAGTGAATGCAAACACCTCACATGGCACTAGAGGTTATGCACTTCTAAAAGTTATGAAGCTAAAACCTAGCAGCCAGTTCTTGTAACTTTCGATTAAACGTTGTTAGAGCTTTGTTCATACCAGAAATTGATCAAATAGCATCTCACTGAACGTATCGTCTCCAATCCTTGAATCTTGATTATTTATGTAACATTAAAAGAACAATTTGAGAATGATTTGTTCTTGAGGAAGGATTTTTCTTGAATCGTTGTATGAATTTTGAAGAGTACCTTGGATGTAAATGAAAATAATTTGTAATCCGCTATCCATCATTTTTATCATGTAATTTTCTTCAAAGTAAAATCTTTCACATCCAATCCTAATCAGTTCATCGGAAGATATACCAGATTCAAGATAACCATATTAAATCCTCATAAAATATCACGTTAGACTGATGATAATTTCCAATCAGAGCTAATAAAGATTCCAGCTAACTCGAAGATTTTGCAATTAACTCGTAACAATCTTAACACTTTGAAACTCGATCACAAAAACAATATGCATATTTTCGGTCCTGCACCTCAGACAACGCTCGGAGGCTCTCAAAATTCGATAAAGGTTGACTCGTGTTACCTCGTCTGGAGTGGAGACTGAAGAAAACAACCTGCAAGAAACATCTCCTTCCTCTCAATTTAACGACTTCATCTAATGCGATCGCTCGAGCGAAAGAGTGTGCCGACCAAAAGAGAATACGGAACAAAGTGCAAGCGAAAAGAAAAGCGAATGAAAAAAACAGAGAGAGAACAACACAGCACGGGGGAGGATAACGATTTTACAATCTTATATAACATAGGTTAGGAAGTTTCTGCTCGGTGTAGCATGTACGTAAGCTGTATTACAGCGTCTCGAAAAGTCGAGGGAGGAAGAAGTCATTGTTTGGCAAACTGTCATCCTCCCTTTGTGTTTCTCACGATATATACTGTTCTCAATTTTGCTCTTGTTCGCAAAAGAGCGATATTTAAGAAGCAACTCTTCGAGCAAAGTCTTTCTCTTTTTGAACTGTAACATTTTCAACTCTTCCTCATGAATGAGACCATGAAATAAATACATAACACAACACTCTCTTACGTTACTACGGTAAACATTATGAAATCGAATTAACTGTTGGGCTTTAGTGATTACTATTATTACAAAAGAGGATTATTATGATCGTTATTATCTGAACGAACACTGTTGCGTACAATAAAGATAACTACTGTGATATACAATAATCATAAATAAGATACAAGGTTTCGTTTTTTGCACCAACTTGTACGTTAGAAGTGCTCTAATTCGCTGTTTCGGGAGAATGAATTGGCATGTTCTCTCTCGAGAGTTGTACGAGTTTACGAAATAATTGAGTTTTCATTCTTTATTTAGTTTCATTTGTTCATAGTTGAATGAAATTCAAATATCATTCACAGTTCATTTGAAGGAGGAGGAGGTGGAGATTCGTTGCCCTTCAATTTTTCTTACATGCGTGTGGGGATTATCTACTGTAAACAACATCCACTTTTCAAGGGAAAAAATGAAAAATCATTCATGTTTTACACAATTTTTTTCAGTGTAGTCATTGCGGGGAACACGAAAAAAGAGATTCTATAAACGAACAATGAATTAGATGCAGATATAATTCTTTGTTAGGTGCGTGTATCCAAGTGGTAGAATATCCTGCGTTCGTTTTTTCGTGAGACTCTTCTTCTCATTAATTTCAGACTTCCACAATTTTGTTCCTCTCGATAATTTTCATTTGAGATCTTCAATGGAACTTCACCGTGTTACGATTGTGCAAATAATAAATAATTACCGGTTATTTAGAAGGTATATATGCACGTAATTGACGTGAATGTATGACAGGTACGCATAGGTGAATACATTTTATGCAATTCGTGATTGGAAGTTCTTATACACTCGCATATGAATGAGAAAGTTATTATACTCATTATTGGCATAATCGACGTGTACAGGGTGTTGTAGAATTTAGAGAATGAAGATCACATTCTTCTTTGAAGAAATTCATTCAGTTTTCAATCTTCTTCTCATAACACAGGTCGACAAAATAAAATTGTTTTCTCTGGTGTCCGAGTGCTGTTGGGGCGTTGAATGTGCACTTTGATCAATTTTATATATACAAAAAATCATAAAAAACGAGCTGATTCAACAAATTTGATGTAAAACTACTCCGAATCAGTGCTCAAACCTCAGGCACCAAAATGGCTGCTGACTTTAGCTGTTCAATGCACTGTTTTACAAACATTTATTAGAGAGTTTTATTCCATTGCAAATGTCATTATTTTCACTGCGGGAAAATTCTCTGTTGTTCGTCTGCACGTCGTACAAAATTAGATTTATGTATTTAAATATAACTGTATATCCATGATATAATTTTGAAAATTTGTCTCCTTGGGTTTCTGATGAACTTTAGCTACCCTAAGAGAGAGGATGTTAGTCCTGGAAACTTGAAAATTAATTTTTCTAATTTTAATTAGTGTATTAGACCTTGTCTAGAATGTCTAGAAGATTTTCATTAGATAAGATTTTAATTATTTATTCTAGTAAATTCAATCATTTGCTTAATCACCATAAATGAAAATACAATCGAGATCTTCCAGAGTTTATTTAATTGTCATTGCAGCTGAAACGTCAGTTGTCAGAGTAAATGAGAATCTAAAACGATTTGAGTCGATGAATAAGAGATTGGAGAATCTATTTTGAACTCAATGAACGAATAGCGGGCTTCATCCCTCTCGTGAAATATGACTCCCTACTGTAAAGTTCCAGAAAGGTGAATCACGTGAAACACCAAGTCATCTATATAGCTATCATCGAGAAGTTTGGTGGACAGAATTCATATGGTGTCCTTTGAATGCTTAAAGAATATCTGTTACAAATATGAGTGAAGTCTTTGAAGTATTCTAGAGTTTCCTTCCGTAATAGCTGAAAATTCCAGAATCGAATGAAATTACAAATCCACTTTGGTACATGTTTCGCGTACTCTAATCACATTTACGCGAGTTTCAATTCATTCCACGCTTTATTACTTGGAATACACAACAAGATCCAAGGTATTTACATGAGTAGAGTTCAAGGTAGTCCATCGGACTAAAAACCGGCCTTATCGATACCCCTTCTCCAATAGAAAACTCTTCTCCTCTTTTTTTTTCCTCTTACCTTCTTAGAATCCAAGACAATTTCAATAATTCGGAAGAAGTTTCTCCGTTTTCAAGGTCAACAACCGGGTATCATAACTCCGCACCTGTAACCAACGAATTTACATTTTATCCTCGCATTCGATTATGTAGAGAAGATAGAAATTATATAACGTTAATAAATTCCTAGTCCTTTGGGAATTATTAATTCATGAGACATGTCGTTGTGTGACACGACGATGTTCAGTTCACAAAATTCTTCCAAAACAAGAGTGATAAAAATTCATTTGAGTTTTGAGATATCTAATAAATCATCCAAAATTCTCATTCGCGTTGTCACGGTGTAACTCTTCGTTGAAACCAATTTTATCATTTTTAATTACGTTATTTGAATGTGAGTGATGATTTGTACTCTGTTGGGATAAAATATTTCCCCTAAAATTGAAGTGGTTTTGGAATTTTGATCTTCAATCTTGGATTATCACTTTAAAAAAAGAGTAAAAATTAAAAATGAACGTTAATAGCAACAAGTTGATTCAGTGATGAAACTTTTTGCATATAAACGATTAGAAATGACGAACTTTACTAAGAATAATGATTGAATAAGTACATTTATTTTTTAATATTAATATTGATTTGTTCAGCGCGTGTCCTCGAAGTCCTGTCAATTTTTCTCAGAGTATACACAAACCATTTCGAACGTCATCGTTTCTATATCCATTTGATTTTCCACTGACTCGTGAGATTTTACATCTCTGCAATGCAAATAAACAATTCAATCGCATAAAAAACAAGAGACATAAATGAAAAAATGTAATAAATATCGAGATAAGTATCGGATGTACTTTTCTTAGAAGAACAAGCTTAAATGTGCTCGTACGATGATTGAAATCATCATTGCACGCGTTACAAGGTTGCTGATTTCATTTTCATTCCCACAATAATCGTTTTCAACGAATATCGTTGGTTTATGTTGCAAACTTTTCATTACGTCACGATTTGTACATTGAGTATGGATGCAAATATGGGTATAATGAGATGCGTAATGTGAACATGTAAGAACATCGGTATTGCCATAATATGCAATTATGATATAAACTCAGCTTTGCCGACGGTATTCGGAATAGAATTTGTAGCCATGAACTTCATCGAGGCATCGATATAATTTCAATTTTTTATTCGCAATAATCCGATGAATTGTAATATGAAAACAATTTTCTTGTAGTTATAAATGTTATGTCGTTGTGTATCGAAAACTGAGGATAGTTGAAACTTTTGATAGGTGTGAAATTTATATTCATGTTCATAGAGAAAGGTATTAACGTCTTTGAACATTCCTACGTTGGAAGTACGGTGGGAATGTTGTGAGATTCTCATTAAATTCATTGAAATATATTGAATTTAACGAGAAGAAATCTAGCTTCATTGTTCATTGGAATTTAATTCCATTGACAAGATACTTTTAATATTAACAATGAATTTCATTCGATTATCGCACTGCTCGTAAAATTGATTATAAAATGAAAAGAAGATGAAAATTCCAAGCAAAATTTTATTGGATACATTTGAGTGCAGTATTCTGTTTTAATGAGTTTTTATTATAGATTATATCTCGCTGAGAGTTTGTCAATCGCTTGAGTCGAACTTCCTGAATCTGAGGTAGATATTCTATAATTGGAAATTTTCGAGAAATGGTTTGTTGGAATATTGAAGATTGAGTTTTGGATCCTCAAGTTACTGGATGTTCCTATCTAAACCTCTCAAGGATAATTCTATGAAACGGAAAAATCAACCAAATAAGATCTCTGTTAGTGTCTTTCACTTTTTCATGTTATCAAAAAATCTTTGGATATTTTGGGAAGAGAAATCTAGTAATTTATACAAACTCCCCATCACACAATGCGATGAAGATCAATTGATGAATGAATGAAAATGCTTCCAAACCAAACGTTACTTCTAAGAATAAATCCACAACTGTGGCAAAAAATAGTAAAAAAACCACCGATCTTTTGATTATTCAAGCAACAAATGCCTCTTCCATGAACTTTTCTCTTTGACTTCGTCCCCAGGATTTCGTATCGAATATGTATATTTCACTTCCATTCGCTGGATGATTCATTTTATAATATTCCTCAATAACCATCTCCGACGAAGACTTTACGACGAGAGATTTCCGTATAGAGAAAGCATAACACATTTATTTCAGATCCTTCAACGAATACATTATGTTACTCGTTGATCAAAGATACAACCAAAGTACCGTGATTATTTAAAAATTTGAATCACTCAATTTCATATTGTATAACGTGAAAATAATTTTTGCTAGTTTCACTCAAGAATCTCCGGTTCAACTTCATTCGAATCCTAATACAATACAACATTATGACCAGATTATATTACATAAATTATGTAACGTACTTGCATATTATATAATTTTATGCTACGCAAGTAAATCTTTTCATTTATTTTAATGGATTCCGCTCCTTGCGGTGAATTGAATTTTAAAATGATTTCTCAAAATGCTAGAAAAAAAATATTCCGGTTTCACTATTTAAATGTTATTATATCAGTCATGAGATTAAATTCAGGTAAATATATTTATATATAGTTTTATCAAATGTGGTCATGGACGTGTAAGATCATTACACGTAAAACAGGTCTCGTTGAGACAAGTTTGAATACAGTGTGATATAACAAAGACAAGAAAGATGATGGAGAAATTGTCACGAAATGATTGTATAATCATATATTCGATGTGAAAAAAATGGTTGCATATGAAGATTTCCAGTAATTTCTTCATAGATTTGGAAAACAAGATGGAGATTAAATTCATACACAATTTTTTATATCTCTAGGGTGTATGTACTATATTTTACCCTGAGCCAGCATGGGGCTGAAATGCATACACGATGGGGATGTGATTGATATAAATATTGCATGAATTGTGAAGCCTCCATGCTCTCAGAATTATAATATAGCCACAGTTGTAGCCGATCTACAAATTTGACACAAAATTATGACAATAATGGTGAATAACAGAAATAGACCTGCACTGGGAGAAAAATACCTAGTTGGGGTGAATAAAAGGTTAGCTGTCTGGAATATGAATAAAAAATATAGTTGTGACAAATAAAATTTAGCTAGAACAACTAAATTTTCTAGCTGTCGAATATTTGAATAGACTCTGTCTCTCAGTGTGGGATAACAGAGAGTCCAGAGAGGGCTGCAACCCCGGGTCTCGCTTACCCGGGGCCTCATTTAAGGAAGCTGCATGGATACAAAAAGTTTTGGAAAACATTCTTCCATCTCTAAATCACTCTCAAATCCCGGGTGTCAAAAATTGTTAATCCCGACCTACTCAGAAAGAATCAAGTCAAGATACAGGATTGTTGAAACGAAAATATTATCAAATTCCAGTTGCACATTAAGAGCTGTTTTGAAGAAAAATGTGGTCATGATTGCAGATAAGAGCTTTTTATAGAACATAATTCTATACATTTGAGTTGAATTCTGCCTCATCTACAGAAATTACCACTAGTTTTTTTCCTTCTGGACAAAAAGAAAAAAGTGATAATTTATGATACTGACGGTTTCATAGGATAATATGATTTTGATTGGGAATAAATTCCTCATGCGTTCTTATGGAACATTGAAATAATAAATCCCGAGTGGGAGAATCTTCAAAATTTTTGACAATTTTTCTACCAAAGATCCCCCAATTTTTACTTACCTTTCTGATGAAAATAAAGCATACAACTGAGGATGCAGGAAAAAGGCTTGCAAAATCAATCAACGAAACATGGAAAGACAGCACGCTGTGTTTTTAAAACATTCATAAAGCGTTCTTGCATTTTGCCACTAAAATAATGAAACTGGCGCTGTGTAAGCTTCCTGCACGTTTTCCTCACTCCAGTCAAAAAGTGCTACCAAAGCTAGAATTTTGTCCAAATCTTTATTTCCAATATCAAGAACATTTGTAAATTTAGTCAAAGAAAATCGGAGAAATATTCATACGCGTTACTGTATTATATATTACAATACACAATCCCTGTTCTATTTCGCGTGGTAAAACGCTAATCCGTATGGAATGTCGAGTCCCGATACCCCAGAAAAATCGCAGAGGCATCAAACAGTCGTAAAAATTTGAAAAATACGACTCTCCCCTTCGATATACAAGTCAATTTCGGTACCATTACACGTGATGTGGAAATAATAGAATGATTTAAAGTTAAGCGTTAAGCAAAAACCCAGCAGCCAAGCCCTCTTCGAGTGTTGTTTCTCTTTTGCCATTCTTTCCCTAGACGGTGAGCCTTGAGAAAAAGTAGGAATGAGTCAGACACCGAGGTGGAGGTCGGTAATATCGTTGAAAGGTGGGAGGATCAAATCCTCTACGTGTTGCTCCGCGTCAAATAAGATTAATATACACAGAAACAAATCCACCTTCCCCTAATTGATTCAATTCTCTCTCGCATTATTGTAATATTTTAATCTCGTTGGGGACCAAAAAACACAGTACATTCCCTATTCACGCTATATATTCATTTCACTCATTAATCACAACTTTCGATGTTCATTTATTTGTTGTGAAAAACAACAAAAACATAAATCTTCGAGAACCAAAAAAAAAGATCAAAGGAAAGAAGGAAAAAATTGAATTTTTGAAAATTGTAAGGAAACTTTTGAAATTATTAATATTTAGAAAAATGTTAAAAATCAAAAGTCTTCTGAACATTAATAATTTCGGTCGTTCCGTGCATTGGTAATGCATTGAAAAAATGATAACATTTTTATCTCGTTTGCGTGTTTCTTTCCTACATCATATTATAATTGGTTTGGAAAGTCAAACAAGTCATTATACTGAAATCTCAACAATGTTGCGAAACTCAATATATATTTATATATATATATATCATAATTACTCGAACAAAGAATCGCGTGAAACAATCATTAATCATTTTCTCCCAAAAATCTCATCGAATAGGAATGATATGGTAGTTGGATGATGCCAAGGCATAAGGAAAACGTTCACTTTCACGCGAGCAGTGACTGTAACATCCTTTTTAACTCTCGATTCTTTTGTTTTTGAATGCGCATCAAAGTATCAATCAACGCCGCCTGCGGTCGTTGTTGTTGTTGTTGCTGGTTGTTGCCGCTGATGCTTCTCTGCTTTGAATAGAATGGGATCGGAAAATATTTAGACAGCCAAGAACGAACCGAGATCAGGATTGTTCGTTTATTGCATAAAGTGAAAGATAAACAACGAGGCCTGGCCTATTGCTATCACTAGATTGGAAATTCATTTTTTCAAATTTCAGTTGGAAATCTAGTTATATGAAGAAAATTCTACCGTCAGCTCTGACGATTGCTGTACAAATAGAAACTCCGATGTAAATGGTAGTGGTATGAAAGGTATAATATTGATCAGCCAGAGTATTGTTACGAGTGCGGGAGTGAAGGAGGAGGACAGGATCGTAGAAATGAAAGAAAATACAGCTTATAGAACGATCCCAGACTTGGAGAGACATATCGCGTGCTGAAACAGACGTCGGATAACGAAGCTATGGTACATGCTTTTCAGAAACTTTATGTCATTGTTTATGAAATCAGGAGTCAGATATTTTCACAAAAGACTTTTACAGGACTTTATGATTCAATTTTTATCACCGATTGAGAATTTCAATTATTAAACTACTATGTAAAAATGATGAGAAGTTCAAGTGTAGGACGTTTTCCGCTACACCGACGGGAAAATGACCTGGTTGAAACATTCGTGGTCGCAGTAACTTGAAATCTAGTTCGATTCACCAGGAAATGTGATTTTGATGTCTAGAAAAAGTGGTTGAAGCAAAAATTCAGGTTAGGTCTTGGTGTAATAACCAGAATATGTAACGACCACGAATGTTTCAACTAAATCGTTTTTCCGTTTTGTGAAGCCTACTCTTTGAAGAGCAATTTATACTTGAATAGTGTTAATCGAAATACGAGCAAAGCGAGCACATTTCGCAATCCCGAGAAACTCTTTTGATTGTAAAAAATCAAATTTTAGTCAAGCAACAATCAAAACATGCAACAAACTTTGTCTCTACCTTCAAAAATTGTCCAATCCATAAACGACAGAAACACCTTCAAACGACTACTACAAACGATTTCCCAGTCCCTCTCTCTTATTCTTTTTCTTTTCTAATTAGTAAATACCGAAAACAAACCGACTCTTACGATATTTTCGAATCAACAACGTCGTCGCGACGAAATTATTTTTAGACCTGACAAAAACTATTTTGAGGAACCCATACGATTATTCTGTATCTCATTCAACTCGCTAATCGCTTTATAACTACTCTAAACGTCTCTTTATTAGTGAAATTACGTAATTGTATTTCCTTATTCGTCGTCAACTGGTTTTAGACTCCAGTCGAGTCGAGTCAGGATTTATAACTCAACGTTGAACACAGTGTCAGAAATTTTTCACGCAATTTGCAATCAGCTTACTCGATTATAATGCAGATGAGGTGGAGGGAATAAGAGGATAAAAAAAAAAGATGAACAAGAATAAAGGAGGAAAGAAGGCGCGTGACTGAGGAGCGTAACTTCCCACGTTTGATGTGTCTCGCTTGTTCCAGATGATTAAATTCCGAATGATCAAATTGTGAATCCATTGTGACGATTGAGTCTGCAGTTTTATTATTTTCTTATGAAAAAGGAAAAAAATATTGATTTTTCGAATCTTGTGACGTTTTTGAAGGATCAGTGCTTTTAGAAGGTATTGGGAGTCTTGTTTTTCATATCAAAAATTTGATGTTCGAGGCGGTAAATGAATATCGAATATTCTTTATTTTCGCCCAATGCTCGCGATAGAATATAGCTTGATGCAAGATTGATTTGTCAATCCATGTAGAGCCCATATTGATCAACACATGGCGAAATGATGTACCAATATAGGTAGTCATTGAATAGGTTTTGTAAATTCAGCCCGGAGCGAGCCATTGCGAATCTTTGGACCAAGTGATTGCGTTGAGCACTAAATTGTGGCAATCTATGGCCTGCAATCTTGACCTGATCTCACTCAACTCTTTTATCAATAATGTTATCGCTTCATAGCTACCATCTAATAATCTTCGCCCAGCAAATGCAGGAACGTAACTATTACATCTTGAAACAGCTTTCGCACAACTCAACCTCATAAAATAACGATTCAGAAATCTATACGTATTGGAAATATGAAAACTGATGTATCCAAATATGAATAGAAGCATCGATTCTACCTTGGAACGGTATCGGCTATCTCAAAATGAAATCTTCAATCCATTACATTACTTGGAACAGCGAAAATCTCTGCAGTCATTACATCTCTTACATTCATTGTAAAAAATTCTTATGAGTTCAAATACATATATGTACAATGATTAGACCTAGCGAAAGTAGCCGTGCAATTAAATCAATTGAATATTTATCAGAATCAATTGAATGTAATTATGTCACCTGCCGTTTAGTTGAAGCTAATGAATATTTCATCGATCCACCGCGCTATGCATTGTCACTTTCGCTGCTCGTAAGTATCCCTCAGAATTTGAGTACATTTTTCACGATATTATAATCAAAATAACGAGAAACTGATTAACTCGGCAAATTAATCCACATATTGAAAGAGGAAACTTGAATTTTCCTGCATATGTAAAATGTTCTGAACTTCCTGTATTTCATCAGGTGTTCTTAATGGACACGCTACAATGGAAAGTCTCGTTATATTCTTAAAAAAAAACCGGTCAATTCTTAAAAACATTACCCGTTTTGTAGAGAAATTTTTTCCTCTTTCTTCTTTTAAATCGAATATCCAATATTGTCCTGTTACCGAATGAGCCTGATTTAGTCTCATATCGAGGAGTATATTGAATTCAATAGTGACATTCTTTCTGAAAAAATAAAAGGAAGTATCAAATAATTCAAGAAATAGGGTAAAGTGGGGTAAGACGACGCACTTTCTCAGTCATCTCCGGCATAAAAATTTGATACATCAAACTTCGTTTACTTAAGAGACATATGAAATTTCAATTACAATCTTTAGATCTTCCTTGCACTGTAAAAAGTCTGACTGAAAGTGGCTGCATCTTACTTGAAAAGTTGATTGAAATTCAGGCTTTTCCATTGTATCGGCATTCGTTTCGGATGCTTACTTTCAGCTGAAATAGGGCTAGTTTTGGCTGCATCTTAAAATAAGCCAACATCAAGGTTGGAAGTGAGTTTTACTTTTTATACTTTTATTTTACCCTGATTCGCTCTACCTGTCACACAAATGTTTTCCTTTTCCTCAGAATATGCTCTGCTACAAAGCAGTATCGAAGAGCAATTTTTGGGGTCACTCTTTGAATGTTATCGAAGCAATTGTAATTTTATATACCCCCCTCCGCCTGCAGAACATAAAAATAACAGGTAACACATATACAAACCCGTGTTCTCCACTTTGCATAAATTATGTGCCTATATCTTCAAAAGAATCCAAAAAATGTGTACGTCTTTATCCCTTTCTTTAGCTTCTGGAGTAAATTTTGTGAATAATTTTTGTATGGGAGGAAAAAACCATAAAAGGCCCGAAGGATCGTTAGGACGAATTCTACGAAAGCGAAAGAGAACAAACCCTGAAATGTCGTTCGTTCGTTCCTCCGTTCGTTGGCTGTCTTCGTAGTCGGTGGTCGAACGGTATCCTACGAAGCCCAAGACCGCTCGCGTCTGTTTGCTCGTAACCCCCACGTGAAGCACTTTGGACTCGTTTCTCCAGGTTTCTTCCATCTCCCTTTTTCTTTCTCTTCAGACGTATTCTCTCCTCTTCTCATGTGTCTTTTGTTTTCTTTCACGTATTACTCAAAAGCCAGCAGTAAAATGAAGTAAAAAATCAAGGAGAGGTGCTGCATACGTCGTAGTGTTAAAAAATAATGACTGCGAGTCTTGACTCGAAGATACAAGGGTCTACAAGGATTCACTTAATTGCCGAAAATATAATGAGAAGAGAAGGGAAGAATATATGTATATATACAATATACAAAGACGTGGACTCGACGAGATCCTGTGAAATAATGTTTCGTCTCTTCATTCGCGATTGTCACCATTCTTGTGATTTATCGTTCAATAACTTCACCCAGAGAATATCATTTTATTAATTTAAATTCACATCTTTTTTTTTTTTTTGGAAAATCGTGTATCTACCTTCAACGTTGGCACCAAGTCGAGAGTTGAGTTCAACGATGTGACATTAGGTCAAAGAACGGAAGTACATCGGTGTATTTTAATTACGTAATTTCACCATTATCGTGAAATCTTGTACAGACGAAATTAGCTAACGTCACGGTGCTGGTAACCTCTTAAATTGACTGTTACAGTCGTTATGCCTTCATATCGACATGTATCGCTTGAATGTCAAAGAAAGTGCGATAATACTTGGCTGTTGTAACAGTCATAATTTGTCTTATTATCTCTGACTCGGGTGGTTGACGTGTGGTTCTCGTGTAGTGTTTTAAACAATGTTGATTTTACGGCAATTTTATCTAACGGCAACATCCACCACGGTGGATCAAAAAAGTAATACTTTAGAATCTCAAATTTTATATATATTTTGACAAGAAGGAGAGAATTTTGAAATAAACAATTCTTAAATCCAACGCGAACTAGAAAAATTTGTTGATATAAAGTGGTAAAAGTATCGCGTTGGATATTTCGATCACTTCCTTCACGATATTACGAATCTTCGATACAGAGAAAAATCATCTCGATCCATCCAACGAAGCATCGATGCGTAAGAGATGGGAGAAGAACATCACATAATAATCACGATCCACGCGCTTTGACCATACACGTCTTTAACTCTGACCAATCGCATTTTTGTCGCGATCCGGTACTTCCGGTTTGTTGTTCATAAAAACTACACCTCTACGTACTCTCGGATCATGTCAACGCACGTATATATTTTCGTCCCATCGATTCACATTCTTTTATCCATTGAAAAAATTATATGAAAAAATAAATCTCATACATTTTGAGATCAAAACTGAATATGAAAGATATCACACGAGTACTTATAAATCTCATTTTTTAATCGATATTGCGACAGAGTTATGATACTTCAATTGCATAATAAAATACCAATTTTGTTCGAAATGTCATGTGATGTCAGTGTCATTAGCATGTGGCACATGTCAGATTTTATCGACGAACTTGAAATTTTCAATTAGGATTTTATAGGTATCGTTCAACATATCGATATCATCGGCTGAATTTTGGATAAAATAAAAGATGTGTTTTATAGTTTCAAATAAATCACGAAAATTGTTTGGAAATTGACAGAAAATTTGTAGATCCTCGAATAAGCTGGAAATTTTGAAATTTCTTCTTGGAGATGCACAAATATTTTTTTAGGATTCTAATATCAACATTCCTGTTAGAAATAATCATCAGAATAACCTGATATTTCATGAGAATTTAAGGGCATCCCGTGGAGCCAGACTTTCTATTTGTATCGAACAAAGTCTGGCTGGTTGTTTTATTCCAATTTATTTAATCCTCTTCGAGTATTTTGGGCAGAGAGATCTAGTAACTCTAGGGTCTACGGGATGCTCTTAATTCAGGTGTATCTGCATTATTCTGATGAGACAATTTATTACTTAAGAACTAAAATAACAAGACTCGGTACTCAGTACTTTTACCGTTGTTCAAGATTCGTTGGGGCCTTATTCTGTCCTAATGGGTCCAAGACTGAGCCAGAGAGGGGCCAAAATTCATACACGTTGGGATTAAGATATCGGAATAAAAATTTCTGTAACTGAAAAGGGAATTTATGGATAGAAACTATTTCAATCAGTAGTTTTATCAAAATATGAGCTGGTATGAGATGCAAAAGGAACTGAAACCTGACCAACCCTTAGCTACAAAAGCGAGGAATTCAACTCCAAACGTCAATAATAGATTTATATCGAAGAGAACGAAAGGGTGAGAAAGAGCAGACAAGAGGACACATGTCCAAAGCGATAAATCAATATTATTCGAGTACTCTTCCACTTTTCACATCACTTTACTTTGAGAAGTAACTTCAATCCAACGATCAGTCGATGCACACCGAAGAGCATTCACCCTGATTAAAAATATCCGTTCGAATAACCAAATCCTATCCAAACTGAATAACCACGCTCATCTCATTTCTTATTCACAGAGTTGACAACAAACCATGTCACATGATAAATTAATTTCACAAATTTGTACCCTTCTCTTTGAACACCAACCCGCCAAACCACATTCTAAAATAAATGTCCAGTTTAGTATCCCGATAAAATTGTACACAATCACCATTATAAATAAACTTCACGCTTTTTCCTCAACCGCCTTCACCGCCAACCGACACGTGGACGCAAACTAGTTACAAAATCCGTTCACCATTGAACGTGCTACGAACATTGTATTGTATACACCATCGTTAGATTTGATACGCGTACGTGAAGTAATTAGATCTATCGTCATCAGGGTTTTTCTCCCCTTAATTTCTCATTCCTTTGATCGAAGATGATATTCAATAATTGAAAAAAAAAGCATGAGAAAGCAGGGGACAAGAGAAGAAATACGATCTAATCAAGGATATGAATGGGACTCTCGACGTTGAAGTTTTCAAGATCTCGACGAGGGCGAATCAAAAGCGCTCCGCAGAAAAAGTAATTTGTCACGGTCTTGTCGAGTTGTTTGCCTTGATCATCTCTAAAGGTACTTTGCATTGTGATTCGGAATGTAAAATTCTTGACGCTCATTGCCAAAGTATCACACATGTGTTCGTGGATACAACGAAACGAAACAAAATCATGTGTTCTGTTCTCGGAATATTTTATTCGTTTCAGAATTTTCGACGATTTGTTTCTAATTGTCGTGTGTTTACAATTGAATCAACAAAGTTCGCTGACCTCCCAGGCGGCGACTCGAATCGGATTCGAATGGGATCAAATTCTAATTCAAATTCAAAATGAAACTTGAGGAGAGAAATTCATTTGGAACTTGAAGAAAATTGGAAAAAATCAGTGAATACTGAACAAATGATGAGAAACTTATTTAACCACTTTAATTCTTAAGTGAATTTTACACTTTGAAAAAGTGAGAGTTAACTCGAAATGAGTGAAAATTCCTCTCGAAGGAAATGCTTCAGGGCGAACAAATTATAACAATTAATTGACAGCCGTACCAAGGTTGTGGATTAAATAATTCACGAAGAACACAATTAACAATTAAAATTAGATTCCTAATTGAAATCCTTCTAAATCAACTATTAAAATTAATTCTTAACAGAAAATTCTTTTCAATTGACGAATAAATCTAATTGATTCAAAACCAAGCAATGTGTTTCTGTTTCCTCTGTATTTATTAATTCAGATAGAACAAAAAAAAATCAGAAAAATCAATCAATTATTGCTTGATTTCGAATCGATTGAATTTATTTTTTGAATACGAAAAATTGCAATTATGAATTGAATCTTGAATGTTAATTGTTCCTTAGTAATAATTTGATCAGGTATTCCCTATTTTTGATAAGGTCCTGATCAGGTTAGAATCCGGAAACCGCGAAAAAGGAAAATCTTACGAGGCCCCTACAAGGGATTTATCCAATTTCCCTAATAGATTTCAAATAGGGTTCGGATGAGATTTCCATAAAATCGAGCAAAATACTTTCCCATCCAAAATGTCTTAGTGGAATAAAACATACAATTTTTCACTTTTTTAAATCCGAAAAGTACAGGAAAAGAAACAGGTTCATATGATATGGACCCACAAAACCAAACTCGAATTTTATTTTAGCCAAAATTTGAATATATCATAGCAAACTATGTTTACGAAGACATTGCATGAAAGACAATGTATATAATTGCATAATATAAACAAAATAATATACAAAACGTTGATCAAACAGGAGAAAAACTCATCTACTATATTTCATTCCAAGACGTTCAACCACACTGTTCGTTGATCTTGAACCATCACGTATATTTGAGTTTCTTATTTGAGAATATAGAGCAATTTTTTTATCCTTTTAGATAACGACGGTTGTCGTCGCATGCTGCACGCTGGATGCTGTATGAAACCGTTATGCAACCTGCGGCGGTGCATAAGTCAACGACAACGGTCTCTCTTTCTCTCTTTCTTTCCTTGCCTGGGTTCCCGTTGTCCTGTCCTCGTGTCGTACAAGTGTCCAGCTACTGAACGATGACAACCAACCTCTTGAATATTCGTAAATAAACGGCCATTCAAATTTAAAGTAAAGTTTTCGAAATATCTTGAGAAATTTATCAACCTGACATGATGAATACGTTCTTAATTTTCTAATGAAAAGCATAACAATAGAAAGAAAAGGATGAGATATATAAAAGTGTTCGAAAAACATATGTTTTATGAGAAATATATTCATTTAAATACTCCCATTAAAACCTGGTCCCGTTTCAAACATTGATCAAAGACAATGAACAGAGGAGTGAATTTATTCGGTCCGAACTGATCCTGGAAGCTCTTTTATTGAGGTATTCCAACGTTTTGTGTACGTATACTCGCATCGAGGGAAAATGGTTTATATTTGAATATGAATTTCCTCGAGCGGCAAGGGAGCTTTTTTTGCATATTCCATGGATGTCTATCGAATATTTTATGGAAATTCTCGCCCGCGAAGGATCCGAATAGTTAGCATATCTGTACAGAGTGTTTTATTTATCCCATTTATTCAAAATATTGTCGATGGAGAAAAAAAATCTTCATCAAGTATATTCACAAAATTTCATTCAGTTTGACTCTATTTCGAGGAGAAGCAAGAATGATTCCTTCAGATTTTTCATCCTTTGATCGCGAGGAATAGATATTGTGAGCACAGCCGTAGTCCTTCGAATTAAGAATCTACAGTATAGCATTGTTAGACCTTGTCCTCCTGTTGGGTATAGAACTTGATCTCATATCTTAAGAGAAGTCTTCCTGAAACTCACAAAACCTGGTATAGCCTTGCAACAGCCTGGAAAAATACTAGGATTATTTCTAACAAAGTACCTTTTTGATGGGGATAAGATATTGTTTATGTACGGAAAAAAAACTCTTACAACGTTAATTTCTGTAATTTTTTTTGTAAAGCGTATAATAATGATTACATCATTTGATATGAACAATACAAAATTTCCATTTAAAATTCGCCCTATTTGTCTTATCCGCATCATCCGTCGAGAAAATTTATAATTAAACCTCATAGTCATGCACTTCAACTAGAAACCAGGGGAAAACGAAATCGCTTCCAATTACCGTAAATACCTTGAGACCGCTGATGTGAAGAGAATCGAGTTCGAGTTCGATTCCTTTGATTACTGTTATTGTCTAAAATAAAACATTACCAATATTCAATCTTTGCATCTCATTTTTTTCTTCCTCTTAGCGATAAACGGTGCATTTACATAATATCTCAATCAATAACGTGATTTCATATGAGATTATTTGGAGTAGTGAGATACGTGTTATTCACGTTCGCCGTTCGTCGTCGTCGTCGTTGTCGTCGTCGTCGACGATCGGTCAGCGCAAAACCACTTTTCCTCAGGAGTTTAGCCTTCGATTCTCGTTCCTTCTTTCTCTCTTCAATACCTGTTCACACCCACGCACTATCTCGCGTTTAATCTATCTCAATGCGTTGTTACCGTTCAATGAAAATTTTTTAATTAAAATTAATAACTGTGAAACTGTGGGAAAGAAAAACGGATGATATAATGGCGCATCCAACGGGTACTGTAGACATTTAAATGAAAAAGTCGTATGACAAATGGGAATACAAAATGCGAAGTGTATGGAAAATTAACTTTATTTTATTATTTTATTCAAATTTATCATTATCCATTTCTAAATGAAGTGCTGAATCTTGAATGATGGTTTTAATGTTTGAGATTCTCATAAATTAATTACGGACTTCAAAAATTTATGAAATATTTGAATAATCAACGAAGCAATATTCTTACAGTAATGGAGTATTACGTGCTTCATTAACTAATCCTGCAAACCAGAGTCTTCAAAGTTCTGTCGTCCTTTTCACCTTGTTAAACCATTCCAAAAAATCTGAAAAAATGTATAACGATGTTACCCGAACAATAATTTTTCGATATTCATTTTTCTAAATAAATCTGAACAGTAACGAACAAAAACGATTTTCGCCCGGACACGAAAAACCCTGGTTTGCAGGGTAAGGGTTAATATCACAAACTTGAATGCTCAAATTCATGCTTTTAGAGATAACTCAATAGCTGTTCAAGGGCGGGACCTTCCTCGACCAGAATTGATCAATAACCAATTTCAAGAAGTTACTATTCCGAAACAACGCATGAATCGTAATGACGTGTTTAAGGAAAATTTGAACATTACATTGACAAACATGACACACGCAATTAAACGTAAACAAGATTTTTTTACTCATCGAAAAGTCCCTGAGAATGTCCTTGAAGAAATATACAAAACTCTGAATTCTCGATGAAGATACAGCGATGATTACAGGTAATATTTGAATTCACAAACAACGAATCGAAGGGAGAAAAAAAACTCGATTGTTTTGATGAATGTTGATTTGTGTAATCGATTAATTGTCAGGGTACATATTTAAACGCTTCGCTTCTCGAATGAACATTATTTATTCTTCTTCTATACAAATATTTGTGTCTTTTGAATAAATGAACAGGAGGAGAAAATATCTCTCGGTGAAAAGACATTTATCAATGAAATACCTATCATTGAATTATTGAATGGAAATATTGATGAAAGTGTGAGAATAATGTTATTCCACCAGAGTAATATCATGGAAAAATAGTAGTTAATTGTTGGATGGAACTAAAACCAGCAGCCGCGAACTGGCCGCTAACCGCGATAACCTTTGATAATTCTCCGGAACGAGCGATCCTGGGAGGCCTTTTTCGGAATTCAATGATGTTTCAATACCAGATAATAATTGAATTGAAAATTCGAATTAATCGCTGATTACAGTTTCACATCGTGTATCAATACATCATTTATAAATCTAATTTTCCTATCAAAATTTTCATTATTCGGCCGCTATTTCCAGCTTCATAATTGAAGAGTTCCATGCGATAACTCGACAAGCGCTCAAAATCGGTAGAATATTCCCATGTACAAATTTACCAGTCGTGCAAGGTTGATCGAGTCCTGCCGAGTATTGGCGGAGCCTTGAGAGGAAGCCTGACTAAGGACTCAAATGATAACATCGTTTCAGCAATTATTAACGAGTCTCAATTTTGACTGATTTCTGATTCAATGGTTCTGCCATGATTGGTCGATACAAAACTTCTGTTATAAAACCAATGCTGGCGCAAGCTCGCGCCAACACTGTTCTAACACTCTTCATCTGTGTATTGCCGACACAAGCACAGTATTACCTCTATTGTCAATCTACGTTGGTCCAATGTAAATTCCCCCACGTCTGGTTGTGAAGCGATTGGCTGGGTCGCTGAATTTTTACATGGGTCAATCGTTAATCCACAACTAATCATCAATCAGATAAAATCAATCGGACCATATCAGAATTCGTTATCAATATGGTATGATGTGAGCTCTCTCTAATCAAAGCATATTTATCCTCACATATTCATGAAAAAAATCTCAAATATAGAGCCAGCGGGAGCTCTCGGTTTACTGTAGTCCGGTATTGAATACAATCCAACTTTTTCTTCATACGATGGTGCTAAAGTCGGTGGACCGTTTCAACTCCTACAATAAACATGTCTCATATACGCACAATGTATTTCCCATTAATGATTCCACAGCCATCATAAAATCAACTATACAAATACTTCTGTTTGCACAATCTCGAATCGTGATTGTATAAATTGATAAACGTATGGTAGATATTTGTTAATTAATTTTCATTACCCAACAATCAATGGAAATTTCTTCTTCGAATGATGTTTTAATTCAAAGTTCAATACTTTTTATGGGACATTCGACCAGGTAGAATTTTGAATAAAAGGGAATATATTATGGAAGCCATGCTGGTAATTTATAGCGACTTTGGCATTAAGGTGATGATTTTTACTCATTACCACCATATGGCTTCATTGCTATATTAAACCTACATGTTTGATCGATATACGTTTGGAAGTAAGGACATAAAACGGGGTGCCACGCATTCTCTGCGTTCCCTTCTTGTCATACTAACCTGACCCAACCACGCAATCGCTTTAAGTACTTTTGTAACCATCTGGTCTATCTCTACATGCCGTCTGTTTATAACGAGGTGTTCAACTATTGTATAGCACCTTCTCTATCTTGCCTCCTTGAAAATAGATATATGTGTATTTTTCTCGTATTCGTGAGCTATTGAGACAACATTTCATTATGAATGGATTATATTTGTACCTGTACAATGTGAAAAATTATTGGAATCCAGTTTTCTAATACACGTGACGAAATTTTCCTGTCTCTGTACAGAAAAATTCCAATACTCTCCGTTAGGGATGGGGATACTTTTTTGTAATGAATATGTAGAATTTTTTCCGGAATTTTATAAAACTGTATAGAAACTAAACTCACTTTCTATCGAAAAAAAAAAAATAGTCACTGTTCTCCGTTAATATTTTTCTTCATTCAACATCAAAGAGCTTCACATTTCAATAAATTGTCTCAGATCCTGTGATAAAACGACTTTGTTGCACAATGAGGAATCCTGTTCTATTGGTATGTTTGAGATTGTATCCATTGTCGCCTTTTATGTGAAATGTGATGACTTATTCCTATGAAATTATAAAAATCTGTCTGTTTGATTCAAGTTTGTGAAGAGAATAAAGCTTCTTTGAAACTTCCCAACAAATAGATACATAGTTATCATTTGGATAGCTAAAAATTGGCTATAGGAGCTATTTTATAGCTTTCACAGCTACTGACTTAACGGTAGCAGCCAGAAATGTGGCAGCTAAGTTATTAGGCTATGCAAATATCAACCACCAATTCTGTGCAGTTACAGCTACAATTGTCTACTGTGGTAGCTGAAAAAATAGCCCCAGCTGCAATTATTTTGGCTACAGCAGAGAAAAAAGGTTGCTAAAAAAGTGAAAAAATAGCCACAGCTATTTCATTGTTTTTTTACTTGGAGTTTCATCGGGTACTCAAAGTTTCCGACGTATTCTTCATCTGAGACTCCTAGGAATACAAAGAAAAACATTAGATTCATGTCGAATGGAGAAAATCCCAAAATCGTACATAATTTCCTGCTAGGTTGTTCTAATCTACGGGGAAAAAAGCATTATAACAGCAAAATTTGATCACGCCAAGTACTTTTTTTTACACTGAGAGAAAAAATTTCTGGACACAATAGAATATTTAGTTGAACCTGATTTATTTGAATAAAGTTTTATTGGAACAATTAAATATTTTATAGCATAATCAATGCTTGTTCTCGACTGAATGGATATTTAACTGAATCAATAAAAGTTTATTCTTCAACTTTGTTCGTTATTCTACATATAATACTAAAAATTTGGCTACCTTTTCAAATAATTTGCTGCTATTCCTAAATGATTATTCGATGTAGTGGATGATTTGCTGCTTTAACAAAAAATTTGCTGCCTCGGGTTTTTGGTGAAGGAATAACCTATGTTACTCGTATTTATAAAAAATCTAAATTTATTGAATTGTATGTAAAACATTGGATCCGAATATAGTTTCATTGAGCTTAGCTTTTGCAAAATTTGTACATACACTTTTTCTATTTTTTCGGTAAATTCATGAATCAAACTTAACTCATTCGACATCGGAGATACAAATGCATACAAATTTCATCAGCTTCACTCATATTTCACCAAATCGAGCGATACGCTCGCTCCCTCAACTATCGACATATTATTAAAATGACCAGATGTCCTACTTTCATACAAATGTATTCCATCAACCCCGAAACTCTCTGGAGGGTGCATAGTTCTTTTAATTGGAAACGAGAGAGTAGTTATTCTTGTTCATCGAATAGTACAGAAGATATCATCTCTGGTATTCACAAAATTTTCCACAACTATCAAGTAAATAATCTGAAAGGTTTGAGAATGGAGAAGAGGATTATACATTCATTCCATGAATTTTCATCGTAAAAATCGTATATCCTCCCAGGTAAAAATTGACCATGGGCGCTAGGTTGCCGCAAGGCTCACCAAGATGGGCCGAGCCTAGGCTACCAGGCATGGCGCAACTCTGAAATGATAACATTATTTCAGCCTCAGCCTATTTGTTTCCACAATCAAGACCCAACACTGGAAACAGGGTTGTGATAGCATAAGCCGTCAATGGCAGACCATACACAAATTTTTTCGCCAAGGATGAGCCAACGCTGTAGCAATCTTGCGGCAGGGTTGCGCCCATCTCATGCCAATGGTCACTTTTATTTTTTATTGTAATTGAAAATAAAATAAAAAATCCATTCTATCATTTCGATTGAACGAAATGAATGTCGGAGAATTTCAACATGTAATTTTTCTGATTAGTTTAAACTGATGAATGACGTAAATCCGGTGGTCCTGGCGTAGAAGTAGGCGGGTCTGGAAACAGATGAAGAATTATTTCTGTCATGGAATCTTCAAAGGAGACTTATATATTGATTGAATGCTTGGTTCGCCACTCGCAGGAAACAAGCATCACTCTGGTGAGAGTTATTGTAATTTGCTGTTTGAGAAGGAAGTTTCACTCTTAGCCAAGCTATTACTCAAGTCGAGTCAAGCTAACGCCTAAACTGAGCGAGGCCATCGCCCAAGCTGAGCCAAGCTATTGCCCAAGCTGGACCAAGCTACGACCCATGCTTGGTGCAACATGAGAATCCATTGTCATTCAGAGTTGCCTAATGCTTGGAGCAGTGTCCCGCCAAGCCCTAGAGAGCCTCTGTTGAAAGCATGCTTTTTCCTTCAAGCAATATTGGTTGAAGGATGGGCCAAGCGTGGCGCAGCCAATGATCAATGATGGATCAACGAAGTCGATTTATGACTTCCCATATTGGTACAATGTTTAGACCATTGTCAACCATCCTTGTCCCTACGTAGATTGCCCAGCTTTGACTGGCAGCCTTGCGTCTAGCTATATTCCGTCGTCAGCATTGGCGGAGCCTGAAGATTTTTATATGGGCTAATGAGAACAACCCTCGTGGAGAAGAAAAATTTGTTGACGCAAAAAAACGAGGACAGCAAGATGGAATAATAAATCTTTTTTGCTAAACTAGCTAAAAATTCGCTGCCACAGTTAATCGGATTATTAAGAGACCAACATGATTAACTAAAACAACAAATTTTCAGCTAGACCAGCAAAACCTTCTGTATTATAGATAAATGAGCACACAAATCGCTACCGTAGCTAACAAAGAGATTGCCATCACGGCAATCCACTTTCGGTGGAATTTAGAATGACCGCGTTATATTTTCAAAGATTGCGATTAAAAAATGTTATTGATGTCGGCTTCATCAGTCTACGGCAATTTCGCGATGAGTTAGAGTGTGAGTCTGATAACTCAAACCCGCTAGTTTCCCCTTCATATATCGTTCAGAACGGTAGAATTTAGTGATGCCAACCCTTGAACTGAATCGATTCTCTTCTGATAAAAAAAGTATTCAGTTTTTATGAATTTGGATAAAATATCGATGAATTACTGAATATTCTGTGTAGAAAAGAATGGATTCTTCTAAGAATCGGCATCACTAGTAGAGTTGTGCCACGTCTACAATGTTATTATCTTCCCGTTGGAACATTAATCATCTCTCAATCATCAGTGTAAAAGTTTTCACACCGAGCAAAATTGAATATTTGAATTTATTTGATTCGACCAAACTCATTTGAATAGACTAAAAACAAATTTATTTGTATTCATTTCAAATAGCATGAACTCAAATCAAGTGAAATTTTATTGAATCGAATGTAAAGATCAGTTGTAAATATTTCGGTGGCTTTGCTTCTGTGAACTTCTCTCGCAGATGTTTTCGCAAGGAATATTTCGAACGTCTTCAACATGGAATAAGAATCAGCCAATTTCGACAAACTTCATCTCCAAAGCGCCTTCTTCTTCTTCTTTTTACTTCTTTTGCAATAGCTCAAAACCTGAATCAGAGTCTACATCGTCGAACTAATAAGTAGGGCGGAGAGACAGCCGATTGCTTCGGAACAATCATTTTCAGGGGTCCGCTAAAGTTGATAGACGATGCAATGTATCCCAAACATATTCGCCAAAATCTCGAGTCAAAATAACATCTTTGCGTAGTGATGCCGTAGTGAAAAACCTTGGAATTTTCACCTACTTCTCACAATCTACAACAATTGTTGTTAAAGTTTGATTGAAATGCGTAGAAAGAATGCTGGTTATTCTGTACACGTATAAGGTTGTTTTTTTTTCACCTTTACTGGGTTGATCATTTATTTCACTGTACGAAACAATGGACTCTATTTACCACTCAATACAATATATATATATATATTATGCAATTACACCGCTATTACTCAAGATCTTCCCAATGTGTCCAGTAGTTTCTCTTTGTTCCACTGGTTGAGTACTGAATAACCGAAAGTGTATCTTGATTCTACGAATATCCTATTCTTCCAATTCATTTTTATACCTCGAATCCAACTAAATAGAAAGTACAATGCGGGATATATAATTCAATCTTTCATCTCCAATCAACGACAGGGATCAGTAATTATAAATCGATATGTACTCACTTTTGACCCCTCGTTGGCTTATAAACATGTTCTCACAACAATTAATTCCGATTGAATGATCAATTACTTGGTAAATCTTATGGACTTCTGAACTCTCAAACTTTCGTGGCTGCAAAATTACGTAAGACCTATAGGATTCGAATCCACCACAGTACCCTGTATAAGAAATTTTGACAAAAGCAACGAAGCCAATCACAGAAAATGAAAATTTCTTCAAATTTGGTGAATTCACTGTATTTCACGGTAGAATTACCAAAAAAAAAAAGTATATCCATCAAAATCGTGGTAATTTTTCCGAGTTTGTCTTCGAGTTGATTGCTGCCTGAGTTACAGTGGACACAAAATTTTGTTCACTTTCCTTCACGAAAATCAATACATTTTATTGAAGACTTTTTATGAGATATCAATCGAATATTATCAAATATCGTTCACAGTCTCGTTCAGTTCACACGGAATGTGATTTCTGTTCGTTCGATTTTGCTGCACTGCTCTTTTTGTCTTGAAAAGAACGAAGAAAGCGAGTCAAACAATTAGTCTTCATTGCATTTTATGTCTTCTCCAACAACTTCGTTGGTACTTCAATGTTTCTCTTTCCGACGGTGAAATGTAACATACATCCCACGTGAATTCATGTATACCGTCTTCTTACATGGGATAAGATGGGAACGAGATTTTTACACTCTCTCGCATCTGAAAGATGCATTTATGTCACTTTATGCGGCGGTCTTTGAATCTCGTGGGGAACCGGGGATATAAGCTAAAGAGTTGAACCAAGCTGTGAACCAAGGTGATCCAGGGTGAGAGTGATATATGCACACACACACACACACACACACATATATATATACCCTGGAGAAAGAAGAAGATAGAAATAGAAATCTTGAATGAAAGATAAGGACGTATTGAGAAGGTATGAACCGGAGATGATGATTGAGGTTCGCGAAATACGAGGAGCGGAGAAAAAATGAATTCATGTACGTTTGTGCAGGTATTTAGATGCAAGTGTATATCTATGTAAGATCCAAGATACGTGAAAGATATTGTAATTGAACATCATCCTCGGGCTTCGTTGGGTTCACTTTTTTCTTCTTCATTGTGTCTACATAACGCTTTATAATTATCGATATGAAAAGTCTCGAAATTGTTCTCACATTAGGAAGGAAAAAAGTTCTTTCTACGAACGAAGGACACTCGATGAATAGAATTCGCGATGATGAATGGAGGATTTCATTTTTCATTAGAGACAAAGGAATAAGTACGTTCATGTGTGGATGAAAATTGTCGTATTAAACATTCATTACAAATAATGGCCTTTGTATTTCATTAGCGGATAATTGTAGATATCTTCCCGCAAATGCGATTGCAGACATTTGAAAGGGCTTGTAATGGCTCGTCACCGACATTACCTGCTAGAGTGGTGATTTTTTGCTCAAAATAAAATAAATTCTTTCAAGAATTCTTCTTCATACGCAACAAAATATTTCATTTTTTCAATAACTCCTTGTAAATCGGATTTCAATTCATCATAGAATACGAACAAAGCGAAACAAATCTCATTGAACCGATTGATTCTTATCGATTCCACTGCAGAAAACCTATTCAAGCCCATTAGAAAATTGAGTTTGAATCGGTTTTCTGCATCGAAATCAATGAGATTCTTTAAGCAGGGGTAGCAAGTGTAGTTTAGTTTACAAGGATGCGAGTAAAGCGAGTTCCATTCCTTGGTACGAGAATGCAGACCTTATTTTTAATACACTGTAAAAAATGTGGGAAGTTTTCCTTCACACGGTTGGTGGATTTTATCCCCTCATCGTAGGGGGATTGTTTTTCCATCAAGAATGAGGAATTATTTTGTTTTTTAGGAATGAAAAGGCTACCAAATTATGGTGGAAAATTCCCTATCTATGGAGAAACTTTCCTGCCACTATTTTTTGAAGTGTACTAAATTTTGTGGCAATATCCAACAAACCCAGCTCGCGTCATTCTCCTCGTAAAAATGATCCATGTGTCATCCAATCTCTAAATCATCCGCATCCATTTTCAATCAAGGTCCTCAATCAACCTGATGATAATTTCCAGTCTGATAGAGAAGAAAAGAAGAGGGTGTTCCCAATCATAATATACTCATCAAACATTAAAACCTACTTTCAATTCTTCTGCATTGAATTCTATATCCGACGAACACCAGTCCGTAAATATTAAATTTTATGACGAATCACTTGCCACGATTCTTCTGAATAAATCTCGATTATAACGCTTGTTAATGATGTTTCGATAGAAAGAAAAGAAGTAATCCCAAACCGTACGTACGCACATAAATCTTATTGTACACTTTTCTCTCAATACAATGTGAATCATTTTCCTCGATGGATGCACGTACCGCGCGGTGTCTGAGTAAATACAATCTCATGTCTAGAAATTCAATGCAAACGGTTTGTAATTTCCCACATATCCGATCTTGTCAAAGTGGATTTGTTCCTATGTTCTCTATTTTGCTTGCGCGCCGGCGTGTTTAAAGGTACGAGAGGAAGAGAAAAATTAAGAGACAAAGGAGGAGGAGAAAGGGAATGCGAAGGAGCAAAAAAGAAGAGTAAAGGATAGTAACGAGGATAGCAAACGTGAGACGGGTACAAAGATAAAGAGGAACGTACTGAAAACAGAGATATCACTATGGTCAATGACGCCGACGGCAGCGTCAATAGCGGCGTCGAATCAACTACCCGTGAGAGCGCCAAGCTTTGGCCTGCTTTGGCTGTGTTACTGCTGCACCTCTTTCCCTCTGCATTTCATTCATAATAAACTACAGGTATCCGTAGCAGACTTCGCATTTTTCAAACTCTTTTCTATTGCAATTATTTTCATTTCTTTTCAAATTGATAGGAATTTTAATGCGTTTTTAGCTTATTCGGAGTAAAAATTTCAAATATTGCAGCTGATTATGCTTATTATATTATATCCTAGGTAGAAAATGCCAATATAAGAATTGGTGTAAGCTTGGCAAAATGTGGGGCGCCAAGCATGGCGAACCAATATCAACTCAATATAAAACCATGCCATGTTTCACGAGTGATGCCAATACAACAAGTCGCTTGAGCTTGGCAAAACATTGAGCTGCCAAGCTTAAGCTTGGTGAACCAATATTGGGCAGATGTACAACCATTGATTATGTGGGATAACCTACTCTCTAAATCTGGAAGAGTAAAAAATCACGTGTTTTACTCCACCAAGTCTCAGAAGTGAGCCAGAGTTCGCTTCGAGTGGAATTTTCACTCGTTTCGAGTGAACCCTCACTCTTTTAGAGTGAAAATTTGAGTGGATGTGGGTTTCTAACCTCAAACCTTAGAATACCACTCTGAAAGAGTGGAAATTTCACTCAAAATTTCGACAGGCTCACTTCTGGCTGACTGAAGAGTGAAATCTCACTTTCAGAATTTTAGAGAGTGTACCGCATCTTCAAGCTTGAAATTATTGCATAGTTGTACGAATATTAATTGATGTGATATGATTTTTCACGACACAAATGGCATCACGGAAGACGTAATTTTGTCCTCCAAGCACGAAGAACCAGGTTAAAGCTTGTTAAAAGTTGATATATACAATTTGGGACAGATCTGGTCCAAAAAAAGTTATTAATACACGTATCATGGTCCATTGGGCCATGCCGAGTATTGTATTCTGGTCCGATATTGGATACCAAGCCTGGCACGAGGTTATCATCCCAAGCTTTTACCAAGCTTGTGCCATTTTTTCGTCATGGGTCAAAATTGGACCGGGCTTAAACCACTTGTTAATTCCTATCTGGGATGTAATATTCAAAATTCAATTATCTTTATGAATGATTCGCAGTTGCAGCTGATTTATCACTTAGAACGGTCAAATAACTCACTAAGGTAGCGAATTATTTGCTGGGATAGCGAGAAATTCACTGTCTCAGCAGAAGATACACAGCAAACTATGAGAAATTCGTAATTCTTTGGTGTAAACCGTAAAAAAATTTCAGTAATTTACCGAAATGTGTCGAGAAGTAATCAACCCAATCACGGTGAACTGAAAGAATTTTATTTGTATGAAATCTCTGTTTCAATTGTTTGAAATTTCATTCGGTTTTACAGGCAGCACAGTAACTTTTTTAAGAAATTGTGATTTGTCCCTTGGTCACTGGAATTACACGATATAATTATATTCACGATGAAGCATATTCACCAAAATTCCAGTAACATTTCGGAGTTTGTCTTCGGACATTTCCAATCTGAATTACCGAAGAATTTCCCAGTAAATGTACTGACTTTTTTGTGAGTATGAAAACACGGAGACAGCGAAATCTGATCGTGTTGCGTACATTTTGCTGAAGCAGTAAATTTTTTTGCGAGGCCAAACGAAGTTTCATCCAGATCCCATCTGGAAACACGAAAATATCGAACAGACGAAAAACGGAAAACATTTATAAAGATTCCCTCAAGTTCCTTATAAGAACTTCTCCTCCAAGAGTTATCGGCTACGAAGTATCATGAAGAAAACTTCCAAGACACTCTACACGTAGAAATACATATACACGGAAAAGAAGTGCGATCGGTATTCCATCAACTCGCATTCCTTTATTTTCTTACAAACCCCTCATCGCTTTATCACCCTCAAATCTATTTATTACATCACCTCTATCTTTCTCATCCACCTCTCCCTCTTCTCTATCTTTCTAATTCATATATAATTTCACCAGATATTCCTAACCACCTATCATGATTCTTCATCTTTTCCCAATAGAATTTTTGTACAGCATCCTTCCTCTAACATTGCCACATTCTCACCGTAATATCTCAGAAATTCCTACGGATGATACTACGTGCATCGTTCAAAGCCCTTATCCGTTGTAAATTGTGAAGAATGTGGCAATGAATTTATGGCAAATACAGTATTAACCTGAATTCATTGATCATTGGCGTTAGAGTAGATTTATTCACGTCACAAATCCCTGTTGGAATGTCATGTTTTCCAAGATAAAAACGTTGTAATCGGGAAACGAAACGCTTCACGAGATACGTGATATTATTATTGATAATTATACGTTTCCTCGCAACATTATATATCGAGAAAATGTGGTGAATTTGAGTTATTATATCCTTCTTGTTATCCGACTCGAAGTACATTCGTTGTGTAATACTTTCATTTCATTCAAATGATACCTGTTATTGCGTCATTATGAGATTAGAAAGATCGGAGATTCATTGAGAATGAATAAAAATTCCAAAACCACACATGAATGGAAGTGAGTTTGTCATGATTCTTGATAGATCTTCGTACTTGACGTAAATTGTGGCTTGTACTAACGAAATCGATGAATGGGTTAATGACACTATTTGTTATCAGCCCCAGCGAAACCCAGCTTCGTTGAGTCCTTTTTGCTGTCGTAACTAACAAAAATTTGCTACTCCACTAAAAAGTACCCAGCGAAATCAGATTCTGTTCTCTGATGAACCAATAAAAATTTCTATCTCGATTTTTACTCACAATTACTATTGTTTCTGGACTCTGTACACTTCGCGCCCTTCACCTGGAATCAAAAGAAACAAAATTATTAAATAAAGTTGCAAATACAATGATACATAATATATATATTCACAAAAATATATTCGTGAGTACAAATCTTCTTTGAACGAATATACATATAAAATACTTGATACTCGATTTTAGCTGTGGATTCGAATGAAATATGCTTCCAGATAATCCAACAAAACGTGAAACTTTTCACTAAAAGTTGTATCAATCCTCTTCTCGCAACTGCTCTCACAGCTACATTTTTACACCGATAAGATCGATTCCAAGAACGTTGTATTCACGGTCAAATTTACGCACTTTGACAATGAATATAATAGTTCTCACGTTATTTGCCACGGTAATAAACTTTACGTGGAAATCTTCCTGAGTGCGCCGCGTTTTTTCAAGGAAATGAGAAGAATTCATTACACGGAAATGAATTTGCGGCGAATTCTGGGACAGAGGCAGTCTTTATTACCGTTTAAAACAAATTGTGATAATTCGAACTAACTTGGAGTAGATTTAATGGCAGTTGCAGTAAATCGTCCCTATTTCAAATCATGACGAAACATAAGAAGTAACTTTGATGAGTATGAACAAAATGATAAATGAGAAAGCAATGAATTCCGTATTACTGTCGAATACGGTGAATACCCTAAAAGAGATCAATGTTTCTTACACCCAATTGGAATTTATTGATGCTTTATATAAGATTTATTCACAGAAAATTCACTCCCTCCTGCATAGTTAGAGAATATTTATTTTATATTAATAATTCTCTGTATCGGTACTTGGATACTGAAGAATAAATAGAACACGTTTTTGAGATAAGTCATTCTCTGCTCAAGTAATCGATTGATTAGTGTTTTTAATCTCTACCCCACTCAGGAAATCAAGTGATGTAAACATAAACTATGGATCTCTGCCATTGTTAAACTATACGTTGAATCCAAAGTTTCACGAATGTGATTTTCTAGACTCTTTCGAAGCCTTCTATATCTCAAACAAGCTTCAGTGGATCAATTTGATCAATCAAAATTTAATTGTCCTAGTTAAATTTCAGTTGTTGTAAATAAAAGTCTTTATTTGGAGTGGATAAATTTCCCATCCGTCTAATATTCAATTATTATTGAATAATTTTATTGAATGCTTCGCATGATTGAGTCAAACTTAATTTTATATTCTGGTTCAATATTTGGCACTAAGGACCTGGACCATTTTCCAGTATGGATTGCAGCCCAATCTGAGTAATAAATAGGGCTAAACTTGGGCCATTTCTTCACTCCAATCTAGATTTTAGTTACCAAAACTTCTTTAAATTCCAAACTCAAAAGATGTTATCACATCATTTCCAAAATATAAACTAACTATGATGAAATGGCTGGGATTTCAGGGCTAGAATTCCTTCAACCAGACAGTTTGTACTTTTGAGGTTGCAAAGTCTTCCTTCGATCGACAAACTGTACGAAGAAGCATATAAACGTGAAACAAGTTCCATTAATGCAGCAGATTCTCAAACATTGTACAGGCAAACTGGCAAAGGCAATTATAATTTATCTTCTTGGTTTTTTTCCTCTGTAACCGCAAAGCTTTAAAGAAATGTTCCCATAGAACATGTACCGTGTTTTCATATATATAAATGTAGCCCCAATGTGCGTTTATGGGACATACAATGTCCATGTGAATAACATACCAAGATGAAGTGAAAATGTTTCCACAGGGAACAAACTCCTCCTTTTGAATATATTGGAAAAAAAAACAGTGAACTGGAGATTCAAGAAGCAAATAGCAGTTCTCAGAGCTGAATAAAATCTCAAATTTAGATGATTTTTCCTTTTGGACAAAACCTTCTTTTCAATCATTCGCAAGATTTGCAGCTTCACCAATTAATTCAGTGATCATTATGCAAAATGAGAGTCTCTAATGTCGTTTCTCTGATTCGAAAGTGTGAAATTTCTTGTAGGATTCACGACCGTGACGATGAACTCGTATTTTTAGTAACAAATGAGACTATTACTCATGTTGGAACAACAAGAAAGGAGAAGAACGAGTACGGAGTGCGTTGGCGCGTTTCAAACAAAACGATTTTGACACTGCTGTACCACGACAAGGTTTGGGCGTCGGATCGACGTCATCAGCGTCGTCGTCGTCTTCGACGTCTTCGTAGTCGTCTTCGTAGTCGTCTTCGTAGTCGTCTCATTTCAATTTCCTTGCTTTGTTCCCCCTTTTCTCCTTTTACTTTCTTGTTTCGTACACTTTTCGCTCAGCTTCAAAGGTCTTTCAACTTGGCTGCACTCTACCGTTGTCCTCTGTATACTTTTCAACTCTCATCTTCTCTGCTTTCGTGACTTTATTTTGTGAAGAGAGTACAAGCTGTATACACATACTCGGGAAAAGGGATTCGCCTCTATTCAAATAAATTTGGTTCCTTCGTTATAATCATATTTTTTCGAATGAAAATTCGGTACGAAAGTAGATTGTTTGCAATCTTTATATATTCTATTGTTGTTATATGATGAAAATTATCTCGCATTTATAGTGTTTTGAGGATTAGAGATAACACTGTAAACGATATGAGCAACTTTTCCCCACTTGGGTGGTGAATTCTACCGTATGGACGTGGAAAAATTGTTTTTCTTTTCTCAAAAATAGTAGATTTTTCCTCCCTCTTTGAATAAATATTCTGCCTTGTGGGCACTGAATCGTAAACCACCAAATGGTAATGAAAAGTTCTCAATTTTTGGACAAAATTCCACAATTGTTTTTTTATTTTTGAATTCTCTTATTCCATGTCAGTCTTTCCATAATTCTTTGGGATTCCAATAAGAGCTAACGATTCTCCGCACCCTCATCGCGTCTTGCCAAATGACCCCCAACCCAAACGATGACTCACTGCCGATCGTTCCTCTCCAATTTCCTGTTAGCTTCATTTGCGGTTTTAAGGAAATATATCGAATTCATGACAAGGTAACGTGGTTCTCTGATTACAAACTCGATACATCTGTTCTTCATCTATGCAGATTACTTTTTTGTTAAATTTTTGATCAAAACACACTGTCCTTTCCACTGTGAGAAAGACAACAAAAATTTACCACAAAGTTCTCAACTAAACGGAAAAAAGTATCGTGTTATTATGGTTAACGAATGCATACTTCGTTACGAGTACTGCAACATTGAATCGTATTTCTTCTGTATCGAATGAGATTCATCAACAACCATTAATGTATAATTCTCTACACAGTTAATTAACGAAGCTCATTCAAGACAAAAGAAAGTAAATTGGACAAGCCATACTCGATTGGATTGGGAAACGAAGATTTATCAACAATAAGAAAACTCATCTCCCAGAGTGCATTCATTGAAATGATCAAATAATTGGATTCAATTTATATTTTAATACATAAAAAAATACAATCGGCTTGAATGGTACCAACGAACCGCTCGTACCCGTTAATTTATACAGGAGAACAAACATTATACACTCTTCCATCCAATCTAGATGTGATACATTTGAAACCATGCACATGGAACTATACATTATATAAATTTATATTTTGCTTCGAAGACCGTTATCCCATGAGTACATCTGAGTGCGTGACATAGCACGTAGATTCGTTTCACTTTATTGTCTGACTAAGTCGTCCTGCTCTTCCATTGAACCACGCGTGCTAAGAAAAAAGAAGATATGACTTACATGTGTGTGTGTGTGTGTGTGTACAAGTTTGTACACGCTTTTGAATTCACACAGAGATGTACTATAACTTTTCCACGAAAGAAAAAACTATATAGATTTCTATGAATTATTGAATAAATTCAAAGGCTTCTCACGTTTGTTCAGAGTTTTATAGAAAAGTTGATGAGAATCGTTGGGTGTCATTCGATTCCTTCCGCTGTGAAATTCGTATTTTCGAAACAGATGTTTGCTCTTGAAACTCGGGTCGAAGAAAACACGCGTGAGAAGGTTGATGAATTTGAGGTGTCGTTTGTAGGGAGAGTCTGAAGATCATGTGTGATGAATCTGGTGTTTGAAGAGGTCTTATATTTTTCAAACGTGTTTTTAAATTAAACAATCTTTGCCTTTTAGATCAATATATGTTTTTCTTCGTGATTAGTAAGTTGATCCACAGATTTGAGGGTACGACTTTTTACTCGGAGGAAAGTACCTTTTATATGATTTTTGAAATTTCAAGGGAGATAATTTAAACTAGGAATTTTATACGGATTTATCGAACGCAGATGTCATCAACTAATTCGATCCCAACCACCCACTTTTGTACGGTGAAGCGAAAAACGTTTCTTTTAAAGTAACGCTCTTGTAATTTCAGCGATCCAGTGGAGCGATAACTATACTTTGTATCTCCGTTACGGTAGAAACGTAGAAACAAGGTTGAAAAGAAGGCAAAACCTATTAATTATAATTATCGAGATTGTACTGCAATACTTTTTGTAAATCCGCAGCCAATTTCAACTTCATTCAGCGATTTAATCGTTATTAAATGCAGCACTTGACTGATTTTCATATTTCCTTGTGAAAATCCTGCTCTGCTAAATTTCTCCCATTTATCAACAAGAGTTCTTCTTTTCGAGTAGTTTCCCAACATTTCTCTTATTCCTTACCAGAATTGAGCCAAGCTCTTGAAGTAGAAAAATTTTCATGTGCACTCTCACGTCATTCAAATGGATGAGAATCTGGAAAAGATTCGTACAAGGAAGAAAATAAATTGAAGATAAGCATCATTTCTATAGAAATAGAAATAAAAAAATATTCAAACCTTGGTAGGAATTATTATTGGTATAACAGAAAACTTCTGGATGTTTCCGAGGGTTCATACAGAACCACACTGAGGGGAAGCATAGAATGATTTTGAATAAGAGAGGAAGTTCAATATTTGAAGTAAAGTAAACTCAGAAGACTGATGGATAGCTGCCTGCGTACATTGCAACCGTTCTCACCGTTCTGGCGTTCAGATTAAAATCCAGATATGAGGCATTAAACGATATTCTTCATTGAAGAGTTTTCTCAACTCGGGAAAAAATATGTTCTTGAACGGTGGATTCAAAATGTAGGAAAAGTCACACATTCATATTTAACACTGAATTTTTATGTGCAGGGTGTTCAGAAATTCGCGCGTCGAAAGTTCCACTTTTCGTTTACTACACTGTAAAAAAATCCTCAAATAAATGTGCTAGCGATTATCAAATTTTTCAGGGCTATTTTACTGTACTTTTTTGTACTAATTTGCGATTCTCCTTTGAACGATTTTGTAATCTTTCTCCAAATTTGTCATCATTTTGTAATATTGACGTTCTCGAACGCGATAATAATTGGACCCGTTCTGAGACCAACCAATTTCCCAGCACTGTTTTATGACTCGACGCGTGAAATTGCATTGGTGTGAATATGAAGAGTGATGAAAACGATGACAAGTTTCATACGATGATCGCCATACAGAATACCATTTTTGAAGTATGCTTGTAATGAATTTATATAGCTTCTAGCATTTTTACGTTCCAAAACTGGGTCTCATTATTATCGCTTCTAGAACTAACAATTTTACGCAGGATTTTTTACAGTGTATGGAAAAATAGAACGTGAATGTCTGCACAGAAGTTTAAGTCCTTCGTTGAAACCATGAGAGGAAAATTCAACCTCATCAAATTTAATAAATAATCGATGTTCATCTTCTCAAGATTGTGGGTCTTCGATACTTGAGGATTTTGTTTAGCAAATCGTTTCAATAATCGATTCAAACTTCAGCAATATGCATTTTTATCAATAATTTTACAAGTCTGAGAAACTAGATAATTTCTCTTATTTGTTACCGCTATTTTCAATGTTAGAAAAATCTTCATAAGAATATTATGAAGCTTTTCACATAAACAGTTCAATTTCAATAACATATTTATGGGATCCAATAAACAATTTTGAAATTTCATCATTGATATTAAATTGAACAACTCTTAGGCGAATCAATACAAAAATATGATATTTCATAAAGAATTTTGTTACCAGGGAATTGCAGGGCCTCAACAGCACAATGTGTCTCTGAAACGTTTCCAGAATGCGGAATGAAAACCTCCCCTACATTTTGTACACGTTCCATAAACGTAACAGTGGCGCGTAGCGTGCTGTTTGGATAATGCCTATTCCATTCCTTTGCTATAGCTGAGCTTTATCGATCTTCCATTCAGAAAAATTCACGAGATTTATCGCCATTTGTTCTGCAATTTTAAAATACGAATCGAGAGTGCTCACATCACATTCTTGTAAACATTCCTAACTCATCGTTAACTTATCGTTTCCATGGACACTCTGACAGTTTATCGCACTCCTTCTGATGTTAAATGGTACGCATTTGCCATATCTAGATGAATGGAAAAACCATTTCCCAACAAATTTTTAACTCCCCTATGACGAAAATTCAAGATCTGAAATTGAAATTTCACAGTTTTAATTTTGGAATTTTTCACTAAAAGTAATGAAAAATGCCACTCGAATCGCTCGGACTAATTCAAACCTCGATGAAACGAAATCAATAATTCCGTCGGTCACATGATAAAACGTAAAAAAATCACGTTTTTGAATAATTGTATATTCTTATGATAACAAATGTTTCATCTGAACCATAGCTTCAAAATTTTCTGAATATGAAAATCCATTGAACTGAAGCAGTCGGAGTTTGTTTTTGGAGTTCGAGGTGAAATTCAATTGTTTCAGATGGTTTAATGGGAGTCCATATTATACAATCAACCACTCAGCTAGCGCAGTGCAGAAAAATTTCCACACGAGTGGGTTTTCTGCTCCAAAGATCAAACAGAGATTTGCTTCGAAAAAATAAGTGCTCGGAGAAATCAACTTTCAACCTTTCAAAATACATAATAATTTGGACAAAAAAAACATTCTCGAAGAATCTTTCGATCATAGAGTCACGAGTTGTTCGAGAAAAAGAACAACAATTTATATTAAAAACCCGAAATCAGAATTGCATCGATCTAGCATTTGGATACGATTCATTTTGAACGTCGTTCCATGGGTACCATGTACCTGTCCGTTCATTATCGCAAAAGCAAAATTCACTCTTGCGTGACCTTTGACCTGGAAGAGTACACGCTCCGTCGATTGCGGTTATAGTCCATTGTGAGCTTATTTACTTTAAGGAAGTCCTGTGTAGATACCGTCAAAGAAAAGCAGGTACATTTAAAATCATTTCACCAGCTATCATTTATTTTGTTTTTATTACTCACTTTTCGTATTAAAATTCAAACCAAAAGAATATAACAGAGAAAAACCGAATTGAAACCAAAGTTCAAGAGTTTCCTGTGTTATTTGAATGGTGAACTGAATTTTTGGATGAGCTAAATCCCTCACCGGTGACTTTTCAATGAGATTTGGTCAGAACTTTCATGTGAGTCTCGTTGAATCTGGCCGAATCTCACTAAATTACGATTAAACTTGGACAATGTTCTGACAAAATCTCATTGAATTTCATTTGTCACATTCAATGGATTCTTTTAACATTCCAGGGAACAAAAATTTCGCTCAAAAATGGAACACCCCAAATGTATAACTTATATATAATTAAGAAAATTTCTCCCCTCTTTGGGAGATTGAAAAAATTGTTGAACACTCTATGAGATTTCGTAAAGGCTTTGAGTTTTAAAAGAATGAAACTGTTTGTAATTCATTCTCCCATTTCCACGTTGTTTCCCTCACCCTACCTCATCAAGTAAAACGCTTCCATGAATGAATTTTTTTTTCGCACACACTTTATTAATAGCATCATATCAAGTCCTTGTTTGTTCCCAATGAAGTTCACAACCTCTGACCTTTTTTCTTGTAGACGCTCATGACCTTTGTACATGTACATATGCTGTACCCGACAATTATATTTTCCTCATTAAGCGTCTTATGCGTTCTTGAAAATAAAATCAATACGCCATGAGTGTGACCTTAAACGCTAAGCTGTTGGGTCAGATCTTAAAGTTCATTCATCATCAGACGACAAAAAAGAGCTGAATTTGTACTTGGGTTGCCAATTGATTAGTCGCGCATCAAAAAACCGAACTTCCTCTAATCGCAACTTATAGGAAACAAGTTAATCAACCATAGAGTTTAACAAAAAGTTCCAGAGAACATTACGAAGCGGAATGTGATTCGATATGTTAAACTCACTCACTGTTATGAAATCGCGATTTTTTGATACTCTTTGTATTCGATGCAGCAACCAATTTACAATATCAAGAATTCTTCAACATTCTGTGGTGCTGATGGTAATTTTATTCATCACTTTTTCACATCATAAACTTCACATCGATATATACAAGAATATCCGAGTGTTGAATATACAAAGACAATTATTATTAAATGTATATTAAGATTCGAATCTCTATAAAATAAACAGCGTTCATAAACATCACTACGCGTTAACCGGTCAAACCTTCTCCACGTGCAACAAGATATTTCAATCCTTTAATAACTTCTTGTAAATCGAAGTTCGATTTATCACGAAATACGAGCGAAACGAGCACCATAAACAACCCTTAAAGATTGCGAAAATGCGATAGAAGCGAGCTTTATTTAGATTACAGGGATGCGAGCGTAGAGAGCGCTATCTAGATCGTATAAATCTGAGCGATGTTAGGAATCAACGTGTCAAGTCTTAAGGTGATTAGATTCTGGGAAGTGTGTTAAAAATTGATGACAGAGTTTGATTTTTATCACATGTTGTTTACATAATGACTTTATGTAAAATACAATAATGATTTTTACTGTGATTCAAATCAACACCTCACTATGTTTGGATTTTCATTAAGATTTATATTCTCAAGAGATTGAGAAATTGAGAAATTCATCGATCATTATGAAGATTTTGAAAGATGTTCAGAAAGAACTCGTGTTGAGATTTTGTAATGAATTGTCCGAGCATTCAATACGTTTTCATTTTGAATTCAAAATATTCACAATCAATACACATTGATTAGCATAACAGGAACTGTTAATTCGAGAGGTCTTTAAGAACTCTTTATAAATTCAAATTGAAATCCTCGTAAATTACTACGAACTTTTCTAGGAATCTTATCACAGTAAGTGAGTTTTTCTTCCTACAGTGTTAGTTTTGCATTTTTGCTCAATACTGAGAGCCCAGGATTCACCCAGCTTGGGCCATTTTTGAACATAGATCCTAGTCATAAGTGAATCAATATCGGGCCAAACTTGGATCATTCTTCGACTCCCACCTGGATAAAAAGATAACAGCTCCGAGACATCACTCTCCCCTTTTTCTCAACCCGGAAAAATGTGTGAAAAAAACTACGAAGCACCCCCATCTCAAATCAGAATCATCTTTTGACACAACCTCCACCGCCGAGAAACTTTGGATTCATCTTTTACGACGGCCACGTTATTCACAATTTGCCCCAATCTAGTTCCTTTGAGCACGATATGTCATTAAGGTCACGACCTCCTTCCTTTTTTATACTCTGCCTTTTTCATGTCTCCAACTACACATACACACATACATTCGTTCCATTTCGCACGTATGATACGCGTAGATATATATATATATATCTCTGTTCGTACTGGTCCAATCGCATTCAGAGTCGTCGAGAAAGCTCATAACATTAGAAATGAGACTTGTCTACGTTCACAATGATGCATTAAAAAATTTCGATGAAAATCGTTTGATATGACCTCCCTCGAGTGAAGTTCCTTTCGATGGATGACGTTTGCATTTCTTCGTCGAGTGAAAAACTAGAAACAGAGGGAATTTCACAAAAGATGAATCGCGATCGGCCTGGTTTCCCAAATTCGAAATTAGATCAAGGATGTTTCTTTCATCCCTGTTGATGGAATTCGTCATACTCTCGTTGTAACTTGAATTTTATGGATGAAATTTGGAGAAAAAGAGTGAAAGAGATATGATATGATGGTATGGAAAATAAAATCTCTTGAATGCACGGAAGAAGTAATCCGTATTGAAGAGCGTGCGCCACGGTAGCTCGGTAAAGTAATAATCCTCTTAGTATCACGGCTGAGTGTGTAATTTTTAAACGGCATTCGAGAGATTATTATCAACTTTTCCAAACAAATATATCTCGTTAGCGTGCAATCAAACTCTCGTCGATTCAGAAATCCTTCCGATTATTTTATGCGAAAATATTCAAATTTGGAAATATTAGATTCAAGGAGTTACATAAGTTTCAAAGTTTCAAAATAACAACTTTGGTAATCTTTTATTCGATAGTAAAATTCTAAGAGAGAGACAGAGAGAAAAAGGTTTTCTTCTGACAAATCAACGCACTTGTATCGTTTCATACAAATATTTATTAATTATAACCAAATCATTTATGTGACTCAAACTATTGATTCGAATGAATATGATTTTATTTACTATAAACAAATCTTATTTGAGTCAACGAATCTTTTTTCTCAGTGCACCGTTTTGTGCGTACTTCAAACTTCAAATCTGTTTTTCTCGAAACCATGTTTTTGACGTCATTGAATATAACTTGTCAAAAAATATTACTCCCTTCTCCTAGAGAGGATTGGTTTGATCAATTATGACTTATTTTATAGGAGGATGAGTGTTTTATACCTGTATCATAATTGTTTTTGGCTATAAATTTGACTTAGTGTATATACTCCTTGTAAAAACGACTCCAGAAATTCTCTAGGCTATCATGAAGTCTTACCAGGATCTTGCGATATCTTTACAAGGATGTTACGAGCCAATGCAAAGTCTAAAGAATGATTTTTTAAAATGTTCTGCCAGGGACTATCGTGTAAACACAATATTCAAGTTGCAGCATGGAAGTAATGACATAACGATAAAGTAGGGGAGAGTCGGATAAAACCGGGTACCTCAATATCTCCCTGATTAGTGCTTCTTTCTGACAGCAAACGCTTGGACTATTAGCGGTAGATATTTCGAGCAGTTGGAAAGAACAACAGCATCGATGCAACGCTCTTTCTCACTCAGAAGCTTGTTTCAAGTTTTCTGCGAAAAAATTGTCAAAGTTCTTGCATTTGCGTAGTGAGTTTCAAGTGCCTCACCACTCTCCCAAGAAAAACGTGCGAAAAGTATATTCTTTTCGATGAACAATAAATTCTGTTACATTCATAAGATTTTCAATATTGTTTTATTGTTTCCCCAATGAAAAAGTTATTAAATTATATATAATTTAATAGTTTAAATTGTACAGCAATCCTGCGAATTAAACAAGATTTTATGTAGATTTTACAAGAAAAAATTTGTTTTCGCTAGTACTTCCTTGTAGATTTGAAAATCATTTTGTTCATGTATTTCATCGAAAGTAATATTTTAATGAGACGTTGGAAAAAATACTGTTGGATTTATATATTCTATGAATAAAACCCAGTAAACCTACACGGACAAAAATTTCGAAACATAACGGTCCAGTCACACACGAGTGCTCCCTTCGATGTTATATAGACTCCTGGCACGAAATCGACCGGCAGTTCAGAGTCGTACTTTTGTCCTAACGGAGCGAGCTATAGTATTTACGAGACAAGAAAATGGGAGATGCGATTTCAACGAAAAATTAACCTAAATCGAACCTCCTAAAGAATCTTTTATTGCTCTTTTTTTATATTAGAGCTATTCCCCTGGACTCTATATGTTGACATTCTAAAGTTATGAGTTCAGAATTCTTCTCGCAACTGAGGAAGAAAGAAGAAAATGATCAAATATTTCTCTGTGTATAGAGGGGTCCACATTCGATGACATCATTCGCCGTGGCAAACTTTCATTGAATCTTATTAATCAATAATATTTAATAAACGATTTATTCATCCTACACTCAAATTTAACGTTGAATTCACGCATTTTTCAAATTTTCATCCATTCGCTGTTTATATGTGATTGTATAGATCTACAAAATACATTTTTAATTTATGAGTAGATCTGCTAATATTTGAACAAAATGTAGCGGAATGTTTCTGGAACGTCTCAGATACATGTTGCCAATTCATACCATTGCAATATCGCAAATTAAATGTTTCAATATACCATCTCTGAAACGTTTTTGAAACATAAAACATCCCTGCCACGTTACAGATATATTATTTTCAAGGATTTCATTCGAAACGTTACAATGGAAGGACTTCAACGATCTCTTGGATGTGTCAGAAACGTTTCGCAACATTTTATTCAGCGGGATATGCAGATCTCCAGCCTTCCAAAAATTACATCTCGTTATATTCGATTGGATCTTACTCGATTCATTTAAATCCACACAAAGTTTGTGTTAAGTATTGACACAAAGAATGTGTATAAATTAAAATTTATATATAATTTATATATAATTATATACAATTCTGAACCTTTTTCTGCATGGGATTACCAGTCAAAAGTTCAATACCAACTTGTAAAAAACAGCTACAACTCTAAATTTGAATATCTCAGTCGCAAATCATCGTAGAAAACAAAACAAACGTATATTAAATGTGAGCTTTTGATCAATAATTTTTCCAATATTTCAAACAGCTGCAGCCTAATAAAAAATTAATCCACAATTGGAAAACAGTTATGGTACCGTAACGACTGAATTGTTACCAGGGTTTGCAACACAACTCCTCTAAGTGCTATTAGCTGTGCTGTGTTAAAATGAATTATTATGTTGACATACCACGCCAAGTTGGTGAACTCAATTGTTCAATAAATCCAACGCAAAATGAACACCCGAAGAATACAATTTTCAGCAAGATAAATTCTGATCGAAAACTCGTTTTGACCGTAATAAAAAGTGAGATTTCATGGCAAGAAATTCAGAGGGATAGTTGAAACGCAAATAAAAAAGCAAAGCTCGACGAGCATAATAGCGTGCAATAAGAGGGACAGGATTTGCATGTTTCGATCACTAAGTGAGACTACGTCACCAGGTGTACACGTACGTTGATAGATCGACATCACGCGCCAAACCACAAGATTGACCCCGATTGTATTGAATCAAGGATAATTCTTTTGTATATATGTATAGAGGTGAAAGATATCAAATCGAGATATATCTTATCTGTAGTTCACATTGCAAATGTGTATATACACAGCCCTTGCTTTGTACATTTTGGGATCCGGAGTGGGTATTTGATATTTTTATACTCCTTTCGTGGATTATTTTCATTCATTCCCTCACCTTTAGCTTGGTATTATTCGTAAACAAGGAACAATGGTATTCCTACAAGCCACGGAATACCGTATCTGTGATAGCGAACGAAGCTCGTGAAAGTAACGTTACAATCATGCGTGTTGTTCAGTCCAGACATACGGTTTATATCTACGTTTGTATGCATGTACCTGCAATCGTTAAAAGTCAGTAGATCGCAAATGATTATTCTCTTTTCCTCCTTGTGTAACGTTAATTAGCGGTAGACATACAGAATCATTCGGTTAATTGTTCTGTGGTTGGAAATCCGTATTGTTTGCATGGTGCATGTGGAATAAGAATAACTCGATGTCCAAGAGCCGTTTAATCGTTGGACGATCGATCTCGAAATACAACAAATCCTTCTTGAATCAAGGTTTTATTTAAATTTTCAATAACGATCTTGAAATATGATGCATATTCTACTCAAATGAGTACAGAAGTTTAGAAAAGCTAACACACTCAATTTCATCGTAGTGATAAGAACAATCGTTGAATGAAATCGCTGTTCATTCAAAAAAAATATCAACATCGCATGAAACGAGAAATAACAAGAGAGTGTTCGAACGAAGAAGAGAGGATGAGATTGTATTCGCCCGGAGTAAAAATTTCACTTGTCGCCGACCTATTCTTAATTGTCTTTTGTAGTTCCTACATGTTAGACATTCTCATTTCTTTTCTTTGGTTTTCTAAATACCGTAGAATCACGATTCATGTGCCGTATCACTGTCTTCGATCTGTTTCCTCAGTTTCACTTCTCGCGTTCTTTCAAAGTTGCAAGAAAATAAAAGACTTAGAAGTTTTATTGACAAATTTGCAAAGTGACTTTCGATTGAGTGCTCGAGAAGATTGGTTCTTTTTTTTTCTTTCAACGCTCTTTTGAAGAGTAAAAGAACATGATGAGGAAGTTTTTTTACTGTCTGTATCTTCCACTCTGTGGAGCAATGCCCTGTAAATGATACTAGAAGTCTCAAAAGCATTAATTAGCGGGAACCGATTGAATATTCAAGATTTAGGAACTTCCCTATCATTTCTCATTGAAGTTCACTGTAAAAAATAATTTGAATTTTCCTGTATAAACTGATCTGAAATTTATCTGAAAATTCCAAAGTTCATGGCATTTTTCCTAACATTTCACAGTAAATATCTGGATGAGTTCGGAACATTCCTCACTTCATATAAATATATGGGAATTTTTCCCTATACAATTTTTTACAGTGTTCGATTCGGAATTTGGACTCGAACAACAAGAAAAGTTGAATTCCGACCACTTGGGTTCGATTCGATTCAAATTTCGAACTTGAATGAAATAAAATTTTCTATGAAGTTTGAATCCATAGTTCGACTCTCCACGATTCAAGTATTCGACTTCTCCAATGTCGGTTCAGTTGCAGGGACAAAATATTACCTTTCGAGTTACGATGTTGGAATCTCAGCATAGGGGACCATATTTTTGAAAAAACAAGAATTGTCGGAATTGCCGTGATAACCTTCTTTTCCAACATAATTCCCGATATTAAATTTTGAATAGACTAATTTTTTCGTGTGAGTAATTAGCAAATCGGTTCGAGTATTCAACGACAATACTCGCTGGAGCGAAAGAAATAAAATTTGTTATATGATTCAGGAAAATTTTTGTTCCGTTCATAAAATTATTTACGTACAAAAGATAAATTATCCATCATCCGGATCAGACCACAATTTGGAGGTAGGTAATTACCTAACGACTCGTGACTGGCTCGTAACTTCAATTTCCAATACCCGTTATGATGGTTATTGAATTTGGTTCAACCAGCGCAATTTATTAATTATCGTATTATGGATTAATTACTATTTGGGACTAACGGTTCGTCGATTATTTATTTTTCAGTATTCAATAGGTATTTTTGTATGCTCGATAAGTGGTGATGATGATTTAAGAAAAACAAGGTGAACATATTCAATTGACTGCAGCGTGAATTCCTTAAAAGTCGTCGTTACATCATGTCTCGGTCTTGCCTTTGAAACTTTAAAAAATAAGTATCGTGCATGAACGAATTGAATTCTTTCCCAACTCAACGGCAACCTCACGGCAATGAAAAAGAAATTTATTGTTATCAACTCAATTACGATGGAAATCTTTGTTGTATTTGAAAATCGCTGTGTACCTTTCGCTAAAATGATGAATATTTCCCTGTAACAGTGAGTTTTTAACTGTTGTAGCGAAAAATCTAACTACTGGCAGAATGGTCTTTGCAAATAATTGAGACAGCTAAACAATTTATCCATGTGCCATTATTTTGCTAGAAATTACCATTGCTGGGAAATTCAAACAACCATCACAGGATGGGTTGATTCGAAGGTACTGACTCAAAGTCCAAACGATAGCAATGTTTTACGCGAGGTCCAGTACTGGAATTTCAATTCCGCCTATACTGGCAATTTATGTGAGCCTCTTCTGACAAAACTGTTACATTTTTAAATGGCATGACAAGTGATCGTAGTTGGAGGAACATTTTCTACACTAAAGGTATATTATCAATACTTGATAAAATTCAATGAAAACTCGACAAAGTTTTTATAAAATATCGAGCGAAAAAAGAAAATGGAAAAATTCACCTTGTAGGATGACAACGCATCGCTTCGAAGCTTCGAATGGAAATTTTTACGAAATATATTGTCAAATAATTCACATGACAAAAGAAAAATCTATTTTTGTCTCATCATGTGAATTATTTGACAATATATTTTGCAAAAATTTCCATTCGAAACCTCGAAGCGATGCGTTGTCATCCTACAAGGTGAATTTTTCCATTTTCTTTTTTCCGTGTACTCTGAATAGTAAAAAAATTTATATCAAGAAGCAACACAGGAAATTATCAAATCAACACGTGTTCTTTGGTGCACACATAGAGTTGCTATACACAGCGATGTTTTGATTTTATTCAAGCATTTTCGAATAGTTCACAACGTTCTTGTATTCAATTTTTATCAAATTTTACAAAATATAGATAGAAACTAGATATATTCTTTCGCCCATAAACATCGCCCATCCCTATTTGAGACGGTACCTAACCGATATTGATTTCTCGAGGCTAATGCGACTCCGGAACGAAATTATGAATTCCAAGAGCGAAACACTACCCTCGAGTATCCAAAGAAACCAGGAAAAGTTTGCTACGTTTTTTTCTCCGTGGTTCTTTTTCGAAAAATTATTATAATCATAACAGCCAAATAAAAATTTAAACCTTTTTCTTTAATGAATATTATACTTTGCCATGTCTCGTTATAAATCTAAAATTCTAAAATTTGAGACGTGCTTGAAAAGATTCCATCATTCGTAGTAGACCACCGTCTTTGGAATTTGAAATTATAACAATTTCATGAAAAGTCATCATACATCGATTTTCCCGACACTCGCTATGTTTTTATCATGAACTTTATAAATGCACTTACATTTAATAGAAGTATGAACAAAATTGTTTCACATTGTAAACCTTTTCACCAACACCTCTTCATGAAACTCTATGCAATTAAAAATATTACATTCCACACCTAACGCTTCACCGCCTCGTTATATCCGGCTTATTGCGGTATAAACTCTCTCGATTATCTCTTTCTGACATATCATATCGTAGGTTATAGAAGATTTCAAATCTCAACCCGAATATACCCGTTATTGACAAAGTTATGACCCACTCAATACAAAAATCTCATTCATATTTTGTGGGTTCAAATGCTATCAGTGGGATAATTTCATCATTCGATGTTTCTTGAGGTACATTCGAATTGTTTTTGTATCAAAAATTAAGTAATTGTTTCGACTGTTCAGAAATGTCCTCGAATGATGTCATTCGAAATCTCATAACATTGGAAAGAAATTTTTAACTGTATCAGCTAAATTTGAGCTATTATCATAATTTCTTAGCAACATTAGCTAATTACTTTCTTCCGTGAAAACAACAACACTCCTTCAAAAACAAAAAAACACTGAGAAGAAAGTCGCTGTAAAAAAATCACATTTTGAGAATTTTTCGAAGGAATTTTCTTAGAGTGTAAAATGATGTACAAATGAAATCAAATCGAAATCACTCGAGCTATCGATTTCAATTCATTATTTCCCTCCAGTTTGGCAGAAGAAGTATCGTACTTGTGCTATTTGAGTTCTTCTGAACGACAGTAATAACACCTTCAACAATTATGCTCGTAATGTACGTATTACGGTTTACAGTAACGTTGCAAAAAAAGTACCGACTTGTGCCGGCAGAGGAAGTATGCACTTTTATTGTATTTAAACAATGTGTAGTCTTGGAAGTTGTTTTTGTTATTTTAATTTGATTGTTGTACAATCAAGAAAATAATACTTCTTGCTCTTCCTGTCTGGTGGAATACTGGTAGGAACACTCAGACGTTTTAATTGACAGTGTTGAATCATCTGAATCAAGCGTATATCTATAAAAATCATAAATTTATATGACACTGGAATAAAAAGAGAAATAACTCTTATCGGGTGTCTAATAGGTATCTTAGAGATTTTTAAATGAAAATTGCGCCATAAAATATATAATTTGGTACAAAGCTAGGCAGCATTGGAAATAGTTGACAATGATGGTTTCAAAGTTGCCTGAGTATTGGCAGTCGATAGGCTGAGCCACGGATGAGTATCATTCCTCCGCCCAATATTTTCTGAAAGGAAAAAAACTGATTCTATCTCAACGTAGTCTCAAATATTAGGCCATACTTGGTGATGATAGATTTCAATGCAGCGCCAAGCATCGGCAATAGTTTGGCTCAGCTTGTCAATATCTGAACTCAACTCTTGTTTTTGATATTTCGATAGCCAAAAATTAGTCTTGGTAGCTATTTTTTAGCTATCATAGCTGGGATTTAGCTGTTGTAGCAACATTTTTTGCTATCCAAATATCAAGTACTGCAGCTAATCTCTAGCTACTAACCCTGATAGAAATTTGTCTGGGCGTGCCATTTAGCATCCACGTACTGGATGGGACCAATGTGGAGGTAACTGGATAACACATTTCAGCCAATTTGACTTTAGTGCCCAAACATTTAGTTGGTTCACGTAGATTTTTCATTGATCGTCAACTGATCGTACAGTAACATTGATAGTCAAAGGAATTTTTAGAGGAAATCCAAACGTTTCAATTTGTCACTCGGGATTATTTTATAGAAATCAATTCAAAAGCAACGTTCTTAACTTGAGATTACATTTCAAAATACATTTTTATCTTATTCAGAAGTGTGATTTCTAATTAACAATTGGATGGGCACAAGCTAGAAAGTACGTCACAAAACTAGCTAGAAATCAACATAACTTCTGGGAAAACTAGCTGGGACACATCTAATTTCCAATCGTAATTTCTACCAGGGATAGCGGGAGCATAATTCCTATAAAAATTCATTTACGGTTGATATTCACGCCAGCTGGTTCCAAATTCAAAGACAGTAATAAATATTGTTCCATGAATTTGATTCAAAACAACTGCTTTTTGCAATTTCACTTTTTTCGAATCTCTTCAAAATTTTCAGCAGGATCGCTACAGGGCTGACTGTTTTTTCCCTCCAGCAGGAACCCAAGCATTCAAGAAATTGCTAAAAGATCGCAATTATGCATTTTAGCTGCTTAAATTCTGGATCAAATGTTTCCTTGAAAAGTTTCATCACTCAGCCGCTAGCTTTCGGCTGTTAGTTTCAGCTTTACGAGAAATAATGATGAATCTATTAATTTTCATCCCTCACACTCGTAATATAAATTGCTGAAATGTAAAAGGAATATCTCTTCTAGGTAAATTAGCGTACTTTTAAAAAATATTTGAAGGCAAACGTTCACTGGAAACAATTCATAATCGAAAGAAATCAGAAGAATGATCCATAAAATGCTCTTAAAAGGATCAATATTAGGTTGTCCTAGAAATCTCTTTTATGACTCACACACATCATTTGCTATTAAAACGAAAACAACTTTTACCGGTGAAACCATATCATTTTTAATAAAGTATATCAATATGTGAGCAGAATCTCAATGAAATCCAATACAACTCCACATTGTGAAGGTCAAAATTCCAGCACACTTTTTGCAACATGTATAAAAACGCTATCTTTCTCCGGTATGCTGAGAACCGTTTAGAGTATAGACGCAACGAGAACTTTCCTGGTACTCATTCCTTATTCATTCTCATCACTCCGGTAATTTCCTAATAACCCTCGTGAGAAGGGTGATGTTCGAATTAAATTCATTATAAAAAACTTACAATGTCCGATTAGACTGTTAGTAGCAGATTCCTTCAGTGAATTGACAAACTTGATAGCGTTTGTCAGTTTTTTCAATTATTCGAATGTCCAACAATTTTCTCAATTTTATTGATTTTTGGTACTTCAGCACCAAAAAGACTTGATCAATTTCACGGTTTCGATATTTTTTATATCGAATTTTATAAAATATCGTTAAAAACTGTATAATAAAAATTGTATATAAAATATCGATGTCGTGGAATTTCGTGCACCTCTATTCCACGCTTGTTGTTGTATGATTTTGTATTTCTTCAACAATATTTCAAAAATGTATGTATGCAATGAAGTTGATTGAAAGTCATGCAAAAGTGCTTTACTAACATTACTGGGTAGGGTGGTTCTTATTGTATATATAAAAAGTGTTGTTTGATGTTTTTGTTGTCAACGTTTGAATGCCGTCAACGACCCCCAAATCTCTTTTGAAAATTATGTAGCAAAAAATACTGTAGCACTTCTTCATGATGTAGAACAAAATTCGAGGATCAGCTGTACGGAAAACTTGTTTGTTGACCAGAAAAAAATCAGAAAACACGTGTTATATATAAAATAAGAACCACCCTATTCCTGAGCCATATCAATTTTATCATAAACTAAGATCGTTTCGTTCGATAATAAAATGTGAAATTACAAGGAATAAATAAAGCAATTTTACAGTACATGTTTACAATATTGATCCTTAAATCCTCGATAGGATTCTATAAAATTCTATAAAATTCGTCTCAATATGGCAATGGAACGAATTAAAATTCAGGAATACGTTTTTCGAACTGGACAAAATTATATTTCAATTCAATTGTAAACAAAGGTAGAAACCAAACTCCTCTCCACGTGATTGAGCGATTTCTACATATCTCATATCTTACAACATTATTAAATTCTATCCCTGAAAACAATGAAAATTTCAAATTAATAATCAAGAATAATAACAACGATTTCGATTGTTTTCATCCAATAACACCTGCTTAACACCCATCAAACTCGAGATCAATGAAATTTCCAGGACTGCAACTTACCGATAAAGTTGAACGAAATTAAACAAAACTGATCCTTTTTCGTAAACTGTTCTCGTGAATGTTCAAACTTGTGTCAAGAGTATGTTCACATAAACAAACAAAAGCAAAACAAAGCTCGAATGATACCACGTTAAAACTGCCGAAACACCGAGTATCGATCACTTTCGAGCCCTTTCCGTAGGTCTCTAAAATCCCAAGGTAATCATCGCGCGAACACGAGTGCGACCGCGTGAAAGGTTCGTTCAGGACTGGACGTTTACGTTGATGCAAGAAAAATAGCTACGACGCCGCACGGCAAAAGTCAATGAATTGTAGAGTACTCTCTCGTAGCTGCCGGCAACATCAGCAACACAACCAACAACCAGATTGCTGAAGATCGGTCCACTATGGGTGCCACGCGCTCTTCACGTCGTACTTCGCGCACCTTTTGTGCGCGGGCGCGCGCATCCGTGTGCAGGTGTTCCGCGACGAACGGACGGGGTGCAGTTTCCTTTTTCACGTTTTTTCACATTCGATTTTTTTCGGTCTTTATGGAAATACGTGTAATTCCCATGACGATTGGGGAACATTCGATGCTCGTACGTACTTGGGATCAGCCCAAGCTCACAGAATAAGGAAGATTTCGATCGAAAAACCCTTTGGCGATAGGAAATTTGGAGTGGTTCGAAATCAAATGGTGAACACTCGGATAGATGGAAGGTAGGATCATGGTTCCATCGTGGTACCATAACCTGGGGTTGCTTGAGTGTAATGATACTCCTTTATACTCTGGAGAGTACTATGTAGTCCCAGGAGAACTGTTTAACATGCAGCGTTGAATAAATTCGTTTCATATAAGACAGATTTATGAGGCTCTCACTTTACTCGCACTATCACTTGGGTAGGTGCATCACGTACCCAGGGAGGAGCAAAAAGGAGCAGTTATCCCCCAAAGAACTGAAGTTTGTGTTTTATTTTGTTCTCCATCTCACCCTCTTAACTATAACTGGATAATCACGTAGGTCCAACAATGAAGGTGAATGATCTGCCACGCTTTTCCTTTCCATTGAACATCAGTTCGAAAGATTAACTTTTAATATAGGTTCTATTGCCTTGCCGTGTTTTGTCACCAGTTATATTCGATTGATTGTAGCTTCCATAAGATGTATTAAAGAACACAACTCTGGATTTCCTTGCTGAAAATGCCAGGTAAATCCGGACAAAAAATAGTTGTGAAGCTTTAAACGGTTTTTGTCTCAAAAAATCATAACTGCCAAATTTGTTTGGTCAGTTTTTGACAGGATATTCCATGTTACGTGATTCCGGGCGAGACCAGGTAGAAATTCTTGTCAGTTTTTGACCGAATTTCCTAGGACAAAAACCGTTTAAAAACTGACAGCCATTTTTGGTCCGAACCTGCCTGGCATTTTCAGCAAAGTGTAGATACTCAATTTGTTCTAGAACTACCCCCTAATGTCTCTGCGATTCCAGATTAAGAAAACTACAACCACGCAATCAGTCCGGACATAATTTGTTTATAATAATATCAACCGACTGCAGTCGTATTTGCTGGTTTACCAACTTGCAATATTGGATTTCAGAATTAATTTCAACGAATGATGGACCTTTATATCAGGTAGCGACAGCTAATTTTGAAATAGCCTCGCTGCTAAGATATCTTGTTAGCCAGTAATGGACCAAACTTGTACCAATGACAGAAAGGATAGAAAATTTAGATATATCGTTGACCCTAGAACTGGAACCATACATCAACCGATTATTGACTGAGTTTGCATCGCCGAGCTTCTTGTCATCTAATCGCAAACTATACCGACTAAATCTATGTGATTGATTTTTTGAAGACAGCACGATGAACCCTCTCAACTCTCATTTACACAGACGCGACGAGAGAAGGAGGGCTAACGAAGTATTTTCCCTCGATCCCCGATGTTTGCTTTCAGGTTCCTGGAAGATAGAATGCAAAGATTATGTCTAGGTCACATTGGGGTCCGCGAGTTGCTCCCCAACTCCGGTTCTGGATTTTCTCTTCAATTTGGTAATGTTTGCGTACAGTTGACAAGTCACACCATGATAGGGGACTTCTAATAATTGCTTTCGGTGTCACGAGTCATCCCCTGCTGGAAAAAAAACACCTATGTAGGAATCCAACGAGTCTTATCTGAAATTGAAATTATGAACAAGTTGGAAACTACGGACAATTATTTTGAAGAAACAAAAATAAACTCTCTGGACACTGCATTTTATTGTTTCGCAAAAATTTACTACAAAAACGTGTTTACATAAGAAACGTATAATTTATTCATTACATTTTCAATGAACTTAGTGATTGTTGTGCTATCCTACTTAAATATATCCGAAAAATATGACCAAATCGAATTGAATGAAATTTGAAGAGAACAATCTCTTGTTTCCGATGTGATTCAACCAGATACACTAAAATTTCCATTCGAAAAACGAAGAGAACAAATGAGATTCAACCAAATCATTGATGCTACACTGTGAAAAAATTCTATGGGAAAATTCCTATAAATTTATGTGAAGTAATTTCCGTACTTGGCGGGAAATTTGCTGTGAAATTATAGTAAAAATCCTATAAAGTCCTATCCAGTGATTGGCATTTTCTGGTTGCCGAATACAGGAACATTCAACCAGTTTTGTAGAGCTTATTGAGCCATAATAGCAATGATGATTCGGAAAATATCGAATTTTTATCTAAATTTTATACAAATCTAAAAAAAACTAAATACTTTCTCTATAAGAAAGGAATCAATTTCGAATCCCCACCCCCAAGGATTCAACATCTTTTTTCTCGGTCAAAGAGAAAATTAGAGAATTTCGTAGAGCAAACTCATCCAATTACTTTACAATTGAATCCCTTTGCCTAAATATTAATATTTTCAAAAATCATTCGTTTGAAAATCCATAACAAACCAACAAACTTGATCGCCAAGTTATTGCACGTTGATGTAAAACGAAGTCTTAAAAATATATTCAACTGTTTCATAATATTTGAAACAAAATCTCATAAAACGTTCATATGTTTATGTTAGAAAATATTAATTTCATCCTAAACAAAAAGAAATATATATATATATATATATGTACTTCAACAATTAAGGTTATCAAATTCGTCTCATCACAAGATTCAAGTGATGTCAGATGATTCGTCCTCTAGGGCCTGCCGAATTACCTAGAAAAACAATATTTCATCATTTTTCATATCTTCGAAAGTAGTTGTGGCAACTTCTGAGAGTAGTCAGGACAAATAACACGTTAGTTGGCGCAACGAATACCACATTAACGCCAACTACTTTAAGTACGTCACATTAGATACGAGCTATTCGCATCAGTTAGTGCAGCTATTGTGGGAGTTGAGATAATTACCTGAATAATTACCGTACTCGAAGGGAACATGGAGCTCCGACAAACGTTCAGAATAGATCAACATAGATCAGCCCGAAGCTCCGTTTGAGCCAAGTTTTAGGTTTTCAAATGTTTCACGAAGTTTAGATGAACTCTTGAATGTCCGCTTAAAAATGGTTTATTGAAGATTCTCCGGAGGTTCATTCGAGTTTCAATTTTAGAGGGAATTTCAATTATAATTATAATTTCCTTTATCGTTCATTTTTTCGTGAAAAAAAACTTATAGTAAAAAATTGAACCTCCAGTAAATCTTTGGTGAATCTTCTTCAAAACCTTCGTCGAATGTTTATGAACCTAAACTTGAGCTCCAACGGAGCTTCAATCTGATCTATTCTGAACGTTTGCCGGAGCTTCATGTTCTCTTCGGGGTCAGTACGTTCGTAAATGGTCGAAAATCGACTGCCCAAATGATTGATACAAATTGCAACCACAGTAAAACCTCGCTTATTCGGCTCTCGATTAATCAAGGCACATTACCTCGGATAAACAAGGTTCTACTGGTATTTCTCCCCACATAGCAATGTTTCTTCAAAATATATCCTCAGGAGTGATCAAGAACAAATGTTTCGAACTCGAAAAGACACAAAGTTTTGAAACATGACACAAATTCTGCAAAATTATCGGTATTCATCTTCTCGAATTAGCGCCTTGGAATTGTGAACATCGTTTAAAAAATTTACTGCAAGATTTTGAGTCTTCAACAGCAGAATATTTCATCATCCGAATAGAAATTCGTTTCCATAAAGTCTTAAAGTGGGTAGTTCTTCAAACACCATTTCAAAATTTCCTTAAAAATCTTTTAGAAAATTCTAAAAGATTTCAAATTTACAATTTCAGTTCTTTGAAAACCTTGATGAATCTCCAAACAGCAATTTCTAAGAATTCTCAACTTTTTATAGATGAGTGAAACAGTGAAACAGTCAGTAGACAAAGAATGTAGACAAGAATCGTTGGAGAACCGCTAATTTAGCGCTAAATCACCGCATCTGATAATCAATCAATCAAGTAATTACCTTCTTAGTTTCTTCAAGAGTCACTGGAACATATTCGGCGTTGATTCCCAAAGCCAAGTTACTCTGATCCCGGTATAATATATACTGATCCTTCAAGGACTGTCTTATCAATAACAATCTCCGTTGAACTTCCGCATATATTGCATCGAATTTTATTTGCGGCTCAATTGATTCTACACGTAGAAAAACAGTTCTATTGATTCTACATAGATTTTAATAAACATTCGATACTTTTTACAACAATTTTTAATATCTTTCAGATATACTTTTGCACCGCAATCGAAAGAAGATATTTGAAAAACCATGAAAACTGTTGAGTGAGACGTAATCTGATCATTCAATAAAAATCCAATATAAATGTTGATCTAATATTTGCTTTTTACTAAAAAAAATTCATACCTTACCAGGCCAAGTAAATTCAGCGATTTTCGGAAACTCCAATGGTTTGAAAAATAAGCTCTCTTTGTGCCCAATCGCGTAAGAGTGAAATCCCGATCTGGTTCTTTCGAGGGTATTCAAATAATTCTGAACATTACTCTTCTCGTCGTTGAGTTGAAGATTTGCCAACCGAGTTTGAAAACGATGCCTCTGTTTGCTATCCGGAATCGAATATTTGTCCTTCTTTTTTGAAATATGGCTTTTAGCAGTTCCTGTGAAATTGACTATTTTTCTTCCGGTTCCAATTTGAATGCGCTGATCATTGATTTGCTGTAACAAAACCTAATGAAATCTATTGTTGTAATTTTGTCATATTCATAGAAAAATCATAATATAACTATACACCTTATCTATCAATCTTTCTTCAGACTCGCACGTTTGTACCACATTTTTTCTCAACGCTGTTTGAACTGTCTCGTCCCAAGAAACATGATTCGACTTTTTAATAGCCTTCAGAGCGTTCCTATTGAGTACCAGAAGTTTCGTGATCCCATCATCATCGTTGATCTCTTTTCCCTTGATTTTAGTTACCTTGAGTATTTCCTTGCTCGAATCACTCATATTCTTTTCAGAATCCGTTTCAGTAGTTTCTTTTTCTACCTTTTTCATTTCAATCGCCTGATTTTCACTTGGGACAACGTCACTTTCTTTGGAGGTATTCGAATCGATAGAAACAGATCTCTTGTCTTTAATTTCGTTATTGGTCTTTTTTACAGCTTTTGCTAACTTCTTTTCATTTGTTTTCTTAATTTTATTGATGGGCTTTTTGTTAGTGGTTGTTGTTGTTGTTGTTTGTAAAAGCCGTATGGGTTGAACATGTTCCTGTAAACTTTGTTCCAACACTTTCACGTAATTCAATAATTCTTTGTCTAATCCAATTTCACATTCGCTTGTAGTGTTCATCGCTTTCGGTGATAAAATTTCCAAAAATTGTGAGCCATGTTTGGGAGCTGAGACAACTTCTTCTACCTCTTCTTCATTTCCTGGCAAATTTTCTGTATGTGATGTATCTGTTTCTTTCATATCAAAGACATCTGCCACGTTGGATTCAACAGTATTTTCAGAATCTGTTTCTAACATAATGGTTTCAAAGTTTCTCACGTTGGTCTCAGTTTTTGTTACCGTTTGAGAGGTGTTTGAAAATATATCTGACGGAGAATTACCATTGGCGTTGGAAACTACCCCATTGTTCATCGAATCTTGTTTGAGTGGCGAATGAAATTCCGTCTGTTTGGGATTGTTCAAATTTTTTGGAGAGGACGTCCTTGAAGTAGATTCTTCCTCAAAAGTATCGTCCTCGTAAGTACAATCTTCACGACTTTCCATCGTCTTTTCACTCTGAAAAATAACATATTCATTGAATTCACCGTGGAAAAAAAATATCAAGAAATTAGTAATAAATATACCAAATATTTTGGGATTTTCCCCCTGCGCCGTAATGGGGTTCGTTGCCTCTCAACAAATTTCGATAAATTCACCACAATTTTCCACAATGTGGAATTGTGATTTTCATAATTGATAAAAGAACAAAAAAAAATACAGTTTAATATTTCAAATCACCTGTTGATCTACGTGATTTTCCATCTTCCTCGCTGACAGTTTTGATTTTTCTTCCTCGGAAGATTCTTGAGTCATGTTTTCATCGTTAATAATCGAGGACACGTCGGTATCGCTTTCAGATAGCTTAGGCCAAGTTGGATTTTCTACGCTCTCACGTTTCCTCTCATGGAGATTCCAAGGTGTTATCGATTTACTAGTCGAATTGTTATTCGTATCACGTTTTTCCACATCCCTGAGGCTTTGGAAATTCACTGACCGTTTCGCACTATCCACAATTTCTCCCTTCGTACTCCCCCTGAATGAAATTTCGGAAACAGTTTCATCGTATTCGTCGATGGTAGGAATAACAGTGGATGTAGACTTTTCGCCATTAAAATCCTCTGCTTCCGTTCGAATAGGTGTCACCATTACTTTTTTCCTATTAATTCGATTTTCTTCTTCGGATGAAAAAGAATCCGATTGAGCGTGGCTTTCGGACTTCGAAAAGGACGATCTTCGAATACTCGAAATTTGTTCTTTACGCGAATCTCCCGCTCCATTCGAGGATCTCGAGGTTTCTGTAGAATCAGAAGATGTTTTCTTACCGCGTTTCACGGATCCTTCTAATTTTGAACTACGACTGTAAGAAGAAATTTCGGACGCTGTATCGATGTCTTCCTTGATCGAGGAAGTGATCGCTGATGATGATTCGTCTTTCGAATATTTTGGACTGCTCGAAACTTGTTTCTCTCCGTTGATTTGTATTGTTAAATTCGATCTTTGATTTCTAGAAGACTCGGATCGCGATAACGACGATTCGTGGTCGTCCTTCGATAAGTGCGACATGATTTTCTCATTGATTTTGATTATTTTAGATCGTTTCGTTTGCTTTGGAATCTAAAACGAATATATATGGCTGAGAATAGATAAGACAAAACACAAGATAATGTAATCATTCGAATTAAACATTAGTATACAGATATTTTTAATCACAAGTGCATCGTAAAAATTATAATTTTTGGCCCTTCAGTGATGGATTCCACCTCCCGATCGTGGGGAAATTCTTTTTTCTTCGAAAATACGGTATTTTTCAAACTTCCAGGTGTTAACTCCTCCGAAAAGTGAAAAAAAAGTTTGCTGAATCATAGTAAAAAATTTCAGACAGCTCAAATTTTTTATTCCATGTCTTTTTTAGCTGCTGCGACTAAAAAATTTTCAGTAAACTTTCTCAGCTTAAGTGGTATGGAAGTAAGTTTAAGTTTTTAGGTCTTGTCCTCAATTTTGTAACTAAATAAATGTTGAAAAAACAACAGTTCCCCCAGTGCAAAAGTTGGCAATAGAGTTTCACCATTTACTCTCAAAAATTCTCCAATTTCTTTCCATTCTTTTCGTACACTCCAAAAAATAATTTGTAAAATTTCTTCCTAAAATGTGGTGGCAGTAAGGTTTCTCCTCCCCATCTTGAAGGATTCTACACCACCCATAAGTTCTCAAAGTCAGAAGAGAAATCTCCTATTTGCGATCAAAAAAAAATAAATTTCCCCACGATCGGTGGTGAGGAAAAATTCCCTATGAATTTTATAATGTGTTCCAGAGTTTGATTAACTATTTGAATACATTCGAACACAAACGCATAAATAAATTCACAATACACATATATACCAATGGAAATTGTGGTTGCGCATCTTGCAAAACCGAAGGCATTTTGATACTAAGTTTAGCTTTGGGCGGTGTATTTTTCAAATTTCTCTCCACCACTCCACTCTCCGAACTCTCGGAAAAACTATTCATAAAATCTTTCCTGATACGTTCTTTTTGAGCACTTTTTTGATATTTTTCATCAATTTCTTTCAAACGCATCAATGCGGCTGCAGCTTTTGAACGTAACATTTTTGCGATTTTTATTTGATTTGATTATTATTCACTTTTTTGTTCTTTTTTCTGTTTGTTATGGTTTATTTCTGTCACATGAATGGAATTTTACATTGAATTTTGAGGGAGAGGTTAACTTGGAAATGACAGGTGGTATTGTGTTGTACGCTATTTGGCATCCATGGCAACTGATTTTACAAACACATCGACGGGAGTCGGTAAGACGTTCTTTGATCGGAACAATCGGATGCACTGAGAAAACTGCATAGTCGCTACAACGGAAAAATTCTTAGTTTCCTCATGATAATTGGTGCAACCAATTTTTCTTGTTCGAGGAACTATGAATTAAGTCAAAAGCTCATAAAATAATTAGTTGTGACAACAATAGAATATTTAGTTATAAGTTGTAATTGATGACACTATAGATGTGTAACTATTACCAGTTAGTTGTATCAACTGGTATTATTACAGTAAGGGAAAATGAAAATTTCGGTTGATGGAATGAAAAACTTTCAAAGCAAATTGTTGGGTTTGTAGAACACGCTGTAAAAAAATATGGAGAATTTTTCTTCAAACTGTTGGTGAATTAATTTGAGGAATTATTTTGTTTTTTGGGTGTTGAATCCTTCACGAATGAAGGAAAAATCCACTTTCTTATTTGTTACTGTGCAGAACTCATAAGTCCCATCAACTAATCTTAATTATCATGGTCTATGTTATTATATACCATCAATCATACTGAAAGAACTGTTCAATCGTCATGTCGAAAGACTTGATGAAATACGACATCGAAGAAAAACTGTTCTTGCCTATTAGTTATTCTAACTCAAAATTTTTGTTACAACAACTATCATTTCAGTTGTAGTAAAATATCATACACTTCGACTGATGTTAGAGGCGCCATAAACAAAAGAACAACAACTATGTGGAAACCGTGTTGCCTAATTTATTTTCCTGAGTATATGGAGAATGATTCCAATGATCCCATGGCATGCTATGGTCGAACGGATAACGCGCGCACTTCCAAACCCGATGGTTCGTCACGCGTGAGGGTTCGATTCCCTGATTCTCCAGACCCTTTTTCCACAGCGGTGACGCCGTGCAAGGGAAAATGACGGTTGATGCTTTAGCTGAATGAGAAGAGAATTTCCCAGAGAAGGGAAGAGAGTTTTTTTTATAGTTACAAATAGAAAAATATAATATAGACAACTATTTTTTTCAGCAAAAGTGAGAATCAAATATGGTGAATTCAAACCATCAAATTCTATGACTACAACTTTGAAAGGTTCATTAAATTTGTATGGTTGTGGGTGGTAACTATACGGATACAGTTGAACATTCCCTGACAACACCCCTGGTGAAATGTTTCAATTTCTGCTTCTTTCGCGTTTAGATACCGTTTCGTTTACTCTTCCGCGTCGCTTCGTACCCTTCTTACGCTTTCATTTTCACTGGAGACACGAAGAATTCTTTTTCAAAAACAAGAATGGAATTCTTCAAGAACTCTTTTCGAACTAATGAATTCATAAAGAGCTCTGCAGGGATTCAATGTTTGGGATATTAACGAGTTGGTCCTGTCAGAGAACTCGTTGATGTCCTAAAACATTGAACTTCGAAACATTACTTCGAAAAAAGTTCTTGAAGACTTCTATTCTTGTTTTTGAAAAAGAATTCTTCGTGTATTATATGGGTTTAGTTTGTCCAATTATTTTTCAAAGTCCGAATGAAAATATATTTTCGGTTGGCTCAACTATAAAAATATATTTGATGTCATATTTCACTAAAAAATTTAGTGGATTTTTGATTGTGGCAACTGAAAACTTTTCTCAGTGCAATAGCTCAGATAACACACGGAGAATTGTTGCTCTTGAAAAAGAATTCTTCGTGTGTTATCTGGGGGGGGGGGGGGGGGGGGGTAACGAATCCAGCAATTTGATGAGTTTTAAAATGCTTATACAAGTTTGAATAAACTCACATCAAGTCCCCTCAAAATTAAAAAATGATAGTTGATCTGTCATTGGATCGCAACTTTTATGCGTGTTATTTTTTAATCCACCGAATTATTGTTGAACAATTGCACACAATGTTTTCATCCAAACTACCTTGACAGCACACAAAAAACCCTGGTGGAAAACTTTCGTTGAATTAAATTGAATTTTATTAAAATTGATTCACTTTCAACTCGATTCAACAAAATTTCATTCAAAATAATTTTTGTTCAAATTTATTGACTTCTACCCAGATAGCACAAGAGTTCTATATGAATGCATTGTATTCATTATGAACTCTTTTCAAACTCTCGTGTTATCTGGTTATTGAAGTTTGTAGAATTTTAATTAATTTCATCGAAACCTTGTACGAAGAGTGAATAAAATTCAATAAAATTTTGGAATTTTTTACAAGAAAGGAAATAGAATTTTTCCACACAAAAGCACAGTTCCAGAAGGATTCATGAAGAATCCTCATTGAATCGATTGTTTTCTTTATGAATTCTTTAAGAATCCTTTTGGGACTGTGGCGCTGTGGGGGTTCGTACTAAGAAATTCATAAGGTTCATTGATATCACAAAAACAGAACATTTTTATAACTCATGAAGAATTTGATATCAAAATAATATTCCATACTTTCTTATAACGATTTGCCAAAACCTCATGACAATGATATATATTTCCACGGAACGTGAATTGAAATTATCGACGTAGTTCAAATAAAATTTCTTTGAATTTATCTTTCGAACTATTTATCAATTTAATATAAAATTGATGAAATTACTCCATCGATCGAGTAGAAATCGAAAAACGAAGAAAGGCATTTAGCGTGAGTCGATAAAGAAGTAGCGTAAAACAGGTATTCGTCCAATCGTTCATCCGAGGCGCTTGATGTGTAGAGCGTGGTTGGCTTTGATTGGTCAAACTCGATCGACCAATGAACGTTCTCCATCTGTCTGCCCCGGCAGCCGCTAAACTCACCAGCCACATCTGGCGTTCGTGCATTATCGGCTCGTTCTCCGTTCAATTCGCATACACTCATCGCGTTTTTTTTTTGAGAGCGGACTATCGTTGTCCGGCATTTCGAAAATGCGGTCCTACGTCTGGTCTCTTGTTGTCCTCGGCATCACCGCTGTCGCCGCAGAAGTTTATTTTGAAGAAAAATTCTTAGACGGTAAGTAAATATTGAAATCCAACCAACAACCATTCTCTTTTTTTTGTCTCCAAGTTCGACACGCCACGTAATATACCTATAGACCTCATGACCTGACAAGTTCCAGAAAAATCACAATACCCTCCAGCGTCCGTACCACACCCTTTTCATCAATTGAAAATTTATCAAAAAAGACTCTATATATATTTTTTGGAATCATTCGTTTTCGAGCTTCACGAAGGCAACTGCCTTGCCTTCATTTTGTCGTTGTGAGAGGATTCTCTTGACCGGATATCGTGTAAACATAACATCGATGATGAATAATACTGTAAAATGATATTTTCGTTGAATCCTTCTTTTCGGTTTTGAATTCGTCTACGCGGTGGTATACGTATACAATGTAACAATGATGTTTGTTCCACGAGGTGATTGTATTCGATAGGTAGCGAAGAGTGCATGCATACGTATATGCACGCACACGAAGCGCGTGCGGCATTTTCTCGCTCCACAAGACGCACAAATATCGATTCGTTGATCTGTGAGAGAGCTGCTCATTAGATGTATAATTCTGATAGGCGGTTGCTTGTATTTTCACTTGCTCACACGTACACGTATACGTCCTCCTAGTGGTCCAATCAAGCTAGGTACCTTTGCCACGTTTACTTTTCATAACCTGCATCAGTCGTGATGCCACTTCTTCGTCGTTTTCCGTGAATATCCTCTACTATCGATACGGTACATGTTTTATCAACTTCATTGAAAATCTTTTTTTCCAATTATCAATGCTAAATATTATCGTATTTTTCATATGAATATAATCCTTGATAAAAATCACGTCGCTCCCGTTGTTTCGCAATACTTCTTTTCATTAAAAATGCGATGATAAAAATTATACAAATAGCCCGTAACGTGAATTTATCAAAGCAGAATATAATACCTTCATTGTACACAAATTCATCAATAATTCATTGAAATTGTATTTCAGATTCGTGGGAAGAGAAATGGATCTACTCTAAACATCCTGGCAAAGAATTTGGAAAATTCAAACTTAGTCATGGCAAGTTCTACAAAGACCCGGAAGATGATAAAGGTGAGGAAAAACTGCAATGGTCAAAGAACATCGTCATTTGTCGTGTAATATTAAAATAATCTCATTATTTCAGAATTTTTTTTTCATTAAAGGGAAAAATTTCAGAAACAGCAGAATCTGATTCTTTTTCTCTTCAATGAGAAAAAATATTGGGCGTGCTCTTTATATTGGAAAATAAAAGTGCATTCTCAGATGCACAGATATTTCCAGAGTTCTCAAATCATTTTTGATAAATTATTCAAAGATGAAGTAATATAATTTAAATCTCGCTCACTGTTAACAAATAAAAAGTATGCACGAGATTTTTATTATATTGTTTTATTTTTGAAACTGCCTTCAACTTCAGAAGTGACTCGTAGACCTCTCGTCTTTGCCCAATTTACTCCTGAATAATCTGACAAAAATCAAAAAATTCACCACTAAAATGCCAGATTTTTTCATTCTATCGCATCGTCTTTCAGTAAAATTAGATGCAGATAAACTTTAATGTAGTAATAATATTGATAATGAAGTGGCAAATTTAAAACAGAGACTGAGGAATTTAATGAATTCTCCGACAAATCTCAAAATAGTGCTGATTTGTCATTATTTCTCTTGGAATGACAAAGTAGTTTCCGATACAAGTTAATCGAGTCTTCTGCGCCCAATGTCAATTAACCCGGGTATGAAGGATATAATTCATTTATAAAAAATAACCTGCTTTTTCAACAACAAGGACTACCCTTTTCTACCAGAATATGGTGATAAATTAAGACTAAGTTACACCATTAATACTATTCTGAGGTTTGTTTTAGAATTGATCAATCCTTCGGTACTTGTCTCAAACTTGTCACTTATCTTAATCTGAATATCTGAACTAAACAAAAACCAAAAACTACCTGAATATGTTGTCATTGCTTCGGTACAAATTACATGAGATTAACTGATTCCATAATTGAGGTATCGAGTCGATTATTTAGATAAGAAAATTGTAAAAAAATATCCTCTTCGAATCAATGATGAATTCAAAGAGAATTTGAAATCTCAGTGAAGTAGAGTTCTTGGAAAATCCAATATAAGAATTCTTCAATTCACATTTCAAGGAATTTTTTTTACTACCCTGTGAAAAATTTTTGTAGATTTACAAGAAAAAATGTTTCAGACTTTGGAAATTTTTAACTAATTCTGCAAATCGCTACAGTCGAATAAATATTTTTTGGTATATATTGGTTAGTTGCTTTTGCAACTAACACTGGCCAACAGCAATTTTGCGCAAAGGATGTGGCTATGTGATTTCCATGGTTTTTATCGTTAAGAATTGTTTTTCAAAATTCTGAGTTTGAATTTGTGGCTGATGACACGAAATGCATGCATCAAAATACATCAAATGTTCAGAAGTTCAGAAGTTTATTGAAAAAAAAAAAGCGCCTCAGATTATAAAAAATAAAGTTGAAATGATATAAAAAATATTTAAATGTGAACAGATTCCAATTCCTGAATTTTTGTCATGTTTTTGCATGAAAAATAAGAAAATATATTAAATAAATCTCATGCGCAAAGAAAAAATCATTTTTAGAACGCTGAAAGCACAAACAAATCATTGTAACTCCCTGAAAAACTATGAGCGCCTTTGGAACGTTCAGAAAAATTTTTCTTTTCATTACAGCACCCTAGATTAAAGAAAACTATTGAATCTTGTGTAATTTTCTGGTTTAAAACGGTTCAACAATTCATAATAAGGTTGAATTGAATTCAAAGAAATTTTTCAATGGAAAACCTATTCAATTTTACTCAATCTTATTGAAACTTGTGAACAAAAAGTAACAAATATCTAAAATTACCAATGATCAGTAACCAGCTTGAAAATTGTATATAAGTATTTTACTCTATAAATGAAGAAAAATTATTACTGTATTTTCTATTAACGTCACAAAAGCGGTGAAAGTGATAATGTCACAGTAAGAAAGTTCAGTGGAATTTCATTGTCTTTTAATGATGATATTACTAATTTCATTCATTCTGCCAATTCGTTTGAAAAATCCACGATTGTTGACATATTTCAGTACGAGTGGAGTTGAATAATTCCTGTTGAACTCTGCACAGATTGTGGAATAATTAGTGAATATTTTCTTTCCGTTACACTAAATTTAATCTTCATCATGATAAACACACTCCATGGTAATTTGAGCATTGTACTTGAAATTGCTCAAATTGCTGTGGTCTTTGTTCAAAATTTATTCGTGTTTGCTCTTACGATTGAACGCTCATGTTTGTTTCTTACTATATAACGTCGGTCAATTATCTCTCTTTGACGCAAAATTATGTAGTTTAATAACAGTCGCTGAACATTTTTAGTTGAAATTTATGTGTCGGAACTGTTTTGAGATCACCGAATCAAAAAATACACATTTACAGCGCAGGGGGAATTAGATTTCTACAGTTTAATTTGAAAAAAAAAAACAAAATTCACAGCAAAATATATAATTTTAAAATAGTCTAAAAAATCATTAAAGAGATCAATAATTCCAATTCAAGGTGTTTGAATTGATAAGAGAGACGCGCGACCTTGAGTCATATCCTTCGTGTAAGATTATATCTATATGCTTTGTAATAATCGAAATATTCTTCTCAATTATTCATACTATTCCTACATACTCACCTCACAAAATTATTCAAAAGACAAAAAATGAAACAAGCATCATAATTCGAAGGAAATATTCAAGGTGATTTTTTTTTTATCTATCGCAGCTTTTTGTTTCTAAAAAAAATATAATATTTATTCTTATTACCTTTGCATCTCCAAAAGTCCCATGCGCCGAACTGCTTATGAAGTTGGTAATACCGAAAGCATCCATTTAACTGACTCGATTATGTATTCATTGACTCAACCGGATAACTGCCCTTTCTGAAAGTAATCGTACTCTTTCAAGTTGGATAATTGTAATATATTATACATTATCGGGATAAATTATTCTTTGCTGTTATAATTTTGCTGCCACTTTCCTTGTCATTAAAATCGAAAAAACGTTGTATGCATGTGATGAATAATAAATAAATAACCCGAGCCTAGAGTCACTGATTCACACTTACAGTGGTTGATTAGTGCTACAGGAACTCGGAGAGTAAACGATCTCCTTTATGCCCTGGATAGTGTAATTCATACACGATTCAGGTACCTTAGAAGATACAATAACACAAATTTCTCTCAAATGAACTCTTAATGCACGAATGATAATTTTGTAACGATTCTTATGAATGTTGAATTTTCAATTGCAGGTATCCAAACATCCCAAGATGCGAGGTTTTACGCCCTCAGCACAAAATTCCCCAAGTTTAGCAACGAAGGCAAACCCCTTGTCTTGCAATTCAGCGTTAAACACGAGCAAAACATCGATTGCGGTGGTGGATACGTAAAAGTGTTCGATTGTTCCCTCGAACAAACTGACATGCATGGAGAATCTCCATACTTACTTATGTTTGGTAAGGATATCTTCACGATATATCACAATCTTAAACCTTGATATAAACAATTCACGTATTAAAAATACCATAATTTACTCTGATTCTTATAGGACCCGATATTTGCGGTCCTGGCACTAAGAAGGTCCACGTCATTCTCAACTACAAGGGAAAGAATCATTTGATCAAGAAAGATATACGTTGTAAGGATGATGTCTTCACTCATCTCTATACCCTCGTCATCAAACCTGATAACACTTACCAGGTAAATAAAAAGAATTTTAAGCAAGAGTCTTTCGAATAAAATTTATCGATGTAAGCAAAAAGTATAAAATTATCAAAAAGAAAATACGAGACTAGAGTCACGTGTCTTCTATAATTACCATGCAAAGACAGGTGCTACAGAATCTCGAAGAGTAAAGATTATCTTGCTCATAAATCATACAATAATGAAATAATAATTTGTTGTAAAATGTGCAAAGATCAATATTATAACCATAAAAAAAACACAATGTTTTTCATTGTATCTGATTGGATTATTAACTATTGAAATAATAATTGAAAGGTGCTCATCGACAACGAAGAAGTACAATCCGGTGAATTAGAGGCAGATTGGGATCTCCTGCCACCAAAGAAAATTAAGGATCCCGATCAGACAAAGCCTGATGACTGGGACGACAATCCAACCATCCCTGATCCAGATGACACAAAACCCGACGATTGGGACAAGCCTCAACTCATCCCAGACAAAGACGCTGAGAAACCAGAGGACTGGGACGATGAAATGGATGGAGAATGGGAAGCACCTATGGTCAATAACCCCGATTACAAGGTGAGAATTTATTCCACTTCAACGCATCTCGAAGTAAGGAATACTTGATTTCTGTTATTCTATTGTGTTGTTGTTGTTCGTATAGGGTGAATGGAAACCCAAAGAAATCGACAATCCCAACTACAAAGGACCCTGGATTCATCCTGAGATCGACAACCCTGAGTATACTGCAGATCCTAATTTGTATAAGAAAGATGAAGTCTGTGCTATCGGTTTCGACCTCTGGCAAGTAAAATCCGGAACTATCTTCGATAACATCATGATCTCGGATGATCCCGAAGAAGCCAAGAAATTCGCTGAAGAAGTTTGGAAACCCAGATTCGTAAGTTTCATCCACAATGATTTTCCAAAATCCTGATATGATCGATTGTCTTTGATATCGTGGATATTTTTCATTTTAGGAAGCGGAAAAGAAGATGAAAGAAGCTCAAGATGAGGAAGAAAGGAAGCAGAGAGAGAAGGAAAGTAAAGAGAACGAGGATAGCAAAGATGATGAAGATGACGAGGAAGAGGAAGAAGATGCTGCAACTCCAGATGCTGAAGTAAGTTTTCTTTTTGTTGAACTTCAACATTTTTGATACACGATAATATAGTAGTAATAATAATAATAATGATGACAAAGCCTATTTCTGATTCACAATGATCGATGAAAAAGGTGGAATTCCTCGTTGCTGAAATGATTTTATGAATCTTAAATATTGCATGTAATTTAATAACGTTATTCACGTTCATTTTTTATTTCCAGGAACACGACGAATTGTAAATAACCAACGTGTCACGAATGACACAAAACAGACTGTATTCCAGGAGCTGTCTAAGCCGCGCGGCACGCACGAAATTCATTATTGGCACAAAATTGAAATCAAAAAAGAAAAAGATAACCCTACGTATACCGATATGGGATCTCGTAAAAAGCAATATCAGATAACCGAATCAAATCAATATAAACGCTCTACGTTCACGTCTCCGACAACGCGGCTATTGAAACCTCTATCTCAGAGGCTTCAATGTTGCGTTGAAGAAAAAAAAAAGAGAGTCTAAAACTCTCATCCTAGTCGTCCTCCATGTTTTAACATTCGACCTCTATAAAATAATCGTCGATATCAACGTACAATTTACAAAACGTATAGCCAAGGCATCCACCTGTGTTTTCCCAACCCTGTGCTTCAATATTCTTTTCAAAGAATCGAGACTTACCGAGTAAGTTGAGAAGAAACCAAGATAGAAGAGATATCACAACAGTGGTGAAGACTTTAGATTTGTGCTTTTCAATGCTCCCCGCTTCCTCCAGCATCGGCACCGCAGCTCCATAAAACAAATAAGAATAATAATAATAATGAAAAAAAAAAAAAAAGACTAAGTTGTTCAGTTTTTGTTTGTCAAGTGTTTTTATATGCATTAAAAATAATTGAAAATGTAATTTAATAATGCGATATTATATTATATATAAATATATAATTATTTCACTTTCCGTACAATGTACGCGTATAATTGAAAGGATGAAAAGAAAAAAAAGAGAAAAAACCAGAATGATAAAACTCGCTCCAGTTATTTAGAAAGAAAAAAAAATAATAATAATTATAATGCAGTAAGAATGGTGGGTGTATGAAAAGGTGACTGACCGTGAGTGTTAATTGGTATGATCATGTATCAGAAAAGCAAACCAATAAGCATGTAATAAATTAAATAAATATGACTTTTCTAGATGTGCGTCGGATGAATTATTTTTGTAAATTATCTATTATGTTAATTTCAATTAATTTTGTTCCAGTTCATTTTATTACGTGTTAATTTTATATATAATATATGTAAAAGTAATCGTAATATATATGTATATGTATATATACATATGTATTCATTTTAAATACTTCACTATGTGTCCGTCTGTTAATACACATGAACTATTTGAATAATAATTTTTATCTTTAGTTCACATAGGAAGTGAGTATGCGTGTGTGTGAGAGAGAAAGAGAAATTTTGTACAAAAATTTGCAAGAATTCCATACATAATTGAAAATCTTTGTTAACGTGATATTTTAAATATACGAATACAAAAACAATGATATGGTTGATCTTTTCAAACTTTTTGCTGGAATAACTGAAAGATTTTCTAACACACGTCGTTATTCGCGGTTCAATCTCTCACAGATAACTTCAACTTGTAATGATATATAATATTATATATTAATTCTTAATTCGAAGTATCAATGAAAGAATTCAGATCAACGTATGATAGAAGGGAACAACACGTACTTGAAATTGAATATATATTTACGATAGAATAAAGCCAGAACAATTATGAGATATTTTGAATTATGACACTACAGGAATCGTGTACAAAGTTTCGTGAGCAGCTAACTGTTGGGTCAACCAATCGAGTCCTTGAGTCGCTCCGCACGCGTTGGTAACCAAGGAAGTGGCCTGGATATGCCAAGCTCTACCGCAACAAAGTTTTTGTAAACTCAACACGTCGGTTAATTCTTCGACATTTGCACACCCGGTAACATCCTGAAAATTTATATAAATCAGCTCCACAAAATCTGTAATAGGTATTACACCTTAATTGGATTTTTCGACGAACCTGTTTATTAGCGTATATCAAAAACAAAGCATCTTTCAGCTCTTTATCGCTAACTATTTTTGATAACTCGTTCTGTGCCTCTTCGAATCGAGCTCTATCGCTAGCATCGACCACAAAAACCACAGCCTCGGTGTTATGATAATAGTGTTTCCACAGTGGTCTGAATTTCTGTTGACCACCCACATCCCAGAACGTGAAAACAAGATTTTTATACTCTAAACTCTCGACGTTGAACCCAATGGTGGGAATAGGTGGTCCAGAGAGAGCGGTTCCTCTCATTGCCGATAAAATACTGGTTTTTCCAGCGCCATCCAATCCTAATATTACCACTCTCATATCAATTTTTGTACCTATATGCACTCTATTGTCCTGAAAACATAAATTTATGTATATATATATACAATGTGTGTTCACTCGAATAAAGAACCAAAAAGATTTACAAACCCTGCTGAAGATAATAGGTATCGAAGATTCGGGTGAAAGGAAATCTGGACCAAGTTCAGCGTAATGCTGCTGCTGTTGTTCCAAAGTTATCAACACTTCTTTAACTTCTTCCGCGCTACTCAACAGTTTCCAATCTTCGGAATCTAAAAGACTCTCGCATTGTATGCAAACTTCAGCCACCTGCGATCTAGTGGTCGTGAGGTCCTTTTGTTGTTGTCTCAGAGCACACAATCTACCCTGCGTTTCGGTGTTTACGCACGTCAATGCTGTCTTCTCCTGATCCGCCAGTAGCGCTCTGAGTTCCTGAAAGTGTCTTCGCACTCTTTGCTGGGCATCTTCGATCGCCCAACCCTCCAATTCTTGTGTCACCACCTCTACAAATTGAAACTAAATTAAAATGGATTCCATAATACGACAAGAGAAAATGCTGCTACAAAGTGTACCTATTTTCTGAGCCGTGTCTCTCATACTTTCCATGAATTGAGTCATCTTTTGCAGAGCATTGATGATGGATTTTCGAATATTTTCAGCCTCTACGTCCACCAGAGCTGGCTACAATTTAGAGCACACTCGAAACACTTGAAACAGTCGAAAGAGAGTTACCAATTTGCTGTTGTTAAGTTACCTTGTGCGTGCTGTGTCTGCCGTAGTCTTTACACAAGTAACACATTAACGCATTGTGACAACCTTCTTGAGTGCACGCGAATTCAGCTACGTGGGTCGTATGCAATGGACATCTAGGCTTTTCGCGTGGTTTTTCCGACATGGGAACGCGTCTGTGTTTGGCTAGAGTCTTGGAGGAATGAGTCGCTGTGTCGCAAGCTTCGCACAGATGACTCGTACATATGGTACAGTATAATACAGCTACGTGGGCTTCATCCTCGTCGCACGATTGATTCGATTGAAGCCTCTCCCTTTCGAGAAGTAGATTCTTTTCGCTATTCGATTGCTCTAACCTTTCCAACAGCTCGATGAGGGCGAAATTCTTTTTAAGACTATAAATACCATCCTCGTTGACGCTTGTAGGTTGTCTGTCGAAGGGACACAACAGGTGCTGATGATCCGACATACAACCTTGTAAACGTAATAAACAGGAATGACACACGGTGTGACCGCAATGTAACAGACGTGGTACTTTGACACCGTCGACTGCAAATACCTCCTCGCAAACACGACATTCCAATACCTTAAAATAATAAATGAATATATACAAAGTAAATGATGTGACAATTGTTTTGTTGTCATGTTAAAAATATTACTTACGTTTGGTTTGGTCTTCACAGGGCATTTAAAATAATTATTCAATCCGTACAAGTTTTCAGTCATTTTCAGGCACAATTGTTTGTTTTCTCTTCTGAGCGTTTATTATTTTTTATGAACGTACGTTCCAACGAAATACACTGTATATGGAAATTGGAACTTTCCACTCATTGCTGCTCATTGCGAGTTGTTCCAAAACTCGACTCTCGTATTTTGCAATGAATCTTGCTCTCTTTTTTCAATAGATTGAAAAACATTGCAATAATATTCCAACTAGACGAGGATAACATTTTGGAACATAGCCAGATTTCTATATAAGGGGTTGTGGGGAATTTTAGCGAGTCAATTATGTTGGTAATGCAAAAATTCTTTAAAAATCTTTCCAAATCATTTAGTAAGTTACTATTTTTCGACCAATCTAATTCATTCATGGTCCTCTACGCAATATATGAGAACCCAAACAGCACAAGAAAAGTTCTAGAAGAGTTGTTTGTGAATATATTCAACTTATTCCGAGCTCATGAAGAACTCGACTGGAGCTTGGAGAATTCAATATGAATTTGTATGAAAATATTCCTATAAAAATGAATTCTTATGAAAACCAATGAGAAAAGATTCAAATTTCATGCAACAAACGCGAGATCTGTACTATTTATATTAGTTTAAATGATTTTATTTTAATGGGGAACTTTTGAAATACACCCACCAAGTACAAAAGTTCTAAAAGAATTCCTTCTGAATACCATGTATTCATTTGAGTGCTTTGAGACTGCTTTTATCATCTAGGAATTCACATTCCTGCTGACAAAGTCTGTTTAAATTTGAATGAAATACAGTACACATCCACGTAGCACGAAATTCATTGGTGAATCGTCGAGGAACTGTTTAAGAACTTTGGAGTTGATTTTACACGGTTTGATGAAATTTTGGAAATTACTCTAATTGAATCTTATTCAACGTTAATTCTTATACGATTTTAGCATTCTTATGTAGAATCATAAAAACCCATAATTTCTAAGCAGAAACAGACATTTCTAACAGACATCTCTGGTGAAGAAAGTTCTCTGAAAATCTCTGGAGATTTATGAACATTTTTTTAAACTCTGAAAAACTATAAACACCTCTGGAATCTTTCGAAAGACTCTTCATGAAAATTTATATTGAATTCTTCAAGTCCCTGTTCAAGTTCAAAAAGGACCCTTTTAGATTATATGAAGTTCTTGAAGAATTTTACAAAGAATTCGTGAGTTCCGTTGGAATTCTGAAATGAGTCTCACAGAATTTTAAAAGAACTCGTTAATGTTTGATGAATCGAATTCTTTGTAAAATTCTTCAAGAACTTCATATAATCTAAAAAGGTCCTCTTTTCAGAATTCATTTGACATTCTTGTGTGCTATCTAGCAAGAGTTCCGTATAATTCCTAAAGAATTTCATTTTCAAAGTTCTCAAAAAACTCATGTGATAGTTCTCAAAAAATTCTTCTCTTCTTCTTCTTGATTTCGATCCAAGTATTCTCCAAGAACTCTTTCGATATCCTGGAATGAATTCTCCAAGAATTCCTGGAGAATGACATGCTTTATCTAAAAACAACGATTGTACGACGACAGTATTTGAAAACGATGTACTTGCGCACTTTGAGTTCAGATTTGAACTTCAAAGAAAAGATGAAATCTAAAACCAGAGACAAAGAACGACTCTCTTCAAGCAAAGTTTCAAATCGTTTGTGATTGAAATGTTTTTCATGCACTCCAAAATGTAAAATTCTCTAACTTTTCTCAGATGCTTTTTTTTCATATTTTCGAATATGGAATAATATGAAAAAAAAGTAACTGTCGAAATAATGAGTTTTTAAATTCTTTAGAAGAATTTTCCTCGCGAACATTGATGATTTAAAATAATTGTGAGATAGTAAATAAAAATATAAGAGTAAAAATCCAATTACAATTTATAACAGGAAATTAATAGGCATATGAAATGTTTGCAAATTTGCTCCTGATAACACCTCCGCTATTCCAAATGATGCAACGGTGAGAAATAAATTGAATAAATTATATGTTTCATATCCACATAGTAAATTTAATTATTCTAGACTGAAGAAACGTTTCAGACAACAAACCAGAATCACCGATGAATTCTGAAGAAGATTCACCGACGTAACATCCCGCACACAATATCTCCAGACAAAATAACTCCTGTGCATTTCATTGCAAAAAAAAACTACTAAACTCCATTCCCTACATGGAGAAAAATGTTGCTCCAAAATATCAAACTTTTTCCTTGTGTTTTAGTAAATTAGAAACAGTGAATGAATTTTTACATGAAAATACGGAAGATTACGAATATTGTAGGAAAAGTAATGGGTTGAATTGAAACTTCAAACTCTTTTGCTTCGTTGGGAGACTTTTTTCCCATAATTTGGTAGAGTTTTCCCTCACTTTTTGGAGGATTTAACACCCAAAAGGCAAAAGAATTCCACGAAATGAAGAGAAAAACGATTTCCCTACGATCTGGGGATGAAATCTACCATTCCACACACCGCACCAGTTCAAGGAGAATTCATAGTGAACTCATTTGATAATTCTTTCTGAACAGTGGTGCTATATGGGATTGGAATGAGGAAAAACTTTCCATATTTTTTACAGTGAATCCACATCAGTATCCCAAGGTATTTTAACGGGAAAATTATGTCTCGAGATATTTCAGGACTGGGCCTTTTTAAGCGAGGTATTGTGTCCGGGAACTGTCAGATTTTGGGTCTTTAACCGCTGAGTATTTCGTTTCAACAGACAAAATTCAAAGAATTCGATTCGTCGGATATTTGTGAATTCTCTTAGAAGAAATCTAAAAGAATTCTATTCAGAACCCTTTAGCATTTCTTTTTTCAGAATTTATCAGTGATTCTTGTAAAAAATTCCATACCTTGACATTTAACTCAATCTATTTCCCTTGATCGTTCTACGAAATGCATCTCATCCTTTCGTTTTCAAATAATACACAGACCTCGCCACCTCTTTGATTTTTTTCTTACACTTCTTTTTATTGTATCAAAGACATGACAACACGCTTCAATAAATCAAACTTTCAAAATTGTCAGCCAACGACATCCGAGAAATTCCGGAAAATAAATTTTCAAGAATTCCTTTACACAAAAAACTTCCCCAAGAGCGCTTCGTATTTCATTCTTAACCTGGAACCATGCGTTACCCTGCGAAGTTTCTTTTCAGACTCAGAGGTTTTCTCTCTAAGGCGCCTTTATCGTTCTGAACTTTTCACGTATTATGTGTGTTGCATAATTATGTTATACAAGAAAATGAAGATCAATAAGTTTCGACAGAAAAAAACAAAAAAAAACATGAAATCAATTGATCCGTCTCCAAGATTGAAACCGCTCCGTCCTCAGAATTCGTTTTCTGTCAATTCGATGGTGAGACGACACATTCTTTCGTGTAAACGAACGTTCCAAATCCAAAACACTCCACACGTGAGATGACGGAGCGACGAATCTCGGACACAGATTTACAGCAAAAATGTTAATAATATAAATTCGCATATCCTATAAAGTCGTTACAACATCCATTAAAATGCCTTTCGCATTTATTACTTTTTTTCTTTTAATAATCCATTGTATATATTGGGTTTTTTTTGTTTTCTCATAATATTATTAGAGTTGCCACTACATTTACATAATTATTATCCTCTAATATCTCCAAATATTTTTATCCATTTTAAAAGTATATAAGTGTGATTTCTTTAGTTTTATTACGAATTTTCAATTGCCTCGTGTTTCTGCCAGCACTGATTCTTTCTCATTCTTGAACTTCTGTTTCTTTAACATTCATCTACATTGATCCGGAATAATATTGGAAATTCAAAAACTTGCTTATTGGGTTTTCTCGTTTTTTCATTTGTGAATGAATATGAGATTTGGGTTTGTTAACGTTGCTTTTGAGGAAACAAAAAGAAAAATCAGCAAAGCACAGAATCAGCTCTGCTTGACACTAGACATGAATGGAGGGGGAGAAGAGACGGGGATACATTACAACAGTAAGAAGAGATACAAGGGAGAATAATCCAACAAGAATACATCAAATTTGTATGACTGTGTTCGCAAACGTAAATTATTACATGATATAATAGTTTCATTTATATAATATTATACGTTCAATGATGAAGAATAACCAATTTTTCAACATCCACTTTAGAGATAATTCACAATGTTGTAGCTTGATTTTTGGATAATTCTTGTTTCTTTCCACGGAGTGATATTTATTTTATATGTAATCAAAGCGATGGAATTCTTTTCTCCTTTTGAAATAAAAAAGTATATAAATGAAACGCCACAAACAAATCACGCACAGTCAACTTTCTTTCAAACACTTTTTCGACATGGAGTGAGGGGGGAGAGAGAGAGAGAAAACGTTGTCGTTAACTCACCCCCGTTACTATTATTATTATTCTTGCTTCGGCGAAAAACAAAGTTTATACACTGTTCTCATTTTTTGTTCCTTTATAATATTAATAATAATAATGATTAATAATAATAATAATGATAATAATAATCATGCGCTATACGAACCTCGTTTATACTTGCTTTCTTTTTTTTCATTTTGTTATTGTTTTCAATACAAGAAGGAAAAAGAAAATCAACAACAAAAATAAAGAATAAACATGCTAATCGTTATTCAAATATACACGTGTTTTTTTTGTTATACCTCGCATAGTATGCATGTTTGTATTTTTTCATGGTTTTTTTTTTTAATATTTTTTGTTTAGCTATGAGAAATAATAGCAGAATATATGTTATGTAATATTTAATAAGAATATATAATTTACGGGGCCCACGTATGTTTTATTTTATTTAAATCTTTCTTTCAGCTACATTGATAAGTGTTAAGAACTTTTTTGCTTTACTTTATTAATATTATATTTGTGTTCACTATCATTTTATGTACTTTTAATTATATTTATGTATACAAGCAAAAAACTATGGGTTATAATGATAAAAAAACGTTTTTACGATTCGTGAAAGATCTCGAAAATATCAGAGACCGAGATTCCCTCTTTCGCTTCATCATCACCATTCTCATCTTCATCTCATTTTCTTTCTCCTGTATCGCAAAAATCCGTATGAAAAGAAACTACAACAGCGAGCAAAAGCTGTTAGAAACAAAGGAATCAATTCGACATTATCATTTTGATACATCCAAACCACAACTATGCAAAATAAAAGACGTATACGATAAAATAAAATTCACTTAATAATGTTTTTTCGAATTTTTCATTTTCATCAATCATTCAAAGCAAAATTGTCAATGATTTTAATTTATTTTAAAGCATCGTCTATCGCTCGATGATATATTATAGAAAGAAACAAAAGGAGAAAATAGCGCTGGTTATTACGGGGGACGAAAAATTTTCTTTTTTGAATTAAATCGACGAACTATATGAAATTATATTTAATAATGTTAGTAATCTGCGAGTCAAATTATACGACTGTGCCATCAAAACTATCGAAATAATAATAATAATAATGCATATATAATAGAAATAATAGTAACATTAGCAGTAATCATAAGAGAAAAAGCACAGTCGATGGTATTAAAAGGAGATTTTGTTTCTCAGGCGTTCAAAGAAACGCGTATTCATATTGTTTATCATGTGTTTCTTTTTCCCTCAGCGGGGACAAAATTGCAGACATTTTATAAAGACTGCGAATCCCGAACCATTCCTCACACTTATTCGCATTTGTTTGCTTTTTGTTTTTCCCTTTGATTTCGTCATCTGCTTTCAGAAGAAATATCAATACCTTTTTTTATTATCATTAAAGTTTCACGTTGAGATTTTGTTTATATGATTATTATGAAATTTTATATCGGTTCCATACACACCATGACGTAGAATGTCTGAAAAAGATGTTGGGTTTACAAATACAATATCATCATTTGTATCATTTCTTTGACATCATCATACGAAGAGTATTCCTGTGGGCCCCATTTTATGTTTTTCTATACTCATACAACGAAAATCAGGCATGAGTTTCTTTTCCTCGCTCGCCTGTTTTACAGTTTTATTATTCATTTTCCATTTTGTTTGTTTTTACTTCTTCTTTTTTATTTTTCTTCATTTATTATTCATATGTCGTTAAGTTTCACTTTGTTTTTATTTTTCCATTGTTATTATGACTTTATGCAAGTTTTTCTCTCGTTACATACATATTATGAGTTTTTGGTTTTCAACGTTTCTGCTCTGCTGTATTCAATGTGGATTTTTTTGTTTTTTATTCAAAGGATTCCGTTATTTTATATATGTGGATAAATTATTTCGTGTTTATATTATTATTATTTCATTGCATACTCATATCAGCGCAGCAGCAACTGATTACGTATCTGTTGTATCGTGGCATTTTTATTTCATATTACTGTTTGTCAAGAGAATGATTTCTCGGAAAGAAAATCATCTGAACCTTACGGAAAGCGTAAAGTGACATTTCATTTTACCTTTACTCGATTTATTACCCTTTAATTCATCCGTCAGATCAAGAAAGTCTGCTTCTAGTACGTGTCAACTTTTCATGATATTATTAATCAACCCCTATGAGATTTAGCAAATGGAATTCAAAATCGAAACATGATACGTATATTTTTTGTTTCTCTTCACGCGAATGGGTCGCTGATTCGAAATTCGTAAAGCGAGATTTCCAACTCCCCTCTTTTTCATACGTATATCACGTCGCGATTTTATTTATTTTTACAAGCGGCAATGATACAGGGCTAATAGGAAACTGAATAGATGATAGTTTATGATTAAGTAGTAGTAGTAGTAATAGTAGTAGTAGTAGTATTCAGGAAGAAACCCCATTGTTAATTATTCTCATATGCTCGGCGCACATCGAAGCTGACATCAGAGGTACAATTCATTTTCTGATTTTATGTTTCTCTTCTGTTATAACATTATTGGCCTTTCCTGAGATCCCTCGGGGACTCAGGAAAATAAAAGAATTTGTTTTTTCTCTCGGCAACATTATACTTTTCATCCCGGATGTTTTAATATATATATACACAGATGTATATAAGTCATCCAAAGCACTTCCAGATTTGTCTCTTCAAGATCTTGCTCTTCTCTTCATCAGGCTCTTTTTTTTATCCCGTCATTTTTTTTTTACTCTCAAGTAATATAAAGTTTCTCTTTGTCTTAATGCATTTTAAGCAATAACAAATCTACAAAAATATAACATTTCTTTTTTTTTTTTTTTAATCTTATCATTCTCATTATATTATTTCAATAAATGTTTCTTCTCTTTACCGCCGCACTTAGACACATATTTCTCTCTGCCTTTCATTTTTGTTTCTCTTCTGTTTCTTATTTTGTTATTACTCTTACGTAGGTACGTTTAATAATCGGGTTTTTTGCCGTGCTGTCTTAGACTTTTTCTTTCACTCTTTTGTTTGTTCCTTAAATATATATATATATATATATATGTATATATATTTCTGATTTTATCATCATCAAGGCCTACTTTACAAAAGAATTCATTAAAAAGAGATTTTTGAATTACAATATCACTTGAAATCCTGATTTTTCATCAATCATCGTCGTTATAAAAAAATCAACGTATTTCGATATTGTAATTCAAAAATTCATTATTCAGATCGATGGTAAATGTAGGGGGGCCGATAAATAAACTTCTTTGATCTTTGGTAGAAAGTCTTTTCCTTCGACTATTCTACTTCATAAATATTATACTTTGAACACAATCGTTTTTCCCCCACACGAACGATTGGATTTTATACATTTAATATATATACATATACATTATTATATGATCAATCACACTTTGTTGCTCTTAAATGATCATTCGTATGTACAATTAAAAAAGATATTATCCCTAGAATATGTTACTAATTGGGTGGAAAAGATAAATCAATTGAAATATTTATAAAGAACTTACTTTCTCTAAACTTACTAAATTCTTTGCAAATTCACTTCTGTCGATCGTTCAAACGACAATTGTCTTGTGAAAAGTAGAAAATATGAAATAAGCGATCGAATAACTCTATGCCTTCTTTCATACCTTTTATATTAATCAAACATGTGTTTTTATTTACGTCGAATTCATTGTACATAAACATAATAATTGATTCAATTTCACCGGGACAGTAATTACGATTCAAAACATTCAATAAAATTTTATAATCAATTATTACCAAAAGTCTAATGACGTAACTGATGCAACATTAATGAACAAAAGAGAATGATTGAACGTTTGTAATTCAAAACTCTTGTTCTTCCTTCATAAACGTCGATCGAAAGCAAAAAATATTAATACTTGGAAATATAAGAAAAGAAATGATGAATGATAAGAAAAACAAACAATGAGAATAGAATGTGGTAATAATTAATTACAATGAAATAAAACATTTGTAATGTTATTCCACCAAAATGTAACATATTTTCAATGAATATATGAGGTCTGCTGTAAAAGAAATCTTCTCCTCTATCATTTCAAAACCTTCAGACGAAATACCTTCCCTGTTATTTCTTGTTTTCTAACAATTTACAACCGACCCCAAGTCTTCGGATGTTCCTTAGAAACATCGTATCATGACTCAGCTCTCAATTTCAAATTCATTCATTCCTTATTATTCAACTCAACAGCAAATAAATATTTATGACCCTGATTGCACACATTCCACCAGCACACCGTCAACGAATGCAAATATAAAATGCTTAAACGAACAAGAGGAAGCATTTTATATGTATCGTATAAGTGTGATGTATGCAATATAACGTAACATCTCATTTCTATATATACACACACTTTGTCGTAGCTGTTCCGACAAAGTTACAATGATAAATAACTTATTCACAAAATTTATCTGTTCTTACACATAAACGTACATACATACACCGCAAGTTTTTCTACTCACCATCCGCTATGGATCGTGGTTAGAAAACCACGCGGTACGCACATATATAAATATATACATATGTACATGCATGTATGTATTAATTGTTCATCCACCCTTTAAATGATCATTCACGCAACTACTCGATCATGCATATCGTATAACCGCATGCAAGCACAACACACGCACGCACGCACGCACCCACCCATCCATCCCTTACGTATAATACGCTAAATTCTATTCTAAATAATGTATAAATATATATTTTACCTATATGAAAAGCGTCAGTCTCCACGAACTATTGAAAATCTCAGTACTCTGTACCTTTATCTACGAGATTATATGAAAAAGAAAAGAATAGCTCATTATTCTCCTAAAGATTCTTTTCAAGGAACGGATTACTGAGGCTGTCAAAGCGAGCATTTCATATAATACCAGGAAAATATATATTTTATATTGTAAAAAAAATAATCACACCTCTTAAGAATTAAATATCTAGAATAGCAGCTGACCGTCTTGTTTTCTGATAGTAAAATTAGCGCACTAATCAGTCATGTTCATTCCCCAAAAAACGCTACGCACAAAATGAGTAGCATAAAGCACGATTTTTTGTTTCTTTCACTTTTTCTTGTTATAACAACACCGAATAGTACATTTGGCAGTGAGAACATCGTATTATGTATGTCGAAAACGGGTTACTCTGTTTTTGTTTGTTTCCAATGTCAAAAGGTAATTTCTTGAAACATTGTCAAAGTTTGTCACTATGTTTTGTTTTTTTTTTCTTTCTTTTTTTCTTTCTTTTCTAACGTTAGTTAAATTTTTGGCCCCATTAGAGCTTTACTATATACGTTGAGCCTTTGTGCACTCGACGAAAAATTGTAAAAATTGTATCATCATGTTTTTTATGAATATAATATATCAAGAACGACGAATGATTTTATGAAATTATTCGCGAAGTGATATTAAGATGAGAATTCAGAATAGTTTTTTTTTTCATCTGAAAAGGGATAGTCATTGTTATGTGTATGTGTAGTATGTAGAATGTAAAATAAACGAACCTTTTTTTAAAGTGCACAAATACTCATATATCTTATAATTGGTTGCAGTCTTCAAGTCACATCCGGGAGTATTTTGAAATGATATTTCGACGTTTCAAAGGAGAGCATTTAATTTTCGGTAGCAGCGACCGATGTGGCAAGAGATGCGTCCCCTTGGCCCTTCTCGATTCCTTTCCCATTCTCTACGGTTTCTTCGTATTGGGCCGCTACCGTTAAACCATCCTTAGATGCGCTTATCGTCAGGGATTCGCTAAATTTAAATTCATTCGTTAATACGTTTTCAATAATTCTTTATTGTGAATTATCAATTTCATGGTAAAACTTTCCTTCCACATTCGGGGTTGCTGCAACCGGGAAATTTCAACGGAATCTACCAATGAAATCACCAATGTAATGACCAAAATAAGAATGGAAGAAAATTTCCGATTGTAGCAACCATGACACTAAATTATCATGGGATTCTTATTTCTGTTTTATTTAAGGTAGTTCTCTGGCAATATTCAAAAAACAACCACACGAACGCTTTCATGGTTTTTTTCTTTGAAAATTTTTTTTCTTCAATCCGTTCATGACTTATGAGAGGCCATTTTGTTTCTTGTGAGATTTGAAAAACCTTTGCCTTGAAGATTTTTTATATTTCATCATCAGGACACTGCCACACACTTTTGTTTATGCGAATGCATTTTATTTGGAATAAAATGAGCTCCCATTTTTTAAGAAAAAAATTCGGCCTTGCTCCTCTACTCGACAATAATTTTTTTTAATTTGATTCTGAATATTGCTAGAGGACTACCTTAATAACAAAACATTAATATAGTGTTCTTGACAGAAATTTCAATAAATCTTTCCTTTCAACCCCTTCGCTGTTATCATTGCATTCTCTTTCACTTCAATTTTCTACAAAATTATCTCTTCAAATCTGAATCAATGGAATCAAAAAGATGCCAAAGAATCGTGGAAAGATGAAATTTTACAACTAAAAGGAGAATTGAAAACTACACCATATATTTACCATAAAAAAGTGATTTCAAACAATAAAAATGTGATACTTACGTGAAAGTAGTAATTCCATCAATCGCAGCACGGGTTTTGGCATCTCTCTTCTCTTGGTCTTTGCTCTTCTTAATGGTGGCCTTCTTTTTGCTGGTGGCCTAAAATAATGAAATTAAAATATTTCAAACTCACAAGTCGAAGTATAAACAAATGAATCAATAAAGAGAGAATATTTCTTTTCATTAATATCACTTTTATACCACCCTCACACTCATTTCTTCGTATCCAAAACTTGTTAAAAAGAAATTTAAATTGAAAACAAAATATTTTCTGTGAAGATTTTCCGAAATTTTCAATTCAATGAATGAAGAATAAATCTTGCATGAAAGTTAGATTTGACGTGATATTCGTGTAAAATACAAACTAATCTCTTCATACAGCGAATAAAGATGTTGCATAAAAATTCACAAATTTTTACGATAAGACATTTCTAATGAAGTGAAAAAAATTGTTAAGCGTAGCATCTTACCTTCATCTGAGTCTTCTTGCCACGCGTACCTATCTGAGGTCGAGCAGCTCCACGTGTTTGAAACGTTGGTCTGTTGAAGGGTGTGATCCCTCGTGTAAAAGCTAGGTGCTGTTTAATGCCACCGATTGAAGTCACCTGTGAAAATCGATTTCAAGATGATGACCATATTCTTCAAAAATGGATAATTATTCATTTTCTTCATCGTTAAGATGATAGAAATATCAAAAGATTTTAAAAGTTTCAAACTATTGCAGTATAGAGATTCGTGAATTAATTGAAAATATAATATCACGATGAAGTGACTTACTGCTTTTTGTTTTACCTTCTTTCGAGAACAAATTATTGGAAATTCACGATTTGAATAGAAACTTTTAAAAGTGAACTTATAAATGAATTCATACCTGTGGTGCGAGACGTCCACGCGGATGTCCTTGTAACGGTTGTGGTAAACGATTCGGTTGCCCATAATTCGGACCCCATTGACCCACAACAACTCCAGCTATCTCCAACTGTCCTCCACGCGATGGTATAGGTCGACGCATCAATCCGCGTTGCGGTATTGTGGTTACCCCACGACCTCTCATCAATCCGTCATTGATGCAACCAGCAGGCAAAATATTTTGAGGCATCGGAACGCGAATACCTGTAGCAAATTCATTTATCTATCATTATTCATCTCTGAACGCTCTTTCAAATTAAAATAAAAAAATGATCAAGTTACAACAACAATTCGATTAGAGAAGACATTTTCAATTATTATTTACATTCTCATTAGAAAATACAATTGTAAATTCTAAAATTATAGCAGTTTCGAGATTCGCAGAGTTTAATCGAAATAAATACTACGAAGCAATGTTCTGCAATTCATTCTCCCTTCCATCCGAATACAACAAATCACAAAAAAAGATTGTGATCTGTGAAGACAACCAGAAGAGTTTTTTGATCACAACTTTGAAAAATGTAAGCATCCGAATGCCAAAAAGTAAGTGGGTAGAATTGGATGGAAGCAGTGCAAGATTCATAATTCGAGACTAATTTTGTTGAAAAATAATTTGATGAGATGTAAACTATGAATGTACTCACCAGTGGTAGCAACAGAAGGCAAAGGAATTCGTGCAAACACCGCATTTACACCCTCTAATATAGCTTTGCGCATTCTTTCCACTTTAACAACACGATCGATATGGCCACTACAAAGCTCTAATAAATTTTTAGCGACGGTAGCACGTGCCAAAGTATGATGGAACAATTTTCCGTCAAAATACAACCATGGACAACACATCAACCAAGGGATAGGTGCGCCACAAGCGTCGTTTGCCAAAAGAGCAGTTTCCACTCCAGCCATGAATAAAGTTGCCAGTTGAACACCTCTAGCCGTCACCAAAGGAAGCTGAATAAATAAAAATTCATATACATGAAATATACAAGTATTTTAAAAACGTTGTTCTTATTGAACGAATTTTACCTGTAAATCTTGTAAATATTGTGCATTCATGAGCTCAGAAGAGAAAGCTTGAGCGATAAAAGCATCTAACTCTTGACGGCGTAAAATTTTGATTTTATCGGAGAAAGACATAATGTATCTGCAATTCAATTTGTCATTTTCAACATGTTACAATTGTTTCAATCGCATTGAATTATTCGTGAAATAATTTACCTCAATACACAAGCCATGACTAAAAGATGTTGCGGTACGTAAGATGTGTTCAACATTAGAGGCGTATCTGACCTCATGCATGTTAAAAACCCTCTTAATCTACGTCTTTTGTCATCTATGCCAGTGCTGAAAGTGATTCATTGATTCGTTAGATAAAATTCAAGTACGAGTATTATTTAAAAATGTTTTTTTTTATACAAACTCACCCAAACCATAATCTTTGAATCGTAGGCACACCCCAGCCAATTTGTTCTGCTTTCACCAAATCAGGTGCTTGATAGGGGTTAGACTTAGACCACACCCATTCTTTTATTATAACATCTGGGACTTCAATTTTTTCATTCTCTGCGTAAAAGATCAAAATTTGTAAAAAAAATGATAAATCAACAATAGGCATGTTTAGATTTAATCGTACACTGACCTCCTTTTTCTTTACTCTTTGTGGCCAAATATATTCTGTGATGGAGATTGAACAGTATGGCATATACCATTTGTCGAACGGGTCTGTAAATGAGATGAATAGATGGGAATTCTCTATGATTTTCATCTTCTAAAAGGACTGGCAGTTTAATTTCTCCAGCGATTAGAATTTGATAGATGTAAGGAGACATTAATCCTTTTTGATGACGTTCCGATGCGGTACGCATCACTTCTGGAACTGTTGTTGGAATGTTAGCTGATTTTTCTATTTGTTTAGAAGCGTCCGTGGTGTGAGATGGAGAGGTTGCCGAGGAACCACTGCTCGAACTGGATGAGCTTATCAACAGATTGTTATGAGTACCGTTAACGGCATGACCGTTCGAGGCTTGTTCTTCTACAGGTTTAGCGGTATCGGCACCCTCTTGTCCTTGAATATTCGGTGGATCGATAACAATTTGTGGTGCTGATTTTGCATTAGCTGTCGCCTGTTTGTAAGCATTCAAACTTTCACGTTCACTTTCTGCGGTTTCCGAAGCAAATCGAGAAGTTTCCATCTTGGGTTCGTTTTCCAATGTTGATTGAGCTTCACCTGAATTGGGTTGTGCCGATGCATTCGGTTTTACGTCAACTTTAACACCTTTGGGTTGTTTCACTGGTTTGTAGTGTAAAAATCCTTCTTTCGTTCCGTTTATGTAATATTGAATAGATTGTCTTAATTTAGCGCATCTTGGATCGGATAATGCTCCAAAAACTTTCTGCAAAACTACATCCAATTCTGTACTGGGAAGATCTTTAACAAAATTAGCGATAGCTTTGATTTTTTGTTCAATATTCATTTTAATCGCATTAACGTTGATCTTATAATAGAATTCAAATAATTCATGTTCCGGTAGAATGTAATTTCCAAGAAGAGCAGCCAGCAGGCACAATCTGTCGCTTGGAATATTCAATGCTTTGGTGATCTCTGGAATTATATATTCTTTTGTGTCGAGAGATCCCTTGTAGGTAAGTTTCAATTGTTCGGAAGAAAAGTATCTTGGAGGATCAAAAGCAGCATATTCTGCGTCATCTGCTATTAATCCATGGAAATTATTTTCTCTACAATATGCTATGACTTCCTGGTGATGGTCGTCCATGCTGCTCAACTGTTTAAACAAATTATTAATATTTTTATTTGGATTTTGAAAAATCTATGAAATGATAGAACTTACTACTGTGACGTTTAAATGCCTAAGAGCCATACGGAGACTGGTTCTCAAACAAACGGGTGGAGTCCACCAAATTTTTGGAGGAGGTGTGCCTTTAGTGGTTATATGCTTCAACACCTGTAACGTAATAAATTGTTAATACGAATTATTACATACATTAGCGATGTAATCGAGTAATAAATGACGCGACTCACATTATTCACTTTCAATCGCACTTGTAATTGATTCTGAATCCAATCGGCGCGTCTGGCAGCTTCGAAAGATCCATTGAAAAATACAGCCAATTCTAATCCTGCCAAATCTGTTGCTTGTATGAGAACAGCTAAAAATTGTAGCATACGATTCCACTGTCCTCCACAAGCCCAATCTAAAGCAATTATATTCAAATATTGAATTAAATTCTCTTGTTACGACCAAATTTTATGTAATTTACTAAAAAAAAATCAGTCTTAAAACTAATGGTCAAGTGCTAAAGCATCTCAAACTAAGCGGCATCCGAATGCTGCTCTGGCTTGATAAAATCTGAGATTTCAAAATGCTATTAACGATAGTATGGAAATTTACCTGAAAAATAGCCACCGTATAATCTGTCTAAACAACATTCTCCGTCGAGAACCAATCTCAATTGAGGAACAGAATGTGGTTGTTGTCCTTTGATTACACGATTGCGTTGACGTTGATTCATAGTACGTGCAATTTTCAATAAATCTACGACCGCTGTACCCCCTGGTACGCAATTACTTTCCAAAAAAGTTTGCAGATCTTGGATACCCATTTTTTCAAAATTTTATCTTCACGATATTATACAATTGATGACAATCGATCAAATTTTTGTGGTTTTGAAGGTTATTATTTTCATGCATATATATGCATAAATTTATGCATAGATGTTTGATTTTTAGATGAATAATTGTAATATCGTTTCCTTAGGACATGAAGAAACCTGATTTGAATTTCAACAGTGTTAACCTGAAAAGAAATAGTAGCCATTTTATTAAATATACATACTCTGCCAAATTGGAGTATGTTATCTTATTTATGTACATATATATATACATCAAGAGACATTACAACAATCGTGTCAAGAGAAAATCATTTCGATGTATCTTTGTCTTTTTGTACATCAAGACATCGATAATTACACAATTAAAAATAATTCTAACTGACAGACTTCTGACCGTTTCTAAGAATAATTACCTTCTGTAATGAAAAAATTCTTTGAAATATCAAAGACGAGTAACGAGAGACGAGTCATTCGATATAAGCAATTGAAAAAATCTGTTGAAGATCTGATGCGTATATTACAAAGTTGACGATAATTGTTCATAATCAATTGAATAAAAAAACATAAATCTCCAAGTTTGTCATATTTTATGTAGGAAGTGCACTGACGCCATTTATGTGGCTTCGTAACCACTATTGACCATTTTTAAAAGCTTTCGTCATTACAGGACGAAAGCTTTGATTCTTTCCCGTTGAAAATCATGCAGAATCCATTCAAAAACAAGAAACATAGGAAATGATACGAATTCATTTACAACGGATTGATCGAGACAAATATGTAAGAATCATTAATATACCGGCATGGCGAGTTCACCTCTTCTCTTTTGTCGGAACAAATTCTTACGCAAGGAATTCGTGCGGTTTCGCGACCAATGTTCTCTACGAACGATACCGTACGAATTCTCGTAAAAACTAAGATACAATCATTTATTTGGCGATTTATTCAATACTTACGTTAAATTAGCAAGAATCATTGTGGCCCCAAAGAAACACAAAACACTCGGACTTTGATAGTAGATGACGTCGGTCGGATTCGAAAACGGAAATGAGGACTCGGCCGCGCTCGTGTATCTTAGACTGTTTGGCCTGGTTTCAACGGAAATACTCATTCTCCATTGATCGAATCCAACGGAAATGCGATACATCTGCCGGAAGTAGTTAACGTAGTATAACTTTGAAAATTATTATTCATTTCTTTGAAATTTTGTGTAAATATATATTCAAAAAAATGAATTTTTCGTTAGGTTACGAATCCACCACAGAGAAATATGTATACAAAATACACGATGTAACCAAACAAACAACTTTATTCGAAAGAAAATTATTTTGGACTTGCGCAAATTTTATAAAAATAATAAGAAAACATTGTAAGTTTCAAATATCTGTTTTCATTATATTTTAATTTAATACATTCTCATATACAAAACATCCATGCATGACACATACGTTACATATCACACCTTTAACTTTCAGTCAGTGCTCTTTCAATGATAATTCTCTGGAATAAAATATTTGGAAGATATGAAAATAGAATAAATTAATTTATCGATAATAAAGCTACCAAAGAATGACAGAAGAATTTTATCTATTGTAAGAATAAAAAAGAAAAGTGTTCTGCGATCAAGAGCATAATTCAAATTTCAAACACACAACATTTCAGTACATAATTAATAAACATAAAAAAAAACATTCGATAGTACAAACGAGTAATAACTAATATACTCTGTACATTAAAAATTGTTTATAAGTTTGCAACAATCACAGTCGCATTGAGATGAAGTTTCAGGGTTTCACTATACACTGTATAGCTAATTCACTGCACCATATTAAGTCTTTGCTTCTATCCTTTTTGTACATTAATTTCATGATTTATGAATTATAATTCATCGTGGTTATCCTCATCTTCCTTATTCTCTTCCTCGGCATCCACGTCGGATGTTGTATGCGCGGTAGAGTCTTCATTTTCCTCGTACTCTTCTTCCTCAGGTACTTCGTCGAGAGGAATGCCTAGAGTTTTCCTCATCAAATGTTCGACGCTCTCGGCAAAGCTAGCAGTTTCTCTGAGCATATAACCGGACCGAAGAGTCGCAGTTTTGAACATCATAACGGCAATATCTTTGGCCGTTTGATCAGCGGAATCGTTCTCCACTCTGCGTAAAAGTTCTCGAATGAGCGGATGTCTTGGATTGATTTCAAGGGTCTTCTTTTGATTCAGATAATAAGTCTTTTGTGGATCATCAGTCTTTTGATGAGCATTCGAAAGAGCCAATCTTTCCATATTTCCAGTCCATCCGAACATACTAGCCACGAGAGCGCATGGCGAATCGGTGAGACGTTCAGATATCTGTGCCTTGCTGATATCGTCTTTAAGAATATCGGCCAGCCATGTGGTCAATGTTTTGAATCGAGTCTTCATTTCTTCCGTGCGTTCTTTGGCTTTTTCATCCTCGTCCATAGTGAAACCTTCTTTCGCGACGTTTTGGAATTTCTTGCCATCGAATTCGGGTAAGTTGGAGATAGCGTATTCGTCCACCGCTTCGATCAAGTACAAAACTTCGTATCCTTTCTTCTCAAGCCTTTCGATGAAAGGTGATTTTTTCACCTCATCCAAGGATGCACCGGCGATATAATAGATGTGTTTTTGGTTTGGTTTCATACGAGAAACGTATTCCTCCAACGAGGTCAGTCCTTCCTGAGTGGAGGAGCGGAAACGCAAGAGTTTCGACAATCTCGATCTGTTCGAAGGATCCTCGACTATTCCCATTTTCACATTGGTGCTATATTCTTTCCAGAATTTCTCATAATCGCTAGGAGAGATCTTCTTGATCATATCCAAAACTTTTCTGATCAGTTTCTTTTTAATGATTTTCATTAATTTATGTTGTTGCAAGTTCTCTCTGGATACGTTAAGTGGGAGATCATCGCTGTCCACGATACCGCGAATAAAGTTCAAGTACGCCGGCATCAAATCTTTGAATTGATCGGTGATGAAAACTCTTCTGACGTACAATTTGATGTTGTCCGCGCTTGTTCCGTAGCGATTGAAACTGTCACCCGGTTGAACTTTGGGAATGTACAAGAGGGATTTGAAACTGACCTCACCTTCCGCGAAGAAATGAATTTTCGCAAGAGGATCTTCGGAATCTTTGGTCAATGTTTTGTAAAATTCATTATAGTCTTTGTCGGTTACGTTGGATGGTTGTTGAGTCCAAATTGGTTTCGCGTCGTTCAATAATTCCCAATCCCATATGGTTTTATCAACCTTTTTAGGTTTCTTCTCTTCCTCAACGGCATCTTCTACTTTACCCTCTTCCTCTTCATCCGTTGTTTTATCTTCACTTTCAGATTCTGTGTCATCCGTACTCTTCTTTGCATCCTCAGCCGCTGCTTCGTCTTCTTCTTCCGCATCAACTTGGATGGTTTTACTAGTCCACAAATATATGGGGAAATTGATGAATTGGGAGTACTTTTTGATCAAATTTCTAATTGTGTCTTCTTCCAAATAGTCTAAAGCTTCATCTTTCATGTGCAAGCTATAACAAAAAGATATTTCAAATTCAATGTCACAAACGCAAGAGACATATGGTATTTTATATATCTCTTCGAAGAATTTCTTACCTGATAGTGGTTCCTCTCTTCAGAGTATCTCCTCTGGGATCTTCGATGATATTATAGCTGCCGCTATCGGATTCCCATATGTATTGTTTATCGTCGTTATGTTTGGTAGTAACGACTACTCTGTGAGCTACTAAGAAAGCAGAATAGAATCCAACACCGAACTGTCCGATCATATCGTTCGCTTCTTGTCCTCTAGAAGCATTCTGCATTTTGCTCAAAAATTCTGCTGTTCCAGATTTAGCTATCGTTCCAAGATTATTGATCAATTCCTGCTTGGTCATACCGATACCGGAATCAGTGATACTCAATACTTTGTTGTCCTTATCAGCCTTTATCCTAATAGCTAATTCAGGATTTGCCTTTAGAGCATCTCTCTCGGTAAGAGATAACAATCTGATTTTGTCCAACGCGTCGGATGCATTGGAAATCAATTCTCTGAGGAATATCTCTTTGTTGTGGTAAAGAGAGTTGATAATCAATTTCATCAACTGATTCACTTCGCTCTTGTACGAATATTTCTCAGCATTTTTAATCAATGCATGAATTTGTGCGTCGGTCAAACCATCTATCTTTATCGCTTCCTTTTCTCTGTCAACAACATCCGCATCTAATGAAAAAAAAAAAAAACGAATTTTCTAGTCAGTGCACGCCTATGGAGACATATATCAGAAGATATTGTCTTGACATAAGGATTTTCAAACCGAATATACAGATGCAAATTAATTAGAAAAAAAATCTAACCTGTTCGCAATGCTTCCCGACTTTCTCCATGATCCTTTTCGACGGTTCCAACGTTCTCTGGAACTCGATCGTCCGCTTTCACGAATCCTAATATAAAATTTCCAAAAAATATACATATTATTCGTCATCGAGAAACCACCCCCTGACACGAAATCAATGTAATTTGTGAAAGAAAATGCCTCTCTTACCTGCCAAGAAACACAATCCCACTATCAATATCGCGAGTTTTTTCATTGTTACGATTTTGAGAAATTAATTAAACGAATGTACGCTAAAAGCGTAAACTCTTCTTTTTTGAAAAACCACTCTCGGTAGCACTTTGTCTCGCCGACCGTACTTGACTGTCACGTATTCTAAGCAGACATGACATATACCAAACTATCGTCCAATAGCCTGTAACCACGCAATGAGGGTCGACCAATCAAAATTCAGCCGGTGGCAGACCTTTCCAAATGTCGTATTTTCATTGGTTCATTTGTTATCCATACAAATATATGTATTCCAGAATATTCCCTCTTCTGTTTTGGATTTTAAATCGTATACAGATTACCTACCGCGTTTAACACATTTATCGACCTTAGATAAAACAGATTAGTGCGCACGTGTTTCAAAAAGTAGAAAAAGTCGGACTGCACTATCCCTGTAAGAAAGAAATCATTACAAAAGTTTTTCAATTGAGAAATATGCAGATTGACAATTGACGACATCCGAAAATTGAATGATTTTGTTTTTACAGGGATGAAAATCTAAATTTGTCGAAAAAAAAATATACATGGCTTTCGAGCAGGATCTGATTGTACAAAAATTGAAATTATTTCCATTGAACAGAAAATTTCCAAACATTTTATAGACCATAAATCCCAGAAAAAAATATCTCACGCAAAATCCTTAGATATAATGACACAATTTTGGAAAATATTTTTCAATTAACTTCCAGAACTTACAAAATCATTTTTCTCTACAATCTAAATTTCTTGCAGCGAAAAATTCACTCTTGAGGAGTGAAAATATTGCAAGTCCAAGAAGAATGAGATTCCACTCCATATGAATGAATTTCCACTCTACCAGAGTGCAGTGCAGTATTTTCACTCTTTGGGAATAGATTTTGACTCCAAGAAATTTAGAAAGTATAAAGAATTGATAAAGGAACTCTAATGATTGCGGTAAACGTACAGAATTCCAATTGAAACTGATTAATATACCCAATAGATGTGATTTTTGTAACCAGGATTTATTCATTTAAAATGAACAATGTGTACAAAAATTATATTTTCCTATGAATGATCATACAAAAATAGATATCCCATAAAAACGATAATTATTGAATATTTCTCAAAGGTGAAATTTGTATTTTGTTTTCAAAATGTCATCGCAGCAGCACAGTTTATATTCATCCTCCCATTTCGATAGTATTCGTTTCCTTGTAACTCGAGCTGTAATTTGATATCTCAGCCACCACGATATGCTACTTTAAATAGAAATAATAATATTCGAATAGAACAATGCTCGGATGTAAAAATCGATTCTGCCTCGCCTTTATTACAACACATATTCATAATGAGCTTGTATGAGTTTGGTATAATGATTTTGCAAAGGAGAACACCAGTTACACGTGCTTTTAATCAATTTCGTTGCTAGAGAATATTGAATGAATCAGACATTAAGTCATACTGCACATGTTTCTAATTTTTTGATTATTGTTTTATGACAAGACAAAGTGTTTTGTAAGAAATTATCCAATTGTATAACTTTGTCACGAAAAGTGAACTTTCTTAGTCGTTCTGGTTTGATCCATACATCGCTGGATCATACTCTCTAAATTTCTTGGAGTGAAAATACTGCAAGTTGTGCAAGTACTGCTAATGGAGTGGAATTTCACTCTTGTTGGACTTGCAGATTCTTTCACCCTTTATCCGGATTTATGGCAAGCTCTTACGATCTTTGAACTTGGCCCGTCCATGGCGGATGACTGAACCATAATTTGAATGATAATAATTTGTCGTTTCAATTTTCGAAATATCAGACCAAGATGTTTGTTCACATTAAAAATCCATCAAAATTCTATTTGATCATTTGACAATGAGATTTAGCGAAATTTAATAGACTTTTATGATAAAAAAAAATCCATTGGATCCGACTAAACCTCATTCGATATTATCATTCCACTTTAAATCCATTAACTATCATGGTGAAAAACATAGAGCGTGTGAAGCGTGTATGGCTGTCCCCGTGCGGGAAAATTTGGAGAATTATATATAAGTTTTCCATCTCTTTTCGAATAGATCGATCAAAAAACAGATGATTTGAAAAAAGTGAAGCGGTGTTCTTTCACCAGGAAAATAAATTTATTCATGCTATGAATTAACAAATCTCAATGAATATTCGTGAACGTTTGTAATTTGGTCCTCTTAGAGGAGAAAAGTGTAAAAAATGATTCCTCAAGATGAAATTATCCTAACCCGGGTGAAGTAATTTCTGGTAGTGGTTTTCTAGCGCTAATCAGGTGCTGATCAAGGCCTAACGAGACCCGAAGAGGCCTCATCAAGCCCAGAACTGCGCAGAAAACGAGAGAGAGAGTGGCCCTTCTTTATCAAGTTCCAAATTTTTCTTTTCTCCCGAATAGTTTACCCCTCAAGTAGTACGTCTTGATGAAATATCAGGTCAACTTGATAATAATTTCCAGCCAGGGTTAGCTGCATAATGTATACCGATTATTATCCAATCGATACATAAAATTCTGTTAAAATCATTAAAATTCATTATCGATTGAATTTCTCTCGATCATAAAACTTATCCAATTGATAAGCTTGATTTGCATATGCGCAGATATCGAATTATATTACGTAACATAGGGGTATAGAATAGATTCAAGCACACGTACATGAGGTAAAGTGTGTACATCTGATTGACCACGCGTGAAATACTTCATTTTTTTTAACCGATGCGCGTGTTGTGACATATCGGTTGTTATGGATACGTGTCGAGACAGGGAATAGCACATACACTTAAACGGATTCATGCCTTCACATATGGGTAAACTAACCATACAATGTTACTTTCAAAGTGGATAAAAAAGGCGTGGGAGGATGTATATATGTCCACACATATGAACCATGTGTATAGTACTACGTTAGGACGATCCTTCGTCAAGAGCGAACGCTTTGTCATTCATTTTCCTGTCTCCTTCCGAGTTCGATCATTTGTTATTACTTATTTTTCCTCATTCCTCCAGCAATCAATTGACTCTTTTTAGTTTTCTTTTCCATCTTTGTCTCATCTTCTTTATCGTGAAAATAAGAAACGGTCGGATAAATCGATCAGTCGAGTGCACGTGTGCGATCTCCGTTCAACGGGGAGAGCTCGATAATTCATTTTCGGTCGAATTCTGCGGTGAGTGAGTTTTAAAGGTATTTCTCGTATTTCGTAGTTTAGTCTCGATCAACAATCAAATAATAAAAAAAAATGTTTGGAATATTCGGGGTTTCTTACTCTATTGCAATTTTGCCATTTCCTACACTGTAGAAAATTTCTATGGGAAACTTCACATAAATATTCGGAAGTAATTAACTGCAAAATGATAGTAAAAATCCCATAAAGTTTGAAATTTCCAGTCAAATTTATGGGAAATTTCATATACATGAATTTTCCCGAATGCTGCGTATAGGAAAATTCCGATTATTTTTTACAGTGTATATTTTTGAATTCACGCGAATGTAAAAAAGAAAATCAATATATTTACTGGTTTGTTGATGGCGAGAATTGAATGCAGTTTAAAAGATCGTTGACCACGTACAAAGTTACCGATTCTGCCAGTTCGAACAATGATTTGACTCAGCATCGATTCAAACTTGAATCAGCATTGATCAGCATTAAACCAAGCTCGTGCCCAGACGTCACAATTGAGACAATGTTATCATTTTCAGCCTTGGTCAAGCTTTCTTCCAAGGCTTCACCGATGTTTTCCAGTGCTGGGTCAAACTCGCGCCCATAGTGAATTAAAGACTTTTCAAAATAAACCTGATATTGTAATATTAAAATTTGAAGAATAAATATTACAGTGAATTTGAGAGTCGCTCCAAGAAATCCAGACAATATTTTTTCTATATATACTCAATGAATATGCACTTGAATGCATAGAGGATGAAATAAGTATGTCCCCACATCGAATTTAATTTGTAGAATTTGTCAATCAATTATATAAAAATCATACAAAATCCTGTTTTGAAAAAGAATTGTGTAGAATTGTATAAAAACTCACATGGAAATATAGTGTTTTCATCCACCTTATCGGTCTGACTACTTCTGTATTATTCTACTTATTCCCAGTGTAACCTTCAGAATCAATATAATTCCCTTCAGATCTATGAAATATGGTTTTACCAGTTCAAATTCAAATCATACTCAAAAAATTTCATAGAAAATTTTAAATTTATAGATTCACACTATGTGAGACTTTACTGCAATGGTCAGTTAATATTCACTGATTCTGCATTGCTTTACAGTGGTCGATTTTTCCCTGCAATTAGCAAAATTTCACTGTTTTAAATTTGGAAAGCAACAATCCCTTTTTTCTCCCTGAGTTCCACAGGAAGGCGAAATAGGTGTCCTTTACTTATGCATTAAAATGAGGAAACTAAATATGGAATGAAAATATAGATTGCACGTATTCCAGAGTAACTCAGAAAAATAGTGAAACGCTGAAAAAGTTCACAAAACAACTTTCGAATAAAATTAACTTCTTTTCGAATGCTAAACCCACGGATAAGTCATAAATAAACAAACTTGACCTCTGCTGGACATCCCTGTAACACTTTTTGAACTACACCACACATTGTCTGGACAGCGCATTCCAACATTAATGGATATCGAGTACTTTCAAATCGATTGCGCCCAGATATAAGGTCATTGCGATGTCAATATTGCGACTTGATACTCGTGTATGGGGTTTCGTTGGAACAACTGTATCGTTCACACTGGTACACTGTTACAACATTCATTTCATGGTAACGGTAATTGCTCTTTGAATATGATATTGTCTCATTCTTATAAAAAGTTAATGAATTCGAGACAATTCAATATTCTTCCAATATCGAAGAATCATTCGGCGATTGAATATCAATGAATAAATCGTTTGTCAAATGTCGAAGGAGTTGAAAATTTTGTGGCCACAGTTGAAGAATCACTGTCGTAGCTAAAAAGATTGCTGTGATAGCGATTAGATTGTTGTCACAGCAAAACATTTGCTTCTCCAGCAAAATCAGATTTCAAGAAATCAGCAAAATCAGATTTCAAGAAATCAGCAAAAGATTTCAGAGTTTAAGGGTGGAGGGAATTCTTATTAGCTGAATTCGTTGAAACTTCTGAAAAAGCCAATCAATATCTTTTTTCCACTCGTAGCAAATAATAATTCACTTATCGAATTCATCCAAGGCTATGATTTCACAATAATTGCAATTGTCAATAAAAAAAACATCGATTCTTTGGATCAAAAAATAAAGTTTCTCTTTTTTTCATTTCGATTCAATGAGAAACTATCAATGTCTGATCTATGTTCGTGACTTCAAATATGTGGAAATTATTCAAATCGCACAATACATCAAGTCTCATATCATGCAAGTAGAAAAATATGAAGTTTCAAAACGCCGTAAGCGACCCCCAAGTCTCTTTTGACAACAAAAAAATCAGAAAACACTTGTTATATATAAAATAAGAAGCACCCTAATATAAATGTTGTGAAATTATTTTTGAGGACAAAATTTCACAAATGCAGAAAAATTTTCAGGATTATATATACAATTCCATATAAATTTATGAGTATTTGAATGAGTGGAAAATAATTCGAAATTCGTTCATTATTTCATCCATTTTGAATCAACTGACGTAACCGTATGATACAGTAACCTTGATTATTCCCTTCTCCAACTTCTCTTGAAACGATGTTCTTTCATAACCGTTCCATGTCCGTCCTTTCGTGTACTACTCTCATCTCTGTTCATCTTGGTACTGTTCGACTCTTTCCAAGGTGTATCAGACTTATGAGTCAGGTATCACGTGATTCCATGACGTGTTTCACTTTCAGGGATGTTCCACAGACCGCAGAGTGCAACGACTAGACAGGAGATTGAAATGATCAATAAGGCCCAACGGGCCATACATTCAACCACGGATTCTATCGAGAAACTACGTCTGCTCTGCCTATCCAGGGGTGCCAATGGCATCCTGGGTTTGGGTAGGTAAGTGTCAAAAGTATTATGTTTCTCGTCATTTCATTTTTATCGTTCTATCTTGTGTTACAAAGTGTATTAAATTTATCTGCAACAAGTGCACGAAAGCGCACAGAGGATTTTAATTATCGAATTCGTTGTTGCGCACAACTGAAGCAAAGACGAACGATATCGATATTATCGATACTTTTATATAAAATATTTATCAAATTCCTATTGAAATTTTATAATAATTATAGTACATCTGTTTGAACTGAGGTCAATGTTTCTTACTCGATACATTACCATTTCAGATTTTGGTGGTTCAGAACATTCGATAAACGTTCATCAAACCTATAATAAAACTATGAAAATTTTGAGATTCATTGAATGTGAATTTTTCTAAAATCAATCTATTCGACCGGTGTTCTCTTGAAGCTATTCGAATGAGATGAACTTACTAAATTGATGTTTAATAATCTCTATTTATGCATGTTACCACGATTGTTTATATCATTTCACTCTCATCAAGTATGAAACTAAACTTTTTTCAAGAATATTTCGGCGTCTGGACGAGGATGGCAACAAACAGCTGAATTTGGAGGAATTCACGATGGGTTTGGAGGAATACGGCATGGATGTAACCGAAGATGAGATCGAGGATTTGTTTAAAAAAATCGATACCGACGAAGATGGAAATATAAGCGTTGAGGAATTTATTGTCGCTATTCGGGTAAGTCTTTTGCAAACATCGAATCATTGATCGATCTTGTTGAACTTCGACTTCGCTGTATTTAGCCCACCACCGGCTTCCAACGAATTCCCGATACTCGTTACATGAAAATAAGGAATCTGATACAAGAAAATCAAACTGTTTTCAAAGTGTGGACAATAAGATTCCGTAAAAACATACTTTCATTGTACGCATTTCATGTCAAGTGAATGTTGTAATTTGGTTCCAATGAGATTAACTTAGTTGAAGCTGAAACCAATTTTAGTCCCACCCGTTTAGTACCCATCAAAAGCAAAGTACAAAATGAGAAAAATTTAATTACCATGTTTTTTTTTCCATTGTAATGATTATGCCTCAATTTTCTGTTCACGCTACGTGAATCATATATAATTATTTTTGCCATTCATGTTAAATTCCCATTGACATAGATTTCGGTCTACGAATATTTCAATTTCACGGTTGAAAAAAAAACTGGAATGTTTTCCGGTACCCAGGGTCTGGAAAATTTCTGTTCATGACGAATTTTTCAGGTTACATATAGGAAAATCCCTGTTGTATCGGAATTTTTCTGTATTTTACATGAAATTCCATATATTTTACTTCAATTTCGCAGTATAACATATATACAAGAATTTTCTGATACGTGTGCTGGAATTTTCATGATTTGAATGTAATTTTGCAGTACAAATGTACAGGTCAATTGCTTCCAGTACGGTACTGGAATTGTTCCGAAGTGTTTTTTTTTTGTACAGTGTTGTTTATGAGTGAGAAACGGGAGACTCTTTTACCACAAAATCAAGAAATATATTGGTAGTTTTTACTGGAGAAGTTGACATTTTTTGCTGCCAGAGCTAAAAATTCGTCGTCATAGCTGACAAAATTGCTGTGATCGCAAATAGTTTATTGTCGCTGTTTGAATTATTGAATAACAGAAATTGAAAACCTTCCAATATTCGAAATGAGTAACACTAATTATTATTCCAACGACATGATATTTTAGCCCCCTATGACGGAAAGTCGTAAAAATATCGTGGACCAAGCATTTCAAAAAATGGACAAGGATGAAGATGGAGAAATCACAGTTGAAGATCTCAAAGGAGTATACAATGTGAAATACCATCCTCGTTATATCAGTGGAGAGGAAAGTGAGGACAGCATTTTGAACAAGTTCCTAAATAATTTCGAACACGGTGCCTCAAAGGATGGAGTGGTGAGAAAAATGATTGTATGAAAATAACAAATTAAGTTTCATGATATACTGAAAGAAAAATTTCTTCCAACCAAATAAATAGTTTATTTGTCCTCTCTCAATTAATGAGATATTTAATCGAATCGAGTAATGGAATGCTTGCCTCGGACAAATTGGTCTTCCAAATAAATAATTGATTCGCCACAAGTAATCAGTTTTTGCATCCAATTGAATATTTAATTTCTACAAATAGATATTTTATGGAGAGAGGACAAATCAATATTTTTTTCAGTGTATCGTGTACAAAACGGAGGGAATCGAATGTTAATGATCCCCAGGAGTTACATGCTATGATTTTGTTTTTGATGTTGCTCCTAACACAACTTTTTAATTCGGTTGGAAAATAAATATGTTTCTGAGGACTTTTTATTCCCTCTGCTCGGGGGAGAATAATTGTTTCTCCACCAAAAACATAAAACATCCCACGTATTGTTGAAAAAAAGAAAGAATTAGTATCATCGTGTACACAATGTTTCCCAAGAACGTAAACAAACTTTTAGAAAAAGTAATTGAGTTTTTTATGATTCGTAAACTCAAGTGAAAATTGATAGAATTATCGATTATTTTTTCCAGGTTACCCACGAAGAATTTATGAATTACTACAGTGCGATCAGTGCGAGTATCGATCACGATGCTTACTTCGATTTAATGATGCGAAATGCGTACAAATTATGA